>OX422142.1:64985351-65585351 GCA_949129095.1 Volucella bombylans
AAGTCGACTACAAGTCCATGTTCTCTCATGAAGTCTGTACCAATGATGCACTCGTCACATATGTCAGCTACCAGAAACGCGTGAGTGAATGTTATTCCGGCCAATTGGATTTTAATTCGAACTTCACCATATACCTTAATCGTTGCTCCTGTAGCTGTTCGCAAGCTGCAACTGCTAGTATTATGCAGCCAAGGCTTCTGCACAAGATTCCTCCTGATGATTGAGGCCGTGGCACCGGTGTCTACTGTTGCCATCCATTTTTCTTTTCCACTGACTACTTCTACTAGAAGGCTTTCGTTGCATCGTTTTGCCAGCGAGACTTGGATGATGGTCCTGGAGCCGTCGACTCCTGCTACCAACTTCTGCCCCGCGAAGTTGGTGCTTAAGCATTTCCCGACTGATGGCTTCGGGAAGGTTGACCGGCTTCTTGATAGCTGTTTCTGCTGGTTTCTTCCTCTATTGGCTTGCCACCACAGTGAGGGCAGTTTTTTCGTCGCACCGGTTCTTTACACTGCCTTTGAAGGTGTCCTATTTTATTGCAATTCCAGCAGCGCATTATCCGTCTATTCCGTCGAGTATCTCGTTCCTCGGCACTAATTCTTGTGCAGGAGCATTCGATAGATGTTACTTCCCTTACGAAATGTGTTCCCCTGGAAGCCTGATTGGCTGCTTCCATCACCAGAGCGAAGGCAAGTGCTTCAGCAAGGGTTCTTTTCCCGGCCATCCTTACTGCTGACTGTAGCTTCGAATCTGCAATTCCCCTGATAAATGCATCTTTTGCCATTTCGTCGATAATTTCCTGGCCTGCGGTGGGGTATGACAGATGTGCAAGTCTACTCACGTCTGCTTGGAGCTGCTGCAGTGTTTCTCCTCTTTGCTGCGTTCGGCTTTGCAATTGGACCTTGTAGACCTCCTGCATGTGGCTGTCTCCAAACCGTTTCTCGATAGCCTGCACTAAAGTCACATAATCTTTATGCTTTTCGATGTCTACTGTTTGCAACAATTCTGCTGCAGGACCGTGCAAGGCCATTGTTAGGGCAAAGCACTTTTCCTCATTGTCCCAGTCGTTTGCAGAGGCAGCCATTTCAAACTATTTCTTATAAGTAGACTATGAGGTCTGGCCATCGAATGAGGGAGGCTTCAACTCTTTTCTCCTTGGACCGCTTAAAGAACATTCTCGCAGTTTCTGTTGTCGCACTATGTCGAGCTCTTTTGCCAGTTGCTGAACTTTGCTGTCCATTTCTTCGAATTTTTCGCCAACATTCTTCTCTATTGTATCAAATTTGTCATCAACGTTCTTCTCTATTCTATCAAATTTGTCATCAACGTTCTTCTCTATTCTTTCAAATTTGTCATCGATTTCTTCGAATTTTTGCTGGAGAGTGTTATTTTGTTTTTCCAGTTTTTGTTCTAGACTATTCTTTTGTTCGTCGAATTTTTGTTCAATGCTGCTCTTCTGCTCGTCTAGATTTTTCTTTTGTTCATCCAACTTTTGTTCGAGACTATTCTTTTGTTCATCCAGCTTTTGTTCGAGGCTATTCTTTTGTTCTTCCAGATTTTTCTTTTGTTCGTCCATTTTTTGTTCGAGGCTATTCTTTTGTTCTTCCAGATTTTTCTTCTGTTCGTCCATTTTTTTGTTTTGTTCGTCCATTTTTAATAAGAGGAGTTGCATCATTGCAGCCATGTCATTGCCGGTACTTGCCTGTTCATCCTCGTCAACATCAAAGGAATATGTATCAGGATCATGTCCCTCGTTGTTCAAAGCCTCCTGAAGTCGGAGCACCAGGTCACTTTTTCCTCCACTGGCGCTGAGGCTTCTCTTGTTCAACTCGGATTTGAGTTGGACGAGGGTCAACTGCAATAGTTTTCGACCCATTCTAGCTTTTTCAAATCGTCAGCAAACACTTCTTTTTTTTTACACACAATAAGTCCTATCCCACTTCCGACACCAATAGTCGCGTTTTATTGGCAGGTCAGTAACCAGCTCAGTAAAATTTAACATTGCAAACAACAACAAGTCGAATGCTGGCGATAAATAAGCCAGCATTTATTGCTGCCGATAAAGTTTTAAAAACTTTGAAATGAAGATGGTGATGATGATGAAATCCAAAAATGTTATTTCATGATGCTTGTCGACTTCGTTTATTTAAGGTTGTGTTCGTTGACTATTATTTTATATAATGCATTTGAGTTGCAAAAAGAAAAGAAAAATCTTTCTTCAGTTATTTAAGGATGAATAAGGAAGCTTTTCAGTAGCTCCTTTTACTAATAAAAGACGATCTGCAGAAGAAAAAAAAAGCAGTAAACTGCTGAAAGTATCTACACGACATGCAGATACATTGGTACATGGATATGTCTTATAGGCATACGACGAAAAAACCATAATTGTTTTACGAGTGAAAATAAATAAATAGAATATAGGGTGGTTGTGCAAAAAAGAGATGGTTTTAGTTTTTAAATTCGGAGATTTTATCAAATTATCTCGCGCCGCCAACCACGCAGCTTGTCGATAGTTGCCGCCAACCCTTGCGACAACAACACCAGAGCAAAAGCTGGCAGCAGCTGTGAGATTCCTCGCAACTTGGAGATTCTTAATTTTGACATACTTTTCGGACATATCCGTAAGCATATTCAAATGTCAACAGCTGGTTTTTTAGATTGATTTTGACATCTACTAATGGCACTGGTACCCACTTTGAAATATAGATGGAAAGTGACTGATTGAGTGAGTAAAGCGTTTTATTGGGGTTTGTTGCTGAGCTGCGTACCCAGCTACCAATAAAACACGGCTAATGTAAAATGTTTGTGTGATAGCCGTGATACAAAAGCCGTGAATCAATAGTGAAGTAATAAAAATGTGTAAGAAAAGAGATGTATTATATAGGAGATGGAAAAATAATCTAAAAAGCTAAAATGATGAGCGTGAATACAAAAACTTCCGAAACATTGTAAACAAAAATATACAAATCATAAAAGCTAACTATTAGCAACAAAAATTCTTAAATACACGACATGACCCCAGAAAACCATGGATCGTTATAAATGAAATTTTGAGAAGAAAAAAACCTTCTATTGATGAAATTATACTGTGATAACCACTTCAATGTGAGCAGCGACATCTAGCAGAAAATGTCGATACTGGAATTACAAAGTCTCGACTGGAGACTGGAATCGAATGTTCTAGCAAATTGGAAATTGTATGGGACGCTGGATGGCGAGGATTGTTCTCGAAGTATGTCATTCGAGTATAAATACCAGCATCCCCAAGGTATGCAAGTCAGTTCTAAAGTGTAATTTGAAGTGTTAATTAGGAGAAGTGATTAAGTGGTTTAAGTAAAAGATAAGAAAAGTATAAGTGGTTGAGGAATTGAATTGTACTGAGAGAAAGAATTAAATAGTGAATTGTAACTGTACTGAATAAAGGGATTTGTATTGAAAAGAATAAGTTCTATTATTTGTACCCACACAAACATTGCAAACAGTAGACATCGAAAAGCATAAAGATTATGTGACTTTAGTGCAGGCTATCGAGAAACGGTTTGGAGACAGCCACATGCAGGAGGTCTACAAGGTCCAATTGCAAAGCCGAACGCAGCAAAGAGGAGAAACACTGCAGCAGCTCCAAGCAGACGTGAGTAGACTGGCACATCTGTCATACCCCACCGCAGGACAGGAAATTATCGACGAAATGGCAAAAGATGCATTTATCAGGGGAATTGCAGACTCGAAGCTACAGTCAGCAGTAAGGATGGCCGGGAAAAGAACCCTTGCTGAAGCACTTGCCTTCGCTCTGGCGATGGAAGCAGCCAATCAGGCTTCCAGGGGAACACATTTCGTCAGGGAAGTAACATCTATCGAATGCTCCTGCACAAGAATTAGTGCCGAGGAACGAGATACTCGACGGGATAGACGGATAATGCGCTGCTGGAATTGCAATAAAATAGGACACCTTCAAAGGCAGTGTAAAGAACCGGTGCGACGAAAAGACTGCCCTCACTGTGGTGGCAAGCAAATAGAGGAAGAAACCAGCAGAAACAGCTATCAAGAAGCCGGTCAACCTTCCCGAAGCCATCAGTCGGGAAATGCTTAAGCACCAACTTCGCGGGGCAAAAGTTGGTAGCAGGAGTCGACGGCCCCAGGACCATCATCCAAGTCTCGCTGGCAAAGCGATGCAACGAAAGCCTTCTAGTAGAAGTAGTTAGTGGAAAAGAAAAATGGATGGCAACAATAGACACCGGTGCCACGGCCTCAATCATCAGGAGGAATCTTGTGCAGAAGTCTTGGCTGCATAATACTAGCAGTTGCAGCTTGCGAACAGCTACAGGAGCAATGATTAAGGTATATGGTGAAGTTCGCATAAAAATCCAATTGACCGGAATAACATTCACTCACGCGTTTCTGGTAGCTGACATATGTGACGAGTGCATCATTGGTACAGACTTCATGAGAGAACATGGACTTGTAGTCGACTTGGGGGCACAAACCCTGAAATACGGAAACATGGAGATACCAATGATATACGGAAACGCCAACACCTCAGTCTCAAATGTCGTCATCTGCAGCAATCAGAGTCTAGAGCCTTCGTCAGAAGCAATTTTGTGGGCAAAAGTGGAAGGTGGTCCTGGTAGTCACCGATTCTATTTGATGGAGCCAGAAAAGAAAAGAGACTTCATGGTGGGAAAGACCTTAGTGGAGCCAAAGAACAACATGGTCCCTGTAAGGATTCTAAATCCAAAGACATTCAGTGTAAAGGTGAAAAAGGGGGAGATAGTGGGAAAATGCGTACCTGTTGAGGCTATATCGACCACAACGGAAAAAAAGGGTGCAAAACCGGTCACAACAGTTCAGAGCATAAAAATCAAGAACAAAATTCTCAGCCTCTGTAATCTGGACGAAGATCAGCGAATCCTGGCAGAAAAACTAATCGGTGAGTACGCTGATATATTTGCTACACAAGTCGGAGAATATGGACGTACGCATATTGTTCAACACCACATTGACACCGGAGACGCTCGACCAATCCGTCAACCTGCAAGGCGTCTTCCATTGGCAAAGCAAACAGAAGTTGCCGAAATGATGTCGAAGATGAAAGCTGAGGGAGTGATTGAAGAATCGCAAAGGCCGTGGGCATCTCCAGTGGTCCTTGTTAAGAAGAAAGATGGCAGCACGATATGTTGTGTAGACTACCGACGTCTCAATGATGTCACTAAAAAGGACAGCTACCCACTTCCGAGAATCGATGACACTTTGAATATGCTTTCTGGAGCGAAATGGTTTTCAACACTTGACTTGAAGAGCGGTTACTGGCAGGTAGAGATAAATCGTACGGACCGTGAGAAAACTGCCTTCACTACAGGAAGCGGTCTTTGGCAGTTTGCAGTGATGCCGTTTGGACTGTGCAACGCTCCGGCCACCTTCGAGCGACTAATGGAACGAACATTGCAAGGACTCACCTGGAAAACCTGCCTAGTATATTTGGACGACGTTATCGTCATAGGTAAGACGTACGAGGAGCACCGCGAAAATCTAAAAGAAGTGTTTGAGAGGCTACGAAGTGCTCATTTAAAGCTCAACCCGGAAAAGTGCGCCTTGTTTCGTCCGGAAGTAAAATATCTGGGTCACATTATATCAGCGGAAGGAGTAAGAACGGATCCTGACAAAATCGAAGCCGTGAAAAGTTGGCCTTCTCCAAAAGATAAACACCAACTGAGAAGCTTCTTGGGACTCGCCACGTATTACAGAAGGTTCGTAAAGGATTTTGCTGGCATTGCGAAGAGCCTGCATCAACTTACAGAAAAAGGCAGTTCAGGTGGTCTGGAGAATGCGAAAAAGCATTTCAAGAACTGAAGCGACAGCTGTGCAAAGCCCCCATCTTGGGTTACCCCACGCCCGGAAAAATGTTCATCGTGGACGCAGACGCTAGCAATGTTGGGGTCGGAGCTGTGATTTCCCAGGTTCATGACGGTCAAGAGAAAGTGGTCGCATATTACAGCAAAGTACTCTCCAGACCTGAGCGGAACTACTGTGTAACCCGGCGCGAGCTTCTGGCTTTAATTCTGGCTACGAAGCATTTCCATAAGTACCTCTACGGACAAAAGTTCATTCTCCGGACAGACCACGCAGCTCTGAAATGGCTACTCCAATTTAAGAACCCTGAAGGCCAAGTTGCAAGATGGATCGAGCAGTTGCAGGGCTACGACTTTGAAGTGCAACACCGCAAGGGAACACTCCACTCAAATGCTGATGCTCTCTCTCGTCGACCGTGCGGAGTAAAATGCGAACACTGCAATCGTAAAGAAGCAAAAGAACAGGCAACTATCCAAATGATCAGGACTGAGCCAATAGAGGGTTGGAGTATAGACGAAATCCGTTCCTCCCAACAGGCAGACAATGACATCGAACCAATGTTGGCCTGGAAAGAACACGAGGAAAGACCAAGCTGGCAGCAGATATCAGATCGGAACCAAACTCTGAAGGCATACTGGGCACAGTGGGACTCGCTTTTTGTGCAAGATGGATTGCTGAAGAGAAAATGGGAAAGTGCAGATGGGACAACATCTCGTATGCAGCTAATTGTGCCACGGTCCAGAGTCAACCAAGTGCTCCATGAAATACATGACGGAATCTCAGGAGGCCATTTGGGAATAAACAAGACGTTGGAAAAGGTAAGGGAACGTTTCTACTGGCTAAGCGCTAAACAAGATGTCGAGAATTAGTGCAAAAAGTGCATAAGATGTGCAGCTACCAAGGGTCCAAAAGTAAAGCCACATGGACAAATGCAACAATACAATGTCGGAGCACCTTTCGAACGAATAGCCATCGACATCGCTGGCCCGTTTCCCGAAACCTTTAATGGAAACCGATACACTCTCGTAGTCATGGATTACTTCAGTAAGTGGCCGGTAGTGTTTGCCATCCCAAATCAAGAGGCTAAGACCGTAGCCGAACAGATAGTCAACAACTGGGTGAGCAGATTTGGGGTCCCAATGGAGCTGCACTCTGATCAAGGGCGAAACTTTGAATCAAAAGTCTTCCAGGAAATATGCCAATATTTGGGAATAAGAAAGACAAGAACAACGCCACTACACCCTCAATCTGATGGAATGGTCGAGCGATTCAATCGGACCTTGAATGAGCATCTATCTAAGGTTGTCAGCAACTGCCAGCGGGATTGGGATCGACACATACCCCTCTTCTTAATGGCCTACCGAAACTCGGTCCATAGCTCAACAGGGCACACACCATCCGAGATCTTATTTGGTCAAACGATTCGGTTGCCAAGTGAAGCAAAATTCGGATCCCCACCGACGGAGCCCAAAGAGGTGAACGAGTACGTGAATGACTTACGCAGCAGGATTCGTAAATTGCATGAAGACACCAGAGAAAAGATGAAGCTAGCAAGCAGCCGCATGAAAACTAGGTACGATATCAAGGCGAAATCTTCCGGTTTCAACGAAGGAGATCTGGTTTGGCTGTATAATCCGCAGCGTAAGAAAGGCAAATCACCAAAATTGCAACAGGACTGGGAAGGTCCATACAAGGTGATAACCCGCATTAATGACGTTGTCTACCGGATCCAGCGTGGGGATCGAGGAAAACTGAAAGTGGTCCATTTGGATAGAATGTGTCATTTCAATGGGATGCTGAATGACGAAGTTGTTCGGGACGAACAACTGTAGGGAGGGAACTATGTGATAACCACTTAAATGTGAGCAGCGACATCTAGCAGAAAATGTCGAAGACCAGAAGATTTCGATATTGGAATAACAAAGTCTGGACTGGAGAGTGGAATCGAATTTTCTAGCAAATTGGAAATTGTATGGGACGCTGGATGGCGAGGCTTGTTCTCGAAGTATGTCATTCGAGTATAAATACCAGCATCCCAAAGGTATGCAAGTCAGTTCTAAAGTGTAATTTGAAGTGTTAATTAGGAGAAGTGATTAAGTGGTTTAAGTAAAAGATAAGAAAAGTATAAGTGGTTGAAAAATTGGATTGTATTGAGAAAAAGAATTAAATAGTGAATTTTAACTGTACTGAATAAAGGGATTTGTATTGAAAAGAATAAGTTCTATTATTTGTACCCACACAAACATTTTACAATACAAACGAACTTTTCAACAAATGTCAACGGTGAATGCGATATTGTGGAAGAATTTGCCGATCAATTCGCAAACCAAGTACCAAACAATATGCATATGTGCAATACTAAAACACAAAATTTAAGCCATGAGAATTTGCAAACACTAGAGAGTATATACGTCGGAGAAGCTAGAGAGGAAGAGATATTTAAAATCCTGAGCAAAATGAACATCAATAAAGGACCTGGAACAGATAACATTCGACCAGTTGATCTCAAAATAAATGCTGAAATTCTTACGACTGTGGTACAAACCATAATTAATCGTAGCTTGATACAAGGTTGCGTGCCAAAACTCATGAAAACATCTATTATTCGTCTTATTTATAAAGGTGGCATCAAAAGCAAAGCTGAAAATTATAGACCAATCGCAATCATGTCAGTCGTAGAAAAGTGTTTGGAAGAAATAGTCGTCAAGCGCCTTAATGCATTTATTAGCAAACACCAAATGTTACACTTAAATCAATACGGATTCCAAAAAAGTAAAAGTACAGAAAAAGCTTGTTCAATAAGTTAAAAGATGTATATTATATATCTTATTTGAATAAGAATACAAATAAATGTAAATGAAATGAAAAAAAAAACGTTAATGCAGGCCTTAATCGGAACCATCACGTTCTTGTGCTGGTGTTCCACAAAGTTCCAAGCTGGGCCCCCTTTTGTTCATTTTATATACTAATGAACTTTTAAGGTTAATTAAATACAATACAGCCTACGCATATGCAGACGATATAGCCATTATAGTGTGATAACCACTTAAATGTGAGCAGCGACATCTAGCAGAAAATGTCGATATTCGAAAGCCAGAAGATTTCGATACTGGAATAACAAAGTCTCGACTGGAGAGTGGAATCGAATTTTCTAGCAAATTGGAAATTGTATGGGACGCTGGATGGCGAGGATTGTTCTCGAAGTATGTCATTCGAGTATAAATACCAGCATTCCCAAGGTATGCAAGCTCAGTTCTAAAGTGAAATCTGAAGTGTTAATTAGGAGAAGTGATTAAGTGGTTTAAGTAAAAGATAAGAAAAGTATAAGTGGTTGAGAAATTGGATTGTATTGAGAGAAAGAATTAAATAGTGAATTTTAACTGTACTGAATAAAGGGATTTGTATTGAAAAGAATAAGTTCTATTATTTGTACCCACACAAACATTTTACAATAGTAAAACACAACAATTAAACTCACCAATAGAAATACTTCAAGAGCAATTTGATGATGTATCTAAGTGGTGTCATGATCATGGACTAATTATCAATGAAAAAAAAACAAAAGTGATGCATATACTCCACCGATTTAAGCGAGAAGTTATACATTCAATATACGAGTATATCACCGAAGCGATCAGTGTCCATTGTCAGCCAACAACAAGTGAATCGAAATTGTCAAAAAGATAAAGTATCTCGGAGTCACCATAGACGAACATTTTCTATGGCGTGAACATATAAACACTTTACGGCTTCAACTCAAAAGCACCTTGTTTGCCTTGGTTTATCTGAAAAGATTTTCAAACAAGTATACTACTCGTTAGCAGGATCCCGAATCCGATATGGGATCCTGGCATGGGGTAAAGCCTCAAAAACACATCTAAACAAGATACTGAACCTACAACATCGTCTAATTAAACTGGTTAAACGTAACAATGTTGACTTTAAAGTTCTAGACATAAATGCAATTTAACGCATGACTGCATTACAACATTATATGGATGATCGAAGATTCCTACATCTAATAAGACATAACCAAAACACCAGAAGAAGAGCACTTGAGATGTTCGAAATCCCGACATCGTATACGGGAACAGAGAACTTAGATTTATTATCCCGACGATATTAAATCGAATACCACAAAATTTAAGAAAATATTCGGAACTTCAAGAAAAGAAAGAAAGAAATTAAAAAATATCTGCTGGAATTATTCTTTACGATATATAAAAATAATAATTAACTTCCACTATAATTATGCACTAAAGTTTTAAACTAAATCTTTTATTTATAAAGTAAACTAAATATGTATATCAAACATTGTTAATGTTGGAATTCATCTGTACACATATGTATGTAGTACGAGGGCTATTCCAAAATCAACCTCCGAAGTGAAAAATATTTTTAATAAAAACCAAAAACATTAATTTTTTGCACAAAATAGTTTTGTTAACATCTAAATTACTTTTAGATAGTCTACGTTCAAATCTATACATTTTTGGTAACGTGGGACGAGCTTTTGTATACCCTCCTTAAAAAATGGCACCGCCAGTGCGTTGAGGCATTGTTTCACACCGTTCAATTACTCCTCATTACTCATTACTTCCAAAATATTTAGATGCAATGGAGGATTCCAATTTTGAGAGAATGTGATAATCACTTGGTGCCAAATCGGGACTGTAGGGAGGGTGATCAAAAATATCCCAATTGAACTCCTCCACTAAAGTTTTTGTGCGTGCAGCAGAGTGTGGTCGTGCGTTGTCATGCAGAAGCACCACACCTCTAGTAAGCATTCGTTGGCTTTTGTTTATTGTGTTTCCAGGTTCCATAAACTCGTTCAACAATATGCTTTTACTGTCCCAAAAAACTGTGGCCATCATTTTTCGATAGAAAAAAGTTTGTTTGATTTTTTTGGCTTGTTTGGGAATGAGTGTGTATCCATTGCTTTGACTGTTCTTTGCTTTCTAAGTTTACATACTGGACCCAAGTCTCATATCCAGTCACGATTTGTTGTAAAAGTTCTTCACCTTCACCGACGATGATCTTTCGGCTTGTAAAAAACGAAATTTCGTACCTCATAGGCGGCGGGAGATAAAATTGTATTCTCCATGTTAAAACGGCAACTATTGGAAAAATACTGAACGAAAACGGTCGAAACTTGGCATATTATTAGAGAATAATGTACTGGTTGTGACATGCAGAAACACGTCACCGAAGTGCACGTATGTAATGAATTGTAACGCATCGGAGGTTAATTTTGGAATAGCCCTCGTATGTACACATTAAACTATAACATTCTATAAGTATAACTATACACATAAGTATTTGGATTCACTATTTTACTAAACTGTATTATGTTCACATGCAAAACTGCATATAAAGCAAAACAGACTTAAGTACACTCTGAGTAATAAAGTGGCAACAGCCAAGTAAACGCATTTTAAGCGCGCTCGATTTTTTATTTGTTCGTCCCTAAGTTCTCAATAGTTAAAACATAAATATTAACTGAACTTGTAAACTTAAATAATACTACTGTTTGTAAATGACATATTGTTTCATATTGTAAATTGAAAGTATTGTAAAAATAAAATAAAACATTTTCATTCATTCATTCATTATAAAAAATAAAAAGCTACAAAAAATTCAATTTCAGAACAGAATGGGAAACTGAAGTTAACGTCAAACCCATGGCAATTAAATAAACTTAACCGAAAGCCAACAGAAGACAGAAGAGAGTGGATTGCCAAAACATGTCTGCAAGAAGAAGGAACCCACTTAAGCCCAACGTTATTGATAAGAAGCGATGGTTTTTTCTTTGAAGCAAAGGGAAACTTGAAATATGAACGGGTGCTTCATAAAGGCAGATCCCAAAATAAAGGGAATCGGATAAGTAATACCCAGGTTCAAGAAAACCCAAAATAGAGATCTGGTAATGCAGCGTTACGGGTCAGGAGAATTTAGACGTACCATTAGCGCATTTTAAGAATAGCAACTGAATAAACACCTTCTCACATCGATATTATTTGGATGAGGCAATTTAAACTCTGCAATTTTTAAGAGTTTGCAGAAATCGTACGGCACCTAAATTGCGGTGAAGAGGTTTTTCCACACAAAACACAATAAAGCTATTAAAACTAAATCAAGGGGCATTCATGAAGGGTCGTTGCTTGAAAAAATGGTCTAAATGCTTAGTGATTGGATATTTAGTCAGCCAATGAATAAACATAAATCCATGCACGATATTTAGAAGTTGTAAGATTACTTATCATGCATGTTGTATAGAAAAGATCACATAGAATATGGGTAGCAGGAAACTTGCAGCAGCAAATGTACGATCTGTAGACAGATGAATCTTGAGTATTAAAGTCCTGGCAAACCTAAGAAATATTCAGACCAAGATGTTGTAGTCATTGGTTTAGATAAACAGCAAACCAGGCGTGACTGTAGAAATGCGAGGGTGTGGGACCATGGCAGCACACATCACAAAATCTTAAATATGGCAGAAAGTAGTGTCGATGTTGAGATTTAGTGTAATAAGATTTTATTTGAGCAGAACTCGCATATAATGAAATAAAACGTCACTTTTCCAAAAATGGGGAACTTTTATTTGAGTAGCACTGGCAATATACTGGTAGTCTATTTGGCTTAAAGCAACAGGAATCTTTCAAATCTGAAATTTATGCCATTCTCGTACATATGGCAATGTGATATATAATCTAATCTAATCACAACTTTATCTCAACAATGCCGGCGACTATACATACAAGTCTAAACCGCAAAAATTACCATAAAAATCGCATTAGGCAAATTTTGATCTAATTTATTGTCTGAATATTTTTTTAAAAATGAGAATAGGACCGAAAAACATAAAATTTAACCTTATCATTTAAACAAGCAGCTAAAATTTACAATTGAACGTTTATTTATATAAGAAAAAACAGATTATGTGGTTAATTTGAAGTCTTGTTATTTTTGTACTACATAGTTTGTATTTTTTTTTTTTTTTTTTATACAAAATCGAGTTTATTATACATAATTTTATTCTGATCGATACTTAGCTATAGTAATTAATGTATTACATATTGTGCAAGACCTAACAGCTACATGATTTCGAACTCCTTGACTATTTAATGGTAAGATATCATTAGGAAACAATTTTTAATTTTGATGGATGTTAGTAGAAGACAATTCACTTTTAAGGTAGGGTATAAATATATTGGAGTCGTTTATTAAAAAAAAACCTTTATTGGTTTGCACTGTTTTCAAACACTTACAGCAATTTGATTCGGTAAACCAACATCAGAATTTTCAATTCGCAGCATACCAAATATTCGCGGGGTAAAAAGTAACCTCATTTCTACGTAGTAGTAATACGTCTACGTCTGTAAATACAGGCCATTCACTTTTAAGGTAGGGTATAAATATATTGGAGTCATTTATTAAAAAAAACCCTTTATTAGTTTGCACTGTTTTCAAACACTTACAGCAATTTGATTCGGTAAACCAACATCAGAATTTTCAATTCGCAGCATACCAAATATTCGCGGGGTAAAAAGTAACCCCATTTCTATGTAGTAGTAATACGTCTACGTCTGTAAATACAGGCCAGTTGTTTTTGCATTTAGCGAAACACAAGTAGTTTCCCGCCCACGCCTCTCAGATCACTCTGATCTTCTTTCATTGCAGTCTCGCCATTTACGTGCGTAGTGATCTCGCGTACCAAACTCCACCACAATGTAATCCCTGCTTCAATCCAGAATTACATTTCATGTGTTTAGAATTCCATCTCGGTAAGCAAATTATCCACTGCTGTTTATTTATAGAAGCCCCAAACTGCACAAGAATTGTAACCAGTTTGATGCATCCTCATACTGAAATCGTTATTACGGGCAATTTTAATACACACAATTCTGGGTGGCTTCGACATTCTGGACAGACAACACCCGAAGGGCGGTATGTTGAGATCTTCGCTGAGGGAAACAACTCAGCTTGTAAATGAGCCCACACGAATACCAGTCGTTGATAGTAATACTGCCAATACCCTGGACTGGTTTTTATATTTTCACCCTCATAAGTATACCGTTGGTGTGATGATATCAGCTAATTTCTCGTACACCGAACACACAGATAGAGAAAAGTTTCCTAAATGAACCGCATGGCAGTACGAGAAACGCAATTGAAGTGGACTTAACAGCTTATTTATTACTTTTAACTGGTCGTTATATTTTGTCGATAACGAGGTGGATGCCGCTGCTGATATTATCAAAGACACTCTCTTTGGGATGAGTTTCCTAAATGAACCGCATGGCAGTATGAGAAAGCCAATTGAAGCGGACTTAACAGCTTCTTTAGGACTTTTAACTGGTCGTCATAATTTCTCTATTACGACGTGGATGTCACTGGTGATATTATCACAGACACTATTCTCTTTGGAGTGAGATCTTTTATCTCTCATCAGATAACGAGTATCAAACCGAAAGAAGTGTAAAGGGGCTGTCAGGATTAGAGAAATGTTTTTTCGGTCCTATAAGACCAACCCGACAACCCGAAAACTGAAAACACTTCAAACTAACCAGAAATTACTGCAACATCTTTCAAAATACAAAAAATACTACAATGTCCCAAAGGCAGTAAAAATTGTTGGTCTATCGTCAAAAATATTAGAAATCCTCGTCGTCCTACACCCCAACGCTCATTTATAATGACATTCCAGCTGGCAACACTTTGGACAAGGCCAATCTGCTTGCTGCACTTTTTGCGGCCCATTCAGAAATTCCAGGTTGTGCTTTGTCTATGCCTACACTTGAGTGCGTCGAATTTGCAATGAGAAAAATCCACTTTCGCACTCGTGTAGTAGCAAGAGTTGTACTTAAAGATCTTAAAATACACAAATCCGCTGGTCCAGATGGTATATCTCCCCTTCTTCTGAAGAGGTGTTCTTCCACGCTGGCAAAACCACTGCGTAAGCTTTACCATTGATCGTACTCTTTCCGAGAAGATGGAAAGCAAAATTTTTCCGGCTCATCCTTAAAGAAGGCGAATCTTCTTCTCTCTTCTACTACATTTCCCATTGCATTTACGTCCCTTCTCTCCAAAGTCATTGAAACGCTGTTAAACGGTCAGCTCATGAAATATCTCGAAACACGAAAATTAGAGATATTTCTAAGGCACTTAATAGAGTTTGGCATCAGGCTCTTTGTGTCGAAAATGCGTGCTCTTGTGATCGATACAAAATTAATTTGTAAAGTCCGGGATTTTACGATTGCGTAGACGAAAGTCTACGCATCGCACTCCTTCCGTTTACCAATCCTGCAAGTGATCATCCTGAGCAAACCATTTCTGCCCGAATTAGAATCCTGTCTCAGCAAATTAAAAGGGAATACACCAGGTAGGGACAGACTTTCCTACCCTATGTTTAAAAACTTGTCAACGGAAACAAAAACCGCTTTTATCAAACTTTATAATAAAATTGTTGACACAAGTATAATACCGCAATAAATATTGAAAAACAGCCACCATCATCCCCACTCCAAAACCTAAAACAAAAAAGATTAATAAAGTTGACGGTTGTAGACCAATTTCCCTCTTGCCATGCATTTTGAAAATTCTGGAAAAAATAATATCAAGACGTCTTCTTTAGTACACAGAATACAAAAATTAATTGCCCCAAATCAAGTAGCTTTTAAGCCGAAAAGAGGATGCCAACATGCCAACAGCAAAAAATCATATAACAATACTTTCTTCCGATTTCGAAAAAGCATTTGATAGAATAGGAGTTCACTTAGTGCTAACAAAGTAGAAAGAATGGCGCATAGGACCAAAAATGTTTGGGTATATCAAGGCTTTCCTTTCCAACAGAAAATTTTGTGTTAGAGTAAACAATGTGTACTCTCCAAACTTCCCCCTACACAATGGTATCCCTCAAGGATCACCACTATCAGTAATGCTCTTTTTGAAATCAGCAATATTATTGATAAGTATAAAATTCTAGATCATTGTTTGTATGCTGACGATGTTTATATACTTTGTAAAAATAATGACTTAGAAATATGTAAAACAATTTTTTTAAATGTATTAAAAGATTTGGAAGAATGGTCAACCTTTTCAGGTGCAAATTTGTCATTACCAAAATGTAAAACATTCCATATTTGCAGGAAAAGACTGTCATAATTTTAATCTTAGCATAAGTAGATAATGTAGATTACAATCTGCCAATAAATTAAGTATTTTAGGATTAACCTTTAATAGTAAATTCAATTAGAAAAACCACTGTATTGAATTAAAGAAAACACTTACTGCAAGGCTTAATATTATTAAATATCTACGAGGGCGGGTCAATAAGTCCGTGAATTTTTTGAATTTTTGACCTCTTTACTGAAACAGCAACACTGCTCCTGTCAACAGGCATCTGTCAGTTGACTCATGCCAAAATTTAAACTTGCTGCGTCAGTTAGTTTGTGTTTGACAGCTATTTTTATCAGACTACTCACTAATTTGAGGAGAAAATGGAAAAAAGTGAATTTCGTGTAACAACTTCACAGGAAGGTTTGGCGTTGTTTAATCGCAATATGGAGGAGTTTTTGCGCCGTTTTGTAACCGTGGACGAAACATGGATCCATCACAACACACCAGAGAACAAACAACAGTCAAAACAGTGGGTTTCTAAGGGTGAATCGGCGCCAAAGAAGGCCAAGGTGGGTTTGTCAGCCAATAAAGTTATGGCGACTGTTTTTTGGGATGCACGCGCGATAATCCACATTGACTACCTTCAAAAGGGAAGAACAATCAATGGGGAATATTATGCCAACTTATTGGACCGATTCAATGACGATTTGAAAAAAAACCGACCTCATTTGGCCAAGAAAAAAGTTCTTTTCCACCAAGAATTGGGCTATGAATTGCTCCCTCATCCACCCTATTCTCCAGATTTGGCTCCGAGCGACTACTTCTTGTTCCCAAACCTGAAGAAATGGCTTGGTGGAAAAAGATTTGACTCCAATGATGAAGTCATCTCGCAAACAAAGGCCTATTTTGAGGACCTCGACAAATCATTTTTTTTGGAAGGGAGAAGAATTGGAGAAGCGTTGGACAAAGTGTATAGAGCTCAAGGGAGACTACGTTGAAAAATAAAATTATTTTTTTATTAAAAAATCTGTGTTTTATTCCAAAAGTCACGGACTTATTGACCCGCCCTCATCAAAAAAATGTTAAATCCATATAAACACACTATGCTATTTAACTAAAATGTTAATATTAAATAAAATAGACTATGGGCTCGTATCTATGGAAATAGTTCAAAATCAGCTCTCAACACCATCAAGCAGAGAGAAGATCAATCAATGCCTTTGCAACAACTCCAATAAGAAACATTTTGGCCGAATCTGGTTTACCAACAGTCAACGAAAGATATGAGGAAATAACTCTTAAACTAGCGGCGAAATTCCCTGTCCCATTAACGATTTCACGCATTTGGAACAGCATATCAAAATTAACCTGCCAAAAAAATATGCTGGAGCCAAACAACAGCACACCCTCCCTGGTTGAGCAGACCTGAATTCTTCGAATTATATTTGTCCAAATACACAAAATATCAAATTCGAAAATGTATTTACTAAAAAAATTTCAACGCCATCGAAAACGACCTCAAAGCTAAAAAAACTGGAAATTTATATTCTCAGACGGGTCAAAAACAAAAAATCATACAAGCTTTGCTATAACAACACACAGTGGTGAACTCATTAGGCAAGGTCTTCTTCCTGAACATGCATCAGTCTTCTCTGTGGAAACACAAGCGATCTATGAAGCCTTAAAA
This sequence comes from Volucella bombylans, assembly GCA_949129095.1. Classification (NCBI taxonomy): domain Eukaryota; kingdom Metazoa; phylum Arthropoda; class Insecta; order Diptera; family Syrphidae; genus Volucella; species Volucella bombylans. The sequence continues at coordinate 65,003,005 of OX422142.1, forward strand.
TACGCCACCAACACAAAAGGACACTGGGTCGTATGCACCGACAGCCATTCAGTTATCCACGCTATCAAGAACCTGAACGATAACACCTTTGAGATATTGTTATAAAAACCAAAAAAAATCAAAATTATGTGGGTTCCAGTGCACATAGCCATCAAGGGTAATGAATTTGCGGACAAAGATGCTAATTACGCTAATAAAACTCCGACAATCTTATTCAACACATACAGTGAGGCTGACCTATTAATAATTATCGAACAAGTAATCGAAACCACTGAGGTCAACAGCTGGCGGACATACACATATCACTACTTTCAGGACTATATACTATATACTTAGTCCAAACAGCCAAACTGACAATTACAAATTTCATACGACTTCGCTTAGGCCATACTTCTCTAACTCTCCAGCACCTCCTAACCAAAGAAAATCCTCCAACATGCTCGAGCTGCTCGGAAACACTAGACATCAGACATCTTCTAGCCCATTTCAAGCGTTCCCTACCTAACAATGACGATAACATTTACGAAATTCTTCAAAATATCAACATTAAAAACTTAGACTCTATCCAAGGAATTCTAACACTACATAATTTGAATCTATAATTTTATTTACTATCGAGCCGAAAGCCGGTGCAGCTTGTGCTCTTTAAAAATAGTACTAACTTAATAATTTAAGATTACTATGTTAGCCTGTATAAATAAATAAATAAATAAATTCTTATCTTATAAAAAGAATAACAAGAAAGGTAGCGTGGAAATATTATGTCAAACGAGTCAATACCCAATTTATCATACTACCAAAAGTCGACTTAATTCGAATTTTTTTTTCAAAAAACTAAATATTATATAAAAATTATTATATGATATTAAAATCGATTAACCAAAGCAATGTTAAAAGGCAAATAAATCCAATACGTCTAGTTGGTTCTGCATCAGTTCAATCACTAAATCAATCATTGATCTTCAAATGTGAAAAGATTCTGTTATAACAATCAATGTTAAAAATATTGTGAAAATTTCGAAACAGTATACCACACATCAATTTATGGAGAAATGCGGGAGAACGTTGTAAAATAGCAGCTGAATGAAAAGATAGAATCGAAGAACCTTTTGATTGAAAGCGATGATTGGTGATGATTTTCTTTCAAGAAGCTCCAAGAGACTGTGCATTTTTCTGCCAGAAAAAATGTTATGCAAAATTTGAATCGTAGCATGAGCTGTGTATGATGACGTAGTTCTCTCTATTAAAACAATTATGATTTTGCACAAATGTCCCAATAGAAAGCAAGATCACGAAAACGATTAACATTAACTATAATAAAGGGTTTTCCAATAAGGACTTGACAACTTTTTTTTTCTAAATAAAACGCAAACCATTTGAGATATTTCAAAAACTTTATTATCGACTTGAAGTACAATCAAAACATTTATGAATGGAACTCGACTTCGTTCATATGGCCACCGCGGGCACGTTTGCAGCGGGCGATTCGTTGGACCCAATTTTCAACGACTCGGCAACACAATTCTCTTCCAACGTCGTCGGCGTGTTGGCATAAACCAATGACTTAACGTAGCCCCATAGAAAATAGTCAAGCGGCGTTAAATCGCACGAACGAGGCGGCCAATCGACTGGCCCATTTCTTTAGATAACACGCTCACCATACTTACTCTTCAATAAATCGATTGTAGCGTGTGCTCTGTGGCTTGTGGCATCATCCTGTTGAAACCATATGTCGTCCAAGTCTATATCTTCCAATTCGGGCCAAAAATAATCGGTGATCATGGCGTGATAACGCTGACCATTCACAGTAACGTGACGTGATAATGCCGCCGGCATGCAAACCGCACCAAACAGTTATTTTTTGTGGATGAAGTGGTGATTCATGAAGCACATGCGGATTTTCACCCGACCAATAACGCATATTTTGCTTATTGACGAACCCATTGAGCCAAAAATGAACTTTGTCACTGAAGATGATTTTGCGATGAAATTCATCATCTTGGCGCATCTTCTCCAGAACCCAATCGGAGAACGTACGTCGCTTCAAATGGTCCATCGGCTTGGCTTCAATTCTTGAGTCAGCTTGATCTTGTATGGGTATAAACTAAGATCCTTACGCAAAATACGTCATAATGTGGTCTGAGCGATGCCCAATTCTTGAGAACGCCGTGGAATTGACTGATTTGGATCGTTTGCTACGGATGCCTGAACGGCAGCGATATTTTCGACACTTCGACCAAACCGTTGCCTCACTGACACGGCAACATCACGCAACGAATATGTAGACTCAAATTTTTGCACTAAACTTGTTATTGCCTGTCTACTAGGGCGAGAATTACGACCGAAAATTGGAGTTAACGCTCTTAAAGTTGCAGTCACCGATTCCGAATTTCGGTAGAAAATTTTTATAATTTGCAGACGTTACTCGTTCGTGTACGTTACCATGACGAAAATGTTGAGTTTACTGAATAAATTGACAGTGACAATTTGATGATGACTCAAACGCACTCTTGCATTAGTGCGTTTACAAATTAAATTCAAAGTTGTCAAGTCCCTATTGGAAAACCCTATAGCATTGCCTCTTATGCGGGTAAAAATCCTACTCGTTTTTGAGGAGAAATTAGGTGGAGAAATTCTAAATTCCTGGGCAAGGTGTCGCGCCACTGCAATATTTCCTGGCGCACGTTTGTAGCTAACATGTGATTAACACAAAAAAAAACTAATTTTCTTAGTGTATTCACAATTGAACAATTACTTAAATACAATGTTTGAATAATTTTAACACATTCTACCAATACAATGTTTGAATAAGTAGAATAACCAATATAATTCACATTCATTGGAAGAATTTAAAATTTAATGCAAATTTTAAATGTAATTTAAATATAAAATTTGTCATAAAAAATAAATTTGAAGTGTGCAATTAAGCGCAGGAAAAAAAGTATTGTATATTATATGCAGGTTCAACGCAGCGTTACTTTATTGAATAGGTAATAATGAGATTTGCAACACTGAAGTGAAAATAATCGCAGTGAATATATGTAGTTAGATTGAAACATATTTAAAATAAAAGGATAGAGAATATTATATTCCATAAAGCACGGAATACTATTTAAGGCTTTCAACTTCAAAAAAACACTTGGGTTATGTCGTATGGATGTGTATGTACCCAAATAAATTCTTTTTAGAACTTGTGTCCATTTTTAACATAACAAAAAAAAACTACTTAACCGATTCGAACCGGAGTTACAATAAGAATATTTTAAAAATTGTAACTACTATTGTACTAAAGGGTACGCCATCTAACGTTTTTTTTTTTTCAACTAGTGCTTATTTCGTGAATGGTAACACTTAGCTCATGTCTAATCTGACAGATAATTAGTTTTATCCTTCCGCTGAACGAATATGGTTGTGTATACGCTTGAACAACGCTGGGAAATATTGCGACATTACTTTGAAAATCATTGTAATGTTGCAGAATGTGTGCGAAAATTGCGTACGGATTTTGGAAGAAGAGAGGCATCGTCAGCTCCGTATGTTCGTTATCTTGTGAAAAAAGTGAAAGAAACTGGCATCCTCATCGATAAACCAAAGCGTGAAAAGCCAAAAACAGTGCGTACACCCGAGAATATTGCTGCTGTGGCAGAAAGTGTGCGTGAAGCGCCATCAACATCAATTCACCGTCGTTCTCAACAATTAAACATTTCGGAGACATCATTGAGACGAATTTTGCATAAAGACCTTGGTATGACGCCATACAAAGTCCAATTGGTTCAGGAGTTGAAGTCAACTGACCATCCAATGCGTTTTCGCTTCGCTAAGTGGGCCTGCGATTGACTTAGAGAAGATGCCGATTTTGCCAAAAAATCATCTTTTCAGATGAAGCTCATTTTGATCTTGGCGGGTATGTAAACAAGCAAAATTGTCGCATTTGGGGCACAGAAAACCCGCACGAATACATTGAAAAGCCGATACACCCAAAACGAGTCATTGTTTGGTGCGGATTTTGGTCCAGAGGCATAATTGAGCCATTTTTCTTCCAAAATGAGCAAGGAGTGGCCGTTACAGTCAATGGCGATCGTTATCGGGCCACGTTGAATGAATTTTTGTTCACAAAAATTGAAGATGAGGATATTGGCAACATTTGGTTTCAACAGGACGGCGCTACGTGCCACACAGCCGAAGCTACACTCGATGTTTTGCGCCCTGTTTTTGAAGATCGCATTATCAGCCGCAGAGCTGATGTCGTTTGGCCACCTCGGAGCTGCGATTTGACACCGTTGGACTATTATTTGTGGGGTGCCGTAAAAGATAAGTGTTACGCCGACAAGCCAGAGACAATTGACTCTTTAAAGGATAATATTCGTGAATCCATTGGTGAAATACAGCTGCACACAATCGATAATGTGCTTAAAAATTGGACCGATCGTGTAGGCTACTGCATGGCCAGCCGAGGCAGCCATTTGAATGAAATTATTTTCCATTATTAACCGGAAGGATAAAACTAATTATCTGTCAAATCAGACATGAGCTAAGTGTTACCATTCACGAAATAAGCACTAGCTGAAAAAAAAAACGTTAGATGGCGGACCCTTTACATCCGGTTTACATGTATATACACACATATGCATCTATATGTACATATATGTATATACTACACACATAGTCCAAAACCAGAGAGAAACAGTCGCGAAGTTAGCGAAAACATAGACATCAAACATCATATATAAGTTCATACATACGTCTATTGCACTATTGTAACATTAATCGTTTGCGATAACATACATATAGAAATGGGTGATAGCTTAAAATTGTTGTTATTTCACATTACAACGAAATAAAATTTAATTAAACCGGATACACGGTTTTTGAGTAATCGATGTGCAAATGTAAAAAAATTTTAAAACTATTTAGTAGTTTGAGCCCTGTATGAAATGACAGGATAATTTATGAAGTCACAATCTTAAACGGATAGGATGTTTTCATCTCGTAAATTAAGCTGATTCCTTTTAACTTTTCCTTTCAGTTCAAACGACTATAATTCCCCGTCGCCCTATGCTTTGTCATGACCGTCAACAAGTCGCAGTGCCATACGCCAGAGACGATGCTGGAGACTTCCGACCCGAAATTTATTTTTTTAAGGGTTTAAAAAAGCTTATCTCAAGATGTAACAAATGCATTGATGTTAGGGGAGATTATATTGAAAAATAAAAACAATTTAAATTGAATTCGCATTTTCCTTCATATCGATACCGAGAATATATTGAACGCCCCTCGTAGATCCATCGTGTACTAAAGAAATATTAAAAACAATTTTTTGTTTTAAGACATCACTCCGTCCCACATTTTACTTCGAATTATGTATTACAGTGATTCGGTCAATAACTTTGCGTCAGAAATCAACCAGACCTTGAAAATAATTCAAAGTAAATTCACAAAATACAATGACATTTCAAAATCTGTTGAAGATATATCAATTTCCCTCGAGTAATCTGCGATCTTTAATAAGAGTCAATTTAGAAACATCTATGCGTTGGCTCAAAATATTAATTTATTAAAACGAAACGATAAACACGTCTAAGCGAGGATTCAAAAAATGTTCTTTCGAATAATGTTCAATCAATAATAAAATCTTACATCCCCACGAATACTGATTCTTTAAGTCCTCTAGGGTCTTCCCTTGATTTTCATCTTCAAGGGACATCCCAAAGCAGCGTTCTCTCTCCACCAAATAATGATCGGTTGTTTTATTTATTTACTTATTTGATTTATTTCTCGTTTAGATTTATATCTCGTTGCAGGTGGTTGTTAATACAAGATTTCATTATTTTAGTGATGATGATTTCAAGCTATTATTTCAAAACTTATAATTCCATAATTCCATTAATTAATTATAAACGATAATGTAAATTAAAAATTAACAAAAATAATGTTTTGGTTGTATTGAATGGGTTTCAAAAATCTTTGGTCATACATATACGTTTTAAGCGATGTCATCTGGAATATTGCTCGAACGTCCAGAACTTTGAAAGATGTGTTAAAAGGTCTCAGAATTTTAAGAAGACTATGCTGTATGCCCGAAATTGTATCCATATGAGTGTTTGCCGTATTTTCCCATGCCAGAATTCCATACCTTATGCGCGACTATGCCAGAGAATAATATACCTGTTTCATTACCTCAATACTTGAAATTCTTTTTTAGTTAGACCATAGCAAACAATGAACTTTTCAACTAGAGACTCAAGGCATTTATATGATCAACCCAGATACTTTATCCGACTGACAACTTTAATTTTTCGTTTGCCTGCCGATAATGGACATTGTGGATTTTGATGAAAGATGTTAATTTCATCACTCCGCTTTGATAGTGTACGTATATACATAACTTTAGTTTTATTAACGTTTATTATAAGTCCATTATCGTGACACCATTTTGTGATAGCATCAAAATCACTTTGTAGGATTTTAACAGCAGAGTTCCAATCTTTATGCTTTACAACTACAGCTCTGTCATCCGCATAAGCATATACATTACTCTTTTTGAAAATTAGCAGAAGTTCGTTTGTAAAAAGTATAAATAAGATCGGGCCCTGTTTGGAACCTTGTGACAGCCATATATATGTACTTTGTTTTTCTTGGCATATTCTTGTTGAAACCTTGACTCTCAGATTTCTATCAGTAAGATAGCTTTTGAGCCAATTTGATAAGATTTCCCTCACACCGATTCTGCATAAGCTTTCAATAAGTTTGTCATGACATAAAGTATCAGATGCCAATAAAGAGTACCAGTACGTTGGGATTTTTATTTAGACCTGCATTGATTACGTTGGTAAACTCGCCTAGCAATTTGTCCGTACTTTTTTCCTTCTGGAAGCCATACTGGTTTGGATGTAAAACTGCATTTCTCTTTATAAAGCTATGAAGTCTATTGACAATGACCTGTTCTAAACACTTGTCAATAGTAGGTAAAATTGAGATAGGTCTGCAGTTTTGAATATTATTTTTTATACCTGCTTTGTATATTGGTCGAACAATAGCAGTTTTCATTAATTGTGGTACATGTACTTGTGTAACACTTTTATTTATTATTGTTTGTATTACCGAGCAAAGTTTTCGGGCATTAAGTTTAAGATCTATCGGTCTTATTTTGTCTGCTCCAGGTCCTGTTTTGGTGTTTAAGTTACCCAACATTTGAAAGGTTTCTACCTCTGTGGCTTCTTCAACATAAATATTCTCTTGTAGCTGCACATTCTCGTGATTCGACGTTTTGAAGTTACATAAGTGCATGATCGCTGATGTATAATTGGAAAATTGATCAGCGAAATGTTCTACAATGTCATTCAAAAATTATTGAGGATAGTGGTCATCTATTGAGAGCTTCTTTCTACCTAATAGTTCATTAATTATGCTCCATGTTTTCGTAGAATCATTTCGATTATTAATGAATTGCTGTTTATAATAGTTAGCTTTGGTGGATTGAATCTTTATGTTGACAGTATTTCGGAAATGTTTATATTCTTGTTCGTAACTTTGACTATTTCGATTGTTTCTCCATCTCCTATATAGCACAACTCTCCTCTTGCACATTTGAATTATTTCTGCCGTAATCCATGGTTTTTGTTTTCTTGTTTTTTTTTATTGTTTTGGTTTTGCTAGCTTCAGTATATATCCCATTGAATTTTTCGACGAATTTGTTGTATAGACTTTCAACATTATTTTCCTCTAATATATTTTCCCAATTTGTTCTTTCTATTAACATATTTACTTTTTCTTGATTTATATGTACAACGTTCGATTTAGTTGTTAATTGACTTTTAATAGGGTTTTTTTTTTGCGTATAAGATCGCATAGTGATCAGAGAGATCTGTTTTGATGATGGCTGAGTATATATTTAGCTTTGAAAGCGAGACATATATATGGTCAATGAGCGTAATAGTATTTCTTTATGTTCAAATCTTCCAGTACAATATTTATTTTGCCTTCTTTAGTTCATTATTTTCTTCTACAAATCTTACAATACTTAGTTTTGGCCGCCTATATATTGCATGAATATATAGTTTATTTCCCCTTTATGAGTTATTTCCAAATGTATTTCCTCATAGTTTATAGTTTATAGGATTTATTGGTATTGATTTAAAACTTATATTCTTTTTAATAAAAATTTCCACTCCTCCCCCTTTCCCATAGCGATTTAGAAACACAGATTCAAATCCATCGATATAATAAATTTTGTTTTTCTCCTTTTCCTTACTAGGTATATTGATTTCATTGAATATTAATATGTTTACATAACATAGGACATTTTCTAATTCAGCAATAAAATTATCCGATACTTTTGTAATAGAACGTATATTAAAACTAATACAACAAAAATTCATATGTTTTAAAAATTCTTTATCGATACCGCTGTTGTGATTCACATACCACATGATCCCAGCACTTGCTATCACAACAATCCACTTATCCAGCTGCATATGCATTTTCGGTCGAGTTCATACCCGAGTCATTCACCGAAATTCGAAGCCGCGAAATATGCCATACGTGCTGGCGTACATTCGCCGTACTACCGAAACACGACGCTGAACATGTTTCGTATTTGGGTCGATCCCAGGAAACAATTAAAGAATAATTATGAATAGGATTGCACTTACAATGTTCGGAGAGTGGAAGTGAATGACAAATGGGATGACATTTGAAAAGAAAAACCACCCAAGCTGCAAAATAAACTGGAACAAGCGGTGAATGATCGTAAGTGTTATGGGAGTGATTGCGCAAGCCGATTTGGCTACGCACAGAAAAGGTTATAAAAGAGATACGATGCGAAAAGAAAGGGAGTTTGTTAATTAGACTAATTCAGACGACAAGGTTGCAGCGACGCTAAAGACGGCGGATCTTTAGTCAGTAAAATAAAATAAAGTTAAAAAAATAAAAAAGCCTTTTTAATCAACTCTGTGGTTAGACTCTTCTCTCGTACGAGAAAGCATGGTCTCGCGACGTTACAATATTGGTGACAGCGGTGGGATCCTAAGATAAACGGATCCAACCACGGACAAGGGCCTAAAACACTCTTGATGCATACTGGGGCTATACACCAGAAAATAAAAGCACTGTAGTGTAGTGTAGTGTAGTGTAGTGTAAAAGTAAAAAGTCCACACATATAAGTCCTTGCGAACTAGACGCAGAGGCAAAACGGTGGCAGTTTAAAAGACCAGGACAACAAAAACTATCGGCCGCGAAGCCTACGTGGCACAAATACGTAACAGAGCACAAAAACGCAACAGCACAATCAACAGAAGCAGCAGAAACACCAGAAGCAGCAGCAAAATCAAGAGAAACAGCAGGAACGGTAGTGACAACAGGAGAAACGAAAAAAAAAAAATTAAAAACCACAAGGTATTGGGTCATTATTGTTTTGTTTTTTTTTTCTCTCTCAATATATAAACAAAAATAAAGATACATTTCTTTTACATTATTTCATAATCCCAGTCAAAAAAAGGGGAAAAATTTCATTTCTTTTACAAATAAATTAATAAATAAATTAAATTTCATTCCTTTTAAATTTAATTTATCTCAATCTCACACACATTACCATACGATTTGGTTTATATTTTAGTCACCATTCCGTTTAAATCCACTTGCTGTTCGCTTACATCTCCCATCCCGATTTCATTCCGTGAAAATTCTAACGCGAAAAAATAAGACCACAATAGAGCTCTTCAGAGTTCTACCTTTTGCTCTACCCGAAAATCATACGAGTGTTGTATCACCATCACAAAAACATAAAATATAAAAATAAAAATCTCTCTTAGCGACGTGTTCAGTATAGTACCAATCTTCGATGGCAATCCGTCATGTCTCAATAAATTTGTGGTGTGCGGCAACACTCTGTTTACTTACATCAACGACGAAACGCAACAGTCTCTTTTTCTGGACATTATTAAAACCAGGCTTCAAGGTCCGGCTTTCTTTCACTAAATGGAAGGATATGGTGTCAGTGCTAAAATCTCAATTCAAAGAACTCAAGTCACGGTCCTCCGCCCAGAATGAGCTAATAACAGCCAGACAGAGATACCAAGAATTTGGGGACAGAATTATCACGTTATTGTGTGCACTCGACACGGTCACATGCAGTTCTATAGCGGAGATACCCGTAAGAGATTTCCTTATTAAGGAAAATACAATCCTGGCAGTACAGACTTTCGAGGATGGACTTAAATGCCCAGTCTCAAGATCCTGATGAAGGCTCAAAACTACCAAGATCTGAAAACTGCGGTCAGCTATACTATCGGACAATCCATCCGATTAGAGCCTGCCGTTGGACCCACAAACACGCAGACAAAACAAAAGTCCCAAAGTGTGGTCAAATGCCAGAACAGGGGCATACCTGAACTACATGTTACATGAACCAGGTTACGCACTCCCAACCACCCAATCATCGGCCTTTTTTTTATATAATCAACGCGCGCTCAAGGGGTTTGAGTACCCTTAAGGTAATTGTACACAGCGCCAAACATGCAACAAAACAGGTCCCACCTCCGCCACTTGTTACAGGAATACTAATATTCCGAATTTCATTCCGCAACAAATAAAGAGAAGTTCAGCTGATAAGATGTGGGTATTGTAACAAACCAAACCACTCTCAGGACGAATGTAAGATGCGATTGGCACATGAGAAGCCTCAACAAGGGAGACCAAATCCCTCAAGTTCCTCCAATAACCAAATCGTGAGATTCTTCCATGTCGGGAAACGAGCAAGCTCGGGAAGCAGGAGCCGGCAATCTTACCCGATTACAAATGAAAGCCGATGTTTACAACGCCCCTCACTAACCCATCAAATGTTCATATCACTCTGTCCCAAACGCCAAGAGCCAGTGAGCCAAATTTCACCCCATAGTCCACAAACAACTAGCTACATTCCTAATCGACACAGGCGCTGACATAAGCCTGGTAAAATCAAAAATTGCGAAGGCATTTCAAACTAAAAAGAAGTGTACTATATCGACCATTGCGGGAGTCTCTCTAAATACAATGCGGGAAATCTTGGGAACGCTAGAATTCGAAGCGAACGAACAAACGATTTCTTTGGAACACACCTTCAAAGTAATGCCTCCTTACATAGATTTGGAATATGACGGAATAATCGGCAACGATTTTCTCAGTAAATTTCAATGTCATGTCGATTTGGAAAATAAAGAAATCGAAAAAACGATACAAAAGGAAAGCATAAGCAATAAGCTTTTAATAGAAGATAGTAACTGGGGAAAAATAACTAATACCATTTCCAAAGTTCAAGCCCCAGAAAATTTTGACGTTTCTGATTTTACAAACCCGGTGTATCCTCGGAACATCAATGTGAACCAAGAAAACGCAGAAAACGAGCAAATAGCTGATTCCAAGCAACAAGCAACTCTTCTCATCAACACCTAAATGGCAATCGTAAAGTAAAAGAAAAATGCAGAAAGTAAGCCTGTAACACAGAACCCAGCCAAAGACCGGAGACACACAAAAACCCTGCAAACAATAAGCCAGAGGTACGACAAAGTCTCGCCGAATGTAAGACTGAGACATAAAAATGCAAAGGTTCGCAAACAAAAACAAGACGTACTCGTAAATAATAAAAATATGGTAACACTTAAACGAAGGATGCAGCAAATAATTGAGGTCCCTTTCAATGATAAATCGTCCAAAGAGCAAGATTTAATAATACGTAAAAGGTTAGTCAAACCCGGTATTTATATAGGAGATACCCTAACTAGACCCAAAAATTCTAAAATCAAGGTTTTAATGATGAATACTTTAGAGACGGAGAAAAACGTTCGGTACCAATTCATTATCAGTAGCATTCATATCGCAACTTATTGTTTTTCCTAGTGCGTGTACAATTTCATGTAAATTTTCATTTTGTGTAGGAGGAATATTTTTAATCTTGAGTTATTTTTTAACAACTGCTGTTCGAGAGTGTTTAGTTTTAGTTCTAATGTGCAGATATGTTTGTCTTTTTGCGTATTTAGTTCTTTAAGCTGCTGTTTTTCATTTGACAGTTGTTTAAGGTTCTCATTGTTTGATAAAAAGTGTTTTTTATTTCTTCGTATTCAGTTGCAACAAATTTACAATTATGTTTAATCTCTGACATTATATGCTGGCCCTGTCACAACTGGCTTCCAAATCGGAAGGTTCGGTGTTCAAATCCCAGCCTCGCCCGAAAGACATATTAATTTTTTCAGTTAACGAAAATCAAATCAATCAAGTTGAGTAGTTGACTAGAAACCTTCACTAAGAATTTAGTCTCCCCATTAAATGTTGGATGCCACCCATGGAGCGAAATAACCACTGAACCCAAACATCTTTCTTTCTCTTATATTCCATTTTTCAAAAAACTTAACACGTATTCAGCCACTTTAATAGTATTCATATCCACTTGAGTGTTAAGTTCTTTAAAAAAAAAAAATCATTTTGCATCTTCTTCATTTCACATAGAAGAAGTTGGTTGTTTGATATCACGCTTGTAGCTTGTTGCTGCTCAGGAGAACTCGCTTCGGAGTCGCTTATTCAGGGGTTGGGTACAGTATCCGCAGTACTTGTTTTTGTATTCGGATTTGGAAGTGCAGTGGGTTCTCTCCTGCAGGCTTGGCAACTCCATGAATCCTTTTTATCCAAGTTCATTTTTCGAGATGACTTCTCGGAAATCGTTGTGCACCCAAAGTGCATTTTACGTTCACACCTAAAGCACGTAACAAAGTCTCCATCGGCGGGAAGGTCAGATAAACATTCGGTACATGGATCCATGTTTTGCATATCAATATCTAAAAATATTTACCTTATATGTATGTATGTGTTTCTAAAAAAAAGCGAAGGCTCACAGAAAGTAGCACAAGAACTTTTTTGTTTGTTTTTGTTTGTTTTCTTTTTAAACCATGAAAATATACACTTCTTAACTAAATGTGGAAAACACAATCGATCACTTGAAGCACTCTAACAAATTTTTATAAAAATCATGTGCCAAATGAGTGATTTAAGCAACGAGATAAGCAACCGCGCTGTTAAACGAAATTGCTGATCACATCCGAATAACTTCCAGTAAAATCGACGATATACCAATGCAATGCCAACCCCACCGGTGTGCATCGTACAACACCTCGATTCTTACTGAGATGCTTGAATCACTAGTTATCGAACCGCTAATAGCTCCTGTGTCATCTTCTCCTCCACCAGAACCCTCTACGGAAATTGATACTACTACACCAACTCCTAAACCCACAATCTCACAATTCGGAATCTTATGGAGTTGAATAATTTCAACAAAGCTAAATCAGTACCAGGCTAACTGGTACTGTCGATAAAATCTCCACCAATACTTTCACGTCCTAATTTTCCTTAACTGCTAACACCATTTAGTTTTTATCTTTAGTTTTAAGCGAAATTATTAGTTTTAAAAATATGCTTGCAGTAAGCTTTAATAAATCTGTCCGTGGTTGACCCAGGCCTCAAATCAAAATATATGTATGTATATAAGACTGAATCCTATGGTTTCCAGCTGCATGTTTATAAATGTATGCCCAGATTCGACTCCTTAACCGTGTAACCAATGAACCTTGACACCAACTGTATTAAATATTGATATAATTAAACAATTAAACTTACTTTTTGTCATTCTATTTGTTAATATAGGATCACAATCTACCCAAAGAAACATAAATTTTTCAGATGTAAGCTCAGATAAAGTTGTTATCCTCTTTGCGGACCAGTAAAGAACTTTGCGTATGTACGAATTTTTTGGTTCAGCTGCATGTCTTAAAAGAAATAAACAATATTGAATATGTTTGCATATAAAAATATTTTGTTAAATATATTACTTTTTGAAACATTTAAAAACAACTATTCTTCTAACTTCTTCGACTAATTCATCTGATTCTGTTTCATTCGAAAGCCTTCTCAAAATTTCTAAATTATTAAACTCATTTAATAAATCAGGGTTCAACTTACTTGGATGGGAAGTCAGATTTTGTATGTCAAACTAAACATATTTCAACATTAGTTAAAAAAAAAAAAATTAACTCTGTGCTGTGTACCTTGTTAAAAAGTGATGATAATGTTTGTATCCGTGGTCTTTTGAATTCGTCTCTTTCAAAACCACCACCTGCAGATGTAACATAGTTAACTAGTGCATTTGGAAAAATACCGCGTTGTCTAAATACACAAACTTTAAATTGAAGATTAACTAAAGTTTATTTTAGCAAAAACTTACCGAAACTGTTTTATGCTTATATCACCTTGTCGTTTGCTTAATTTAGTTCCATCAGCATTTACCAGTAAAGGGAGGTGACCATATTTAGGTGGATTCCAGCCAAATGCTCTAAAAGAAAATAAATAATAAGAATATGTTGGAAGAATTTATTAGTCACTAAGATCCTAAGTAATAAGATTCCTAAAATAAATCTTCGTAAGAAATATGATAGTACCTATGTCATTAAGTTAGGTGCTAAAAAGAGAATATGAATACAATTGGGCATCACCAGGCGGACCCTACAGCGAATTTTAGTGAAAGACTTACACATGTTCCCGCACAAAGTGCAAACCGTGCATCAGTTAATGCCTGCCATCAGTCGCGTGTGAATTACTGTAAAATCATCATGAGCTACTAGGCGCATTTCCACTTAAGCGGTTACGTCAATAAGCAAAATCTTCGTTTCTTGGGCACTGAAAATCCGCGTGTGGTGCACGAAGAGCCATTACATCCACATTACATCCATGGATGACGAGCCACAATGGATATTGTGAAGGAAGCGTTTCCTGGTCGCGTAATCTCCCGTTTAGGCAATTTGGCATGGCCAGCAAAATCGCCCGATTTAACCACCCCACACTTCTTTCTTTGGGGCTACTTGAATTCGCGGGTTTATGCCAATAAGCCTCAGACAATCGCAGCCCTTAAGGAGAATATTCGACAGGAATGCGAACAGTTATCACCGGAAATTTTGCGGAAAGTCATGGAAAATGCGATAAAACGGGCACAAATGTGTATCAACATTGGCGGCAGCCACTTGGCGGATATCATCTTTACCACTTAACAGAAACAATTGGATGATTAATTTTGCGCCACCTTTTACTTGCAAGTTATAATGGCAAGAAACACAGACGTGTTTCTTAAAGTGTCGTGGGGTGCGTACTTTAGTCCCTGTCTAATCTTCCAATCTTCCTGTTATTTCTTTTAAAATGAACTGCCCGGTATGCCAAGGCAAAATAGATCGCAAGGACACAGCGAAAATACAGTGCGGAGATTGTAAAAGTTTGTTTCACGGCTCGTGTGCCATTATACAACCGGCCGATATTGAATATCTCACAACCAACAATCTCACGCATCGATGCGACAAGTGTTCTGTTTTGCGCCGTAAATCGCTTCAACAACCTTTACCTGTTTCATCCAACTCACGCCTAATAAATACACAGCAAAAATCCGCAACTTCAAAGTCTTCAGCAGCCATCAAGTCTGATTCACTTTCATCTCAACGGGAAATAGTACCTACTAAGGTGAACATTACTTCTAAGCCAACGGTTGCCCGAGCCATTCTAGCTGCACTTTCGTCTCAATGCGAAACAGAAACTGCTTGTGGAACATCTGATGACAGTTTGTCGACGGTTCTTTCGCCTACGACTGAAAATTCAATAACCCTGCAAGTGCTATACAAAGAAATCATCAGTTTGAAAAAAATCCACAGCGATTTCCTCAGCACAGTCCAGCAGCTGAAAGAGGAGAACGATACGTTGCGCATGAAAGTTGCCAATTTGGAGAGCCGAGTGAATTGGAGAGAGCAGAAGCAGCTGGAGAATGCTATTGAAGTTGTTGGTATACCTGATTTAAATAGCTCAAACGCCAGGGAGAGAGTAAGGCAGATCTTAGACAAAGCTTTAAATATCTCCATATCGACTGAGGATATACAGAAATGTTATGTAAAGCGCAAAAAAGAAGAGCATAACCACCACCACCAATAATCGCGGTAATATTCTCTGTGTACATTTCTCTACAAAGAAGGTCAAAGAGGAAGTGATGAAGAGTAAGAAAATTGCAAGGAGGAAACTGAACTCATCGCTATTTATTGACGGTAGCAATAGTAATATTTTTATTAATGACAGCTTAACAAACTATATTAAAGCTTTAATTATAGCAGCTAAAAAATTTAAAACAGAGTTTAGATACAAATACTTATGGTTCCGTAATTCTCGTATTTTGATTAGAAAATGTGATAATAGTGAGGCTGTTGTCATAAGATAATTTGAGGATATTAATGCTCTTCAAGCACAATAACATGAACGATATCTGTGATCTTATGTGCGACAGCCCCACTATTAAAACCATACGTAATAATTTAGAAAGCTATTTTAAATGTAAATCAGATGGCAAATCATTTTTCGTTTTACATCAAAACATACGTAGTTTACGCCAAAACTTCGACTTACTGATGGTGAATCTAGAAGCTCTCGTTAACCTGCCTGACATAATATTTGTTTCTGAAATTTGAATCTACTCTTGCGAGAGTGGAGATTACCATATTCCAAACTATAATTTTTTTCCTAATACGAATGATACGTACTCTGCCGGTGGAGTGGGAGTTTTTATATCAAACTTGTATAAGTGTGATGTAAAAACTTTTAATTTAAAAAGCGCGGACGTCATTAAAGTTTGTTGCAATATTCAAAATGAATTCTTCAATTTTATCTGTGTATACAAACTTCATTCTTCTTCTCCGAATTTGTTTTTGGATGAATTTTCAAATTTGTTAGCCAATGAACGATCTGGAAATCTTGTTATCCTAGGTGATTTTAATCTAGATATCATATGTTCTAACTCAGTTTCTGATTCCTACCAAGCTATCATGGCTGAACATGGTTTTTTATCTTTTATTGCTGAGCCTACTAGACCAATTTCAGGCTCCTGCCTCGACCATGTTTTTGCTCGGTTTGAGAATATTGCTTTGGATTCCCTTGCTGGTATAAACTTGGATAAGTGATCATTGTATGACGGGAATCCTTTTTGAAAATATAATATGCAGGAAATCAAACGTATCATCTCAAACCAGCTTTGATAAAATTAACTTTCCTGAATTGAACAATAGGCTACGTTATGAATATTGGGAAAGTGTTTATGTTGAAAGAAATGCTTCCTCAGCATATAGTACATTTCTTAGTATTCTGAAAAATTACATAAGCGCATCTACTTACACTATAACATACAAAAAATCGGAGTGTCGCCTTAAGCCTTGGATAACTCGTACCCTTATCAAAAAAATAAATATCAAAAACAAATTAAGAAAAAAATTTTGGAAACATCCTTTGAATACCAATTTAAAAAATCGTTTGGATAAATTCTGCACAAAAGTGACAAAAGAAGTTAAAAAAGCTCGGAATGACTATTTTCGTTCCAAAATACAAGCGGCAAGTAGAAATCTTAAGAGAGTGGCAAGTAGTTAACAGTATTGTTAGTCGAAAAGTGTGTACTAAAGCAGATCCCATTGTACTTAAAAATGGAAGTATTAACATTTCCAAATCCTTTGGAAATAGCTAACGAATTCAGCAATTACTTTGCTTCCATTGGGCAAACTTCCTTTCCAAGTAATTCGCAAATTTCGTGTAACTGTTGCCCTAAGGCTGGCTCTCAAAACAACTGTTCTTGAAGCAGCTTCATGTTTAAGTTCATTACGGGATTTGAGGTACTAAAAACTATTAATTCCCTTCCTAATTCTAATTCACATGGAAATGATAAAATATCGAATTTGGTACTCAAGTACATTGGACCCAACTTAGTAGATATTTTAACTTACATTTTTAATTTTAGTGTTATGTCTGGTGCCTTTCCATCTGAACTTACATGCGCTGTAGTAATTCCGTTATTTAAGAAGGGCAGCAGGACAGATAAATCAAACTACAGACCAATTTCTTTACTGCCATAAATTTCAAAAGTTTTTGAGAAAATAATTAAAACGAGAATATTAAGAATATTAAGAATAATAATTATCTCAATCATTATAATTTTTTCTCTCCTATGCAGATTGGCTTCAGAACTGTCCTCTCCACTGAAGATGCTCTATTGAACTTTTGCTCCTTCTTACATAAGGGACTAGATAAAAAACATTTTTGTACAGGCCTTTTTGTGGATATAACTAAGGCGTTTGACATGGTTGACCACGTCATACTATTAAATAACTTAGACAAACTGTATTACCCTTGTGTTCATAAACGTCAGCATATTGCCATACTTGTGCAGATTAATTAGACATTTATTTCAATTGTACCTGCAGAAAAAGATATTGTAGAAGGTTTTAGTGGGGAACAGTTTTGTTTTTTCTTTAAGAAGAAAAATGTAAGAACTATTGAAATAATATGTAAAAATAAAAAAAACCTTTTTCTTTTGAAAAAAAGTAAATCTAAGATTTAGTTGAATATTGTTGTTGTTTTTTTGCACTCACAGCGCAAAACAAGTGGCGATCGTTATAAGATATTTCTGGGCATTGAATGCGTTCAAAAACACATGAGGAAAGATTTGCAATTGTACTAAGTTAGAAATGCTGACGTTTATGAACACACGCTACCTGATATTTGATTAGAACACTGGTATTGGAAATAGCGTTATTAGGTAACACAAAAGACATTACTTTGGTGCTCAAGAATCTCAATTGGTTGGACAATTAGCATCATCTATGAGTTTTATCTTACGGTTTTGACTCCTATCTAACACCGCGTCTCCACCAGACACAAATCTGTCAGACTAAAGTTCAGACATTTCGTCTGGCATTTTTTCTTTTGACTTAGGTGGGCAAATTACTACATGACAGTTCATTCTATGAGTGTAAGTTGGTTAAGTAGGTGTGAACTGTTTGCATTCGGTGTTTTTTTTTGTTCACACAAAGCAACTACATTATAGTAAAAAAAAATTGCGTCAATAATGAGTATCAAAAAATTATGCCTTATACGGAAGTTAATTGCTCTTGGAGACTTAGAATAATTAGAAGTGGAAGAACAGTTTAGAAGAAGAAAACATCGTTTTCGGGTAAATCCTTTTTTTGAACTGATGGAGTCGCTCCCGACTGACGCTTGAAATGGCTTTTGGTGCATTGGCTTCACGATTCAGGATTTTCCATCGGCCAATCGAATTAGTCTTGGGAACTTGTGACGCCTTAGTGAAAGCTTGTTGTGTTCTTCAAAATTATCTTTCACCAAATATGCAAAAAATTGAGGACAAGCAGCCGGATAGTCAAACTCTTCTCGAAACAATGTAGAATCTTTGTACATAGGAATATTCCGGGTACGAAGACCATCTGACTGATGGTGATGATCCATATAAATGGACGAAAATAAATAGATAAATATGACTTTGAAACATAACAAAATATGTTATAAAAACTTTTCAGGAGTGATGGATGAATTGGTTCTTTACCTGACTACTTTATTCTGACTATAAACGGTGTTCAGAGATATCGAGTAATATTTCTCTCTGAGAATGCTGACGGTACAAATTTTTTCAAAGTCGTCGCTTCACCACAAGACTACTGTTTTCTTCAAAAAGACCTAGATAGTTTTTCGAACTAGTGCCTACAAAATTACTTAGAATTCAATACCACAACCCACGTAATTTCTTCGTTCTGCGACATATGCCACTCAGTCGTCCGTTTTTTTTGTTTGTTTTTTTTCTATTGTACATCCCGAATTCAAACTGACAAGCGGTGTCAAAAAAATTGCAGGGTTGATGTCTACAGAAATGTCTTGACTAAAAACCAGACATTTGTTTCTTGAAATATTTCTTGTCTGCAAACTATCCGTCTCCACTGGACTTTTTGATTTCATGAAAATTCACCTGAGATGTCTCGTGAAGACGCGGTGTAACATGTAGAGGTTCTAGGAGCACCTAACCAGATGTTCTTTTTTAGTTATTTATTTAATTCTTTATTGAAATAAGTATAGTCTCACACAGTAAGATATTTTTATAGTGCAAGCTTTAAAATAAAATGTAATAAAAGAGAAAGTAAAAACTATTAAAAATGAAAAGAAAGAAATAATATAAAGATAGATAAACTAATCATCATTACTAAAGCATCTCTAAGTATTGTTTAAATTTTAACTTAAACAGTTAATTTGATTCTTCGAGGAAGGGAATTCCATTATCGTATAGCTTTTATAAAAAATTTACGTTTTGATATTAAGAAACAACAGCGTACGGCTATCAAGTCGCATGTCGGATGAGGAAATCATAAACGAAGCTTGTTTATATACATCATGAAAAGCAAACGATTGCTCTGTAGAAATTTGAGCAATTGACAACTTATGATCTCAAATACTTTCAAAGGAAAAGGTAAGATCGCTATTGACCTGAATCCATGTTTATTTTTCGGAACTGGTATAATTTTAGCATATTTCCAAGCTGTAGGAAAAGCACGAGTCATAAGAATGTTAGTGAACAGATAAGCAATGTACTTCACCACATAAGGAAGAATAGCCTTCACAAAAACCGGATGTATCATATATTATTAAATCCAACTGAATTAGATATTATTGTTAAAAAGCTTTTAAAACCTCTCCCGAGGTTATAAATTTTATTGTTCGTATTATTAAAACTTTCTCACACAATCCATTAGGTTTGCATTTAATGTGCGAAGAGATATTATTTTGAAACTCTACGATTATCAGATTTCCATAATAACAGTGATAATAATGTCTGTTCCCACATTCAAACGTTTGGCAATTAAACGTATTCATGTGGCATGAATAATGCAATATATAATTTCTAATTTTTTTTTAGATTAGTCGTTCGTGAACCATCGCGCATTTGAAAACCGCTTTTTGTCTTTTGACCAAGATCCTTGTGATTACTTTGATTAGTTTTGTGGTGTAAACGTTAAGAACTGTTGGTGTTAGGCGAATAGAATTCCAAATATCCAGTTGATATATTTTTATTTTCTAAGAAAGAAATTGATAATTCAAATTAAATATACGAGTATGGGTGGGTGGCCGTGGCTCAAGTGGTAGTGTATTGACTTCAGTCGTTCATAGACCTCGACAGAGGATAGACGTGTGTCGGCTTCTTTTCATGTGAAAAAAAAAGTTACAAAAAAACAAATAGAATCGTTTAAGCCAAGTGTTTCTGTGGCGCAATAGGTAGTGGTGCCGGCCGAGGAACCAAGGGTCGTAGGTTCGATTCCCGGAAAAGGACGGACTTTTTTATTAATTAAACATCAAAGAAAGTAATTATAACACAAATTAAAACAAGTTCAGTGAAACCAGAAGATGAGTGGTGGTGAACGGTCCGCTATCCAAATAGCGGGTCCGGGAGATGGCACGATGTCATCTGATGACCAGACCGTAATTTCGGCCCGTTCTGAAATTACGACTAAGAGGAGGAGGAAGCTGAGGCCAACTCCAAACCTCGTGAAGCGCCCTTCCCTATCAGCATCTACTGAGAAGCTGCCCGGTGGAGCAAGGGAAGAGGCGCCAATGACTTCTACAAAAGCAGCAAGACAACAACAACAGCGAAAGAGGACAGACGAATACCCATATGTTTCTGACGGTGGGGAAGGCCACTACATGGGTGGAAACAATAGTTTCTCATTCCTAGCTGCCTCTGAGTCAGATGAAGAAGAGGACGAGGTCAAAGCCATTAATAGTAGCATAATGCAGCTACAGCAACAAGTGCTTGCGATAAGAGCGAAGCAAGTTGCAAGGAGGGAGAAGGAGTTACAGCAACAACTTCAGATCCCTCAGAAGCAACAAAACACCAACGTGGAGCTACCACAACAAGAAAAACATAACCAGCCACTAAAAAAACAAAAACTACAAAAACCAGTACAAGAACTAACAAAGAAAGATCCTAAACAACAACCCAAAGATAAACAACAAAAACAACAACAGCAACAAAAATCGCAGCAGCAGCAACAACAGCAGCAGCAGAAGCAACAGCAACAACAACAAACGAAATCAACAAAGCAACGAGTTCCACCTATAAACGCATATAAGATGGAACTAAAGGAAACTATTGTAAAATGTTTGTGTGGGTACAAATGATAGAACTTATTCTTTTCAATACAAATCCCTTTATTCAGTACAGTTACAATTCACTATTTAATTCTTTCTCTCAGTACAATTCAATTTCTCAACCACATATACTTTTCTTATCTTTTACTTAAACCACTTAATCACTTCTTCTAATTAACACTTTAAATTACACTTTAGAACTGATTTGCATACCTTTGGGATGCTGGTATTTATACTCGAATGACATACTTCGAGAACAATCCTCGCCATCCAGCGTCCCATACAATTTCCAATTTGCTAGAAAATTCGATTCTACTCTCCAGTTGCTAATCCAGTATCGAAACCTTCTAGTCTTCGAGTTTCCTGCTAGATGTCGCTGCTCACATTTGAGTGGTTATCACATTGCTCCCTCCCTACAGTTGTTCGTCCCGAACAACTTCGTCATTCAGCATCCCGTTGAAATGACACATTCTATCCAAATGGACCACTTTCATTTCTCCTCGATCCCCACGCTGGATCCGGTAGACAACGTCATTAATGCGGGTTATCACCTTGTATGGACCTTCCCAGTCCTGTTGCAATTTTGGTGATTTGCCTTTCTTACGCTGAGGATTATACAGCCTAACCAGATCTCCTTCGTTGAAACCGGAAGATTTCGCCTTGATATCGTACCTAGTTTTCATGCGGCTGCTTGCTAGCTTCATCTTTTCTCTGGTGTCTTCATGCAATTTACGAATCCTGCTGCGTAAGTCATTCACGTACTCGTTCACCTCTTTGGGCTCTGTCGGTGGGGATCCGAATTTTGCTTCACTTGGCAACCGAATTGTTTGACCAAATAAGATCTCGGATGGTGTGTGCCCTGTTGAGCTATGGACCGCGTTTCGGTAGGCCATTAAGAAGAGGGGTATGTGTCGATCCCAATCCCGCTGGCAGTTGCTGACAACCTTAGATAGATGCTCATTCAAGGTCCGATTGAATCGCTCGACCATTCCATCAGATTGAGGGTGTAGTGGCGTTGTCCTTGTCTTTCTTATTCCCAAATATTGGCATATTTCCTGGAAGACTTTTGATTCAAAGTTTCGCCCTTGATCAGAGTGCAGCTCCATTGGGACCCCAAATCTGCTCACCCAGTTGTTGACTATCTGTTCGGCTACGGTCTTAGCCTCTTGATTTGGGATGGCAAACACTTCCGGCCACTTACTGAAGTAATCCATGACTACGAGAGTATATCGGTTTCCATTAAAGGTTTCGGGAAACGGCCCAGCGATGTCGATGGCTATTCGTTCGAAAGGTGCTCCGACATTGTATTGTTGCATTTGTCCATGTGGCTTTACTTTTGGACCCTTGGTAGCCGCACACCTTATGCACTTTTTGCACCAATTCTCGACATCTTGTTTAGCGCTTAGCCAATAGAAACGTTCCCTTACCTTTTCCAACGTCTTGTTTATTCCCAAATGGCCTCCTGAGATTCCGTCATGTATTTCATGGAGCACTTGGTTGACTCTGGATCGTGGCACAATTAGCTGCATACGAGCTGTTGTCCCATCTGCACTTTCCCATTTTCTCTTCAGCAATCCATCTTGCACAAAAAGCGAGTCCCACTGTGCCCAGTATGCCTTCAGAGTTTGGCTCCGATCTGATATCTGCTGCCAGCTTGGTCTTTCCTCGTGTTCCTTCCAGGCCAATATTGGTTCGATGTCATTGTCTGCCTGTTGGGAGGAACGGATTTCGTCTATACTCCAACCCTCTATTGGCTCAGTCCTGATCGTTTGGATAGTTGCCTGTCCTTTTGCTTCTTTACCACCGACTACTTCTGCTGGGAGGCTTTCATTGCTTTGTTTTACCTGTGAGACTGGGGTAATTACCCTGGAGTCGACTCCTGCTACAGACTTCTGCCCCGCGAAGTAAGCATTTCCTAACTGATGGCTTTTGGAAATTTGACAGGTTTCTTGGTAGCCGTTTCTGCCGGTTTTTCTTTCTATTTGCCTGTAACCCCAGTGCAGGCAGCCTTCTCGTCGTACCGGTTCTTTACAATGCCCTTGCAAATGTCCTACTTTATCGCAGTTCCAGCAGCGCATCCTTCGTCTCTCCCGCCAGATATTTCGTTGCATGGTAGTTGGTCTTGAGCAGGAGCATTCACTAGATACTATTTCCCTTACGAGATGCATTCCTTTGGAAGCCTGATTGGATGCTTCCATCGCCAGAGCGAAGGCAAGTGCTTCAGCAAGGGTTCTTTTCCCGGCCATCCTTACTGCTGATTGTAGCTTCAAATCTGCAATTCCCCTGATGAATGCGTCCTTTGCCATTTCGTCGATTATTTCTTGGCCTGCGGTGGGATATGACAAATGTGCCAGTCTACTCACGTCTGCTTGGAGCTGTTGCAGTGTTTCTCCTCGTTGCTGCATACGGCCTTGCAATTGAACCTTGAAAACTTCCCGCATGTGGCTATCCACAAACCGTTTCTCGATAGCCTGCACTAAAACCATATAGTCTCTATTCTTTTCGATATCGATTGTTTGTAACAATTCTGCCGCAGGACCACGTAAGGCCATCGCTAGGGCAAAGCACTTTTCCTCATTTTCCCAGTCGTTTGCACAGGCAGCCATTTCAAACTGCTTCTTATAAGTAGACCATGAGGTCTGGCCATCGAATGAGGGAGGCTTCAACTCTTTTCTCCTTGGACCGCTTAAAGAACATTCTCGCAGTTTCTGTTTTCGCACTGTGTCGAGCTCTTTTGCCAGTTGCTGAACTTTGCTGTCCATTTCCTCGAATTTTTCGCCGACATTCTTCTCTATTCTATCAAATTTGTCATCAACGTTCTTCTCTATTCTTTCAAATTTGTTATCGATTTCTTCGAACTTTTGGTGTAGAACGTTATTTTGTTCTTCCAGTTTTTGTTCTAGACTATTCTTTTGTTCGTCGAATTTTTGTTCAATGCTGCTCTTCTGCTCGTCTAGATTTTTCTTTTGTTCATCCAGCTTTTGTTCGAGGCTATCCAGATTTTTCTTTTGTTGGTCGAGACTGTTCTTCTGTTCGTCCATTTTTAACAAGAGGAGTTGCATCATCGCAGCTATATCACTGCCGGTACTTGTCTGTTCATCCTCGTCAACATCAAAGGAGTATGCATCAGGATCATGTCCCTCGTTGTTCAAAGCCTCCTGAAGTCGGAGCACCAGGTCACTTTTTCCTCCACTGGCGCTGAGGCTTCTCTTGTTCAACTCGGATTTGAGTTGGACGAGGGTCAACTGCAATAGTTTTCGACCCATTCTAGCTTTTTCAAATAGTCAGAAAACACTTTTTTTTTTTTTTTTTTTTTTTTTTTTTTTTACACACAATAAGTCCTATCCCACTTCTGACACCAATGTAAAATGTTTGTGTGGGTACAAATGATAGAACTTATTCTTTTCAATACAAATCCCTTTATTCAGTACAGTTACAATTCACTATTTAATTCTTTCTCTCAGTACAATTCAATTTCTCAACCACATATACTTTTCTTATCTTTTACTTAAACCACTTAATCACTTCTTCTAATTAACACTTTAAATTACACTTTAGAACTGATTTGCATACCTTTGGGATGCTGGTATTTATACTCGAATGACATACTTCGAGAACAATCCTCGCCATCCAGCGTCCCATACAATTTCCAATTTGCTAGAAAATCCGATTCTACTCTCCAGTTGCTAATCCAGTATCGAAACCTTCTAGTCTTCGAGTTTCCTGCTAGATGTCGCTGCTCACATTTGAGTGGTTATCACATTGCTCCCTCCCTACAGTTGTTCGTCCCGAACAACTTCGTCATTCAGCATCCCGTTGAAATGACACATTCTATCCAAATGGACCACTTTCATTTCTCCTCGATCCCCACGCTGGATCCGGTAGACAACGTCATTAATGCGGGTTATCACCTTGTATGGACCTTCCCAGTCCTGTTGCAATTTTGGTGATTTGCCTTTCTTACGCTGAGGATTATACAGCCTAACCAGATCTCCTTCGTTGAAACCGGAAGATTTCGCCTTGATATCGTACCTAGTTTTCATGCGGCTGCTTGCTAGCTTCATCTTTTCTCTGGTGTCTTCATGCAATTTACGAATCCTGCTGCGTAAGTCATTCACGTACTCGTTCACCTCTTTGGGCTCTGTCGGTGGGGATCCGAATTTTGCTTCACTTGGCAACCGAATTGTTTGACCAAATAAGATCTCGGATGGTGTGTGCCCTGTTGAGCTATGGACCGCGTTTCGGTAGGCCATTAAGAAGAGGGGTATGTGTCGATCCCAATCCCGCTGGCAGTTGCTGACAACCTTAGATAGATGCTCATTCAAGGTCCGATTGAATCGCTCGACCATTCCATCAGATTGAGGGTGTAGTGGCGTTGTCCTTGTCTTTCTTATTCCCAAATATTGGCATATTTCCTGGAAGACTTTTGATTCAAAGTTTCGCCCTTGATCAGAGTGCAGCTCCATTGGGACCCCAAATCTGCTCACCCAGTTGTTGACTATCTGTTCGGCTACGGTCTTAGCCTCTTGATTTGGGATGGCAAACACTTCCGGCCACTTACTGAAGTAATCCATGACTACGAGAGTATATCGGTTTCCATTAAAGGTTTCGGGAAACGGCCCAGCGATGTCGATGGCTATTCGTTCGAAAGGTGCTCCGACATTGTATTGTTGCATTTGTCCATGTGGCTTTACTTTTGGACCCTTGGTAGCCGCACACCTTATGCACTTTTTGCACCAATTCTCGACATCTTGTTTAGCGCTTAGCCAATAGAAACGTTCCCTTACCTTTTCCAACGTCTTGTTTATTCCCAAATGGCCTCCTGAGATTCCGTCATGTATTTCATGGAGCACTTGGTTGACTCTGGATCGTGGCACAATTAGCTGCATACGAGCTGTTGTCCCATCTGCACTTTCCCATTTTCTCTTCAGCAATCCATCTTGCACAAAAAGCGAGTCCCACTGTGCCCAGTATGCCTTCAGAGTTTGGCTCCGATCTGATATCTGCTGCCAGCTTGGTCTTTCCTCGTGTTCCTTCCAGGCCAATATTGGTTCGATGTCATTGTCTGCCTGTTGGGAGGAACGGATTTCGTCTATACTCCAACCCTCTATTGGCTCAGTCCTGATCGTTTGGATAGTTGCCTGTCCTTTTGCTTCTTTACCACCGACTACTTCTGCTGGGAGGCTTTCATTGCTTTGTTTTACCTGTGAGACTGGGGTAATTACCCTGGAGTCGACTCCTGCTACAGACTTCTGCCCCGCGAAGTAAGCATTTCCTAACTGATGGCTTTTGGAAATTTGACAGGTTTCTTGGTAGCCGTTTCTGCCGGTTTTTCTTTCTATTTGCCTGTAACCCCAGTGCAGGCAGCCTTCTCGTCGTACCGGTTCTTTACAATGCCCTTGCAAATGTCCTACTTTATCGCAGTTCCAGCAGCGCATCCTTCGTCTCTCCCGCCAGATATTTCGTTGCATGGTAGTTGGTCTTGAGCAGGAGCATTCACTAGATACTATTTCCCTTACGAGATGCATTCCTTTGGAAGCCTGATTGGATGCTTCCATCGCCAGAGCGAAGGCAAGTGCTTCAGCAAGGGTTCTTTTCCCGGCCATCCTTACTGCTGATTGTAGCTTCAAATCTGCAATTCCCCTGATGAATGCGTCCTTTGCCATTTCGTCGATTATTTCTTGGCCTGCGGTGGGATATGACAAATGTGCCAGTCTACTCACGTCTGCTTGGAGCTGTTGCAGTGTTTCTCCTCGTTGCTGCATACGGCCTTGCAATTGAACCTTGAAAACTTCCCGCATGTGGCTATCCCCAAACCGTTTCTCGATAGCCTGCACTAAAACCATATAGTCTCTATTCTTTTCGATATCGATTGTTTGTAACAATTCTGCCGCAGGACCACGTAAGGCCATCGCTAGGGCAAAGCACTTTTCCTCATTTTCCCAGTCGTTTGCACAGGCAGCCATTTCAAACTGCTTCTTATAAGTAGACCATGAGGTCTGGCCATCGAATGAGGGAGGCTTCAACTCTTTTCTCCTTGGACCGCTTAAAGAACATTCTCGCAGTTTCTGTTTTCGCACTGTGTCGAGCTCTTTTGCCAGTTGCTGAACTTTGCTGTCCATTTCCTCGAATTTTTCGCCGACATTCTTCTCTATTCTATCAAATTTGTCATCAACGTTCTTCTCTATTCTTTCAAATTTGTTATCGATTTCTTCGAACTTTTGGTGTAGAACGTTATTTTGTTCTTCCAGTTTTTGTTCTAGACTATTCTTTTGTTCGTCGAATTTTTGTTCAATGCTGCTCTTCTGCTCGTCTAGATTTTTCTTTTGTTCATCCAGCTTTTGTTCGAGGCTATCCAGATTTTTCTTTTGTTGGTCGAGACTGTTCTTCTGTTCGTCCATTTTTAACAAGAGGAGTTGCATCATCGCAGCTATATCACTGCCGGTACTTGTCTGTTCATCCTCGTCAACATCAAAGGAGTATGCATCAGGATCATGTCCCTCGTTGTTCAAAGCCTCCTGAAGTCGGAGCACCAGGTCACTTTTTCCTCCACTGGCGCTGAGGCTTCTCTTGTTCAACTCGGATTTGAGTTGGACGAGGGTCAACTGCAATAGTTTTCGACCCATTCTAGCTTTTTCAAATAGTCAGAAAACACTTTTTTTTTTTTTTTTTTTTTTTTTTTTTTTTTTTTTTTTTTTTACACACAATAAGTCCTATCCCACTTCTGACACCAATGTAAAATGTTTGTGTGGGTACAAATGATAGAACTTATTCTTTTCAATACAAATCCCTTTATTCAGTACAGTTACAATTCACTATTTAATTCTTTCTCTCAGTACAATTCAATTTCTCAACCACATATACTTTTCTTATCTTTTACTTAAACCACTTAATCACTTCTTCTAATTAACACTTTAAATTACACTTTAGAACTGATTTGCATACCTTTGGGATGCTGGTATTTATACTCGAATGACATACTTCGAGAACAATCCTCGCCATCCAGCGTCCCATACAATTTCCAATTTGCTAGAAAATCCGATTCTACTCTCCAGTTGCTAATCCAGTATCGAAACCTTCTAGTCTTCGAGTTTCCTGCTAGATGTCGCTGCTCACATTTGAGTGGTTATCACACTATTGAACTATGTAAGTCGGCCATAGGCAATAATTTTTTTGTTAAAAGACTTAGTTTAAATAGGCACGCGATCCACTGTAACACAGTGAGCGCTATAATAAAATAAAAAACTTATTGAAGGAATCGACGACGGAGTTCTTCTCCTACACCCCGAAAGGGGACAAGCTGCAAACAATGCTGCTGAGGGGGTTAGAACCGTCGACTGATCCGGAGGAGCTCCTTGCACTGCTGAAAGAGAAGGAGTGCGAAGAGCTCAAATTCGTAGGGGTTAAGCCATTCGTCACGGCTAGAGCCAAAAGGGAGAAGCGGAAACTACCGTTCTTCCTGGTTCAGCTAAGTCCCAACAGCAAACTGGATGGTCTAAGGAGCTTCAAAGTCCTAGACTACCAGGTTGTACACTGGGAAAAATTAAAGAGGAGCGAAAACATTTTACAATGTGTTCGCTGCCAAAGGTTCGGGCACGCCGCGTCGAACTGTGAAATGCAGCCTCGATGCGTGAAGTGTGGAAAGAACCACAAATCCGAGGAATGCGCTCTAGGTAAGGATGGAGCGTCAGAAAAAAGCCAACTCTCTTGTGCGTTATGTAGGAACACGGGACACACCGCAAATTATCGGGGTTGTCCCAAATTCCAATACATCAAAAGAGTAAATCTGGCTCGGCAGCAGAAAGTGGAAGTTAAACGTCCACTCGTGCAGACACAAACACCAGCCGTTACTCCCCACGTTACCTTCGCCCAAATGGCGGCAGGTAGGGGAAATACGGTACAACAACCAAAGGTAGCTTCTCAGGCCCCAGCGCCTACAGCACCGGAACCTGTACCTGACATGCTGGCTATCTTGCTCTCTATTCAGGGGCAGATGACTCAGCTTCAGCGTCAAATACAGGAACAGGCTAAGCGGGTAGATCAAATATACGTGCTGCTGCCGAGCCTAACGCACCTCCAGTCGTAATGGGTACGTACATGGCGGAGCAAACCCTGAAGGTCCTTGCAGTGAATGTTAATTCACTGATTAGGTTCGAACGACGAGCCGCACTATTTAAGTTGCTTAAAGACCAAGCCCCTGATGTGCTTTTGGTTAGCGAAACTAAGCTCACCAAGAGACACAAAATGAGGCACAAAAGATACAAAATAGTACGGAGAAACCGACCCAACTCCATTCAGGGAGGTGGCGTTGCAATTTTCGTACGAAAAGGTATACGTTTTAAAAGAGTATACAGTCGTGTAGTACGTAGATTCCAGGTGCTGGAAGCATGCATCGTGTATATCCCTCTCCGTAGTGGAAAGCGGTTGTACATGGTGTCTGTCTATGCACCTAAGGCTACTCAATCCACCTTATTTATCTCAGAGCTCGAGACACTTTTTCGATGTCTGAGGCTGGAATTGGAAGACAACTATTTTATCATCGGCGGAGATTTCAACGCCAAACATAGTGATTGGGGAAATAATACACCAAATACTAGACGGAACCTACTATTCAATTGGTGGGGTCAACACAGTGTGATGTATCGACTCGGCCTTAAGGCGACGGACAGTCCGTCGTTTCCTAGACACGGGTCCTATTTGGATCTTCTGCTGTTCGACACACGAATACACCTGACATGCACAAACCAACAAACCATAAACTGTTTACGCACTTTTGTGTATGACAGTGACCATTGCGGACTCAGTACCGAAATAACCGTTCCGAACGAAACTGCGGAATTGGACGAGTTTGTTCAAAGGCATGCCTACAATTATAGTAGGGTGCATTGGACACACTTCTCCAGAACACTGACAAGAGCACTCTCCTCGAATTCGCTCTACCCACCGTCCAATAGAAATCTGTCAAACGAGGAGATTGACAGGTATCTAAGACTAATGGACGAGACAATTAAACGAACAATGGACAAAACGATACCTCGGTATCAATACCCTGACAACGAAGACTTATTCCGGAACGCAACCATTGACGCACTGCACCGACATAAAAGTAGACTGTCAAGGCTAAAAACCTTGTACAGACAGTTTACTGACAGACATAACCCGGAGATTATGACGCTAAAGTCGTCGATCAAAAACCTCCAAGTATTAATAAAAGAAAATTACAGAGCATCTGTAAGTTTGTATTGGAACAACAAAATTCGGGCTGTAAACACCAGCAACCCGAATATGTTCCCGCAAATAAATAAAATATTTCGGAGGAAAGATCACAACGACCTTTCGTGTCTTAAAATCGCTCGAACGACGGACAACGAGAACATACTTATAGCAGCAGGCATCGATCCAAATGAGGCTGTTGATGATGACAACTTCTTTGTGATCGAGGATCCGCAGGAGAAGGTAGAGGCTATAGGAGCGAATTTCCAAGAAGTATATAAGGCGAATGACATCATTGGCCCGAACCACGACCTGGAAAGTCGAGTCCTTGTGCACAATTTCTACCTTCGAAATGAAATAATGAATTGGCGATTCGAGAGCTCGGGTTTCACCCAGTTCAGTGACGAGAATATGGCAAATAATGTCATCACCAACGATAGGGTAATACCCCCGTTCATTTTGAAGGAAGAGCTCCAAACGATCTTCGAATCACTTAGAAGAAAGAAATCAGTGGGAACCGATGAAATACCGAACATTGTGCTTCGACATCTCCCTCTAGAAGCGGTGGACATTTATACCACCCTGTTTAATAATGCAATGAATAATGCACATTATCCAGCGCATTGGAAAACTGCGGTGGTACATCCGATCCCCAAAAGGGATAAAGACACTTCCAATCCGGCGAATCTCCGCTCGATAAGTCGCCTTCCAAACATCAGTAAGGTGTTCGAGAAGGTGATCAATAGAGTCCTGACTAAGTGGGTTGAGGACAAACATATAGTTCCGGATAATCAATTCGGTTTCAAGGCGGGGCATGATGTTATTCATGCTGCGTCTAAACTGGTTTCTGATATCCAATGGAACAAAGGCAAGAATCAGTGCACTGGTGCCTGCCTGATTGACTTGGAAAAAGCCTTCGATACCGTATGGTTAGAGGGACTCTTTTTCAAGCTGGACAGGTTGGGCATTAGTAAACCATTGCTGTATATTCTTTTTGATATGCTCTCCAGTAGACAGTTCATCGTGAAGAATGGCGATGTGACTTCTGCTAGAACATTTAACATTAAAAACGGTCTGCAACAAGGTGCGGTAAATTCGCCGATCCTATTCAACATTTACACGAGTGATCTGATAGGTTCACTTCACCATGCCATAGCGTACGCAGACGACTTAATCGCGTACAGATCAGGTCCAAAGATTGAGGTTATTAATATACTCTTGCAACGTGACTTCGATAAAATTAAGCGATATTGCGATGACTGGAAGTTGAAAATCAACTTTCAGAAGTCGGAAACCATTTTGTTTAGGACGCCTTTGTCTGGGGCCTCTAGGGATACCAGAAAGAATTGGCGAAAGTTCTCGATCGTGGGGCAGCACGGGCAGCCACTTGCTTGTCGAAATGTAGTCAGATACCTTGGGATCTGGCTGGATCAATATCTGTATTTTAACAAACATATAGATGTTGCTCTGGCCAGAGCCAAAGGTGCTTTTGCCCTTACAAAGAGACTGTTTTATAACAGCCAACTCGATGCGAGGGTAAAGGTTATCTGCTACATGGCCCTTATCAGGCCTATGCTTGTGTTTGGATGTCCCGTGTGGTTCAACGTAAGAGCAAGTTTATTGGAAAAGATTCGGGTGTTTGAGAGGGCTTGTCTTAGGACTTGTCTTCGCTTATACAGAACACCAGAGTATGAGTACATAAAATTCTATCCTAATGAGGTCTTGTACAATAGGGCGAACCTGATAAGAGTGGACAATTTCGTCATTAAGTTGACTCGAAGGCACATTGCAAGAGCAATGACCTCATCGAACAACCTGATCTCCGGGGCTTTCTACCCCAATTACATGTATCATGAGAGAGTTCGCTTTGATGGCTTTGTTGCCCCAGAAGCGTTCCTCTACCTAGATATGAAAGGTCTGATCCAGGACAGATTGGCGGTGCCGCTAATCTTCCACGTTGCTCGAACAGCTGCGGACAGGCGACTCAACTACGACAGAGACGTCGCACATGGCAGTGCGGAGCGCCTCCGGTTCAGTAGGTCGGTAGGGAGTCGCGACATAAGGGATGTTGCTCGGCAGCACCAACAATTCTGGTGGCTAGATGAAGGAGGGGAAGTCTCGTCGTCGAATTCCTCCAGTCCTACGTAGCTCCATGGGGAGCAAAGTCGGTCTTCTGCATATTTTTTTTTAGCCATGGCCGGCTTACATAGTTATAGGTAGAATTAGGGTAGTTTTAAGAAAAAAAATAAATAAATAAATAAAAAAAAAATAATAAAAAATAAAAATCACAAAAAAAAAAATAAAAAAAAACCAAAAAGAAAAAAAAATATTAGAACAGAGGTGGGTAACACCCTCTAAAATATGGTATAGCATTAGATAGTTTAAGTAGGATTAAGTAGGTTAAGATATAGTTGTAAATAGTTTATACGTTTAGTTTTAAGTTTTATATTATAACAAAAAGTCCATATACTAAGTTTTGCTACTTAAAGTTTATTTTCTTAGTTTTAGTTTTAATAAATGTAAAACAAAAATAAAAATAGTCTGTAAGGAACGTCGAAAGACATAGATTAAGTATTAGAGTGCACGCATGGGGCCAGTAAGATAGAATA
The DNA here is from genome assembly GCA_949129095.1 of Volucella bombylans. Taxonomy (NCBI): domain Eukaryota; kingdom Metazoa; phylum Arthropoda; class Insecta; order Diptera; family Syrphidae; genus Volucella; species Volucella bombylans. The sequence continues at coordinate 65,036,841 of OX422142.1, forward strand.
AGATTATTTGTAAGATATTTAAGCTAATATTTAAGCATTTTTTGTCTAGCTGTAAGTGTAAATGAATTCCAAAAATAAAAATGCATATAAAATGAAATGAAATGAAGTGTATTGACTTTCTAATCGGACGGCTCGGGGTTCAATACCAGACGCGACCGAATGTTTTTTTTTTTAGGCAACTAAAATCTCGTGAGACGAATGGTTGCCTAAATACAACATCAAGTCAATTTACACTAATAATTTAGTCTCGCTATTAAATGTTGGAGCGAAATAACCAATGAGCCCCAATATCTTTCTCTCTCTTTCTCTCCCAGTTTCCGAAAAACTTAACACGTGCTCAGGCACTTTTAGTGTAGTCATACCCACTTGAGTGTTAGGTTCTTTTTTTAAAAAAAAAAGAATAAAAAATATATTGTGATAACCACTTAAATGTGAGCAGAGACATCAATTTCACAAACATTTTACATTGGTGTCAGAAGTGGGATAGGACTTATTGTGTGTAAAAAAATGAAAAAAGTGTTTTTTTTGACTATTTGAAAAAGCTAGAATGGGTCGAAAACTATTGCAGTTGACCCTCGTCCAACTCAAATCCGAGTTGAACAAGAGAAGCCTCAGCGCCAGTGGAGGAAAAAGTGACCTGGTGTTCCGACTTCAGGAGGCTTTGAACAACGAGGGACATGATCCTGATGCATACTCCTTTGATGTTGACGAGGATGAACAGACAAGTACCGGCAGTGATATGGCTGCAATGATGCAACTCTTCTTATTAAAAATGGATGAACAAAAGAAAAATCTGGAAGAACAGAAGAACAGTCTGGAACAAAAAATGAACGAACAGAAGAGCAGTCTCGAATAGCCTCGAACAAAAGCTGGATGAACAAAAGAATAGTCTCGAACAAAAGTTGGATGAACAAAAGAAAAATCTAGACGAGCAGAAGAGCAGCATTGAACAAAAATTCAACGAAAAAACCAACAATCTGCACTGCACGGTGTTCAACAGATAATGGATGAACAAAAGAATATTCTGGAAGAACAAAAGAACATTCTCCAGCAAAAATTCGAAGAAATCGATGACAAATTTGAAAGAATAGAGAAGAACGTTGATGACAAATTTGATAGAATAGAGAAGAATGTTGGCGAAAAATTCGAAGAAATGGACAGCAAAGTTCAGCAACTGTCAAAAGAGCTTGACACAGTGCGAAAACAGAAACTGCGAGAATGTTCTTTAAGCGGTCCAAGGAGAAGAGAGTTGAAGCCTCCCTCATTCGATGGCCAGACCTCATGGTCTACTTATAAGAAGCAGTTTGAAATGGCTGCCTGTGCAAACGACTGGGACAATGAGGAAAAGTGCTTTGCCCTAACAATGGCCTTGCACGGTCCTGCAGCAGAATTGTTGCAAACAGTAGACATCGAAAAGCATAAAGATTATGTGACTTTAGTACAGGCTATCGAGAAACGGTTTGGGGATAGCCATATGCAGGAGGTCTACAAGGTCCAATTGCAAAGCCGAACGCAGAAGGAGAAACACTGCAGCAGCTCCAAGCAGACGTGAGTAGACTTGCACATCTGTCATACCCCACCGCAGGCCAGGAAATTATCGACGAAATGGCAAAAGATGCATTTATCAGGGGAATTGCAGATTCGAAGCTACAGTCAGCAGTAAGGATGGCCGGGAAAAGAACCCTTGCTGAAGCACTTGCCTTCGCTCTGGCGATGGAAGCAGCCAATCAGGCTTCCAGGGGAACACATTTCGTCAGGGAAGTAACATCTATCGAATGCTCCTGCACAAGAATTAGTGCCGAGGAACGAGATACTCGACGGGATAGACGGATAATGCGCTGCTGGAATTGCAATAAAATAGGACACCTTCAAAGGCAGTGTAAAGAACCGGTGCGACGAAAAGACTGCCCTCACTGAGGTGACAAGCAAATAGAGGAAGAAACCCGCAGAAACAGCTATCAAGAAGCCGGTCAACCTTCCCGAAGCCATCAGTCGGGAAATGCTTAAGCACCAACTTCGCGGGGCAGAAGTTGGTAGCAGGAGTCGACGGCCCCAGAACCATCATCCAAGTCTCGCTAGCAAAACGATGCAACGAAAGCCTTCTAGTAGAAGTAGTCAGTGGAAAAGAAAAATGGATGGCAACAATAGACACCGGTGACACGGCCTCAAACATCAGGAGGAATCTTGTGCAGAAGTCTTGGCTGCATAACACTAGCAGTTGCAGCTTGCGAACAGCTACAGGAGCAACGATTAAGGTATATGGTGAAGTCCGCATAATTTGCGGGAGGAAATTAAAAAGAAAAGACTGGGTAAACTCGCAGCGGGTGTGTTGCTTCTTCATGACAACGCTCCTGTTCACACGGCGCGAGTTTCCAAGGCTGCTGCGCGAGATTATGGTTTCGAAGAAATCCAACACCCACCCTATAGTCCAGACCTTGCCCCTAGTGATTATTTCCTGTTTCCGGATTTGAAAAAATGTCTTCGTGGAAAAAGATTTTCGGATGATGAAGAACTCAAGTCGGCAATAAATGGGTATTTTGCAGAGAAAGAGGAAATTTATTTTTTTGAGGGTTTAAAAAAGCTTATCTCAAGATGTAACAAATGCATTGATGTTAGGGGAGATTATATTGAAAAATAAAAACAATTTAAAATGAATTCGCATTTTCCTTCATATCGATACCGAGAATATATTGAACGCCCCTCGTACCTTTTTCAAATAGTCAGAAAACACTGTTTTTTTTTTTTACACACAATACGTCCTATCCCACTGATAGAGCTTATTCTTTTCAATAGAAATCGCTTTATTCAGTACAGTTACAATTCACTGTTTAATTGTTTCTCTCAGTACAATCCAATTTCTCAACCGCTTATACTTTTCTTATCTTTTACTTAAACCACTTAATCACTTCTCCTAATTAACACTTCAAATTTCACTTTAGAACTGATTTGCATACCTTTGGGATGCTGGTATTTATACTCGAATGACATACTTCGAGAACAATCCTCGCCATCCAGCGTCGCATACAATTTCCAATTTGCTAGAAAATTCGATTCCACTCTCCAGTCGAGCATTCGAGCATTGTTATTCCAGTATCGAAATCTTCTGGTCTTCGAGTATCGACATTTTCTGCTCTGTGAATCTAGATGTCGCTGCTCACATTTAAGTGGTTATCACAATATTTACAGAACTTACGGTTTTCCGCAAACTATATGTGAATCTTGTCAAATGTTGATTCTTTATGTGGAATATGGCAACGGAAGAAAAAGAGAAAAGAGACAACTAGTTGTACGAAAAGGTATGTGGGGCGCATTCAGTACATGGAAGTGCTTCGTTCGCTGTTGGGTTGATTTCACACTGAAAATATTAAAAGATCGAATCGCTGACATCCCGGGGACCTTCGAAACTCTGGTGGAAGACTCCGTATCCAAAATAGCGAGGCGACCAACTGCCCGTCTCGGCTTAACGCTACCTCCACTTGTCTGTACATCTGCGCACCTCACCACCCGTGTGATTTCTGGGAGATATTCGTGGTACCACCGCATTATGAGCTGTGTCATTAGATGCTGCGAACGTCGACTATAAAGTCTGCTGAAAACATCGGCTTCACAAAAAACTCCGGGGGCTGTGGAGTCCCTGTCACCCTCGCCAAAGAGCATCGAATTCGGTGTGAGTGGTTTCAAGTCCTCTGGGTCCACCAGAACATGAGTGAGCGGGCGTCTGTTGATCTGTCCTTGGGCTTCTAACAAGGCTCCGATTGATTGAGATGATGAGATGAGATACTCCCGGGCTCCTCCCACCCAAGGCGAGTAAGCTGGAATAAACTGTCACCGGATCTCTTCGTACTTGGACGCGTACTCACTCAACGCCTCTTCCATTCTTCTAACGTCTCTTTCCATGAGGCTATTCGTCCCGACGAAGTTCAAACCATTATCGCTGTAAAAATATCGCGCAACCACTCGGTTGATGATGAATCGTCGAAGAGACATGTTACACTGGTCCAAGCTTAGATCGTGCAAGAGCTCAATCTGCACAGCTCTAAACGTGAGGCAGCTGAAAATCATACCACATCTCTTCACGGTGCTTCTCCCCAATTTGGCTAAGAGGGGCCCAAAACTGTCAACTGCGACACATGGATGGTCAAAGCCCTTGACTCGAAAATAAACGAGCTTCAGGGAGAAGACCCATCTTTGGCATCACAGGAACTGCTTTCAATTTTTTTACATGTGTTGCACCTGGATTTCACTCGCTGAACCACCCTCCGTGCACTAATAACCCAAGCACGCTCGCTGATGTCTGAGATGATTGTCTCCGTCCCAACGTGCAGATTGCGTTCATGGTGAAATTGCACGAACAAGTCGACCAGCGGAAGATTTTTTGGCAGGATCGCAGAATTTCGAGAAGCATAAGACACCAGCGTCTTCTGTCCGCTCCCGCTTAAACGGATAGTGCCCTCCTTGTCCATAAAGTGAGAGAGCGAAAAAATCCTACTCGATACAGCTAGAATTCCCCCGGCCCTTAGAGCAGCAACTTCTGAGGGAAAGGCGTCGTTTTGAATCTTACGGAACAGCCATTGTTCTCCCTCAACAAATTCTGCCGCTGAGATAAACGAAAGCCTCTCGGTTGCCACCTTTCGGGCGATATCCCTAAAACGAAGTAACAGAGCGATGACTCGAACGGCAGAAAGCCATCTCGATTGAAATCTAGACTTCAACACGTTGAAAATATTAAAGCAAGGCGCGTCCTGTATTTCATGCAAAAGAATAGAGGCGAAATAAGGAATGTCTTCCCTCACCAGGTCGATGATAAGTTTTCCGGGTGTTACTGGCCACTCCCCGATCGGCTGCCTCATGAATTTTGGTCCTTTAAACCATCTGGCTTCTGAACTTCCTACCCTTGGCTCACTACACCTTGTCGCATCGTCAGCCACATTATCAATGGACCTTACATGGAACCACTGGTGGCGAGAAGATAACTCCAAGATTTCGCTAACGCATGCATATTATTAAATTGAGACGAGTCTACCAGAACGTTGATGTTAAAATTTCCAACAATTATTACGAAAGGCAACATGTATTGGTATATGTATAGTTCATCTGAGACAACAATCAATGGAGCAATGTCGGCGTTGCTGCTAGGCCTGTACCACACAACGTAATAATATACAGTTTTGTTTGCAAGTTTAATTACAAACAAGTAATCGGTTCCTCTGACAGCCGGAGACTCTAGTATTAACCTACAATCTAGATTTCCTCGAACATAGATGGCGGCATCACCCCTAACATGCCCGATCCTGTTAGATCGAAAGAGCCTATAGCCATCGAAACAATAGAAATCATCACTATTATTTGTCTCGTACGGAAACCGAGTTTCTGAAATACGCACCACGTCAACCTTCGAAACCCACAAAATATCTAAATTCATCAATTTTATTACACAGACTTTGGGCATTCATATGGCAGACTTACAACCCTTGTCATTATTACCTACCGCAAAGAATTCCCTGCCATCGCTCTCATTTAGACCAACCATTAATAATATTAATTAACAATGAATAGTATCAGATAAGGTGTACAGTTTACAAACAAGGTGCATAACCCATTTCAAACATAAACTAGACAACGGGGACACAAAAATGTTGATGATTGGAAATCTGAAAGGAGTAGATTTAGATATTTTGCAATTCAAGATAAAAATGTGAAATAAACTAAAAGAAAAAATTGTAACAATATAAATGGATATAATAATAGATGCAGGAAGTTAATTTTAATTAGAGCCGGATTAATTTTATTTTCTTTTGTTGACAGTAATTTACATCCACTGTAGTTGTTTTTTGCTGGCCTGTTCTGTCACTTCCTTAGGCTGAAAACACACCGGAGCCGTCAACACGTTTTTTCTTACCTTATCGAACAACAACTCATTGCTTCTTATGAGCCAACACACACCAAAGCAGGCGAAACAGAAAACATGTTTTTGACTTGGTGTGTTTCATTACTGGTTGTCGAAAATACATGGCTTTCCATACGACCAACACACACCGAATGCGACAAAAACGTTTCAAGTCACCGTTGTTGTCGATTAGTACACATTTGCTTATGGCGCAACATACACCGCATACGACGAAGCAATAAAAACAAGACGAAACAGAAAAACATGATTTGTTGTGGTTAGTTGGAAAGTTGTTATTGAGAAACAAAATTTCGTTGTTGTTGTTGTTTTTTTTTGCACTGGCGTTTATTTATTTGAGAGTCTTCGTTGAGAATGCGTGACTGTTTCGTTCGGTTCCGTCTGCTGATATTGAAGACTTAACTGTTACAAGCACCTGTTTCATTCCGAGTGCCAGAAGTTTTTTTTCCTTACACTATTCAATAAAGAAAAGAAAACAGTTTCAGTCTCAGTTTCGAGCGCTTGATCGGTTTCAGTGTGTGTCATTTCCGTCGATATATTTCTCTTAACCGTAGCCGCTAAAGGGGTGTTGGTTTAAGCCCTCGCGGCTTTGCCTTTGCCCCTTCGATCTTTTCAATTTCTCAGGACATGACATCAAAGCAGCAATCCGATCAGTTTATCAAGAGTTTAACTGTAACGTTCTGAGGCTTACCGGGATTTCTCGCCTTCGTTCCAGCCCAATCTAATGAACGTATCGTAGAAAGAGCCGCAGAAGTCTCCGGAATTTACAACACCTGGGTCGGCATCTAAACCGGCGGAGAGTTTGTTTGTATAGTAAGCATTATCCTTTAGGGTTACCTCCATTTTTTTCATGAGTTATTTTTTCAACACTTTCGAATTTTTGACTTTCCACCCAAGGAATCCAAAGAAAGAACCTTACTTACTTGATGGCGCTATGTTCCGTGGTAGGTCTGGGTTTCATCAAATAAACACATGCACTTACCGCAGTCTTTAGGAAACTGCTTCCACTCCAAAATGGTTATGATTCGTCGGGCCGGTTAGTGTCCTAGTCATCTCAGGCGATTGATGCGGACTTTTTTTACTAAGTCGATCCCGCTATACAGCTCGTAGAGTTCGCTTTATATCTTCTCATCCAAAGCTCGTCAAAGCAAACTATTTTTTTCTTATGAACGTAACAATAATAATAAAAAAAATCAACAGCAAGTTTGCAGAAAAACCCACAGATTTTATAATATTTGAGGAAACCTGCAGCAGGTAAAAAAGGAATTTAGGGTTTTTTACCTACATTTCTAACAACAGTTAACAATAACAGTGGTTTTCCAAGAATTATTATTTGACTACCTGTTAAAACCCTCATTTCCTTACCTTGTTCCTCAAAAGTTCTCAGAAAGAGTTAGGTTTCGGGTGTGAAGGCCTATTTACAAAAAAAAATGGTATAAAGGATTAGAAAAAAAATTAATTCATCAGTTTAATTTTTTACGCTAAGGTTAAAGTTGATTAGAAACGCTATTTGAAATGTCTGCACTTACAAAACAAGAATACGCAGACTTTATTGACGTTTATGGGCTGAGCAAAGGAAGTTCAACTACAATGCGACGAAGATACCACGAACTTTATCCTAACCGACGACTTCCCAGTGAAGGAGTATTTGAAAATACGTATCGAAGGCTTCGAGAAACGGGATCAGTTTCAAATACACGACCTAACGCGAGAGCTCCACAAGTAAGAATTTCGGCTGATTAAAGAATACTGGAAGCTATTACAACTGATCTGTCAATTAGCATCAGACGCTCGACTTTGCAATTCAATGTTTCCCGACATAAATTTTCGAATGTTCTTTATCCATACCACCATACACCTGTACAAGAACTGCTTCCCAATGATTTGGAAAAGAGATTTGAGTTTTCTAACTGGTTGCAGGGGCGGAGCTTGGATGACAATGAGTTTATTAGCAGAATTCTTTGGACGGAGGAATTTTCATAATTTTTATGCATGGGCTGCGGACAATTTACATACAAGGATACATAAATCATTTCAACACAAATTTAGCGTCAATATCTGGGCAGGTATACATGGAAAAAAGCTAATCCGCCACTTCAAACTACCACCTAGGCTGAATTATACAAACTATCTGGAGTTTTTGCTAAAGGATTTACCAGAACTATTGGAGGACGTTCCACTAATTCAACTAACTTCATCATATTTCCAACAGGACGAGGCTCCAGCCCACAATGGTCTTGAGGTTAAAAATTGGCTAAATGAAGAGTACGAAGAAATGGACCAGACCAGTTCACTAGCCTACAAGATCTGCTGACCTAACCGTATATTTTTTATATGGGGAAAAATTGAAGAACTTGTTTATTCAACCGAAATAGCAACTTTAAGTGAAGAGAGTATTCTCGAAGCGTCATCAAAAGTGAGGCAGCAGTTAGCATCAATAAACATTCGTAGTAAAATCCAAAAACGGGCTCTAGCATGCATACAAAACCAAGGAGGACACTTTGGACATCTGTTATAACTGTTTTGGTATACACATAAAATAAATGTGATCTAAAACCACACAAAATCATTTTTTATTCATAGCCTTTGGAACTTAAAGTAAAAAGACCCTTTGTTATAAATTTTACCTGCTGCAGGTTTTTCCAAGTATAACAAAATCTTTGAGTTTTTCTGCAAACTTATTGATAATTTTTTTATTATTATTGTTAGATTCATAAGAAAAGAATAGTAAAACGGTATGTTAATTAAGCATTTTCTGGAGAAGAGGTCACTTTTCAAAAAGTCAAAAATTAGCATGGGCAAGTAAAATGGAGCAGGCTTAGAAATTTTATATCTGAAAATTCTAACAAGATATCAACTTCATTTACATGCAGTTGCAACGGGTAGTACAGTGCACGCCGCTTATTATAATCACTTTGGGGACAGCCCAAATTGATAAAAATAACCGAATGATAACAATAGCCCATGTGCTATTGTTCGATTGAAGAAATTCAAACGAGAAGTATACATTTGTCAAAATAAGTTTATTTAAAAAATGTATTCATAAATACATAAGAAAACCAAAAAAATCTGATTAATGAATACATAACACTCCCTTCATTGTATCTAAAAAATATGTATACATATTACACATTAAAATTTAGTAAAACTCTTCAATTAATGTTTGTCTCAAATTTTTTGTTAGTAAACCATTGATAAAGTTTTCATACTCATATTGTTTTTCAAATTCGGTTGAACGTAGGTAAACTCCTCTACGTAGCACTTCCAAAGCATGTCTCATTTCAGATGTGGATGGTTTCGCTTCTTCAGAACTGGCTGGAACTGGATCAATCTCGATTGATGGAGAAGAAACCGGTTCACATATTTCTTCCTCAGTCAACGCAGCACGTACAAAAACACAAAAAAATGCTGCTTTAATAAAATTTCTTCTATACAAGAAAATCCAACTTACTTGAACATACACATTGATCAATCTCCATCCAATTTTCAAATTCAGCTTCACTCATATCAGATGGAATAAAGTCTGCACATGAGGATTCTTCAATGTTGATCATCGTTCACATACTTGAAACCCGCGTACTTGAAACAATTTTGAATTGTGACACTTGACACGCGGTTCCAAGAAGAGGCTATGAGGTGAACTGCTTCCAAAAGATTCGTTTTTTTTGGCCAATTCATTTGCACTCAATAGGCTCGCACCTTCAAAGTTTTCTAAAACCCGTGCTCGCATTTCTCCTCTGTAGTAAGCCTTTAAGGTTCGGATGATTCCTTGGTCGCATGGGTGTATGAGTGATGTCGTATTTGCGGGTAAAAATACGACTTTTATATTCTTTAAGGAACAGTTTATTTTATGGGTTGTACAGTTATCAACAAGGACAGCATTTTTTTTGTTTAGTTCGATGTCCCAGTTAACAAACCAGTCAGCAAAAATTGAAGTGTCATCCAAGCATTAGAGTTAGCTTAATAATCCACTGGAAGTTTTTTCACGTTTTTGAAGCATCTTGGACTTTGACTTTTCCCCAATTACCAAAAGTCTTTTTTTCGCCTACGTACTAGCACAACATAAAACTGTAACACTTTCTCTTGAAATTTTACATTCCCTTGAATTGTCACTTTTAAACAAATACGTATGTTCGGGTAAAGCATGGAAATAAAGTCCTGTTTCATCCGCATTGTAAATGTTAGAAGGCAAAAACTCAGTAAGAATTTTCGGCCACTCATTGTGAATCCAGGTGTCAGCTCCTAAGGTATCTGCACTTTTCTGCTCTCCATAAGTGCGTTTGTAAACAATGTTTTCACATTTTTCTAGTGATGAAAACATCCCTCTGTTGCTACAAAGCTGTATCTTCCCATTTTGCTAGCTAAATCTTCTGATTTCTGATGCATAAGTGGTCCATCGACACGAGCGTCCTTCGCTCGGACATCAGTAATGTGTTGATTACATTAATTAACTTAATTTTGTATTCATTAGTATATGAGTGGACGGGACTATACGAAAGCGATAACATTAAACGGTTGATAACATTAACCGTGATTATATTAAGCGGCGTGCATATTTCTTCTAAAAACAAAGTCATCAACGAAGTTTCTGCCATTCGTATTAACTGAGCAATTTCCGTTAACATGCGTCAGTGTATACCAAAGTAATCATTTCCTTAAATCCTCGATAAGTGATGTCAGCGTTGGAGATAGACCCTTACTGTAGAACGATTTTTTTCTTAGAATATACCCAGGAATCATTTCCCAAATTATCATAGACGAATTAGGGGACACCCTATATATTAGGGTGGTCCTTATTTAAAAGAGTAATTTTTTTTCTGAGCACACTGTTTTTTTGTTCCTTTGCATTTAAAAATGTTCCTTTTTTTTTTTTAAACCACGTGCTGCCGTGACAAGAGCTCTTCATTGACTTTTCTACATTTTTTTTCTAAGTCTCTCTTGTATACAAACATTGCTTTTATTTTTGTAAGCAAGCGAAGGTGACGTTTTTAAATAAATAAACTTCTATTAATATGCCAATTTAGCCTTTAAATAGTTCTTGGTTAGTTGAATTATTAAAAATTATACAAAAATGCCGCGTGAAAAATTGTTTTTGGTTGGTTCTATGAAAAATCAAATTCTCGGCTCTAAGTTACCATCAAAACGAGATGTACTTAGTACTTTGTTTTATAATATACTGTAAAATGTTTGTGTGGGTACAAATGATAGAACTTATTCTTTTCAATACAAATCCCTTTATTCAGTACAGTTACAATTCACTATTTAATTGTTTCTCTCAATACAATCCAATTTCTCAACCGATTACACTTTTCTTATCTTTTACTTAAACCACTTAATCACTTCTCCTAATTAACACTTCAAATTTAACTGATTAACTCCTTGCATACCTTGAGGATGCTGGTATTTATACTCAAATGACATTACTTCGAGAACAATCCTCGCCATCCAGCGTCCCATACAATTTCCAATTTGCTAGAAAATTCGATTCCACTCTCCAGTCATCAATGGTCGAGACTTTGTTATTCAAGTATCGAAATCTTCTGGTCTTCGAGTATCGACATTTTCTGCTAGATGTCGCTGCTCACATTTAAGTGGTTATCACATTGCTCCCTCCCTACAGTTGTACGTCCCGAACATCTTCGCCATTCATCATCCCGTTGAAATGACACTTTCTATCCAAATGGACCACTTTTAATTTTTCTCGATCCCCACGCGGATCCGGTAGACAACGTCATTAATGCGGGTTATCACCTTGTATGGACCTTCCCAGTCCTGTTGCAATTTTGGTGATTTGCATTTCTTACGCTGAGGATTATACAGCCAGACCAGATCTCCTTCGTTGAATCCGGAAGATTTCACCTTGATATCGTACCTAGTCTTCATGCGGCTGCTTGCCAGCTTCATCTTTTCTCTGGTGTCTTCATGCAATTTACGAATCCTGCTACGCAAGTCATTCACGTACTCGTTCACCTCTTTGGGCTCCGTTGGTGGGGATCCGAATTTTGCTTCACTTGGCAACCGAATTGTTTGACCAAATAAGATCTCGGATGGTGTGTGCCCTGTTGTGCTATGGACCGCGTTTCGGTAGGCCAATAAGAAGAGGGGTATTTGTCGATCCCAATCCCGCTGGCAGTTCCTGAAAACCTTAGATAGATGCTCATTCAAGGTCCGATTGAATCGCTCGACCATTCCATCAGATTAAGGGTGTAGTGGCGTTGTCCTTGTCTTTCTTACTCCCAAATATTGGCATATTTCCTGAAAGACTTTTGATTCAAAGTTTCGTCCTTGATCAGAGTGCAGCTCCATTGGGACCCAAAATCTGCTCACCCAGTAGTTGACTATCTGTTCGGCTACGGTCTTAGAATCTTGATTTGGGATCGCAAATACTTCCGGCCACTTACTGAAGTAATCCATGACCACGAGGGTATATCGGTTACCATTAAAGGTTTCGGGAAACGGCCCAGAGATATCGGTGGCTATTCGTTCGGCTATTTGTCCATGTGGCTTTACTTTTACCCTTGGTAGCCGCACACCTTATGCACTTTTCTCGACATCTTGTTTAGCGCTTAGCCAATAGAAACGTTCCCTTACACTTTCCAACGTCTTGTTTATTCCCAAATGGCCTCCTGAGGTTCCGTCATGTATTTCATGGAGTACTTGGCCGACTCTGGACCGTGACACAATTAGCTGCATACGAGATGTTGTCCCATCTGCATTTTCCCATTTTCTCTTGAGCAATCCATCTTGCACAAAAAGCGAGTCCCACTGTGCCCAGTATGCCTTCTGAATTTGGCTCCGATCTGATATCTGCTACCAGTTTTGTCTTTCCTCGTGTTCTTTCCAGGCCAATATTGGTTCGATGTCATTGTCTGCCTGTTGGGAGGAACGGATTTCGTCTATACTCCAACCCTTTATTGCTCAGTCCTGATCATTTGGATAGTTGCCTGTTCTTTCGCTTCCTTACCACTGACTACTTCTGCTGGGAGGCTTTCATTGCATTGTGTTACCTGTGAGACTGTAAGTAAGCATTTCCCAACTGAGGGCTTTGGGAAATTTGACCGGTTTCTTGGTAGCCGTTTCTGCCGGTTTTTCTTTCTATTTGCCTGTAACCCCAGTGCAGGCAGCTTTCTCGTCGTACCGGTTCTTTACAATGCCCTTGCAGATGTCCTACTTTATCACAGTTCCAGCAGCGCATCCTTCGTTTCTCCCGCATTATATTTCGACGCACGGTAGTTAGTCTTGAGCAGGAGCATTCACCAGATACTATTTCCCTGACGAAATGCATTCCTTTGGAAGCCTGATTGAATGCTTCCATCGCCAGAGCGAAGGCAAGTGCTTCAGCAAGGGTTCTTTTCCCGGCCATCCTTACTGCTGATTGTAGCTTCAAATCTGCAATTCCCCTGATAAATGCATCTTTTGCCATTTCGTCGATAATTTCCTGGCCAGCGGTGGGGTATGACAGATGTGCCAGTCTACTCACGTCTGCCTGGAGCTGCTGTAGTGTTTCTTCTCGTTGCTGCGTTCAGCTTTGCAATTGGACCTTGTATACCTCCTGCATGTGGCTATCCTCAAACCGGTTCTCGATAGCCTGTACTAAATTCACATAGTCTTTATGCTTTTTGATGTATACTGTTTGCAACAATTCTGCTGCAGGACCGTGCAAGGCCATTGTTAGGGCAAAGCACTTTTCCTCATTGTCCCAGTCGTTTGCACAGGCAGCCATTGCAAACTACTTCTTATAAGTAGACCATGAAGTCTGGCCATCGAATGAGGGAGGCTTCAACTCTTTTCTCCTTGGACCGCTTAAAGAACATTCTCGCAGTTTCTGTTTTCGCACGGTGTCTAGCTCTTTTGCCAGTTGCTCAACTTTGCTGTCCATTTGTTCGAATTTTTCGCCAACATTCTTCTCTATTCTTTCAAATTTGTTATCGATTTCTTCGAACTTTTGGTGTAGAACGTTATTTTGTTCTTCCAGTTTTTGTTCTAGACTATTCTTTTGTTCGTCGAATTTTTGTTCAATGCTGTTCTTCTGCTCGTCTAGGTTTTTCTTTTGTTCATCCAGCTTTTGTTCCAGGCTGTTCTTCTGTTCGTCTAGATTTTTCTTTTGTTCATCCAGCTTTTGTTCGAGGCTATTCTTCTGTTCGTCCATTTTTAACAAGAGGAGTTGCATCATCGTAGCCATGTCACTGCCGGTACTTGTCTGTTCATCCTCGTCAACATCAAAGGAGTATGCATCAGGATCATGTCCCTTGTTGTTCAAAGCCTTCTGAAGTTGGTCATCGAAGAGTGTTTAATTTTCTGGAAAAGGGCAATTGAGTTGAATTGCGTGAATTGCTTAAAACAATTAATAAAACTTTATAAAGAGTTGGGAAACATTGAAAAATGTAAAAACAAAAATACCGAGACATCATAAAAAATGAAACAGTTTTTTCGGAAACTTTAAATGCAACTGATTTGGACTTGATAAAGATAGAAGAGGATTAAAACATGTCTACTCTTACAAAGACAAAAAGATCGACCTGGTGGCATTCTTGTAATGGATTTGAAACTTACAGGTATCGAAAAAAGAAACGGAAGCTCATAACATGAGAATAAAGCAACGAACTGAGGCTCAAAGTTCATCCTATTCGCATGAAGATGTGTATTAAATTTTATATTTATAAATGTTAGACTGAAAAATGTATTTCACTAGTAGAACTTTGTTCACCATTTTCATCTGCGACAGAGGAACTTGTGGTTGAAAATTATTTTAGTTCTGACTTACCAGATGAACATGAGGATGAATATACTTCTGGTTCTGATCTAGCAGTTCCATGCCCGTCATGCTCCGAAAGGGAACGGGTGGATATTTTAATTCCCAGACTTTCGGTAGCACTCGATATATGCAAGATAAGTGCCAAAGATGTCGTTTACCTCTTGACAATATATATTATCAAATATATTCGGTAAAAACGGCTACAGCAAGTAAAAAAATATTTATTGAGTTGGTCTTAAGCTTTTCCGTAGTACACTGGTACTGTAAGCTTCTTCCCGATTAAACTGGTCAAGCAAAAGTTGACAGACTTAAAGTAATTGCAACTGCTCCGAAAGTTGAACAACTCTGGAGTATTGGAACTGTCCGCTGGAACGGGGATGGAAGTGTCGTATGCAGTGTACGAGGTTTTGCAAGACTGGTCATTAGTCGATAAAGTGTAAGATTTTTATTTGACACAACTGCATCTATCACTGGGCATTTAAACGGAGCGTGTCTTGTTAAAAAATAAAATTGGTCGAGACTCTAAGTTTGATCCATCTTCTGGTCCTGATATCCATTTGTTTAAAAGACTTAAGACACAATGGAAAACAATTGATAAGCGACAATTTTGTGTGTGATCAATGGACGCAAAGGCTGTCAGTGTACTTGCAGATGTAAGGCAAGAGATCCGTTGTTTGCAATGTCAAAGCTGCAAAATAATTTTCTACGAGATGACTACAAAGAGTTCTTAGAGCTTATTCTTACTTATTTAGGGGGGACTCCTCCGCACGACATGCAATTTCAGGCACCAGGAGCCTATGATTCGCTCGGTGGATGGTAAAAGGAATTTATTGCTCACAACCAAAGACAAAAATGCTTTGTCTACATTTTGCTGTTTCATTGTTAAATGCTACGCCCAATCTTGGTGTTATGTCCCAAACGTTTTGCTAGCACCATTAAATCATATTTATTTTCTAAAATTACTTAACTCATATAAAGATGACAAAATTATAGCAGATATTGCAATAAAGAAGTTCATAAATCATTTACGGTACCTGAATGAAGAATGCGCCGCCTTTTCTGTTTTTGATGACAGGATAAGTCTTGAAGAAAAACGAAAAATTATGTTAAAAGTTTTGGAAGATGATAAAAAAAAGGAAAAAGAAGTAAAAAAGAAATTATGTTTGAAACCAGCTGATGTTTCGCATTTTATTACCATGTCAGATAAATCCATGAAAAAGTTTGAAAGGTTTGGTTTATCTACAAACTTTTTGCGCATTAATCAAATATTATGGAATGCCCTAACAGATTATGTACGAGGAAAGGAAATGATTGGATCATTAAAAGTAGTTAATAATACAGCTGTATTGAGCGTTAAATTAACTAAAAACAAGAACCAGAAGCTATTTCTTATTGTTCTTATTATTCACTGTTGTGATGTAGTGGTTTGAAACTCAGGTATATTTGGTTTCGATATTAGCTCTCCGGGAGTTCGAATAGGACGGAGAGTTTTTTCTTATCAATTTTCACGCTGGTTTGATGGTGCTTGAAACTCTAGAACAGACAATTAATTCTACATGTCAGTGTATTTTTCTAACTGAGTTCCAATTACACAAATGAAAAACTTGTCATGAGTAGGATTCGAACCGTGACCATCCGAGTGAGAAGCGATTGCTAGTATCACTGCACCACGGCCACCCGTATTTTTACATTTTTTCTATTATTTTCATTGGAATTGATAGAATTCTTTCTTTTTTTTATAAATCCTTAAAACCTAATTAAAATTATATCGAAAAAATTAAGAGTTAAAGGCTTCAAAAAAATCATTACTCTACGAAAAAACTCAAATTGCAATGAAAGAAAAAGCAAGTATAGCAACTTCTAGAAAAGAAACAATCAAATATAAATTCTGTGCTCGCAATCAAAATTGAAATTCTACCTACAGTTGGATTCCGCTGCGGATATTATCGCCAATTAGTTGTCGTTCTTATAAACATGTAAATCCCACCTCACTGCGGATAGAATTTACAAAAAAAAAAAACACCTATTCACGTTACAATCCTCTCCAAGGTTTTCCTTTACATTATGTTTTAGCATTTACATATTTTTTACCGCGACGCTGTTTGATTAGTTTATAAATTTTTTTTATATATAATTAGCCCGCCCTCAAGGGGTTATTATACCCTATGCTTGCAAACAGTGCGGGCGAAGGAAACTTACGAATCAAGAAAAGAGAAGTACCGACACAGACGCTAAGACCAATTCACTCCAACATAAACGAACACATCTCTTCATTTGTCAAAAGCTGTCGAAAAATTCTTTCCATCAGTATTTGGAATATTAGCCATTTTTCCCCGATTATGGCTTGCTCGAATAATTGTTGACAGATCAGAGCGCAGACACTCAAACATAGTATCAGCAACACAAACATCGACAAAAATCAAACCAGTTTTAATTTTAGTGAGACCAAATTCTGTTGTTGGTTAGACCAAAAAATTAGTACGCGTACCAGCCCGCAGACGATCAACATCAGCTAAAACTTGGTTTGTTTTACATGTTTACTAGTATCATATTTTAGCGCTTACAGGGCGATTTATAGCGTATTCGTTTGGGAGGTCAGAAGACTTTTTTGTTGTATACCCTGATTTTTATTTAAATGGAACACTAAGAATTTCTTCGGACTTTTATATTTTAAATATATTTGCATGCGAATCAATTTGAACACTCAGAATAATAAATTGGTCAAACACAGCCGATTGCACGAAAACAGAAATCTAGTTTGACATACAATACTATTTGACGTTTATAGATTTTGACATAAAATCGAGGAGAGAAATTTCGATTCTCAAATGAAAACGAGAATCGAGATTTTGATTCTAGAAAAATGAGGGGAAATGGTTTTACGTCACTTTTCTTCCGCGGATCGCGGAGAAAAGCCTAAACGAAAACGGCATTATTAATCCGAATGGCAAAGATTAATATTTGATTTTGTCTTGTCTTCCTTTTGACAATTATTCGCCTCTAAGCAACTTTCGCATTTATTTTAAGTTCACTTGCATATATTTCGTTTTCGCTTATACTGATACCCTTCTTTACTTCCTTTATAACTACCCGTAATTCATTTTCTCTTGAATCAATTAATGTTTCACTTTGTTTCGAAATTTTCTTTTAATATTTTGATCCATATTGAGGACAACCAATATGTTGTAATGAAAAATGTTTCTCACTACACTTTTCCCATAATATTATAAGCTATTCTTTGTACTGTAGTGCAAAAATATCGTAGTTCGAATATTGTCTCTCAGCAGCACGGCTACTATTTTTGAAAGAACCACATTGTAACATAAATTATCATACAATTTATATTGAAGAAAAAAGTAACAGATTTTATATCAAAATAAGAAATTAAGAAACAGATTTTATAATACCCATCGGTCACAATAAAAAAAATACTAAACACTTCCAAAACATTGCTATATACAACTTAGTACAGTGGATTTGCTACGAAAATTGTGTCAAGACTCTTACTTTTTTTTGTCAGCACTGATTTATACGTCTATCCTTCTATCCTATATGGTTGTTCTCTCTATATATCACTTTCCTACTGTGCTGCAAAGATGCCTTCTTTTCCTAGAGGGATTTCTTTTTATCAGGCTAAGAGCATAGCTTCTAGAAGCAGGAGTTTATTTAACGTTGTTATTTTTCTTTCCTTGTAAGACTTGATTGGCGAATTCAGCCTTACGTATGAACTACATTCGGCAAATAGTCAAAAAGTGAAGGCTCAAACACATACGCATCTGCATACTGGTAGTCAAAAACTGACCCAAAAAGCTATTTTTTACATTTGCAAGCTTTTAGAAAACATGAACAAGAATTTTATTTTCAAAAAACCAGTGAAATGTTTTGTGAACAATAAAAATGAGTTCTAATCAAGTAAGCAACTGAGTTTAGATAGAAGTTAAGTGCTTAATTTTGTTTTCTTTTAGCTTAAACAATTGAAACAGCTGGGAAAACTAGCAAACGATGTCATGAACATTGGTCAAATTGTTGATGAAATCGATGCTCACACGAAAATTCATCCCAGATGGTCTGTGCACCCAATCAACCAAAACAGGTCAGCTCAGGGTGACTACCAGAACCTACTGGAGGAAATATTGCTATACGATGAAGAAAAATTCTTATGCTACACTAGTATGGAAACAAGACAATCCCAGTACTTTTTACAACTAGTAAAACCCCATCTATAGTCATCGGCAAGGACTACCAGAAGCACTACGATTCTTTGTCACATTAAGGTATCAAGCAATTCAAGCAATTATCCCGGAAGTTTGTAATATTCTCTGGACCGTATTTATGTACCTGCAAAGTTAGCAGAGGATTGGGAACTCATCGAGAATGAATTTTTCCTTTAATGGAATTTCCCGCAGGAATTGATGGAAAACATATCACGATTCAAGCACCCATAAAAAGCGGATCGCAGTATTTTAATTACAAAAAAACAAAAAACTATAGCATTGGTTTGCTTGCGGTAAGTGATGCATAATACAAATTTATAATCGAACTATAACAGAACCAAAAAAAATTGACAGTATCATTAAAGCAACTGTTGTCTTACACAATATGCTTTGTGAGAGCAGCAAACATATATATGCCCCCGCTTCGTTTGTCGACAGACAAAGCGATAAGGGCATTTGGATAAATGGTGTTTGGAGAGCGCAAACAGTTACTTCCCAACTCACTGGTATTCCCTCTACATTGCGCCTTGGAGCGGGAAATACTTCATATGCAGCAATCCAGCAAAGGGACTACATCAAAGACTGGATTAACAGAAATTAATAGCCACCAACCAATTGATTGTTTGTCAAGGGTGGATTATACCTACTTGGGAAACCGCATTTAAAAAAAAAACGTGGAAATCGGTACTCCCTACGGCACTGGCAACAGCATCAACGAAGATAGAAACATTTTGTTAACATAACAAAAGAAAACAACTGTTTCAATAAAAACTATTCAACTACTAAGCAATACATAGTTTATTATTGAGTTTACAAACATTTCCTTAAGCTGTTAAGAGAATCATATCTTGGTGGTAGATCCTAAAAAACAAAAACCATCGTAACTATATTCGTAACTTTTTCAATCGTTTATACTTACATCGTGAGATGGTGGCATTTCGTTTTGCATTTCTCGTTTGGTTTATTGTTGATGGCGCAGGTGCAAATTGAAGAAGAATTTAGTTCTGCTTCAATTTATATTTCCAAAATACCTCAAGTATATAAGAGTATAGAAGAGATTGTTTCTTTCCTCGAGTTCCATCGACTCACACTCTTCCCCAATGAACTCAAGCAATTTATATTGGCTTGATTTTTTCTTCTTCGGAACTGTTGGCGCAGCAGGTGGCTGTGGTTGCGTAGTGATCTTGGCTGCATTGTCGCCAATACTCACAAGCGCGTCCATTCCTTTTTCAAAGAACTCTGCCCGCAACGTTTGGGTGGATTTTAATGAGCGAGGGGGACACTTCAAATCCGTTCTTGGGGTCGATGTGAATGAAAGTAGTTGCGGTGGTGTTGGTGAAGGTGGATTACTTCGAATTGGAGAGATTTCACGGGCCGAACCCATCGACCGGGCTGAGGGTCGCTGCATATTGTGTGCCGTGGCTGCATAGTTTGAGTCAGAAACTCAAGCTTAGGTAGCAAATACCACGGCCTAGATGTGGCCGCTCCTGAGCCAGACCTGATAATCAGGTTTTCCTTTTTTTCTCGTCTTACTTTTTCCTTGAGCGCCGTAAATCTTTTTTCAATATCTATCGGCGTGCTGATATTTACATTAATATGCGCTGTTTTTTTAACAGCATCCCGGTAGTCACGTCTCTTTGTGTCCCACAGTGTTGGGTTTTCTTGTAGCATCACCGCCAAATTTTTATCATCAGAATCTGTATAGTAAGCACACAAATAATAATCGTAATATATAATAGTTTTGCGCATACATTTTGTGAAATTCAAACCTTTCCAGGAAAATTTATACACAATTTGTGACTCCATGGCTTTGATTGGACGTGCAATGACAACAAAACTTTGACAATCTGACAAAAATTAGGGTCGTTTTTTTAAAATCTGCGTGTATCAGAGCCATCTCAGTATGAAATCATGAACTAATGCATTTTTTCTTGTGAATGTATTAGTTCATTCTGAGCTTTCAATAAGTAAATTACTTGAAAGTTGGTACGGCAACTTTGAAGTAAATTAATTTTTGAAAAGTTGGGAGAAAACTACAGAGTTGTAATGGTGAAAAAAGAGACAAAACGTTTTCGTGCACACACTTTACTTTTTGCCGAATGTAGTAAAGCCTTTATATAAAATAGGCTGATTTCTCACCAAATATCTGATGGATATTTATCTGGTTAACCTTACAGTTAACTGACATAATACAATATTACAATAGTTTACCTGATAAAATTGAGAAGCTAATAATATATTTTTAAATATTTTAGTCATCTTTGAATAATACATTTTTTTTTTAATTGTTCTTACTACATGTTAACTTTTACAAAAAAAATTTAGGATATTTGTGTGAAGGGCTCAGGAAACAGCAAGTTTTATCTGCACCGCTAGGCCAAATTTTCTTTGATTGAGCTTTCAAAGCAGATAGATATGTATTTTGGTCATAGCCGAATTTAAAAATCTTCAGTTTTCAAAAAAAAATATAAAATTTTATAAAAAATTTAATAAACTGATGTTGTAGATTTAAAGTAACAAAATAAAACTGTACAATTATAAGATTGCATTTCATTTTATTGTATTACTATGGATGAATAAAGGTTTATAGAATGTTAATAATGTGATAACCACTCAAATGTGAGCAGCGACATCTAGCAGAAAATGTCGAAACTCGAAGACTAGAAGGGGTCGATACTGGATTAGCAAAGTCTCGACTGGAGAGTAGAATCGAATTTTCTAGCAAATTGGAAATTGTATGGGACGCTGGGTGGCGAGGATTGTTCTCGAAGTATGTCATTCGAGTATAAATACCAGCATCCCAAAGGTATGCAAATCAGTTCCAAAGTTGAATTTGAAGTGTTAATTAGAAGAAGTGATTAAGTGGTTTAAGTAAAAGATAAGAAAAGTATAAGTGGTTGAGAAATTGAATTGTACTGAGAGAAAGAATTAAATAGTGAATTGTAACTGTACTGAATAAAGGGATTTGTATTGAAAAGAATAAGTTCTATCATTTGTACCCACACAAACATTCTACATTGGTGTCAGAAGTGGGAAAAAATCCAACTGGCCGGAATAACATTCACTCACGCGTTTCTGGTAGCTGACATATGTGACGAGTGCATCATTGGTACAGACTTCATGAGAGAACATGGACTTGTAGTCGACTTGGGGGCACAAACCCTGAAATACGGAAACATGGAGATACCAATGATATACGGAAACGCCAATACCACAGTCTCAAATGTCGTTATCTGCAGCAACCAGAGTCTAGAGCCTTCGTCAGAAGCAATTTTGTGGGCAGAAGTGGAAGGTGGTCCGGGTAGCCACCGATTCTATTTGATGGAGCCAGAAAAGAAAAGAGACTTCATGGTGGGAAAGACCTTAGTGGAGCCAAAGAACAACATGGTCCCTGTAAGGATTCTAAATCCAAAGACATTCAGTGTAAAGGTGAAAAAGGGGGAGATAGTGGGAAAATGTGTACCTGTTGAGGCTATATCGACTACAACGGAAAAAAGGGTACAAAACCGGTCACAACAGTTCAGAGCATAAAAATCAAGAACAAAATTCTCAGCCTCTGTAATCTGGACGAAGATCAGCGAATCCTGACAGAAAAACTAATCGGTGAGTACGCTGATATATTTGCTACACAAGACGGAGAATATGGACGTACGCATATTGTTCAACACCACATTGACACCGGAGACGCTCGACCAATCCGTCAACCTGCAAGGCGTCTTCCATTGGCAAAGCAAACAGAAGTTGCCGAAATGATGTCGAAGATGAAAGCTGAGGGAGTGATTGAAGAATCGCAAAGTCCGTGGGCATCTCCAGTGGTCCTCGTGAAGAAGAAAGATGGCAGCACGAGATTTTGTGTAGACTACCGACGTCTCAATGATGTCACTAAAAAGGACAGCTACCCACTTCCGAGAATCGATGACACTTTGGATATGCTTTCTGGAGCGAAATGGTTTTCAACACTTGACTTGAAGAGCGGTTACTGGCAGGTAGAGATAAATCGTGCGGATCGTGAGAAAACTGCCTTCACTACAGGAAGCGGTCTTTGGCAGTTTGCAGTGATGCCGTTTGGACTGTGCAACGCTCCGGCCACCTTCGAGCGACTAATGGAACCAACATTGCAAGGACTCACCTGGAAAACCTGCCTAGTATATTTGGACGACGTTATCGTCATAGGTAAGACGTACGAGGAGCACCGCGAAAATCTAAAAGAAGTGTTTGAGAGGCTACGAAGTGCTCATTTAAAGCTCAACCCAGAAAAGTGTGCCTTGTTTCGTCCGGAAGTAAAATATCTGGGTCACATTATATCAGCGGAAGGAGTAAGAACGGATCCTGACAAAATCGAAGCCGTGAAAAGTTGGCCTTCTCCAAAAGATAAACACCAACTGAGAAGCTTCTTGGGCCTCGCCACGTATTACAGAAGGTTCGTAAAGGATTTTGCTGGCATTGCAAAGAGCCTGCATCAACTTACGGAAAAAGGCCGACAGTTCAGGTGGTCTGGAGAATGCGAAAAAGCATTTCAAGAACTGAAGCGACAGCTGTGCAAAGCCCCCATCTTGGGTTACCCCACGCCCGGAAAAATGTTCATCGTGGACGCAGACGCTAGCAATGTTGGGGTCGGAGCTGTGATTTCCCAGGTTCATGACGGTCAAGAGAAAGTGGTCGCATATTACAGCAAAGTACTCTCCAGACCTGAGCGGAACTACTGTGTAACCCGGCGCGAGCTTCTGGCTTTAATTCTGGCTACGAAGCATTTCCATAAGTACTTCTACGGACAAAAGTTCATTCTCCGGACAGACCACGCAGCTCTGAAATGGCTACTCCAATTTAAGAACCCTGAAGGCCAAGTTGCAAGATGGATCGAGCAGTTGCAGGGCTACGACTTTGAAGTGCAACACCGCAAAGGAACACTCCACTCAAATGCTGATGCTCTCTCTCGTCGACCGTGCGGGGTAAAATGCGAACACTGCAACCGTAAAGAAGCGAAAGAACAGGCAACTATCCAAATGATCAGGACTGAGCCAATAGAGGGTTGGAGTATAGACGAAATCCGTTCCTCCCAACAGGCAGACAATGAAATCGAACCAATATTGGCCTGGAAGGAACACGAGGAAAGACCAAGCTGGCAGCAGATATCAGATCGGAACCAAACTCTGAAGGCATACTGGGCACAGTGGGACTCGCTTTTTGTGCAAGATGGAGGCCATTTGGGAATAAACAAGACGTTGGAAAAGGTAAGGGAACGTTTCTATTGGCTAAGCGCTAAACAAGATGTCGAGAATTGGTGCAAAAAGTGCATAAGATGTGCGGCTACCAAGGGCCCAAAAGTAAAGCCACATGGACAAATGCAACAATACAATGTCGGAGCACCTTTCGAACGAATAGCCATCGACATCGCTGGGCCGTTTCCCGAAACCTTTAATGGAAACCGATATACTCTCGTAGTCATGGATTACTTCAGTAAGTGGCCGGAAGTGTTTGCCATCCCAAATCAAGAGGCTAAGACCGTAGCCGAACAGATAGTCAACAACTGGGTGAGCAGATTTGGGGTCCCAATGGAGCTGCACTCTGATCAAGGGCGAAACTTTGAATCAAAAGTCTTCCAGGAAATATGCCAATATTTGGGAATAAGAAAGACAAGGACAACGCCACTACACCCTCAATCTGATGGTCGAGCGATTCAATCGGACCTTGAATGAGCATCTATCTAAGGTTGTCAGCAACTGCCAGCGGGATTGGGATCGACACATACCCCTCTTCTTAATGGCCTACCGAAACGCGGTCCATAGCTCAACAGGGCACACACCATCCGAGATCTTATTTGGTCAAACAATTCGGTTGCCAAGTGAAGCAAAATTCGGATCCCCACCAACGGAGCCCAAAGAGGTGAACGAGTACGTGAATGACTTACGCAGCAGGATTCGTAAATTGCATGAAGACACCAGAGAAAAGATGAAGCTAGCAAGCAGCCGCATGAAAACTAGGTACGATATCAAGGCGAAATCTTCCGGTTTCAACGAAGGAGATCTGGTTTGGCTGTATAATCCTCAGTGTAAGAAAGGCAAATCACCAAAATTGCAACAGGACTGGGAAGGTCCATACAAGGTGATAACCCGCATTAATGACGTTGTCTACCGGATCCAGCGTGGGGATCGAGGAAAATTTAAAGTGGTCCATTTGGATAGAATGTGTCATTTCAACGGGATGCTGAATGACGAAGTTGTTCGGGACGAACAACTGTAGGGAGGGAGCAATGTGATAACCACTCAAATGTGAGCAGCGACATCTAGCAGAAAATGTCGAAACTCGAAGACTAGAAGGTTTCGATACTGGATTAGCAAAGTCTCGACTGGAGAGTAGAATCGAATTTTCTAGCAAATTGGAAATTGTATTGGACGCTGGGTGGCGAGGATTGTTCTCGAAGTATGTCATTCGAGTATAAATACCAGCATCCCAAAGGTATGGAAATCAGTTCCAAAGTTGAATTTGAAGTGTTAATTAGAAGAAGTGATTAAGTGGTTTAAGTAAAAGATAAGAAAAGTATAAGTGGTTGAGAAATTGAATTGTACTGAGAGAAAGAATTAAATAGTGAATTGTAACTGTACTGAATAAAGGGATTTGTATTGAAAAGAAAAAGTTCTATCATTTGTACCCACACAAACATTCTACAATAATAACAAAAAGAGTAAGCAACCATAGAAAGAAACTGATTTAACTTTATAGCAAACCGTTAGTTATTTACAATATTTCTATTCAGTTTGCGCCATTATGAGGAATTTATGGAAAAATTTTCTACTTTATAGATTTCTTTACCAAGTAAGATTACGGAAGTAAAACAAAAACCACTCTCTAATACTTTAACTATCGTATTCTGCTGAGTGCTATAAAAAAATAAACACACAAGCAACCAACTTATGTGACTACATTTTCGCTGTTTTCGAGTACAATTTAAAGCCAACAAATATGGAAAATTGGAAAAATTCAAAATTAACTAAAGAAATATTTCAGTAAAAACCTAATTTTAATTAATTCAAAACATAGCCAATTTAAAAAAAGAATACATTCGCAATGATCGTTTATAGCCATATAAGTAAATACATATATATCTAACATACCTGTAAAGCACCAAATGCTTTATTGTTGATGTCTGCCATTCTACTCCACGGAATACATGAGTTATCTTCATCATATGATCATCAACAACATTTGCTAAATGATATGTCGGATATCCATCAGACTTTACAATAATTGGATCACCTTCCGAATCTGCAGTATTTGTGTTAATGTTTCCATAAATTAAGTCCAATATTGGATCCGAATAATTGCTCATCTTAAGGCGTATACAAAATGCAATACCCTTTAGCAATTTTTCGTGAATTTCATAAGGTGTAATATTACGGCACTTGTTATCATATTTTGGAACCTGCCTTCGCTTAAGTGCCTCTTTTCGCAGCATATCTAAACGACCTTCAGTACAAAAGCACCGGTAAGCGGTTTTGTTGTTAAGTAATTCGTCAACACCATCACTAATTGGGATTTCTGATTAGAACATGCTATGATTTTAATGTAATTGGCACGATTTTAATTTACCAAGTAAAGAGATTAAAAAAGAAAACAAAATATTCCTTTTAAATATTTTAACATTTGCACAAGATTATGGCAATTCTATAAAATTGCAAAATTTTATTTAGTTTTTCTCAATTAAACTTAATCCGTAGACAATTTTAGAGAACTACCACTCGGAAAACTAAAATCATACCCTGTAATTGATTAAAAACAAAAACATACTTATAAATGTGAAGACGTTGGCTTTGTATATATGGACCATAACTTCCCCCAAATGTTGGTCCTTCGTCTACTTCTATACCGGACCATTTTAGATCTTCAATAAGTGATGCAGTGGCATCACTTACAAGACGCGATTGATCAGTATCCTCAATTCTTAAAATAAAATTCCCATTGTATTTTTTAGCAAATAAATAGTTGTAAACAGCTGTACGGAGACCTCCAAGATGTAGATAACCTTCATAATAAATATATCCATATAGATAGCATCTCTAAAATCCATACTCATTTACCAGTTGGGCTTGGCGCAAAACGGACGCGTACATGCATAGTTCGACGAAATGGCTTCCATAGAAACGCGGCACATTTTCTACTAATGATTGTTTGCATTATGAAATTCATATATAAACAAATTTACAAATTAACGCTCCTTCCACTTCTCGAATTTAAGAAAAGAAAATTCTAAAATAAAGTTCTATTCATTATATTATATACTAAATAATAAACACAAATTGTCATTTATGACATAACATAATTTTGTCGATCTTTCCATTATAAATCACTCTAGCATTTCCAGTGGTGCTTAGAGGTACTACTAAATTACATTGAATCGCTGTAAATTGCTTTCAGCACCCCTAGGCGGTATTTTTTACTACCCATATTCTTATTAAATTTTTTACAGCATGTTGGCGGTGGCTAATTTATATGTAAAGTTTAATTTCGGTGACGAACAAAATAAATGAATTTCTTAAAGAGTTTATTTTTGTCTGATAAGTAAAAAGTTAAACTGTCGAGCAAAAATAAGTGAGTTTCGATATAATTGTTTGTACAGTGTTTAGATTGGTTAGTTTAAATTCAATATTAAGTCCATAGTGACTAATATAAAGTGATGGATAGCGACGAATCCAATTTATCCGATGCGACAATTAAGCCGTCGGTCTCCTTTTCTGACACTCTGTCGGAAATGAAAACCGGTGACGAGCTAAAGAGAGATCCTTTACGATCAGAAGAAGAAGGGCACATGTTCAGAATCGGAGAACTCGAACAAATGATACGGTTTCTCCACGTTGCTATCGCCGTCTCAGGTAAGCATCTTAATACCATTCAAGAACTTCTTCAAGTAAATCTCAATATATTAACCCGTTGGCCAGACCGCTGTGGATTGGGAATAAACCCCCCTAAAACTGATCTTGTCTTCTTTTATAGGAAATACAAAATTCCAATTATAGACCCTCCTTCAATAAACGGTACCAGTTTAGTATTTTCCGATACAGCAAAATATCTGGGTCTCATTTTTGACATTACACTAAACTGGAAACCTAACATTCAAGAAAGCGACAATAGCATTATTCTCTTGCAAAAAAAGCATTGGGAATAAATGGGGCTTTCAACATCGCATAACCCACTATCTATACATCTCGGTCATAAGACCGACACTTACTTACGAGGTTGTCGTCTCGTGGACGACCTTAGAAAATGCAGTCAACTGCATTAAACTAAGTAGAGTCCAAAGAACAGTATGTCTATGCATAAGCGGAGCCTTGCGGTCTACAACCTCAGCGGCATTAGAAATTCTGTTTCATTTGACACCCCTCGATATTTTCAGCAGGCAAGTTGCTGCAGCTATTCGCCTTAAAACGACTAAATGGTGGACAAATAGTTCATTTGGTCACGCCAGCATCCTTAATTCATTAGGAATCCTTACAGAGAACATCGATTACACCATACCTGAACTTTATTTTGATAAAAACTTCCGTGTAAGCTTCCCCTCTAGACCCTTCTGGGAGGAACATGCTTTCATGGAAGACAAGTCAATCTATCTCTAAACAGATGGATCTAAAACCGATAGCGGAGTTGGTGACGTTGTTTTCTCAGATAAGCTAAATCTAAGCTCTTTCCATCTTCCAAATCACTGTATCGCGTTCCAGCGGAAATTGTTGGCTCCCTTGCAAGCATGCAAGAATATTTGGCGCCTTCCCAAACGATTTCTGTAGAAGCTGCATGGACGAGGTAGAAGAGGAGACAAACCTCCACCTACTCTGTTCATGTCCAGCCCTCTCACAAAGAAGATAACTTCACTTAGGACCTTTCTTCCACAATGACTTAAGAAATCTAAAGAATATAAACTTTAGCACTCTCTTACGTTTCATCATAAACTCAAATTGGTTCTATGAGTAATAGGATCACAGATCCACGTGGCATCACAATGTGCCAATAGTCTAAGTGAGTTGCTCTTTCCAATAGCCTCTTTTACCTACCTACCTACCTACTTCCATCTGCTTTTTAGCGCCGATAAGATTGGTGCCATTGTTGCTCAGAAGTCACAAATAAATCTACCTGCCTTTGTATTGCCCATCTAAATAATGTACAATCTTCAAGGGTTTTCAGTCATTCACCAACATTTTTGTAGCGTGAGAACTAATTTTAGTACTTTTTTCTCTCATCTTACACTTTTCTATCATCAGATCCAATATTCCTTGAAATTTTACTCGAAGAAGATATTTCGGAGTTTGACATAATCGCTAATTATATTTAGTTTCGATGCAGCTTATAATGAGTCATATGCAGTTGGGAGTTTCGCGATATTTTATAGAAACAATATCTTAGGGTGTGTAACAAATAAGCATAATTTGAAAAGCGCTGATATAATCAGCTTTAATTCCGAAATTTCTGATTTTCACTAAAGCAGTCGTCATAATAGAAAAACTGCATGGAAAAAAAATGCGATGTTTTTGCCAATCGGCTCCGCCCACAACACCGCACTCAGAGCATAGCCCAGCTATGACTACGTGTTAATGTGTTGGTGGCTATTACACCAGCTGAACAGATGATGCACTGTGAGCGACTAAGCGGTGAATTTTTTCTATATGGTTTGTCGTAGGCGCATAGAAAATCCGGAATTATGAAAGGGGTTGTGGACTAGGAAAGTTTTATGGATGAACAAGCAAACAATTGAGAAAGGAAGGTGACAGTATGGTCAATAAACCTTGCTTAATCTTCACATGAACAGTATCTACTCGGGTATATATTTGAATTTTCTTTTTCCAATATTTCCGCGACTTCTGATTATATGTCGATGCCGCCCCGACTCAGTGACAAACTTTTTTTTTGCTTTCAGAATATGTTAATAAAAATTATTTAGGAAATGTTCCTCCATGTTTTTTTTTAACTTTTGACCTTTTTTATCTATCTACCCAGGTAGATACAGTATTTTTCATGCATTTTGTATTGAGATTTTCGTAGTTTGACACTGAAATATCATGAAACGGCGAATTAGATAAAGAAATTATTTCTTCATATATATGTTACATATGTCAGTTTCAGTTTCTATGCATTTTTATTTATGTTACTTAAATTACTCTTACTTGCTAGACAAAAAACCCTTAAAAATTAGCTTAAATAACTTAAAAATATCTTATTATAACTTACTAAGCCCATGCGGGCACTCTAAGTTAAACCTAAACTATGTCTTTCGACGTATCTTACAGTCTAATTTTATTTGTATTTTAACATTAATTAATACTAAAACTAAGAAAACATTTTTTAACAAAAAACTTAGTTCCATGACCCTTTTTTTATTTTATTATAAAACTTAAAACTAACAAAAAAAAACCTAATACTACCTAAAAGAAATCTTAATCTATTCAACCTACTTACATCTAACACAACTATGGACATACATAAATATATATATACATAATATGTATATACATAATATATAAATACATGTACATATATATATTGTAAAATGTTTGTGTGAGTACAAATGATAGAACTTATTCTTTTCAATACAAATCCCTTTATTCAGTACAGTTACAATTCACTATTTAATTCTTTCTCTCAGTACAATTCAATTTCTCAACCACTTATACTTTTCTTATCTTTTACTTAAACCACGTAATCACTTCTCCTAATTAACACTTCAAATTACACTTTAGAACTGACTTGCATATCTTTGGGATGCTGGTATTTATACTCGAATGACAGACTTCGAGAACAATCCTCGCCATCCAGCGTCCCATACAATTTCCAATTTGCTAGAAAATTCGATTCCACTCTCCAGTCGAGACTTTGTTATTCCAGTATCGACATTTTCTGCTCTGTGAATCTAGATGTCGCTGCTCACATTTAAGTCGTTATCACAATATTTTAGTTTTTTTTTTAATTTTTTATTTTTATTTAGTTTTTTTTTTGTTTTTATATTTTTTTTTTTTCTTAAAACTAACTTAATTCTATCTAGAACTATGTAAGCCGGCCATGGCTAAAAAAAAAAAAAATTAGGCTCACTTTGCTTCACATGAAGATACCTATCACTGGAGGAGTTCGACAACGAAGCATCCTCCCCTTCAACAAGCCACCAAAATTGCTGGTCCTGCTGAGCAACATCCCTCATGTCGCGACTCCCTTCCGCCCTACTGAACCGGAGACGCTCCGCACTGCCATGTGCGACGTCTCTGTCGAAGTTGAGTCGCCTGTCCGCAGCTATTCGAGAGACATGGAAGATTAGCGGCACCGCCAAACTGTCCTGGATCAGACCTTTCATATCT
This sequence comes from Volucella bombylans, assembly GCA_949129095.1. Lineage (NCBI taxonomy): Eukaryota > Metazoa > Arthropoda > Insecta > Diptera > Syrphidae > Volucella > Volucella bombylans. The sequence goes on from OX422142.1 coordinate 65,068,044, forward strand.
AGGTAGAGGAACGCTTCTGGAGGAATAAACCCGTCAAAGCGAACTCTCTCGTGATACATATAATTGGTGTAAAAAGCCCCGGAGATCAGGTTGTTCGATGAGGTCATTGCTCTTGCAACGTGCCTTCGAGTCAACTTAATGACGAAATTGTCCACTCTTATTAGGTTCACCCTATGGTACAGGACCTCATTGGGATATAATTTTATGTACTGAGACTCTGGTGTTCTGTATAAGCGAAGACAAGTCCTAAGACAAGCCCTCTCAAACACCAAATCTTTTCCAATAAACTTGCTCTCACGTTGAACCACACGGGACATTCAAATACAAGCATAGGGCGGATAAGGGCCATGTAGCGATCACATTCACCCTCGCATCGAGTTGGCTGTTATAAAACAGTCTCTTTGTAAGGGCAAAAGCGCCTTTGGGTCTGGCCAGAGCAACATCTATATGTTTATTAAAATACAGATATTGATCAACCCAGATCCCAAGGTATCTGACTACATTTCGACAGGCAAGTGGCTGTCCGTGTTACGACGATAGAAAACTTTCTCTAATTCTTTCTGGTATCCCTAGAGGCCCCAGACAAAGGCGTCCTTAACAGAATTGTTTCCGACTTCTGAAAGTTGATTTTCAACTTCCAGTCATCGCAATATCGTTTAATTTTGTCTAAGTCACGTTGCAAAAGCATATTAATGACCTCAATCTTTGGACCCGATCTGTACGCGATTAAATCGTCTGGGTACGCTATGGTATGGTGAAGTGAACCTATCAGATCACTTGTGTAAATGTTGAACAGGATCGGAGAATTTACCGCACCTTGTTGCAGACCTATTTTAATGTTAAAAGTTCCAGCAGAAGTCACATCAGCATTCTTCACGATGAACTGTCTACTGGAGAGCATATCAAAAAGAATATACATCAGTGGTTTACTAATGCCGAACCTGTCCAGCTTGAGAAAAAGTCCCTCTAACCATACGGTATCGAAGGCCCTTTCCAAGTCAATCAGGCAGGCACCAGTGCACTGGTTCTTGCCTTTGTTCCATTGGATATCAGAAACCAGTTTCGACGCAGCATGAATGATATCATGCCCCGCCTTGAAACCGAATTGATTATCCGGAACTATATGTTTGTCCTCAACCCACTTAGTCAGGATTCTATTGATCACCTTCTCCAAAACCTTACTGATGTTTAGAAGAAGACTGATCGAGCGGAGATTCGCCGGATTGGAAGTATCTTTATCTCTTTTGGGGATGGGATGTACCACCGCAGTTTTCCAATGCGCTGGATAATGTGCATTATTCATTTTCTTATTAAACAGGGTGGTATAAATGTTCACCGCTTCTAGTGGGAGATGTCGAAGCACAATGCTCGGTATTTCATCCGTTCCCACTGATTTCTTACTTCTAAGTGATTCGAAGTTCGTTTGGAGCTCTTCCTTCGAAATGAACGGAGGTAGTCCCCTATCGTTGGTGATGACATTATTTGCCATATTCTCGTCACTGAACTGGGTGAAACCCGAGCTCTCGAATCGCCAATTCACTATTTCATTTCGAAGGCAGAAATTGTGCACAAGAACTCGACCTACCAGGTCGTGCTTCGGGCCAGTAATGTTGTTCGCCTTGTACACTTCCTGGAAAGTCGCTCCTATAGCCTCTACCTTCTCCTGCGGATCCTCGATCACAAAGAAGTTGTCATCATCAACGTCCTCAGTTGGATCGATGCCTGCTGCTATAAGTATGTTTTCGTTGTCCGTCGTTCGGGCGATTTTAAGACACGAAAGGTCGTTTTGATTTTTTCTCCGAAATATTTTATTTATTTGTGGAAACATATTCGGGTTGCTGGTGTTTACAGCCCGAATTTTGTTGTTCCAATACAAACTTACAGATGCTCTGTAATTTTCTTTTATTAATACTTGGAGGTTTTTGATCGACGACTTTAGCGTCATAATCTCCGGGTTATGTCTGTCAGTAAACTGTCTGTACAAGGTTTTCATCGTTTTGTATCGTTTTGTCCATTGTTCGTTTGATTGTCTCGTCTATTAGTCTTAGATATCTGTCAATCTCCTCGTTTGACAGATTTCTGTTGGACGGTGGGTAGAGCGAATTCGAGGAGAGTGCTCTAGTCAGTGTTCTGGTGAAGTGTGTCCAACGTACCCTACTATAATTGTAGGAATGCCTTTGAACAAACTCATCCAATTCCTCAATTTCGTTTGGAACAGTTATTTCAGTGCTGAGACCGCAATGGTCACTGTCATACACGAAAGTGCGTAGACAGTTTGTAGTTTGTTGGTTAATACATGTCAGTTGTATTGGTGAGTCGAACAGCAGAAGATCCAAGTACGACCCGTGTCTGGGAAACGACGGACTATCCGTCGCCTTAAGCCCGAGTCGATACATCACACTGTGTTGACCCCACCAATTGAATAGTAGATTCCCTCTAGTATTTGGTGTATTTTTTCCCCAATCACTATGTTTGGCGTTGAAATCTCCGCCGATAATAAAATAGTTGTCTTCCAATTCCAGCCTCAGGAATCGAAAAAGCGTCTCGAGCTCTGAAATAAATAAGGTGGATTGAGTAGCCTTAGGTGCATACACAACCGCTTTCCAATACGGAGGGGGATATACACGATGCATGCTTCCAGCACCTGGAACCTACGTACTACACGACTGTATACTCTTTTAAAACGTATACCTTTTAGTACGAAAATCGCAACGCCTCCTCCCTGAATGGAGTTGGGTCGGTTTCTTCGTACTATTTTGTATCTTCTGTGCCTCATTTTGTGTCTTTTGGTAAGCTTAGTTTCGCTAACCAAAAGCACATCAGGGGCTTGGTCTTTAAGCAACTTAAATAGTGCGGCTTGTCTTTCAAGCCTAATCAGTGAATGCACATTCACAGCAAGGTTCTTCAGGGTTTTCTCCGCCACGTACGCACCCATTACGGCAAAAGGCGCGTTATGCCTGGCAGCAGTGCGTATACTTGATCCACCCGCGCGGTCTGTTCAGTTAGATGACGTTGGAGCTGAGCCATCTGCCCCTGGATAGAGAGCAAGATAGCTAGCATGTCAGGTACTGGTTCAGGTGCTCTGGGCGCTGTGGCCTGAGAAGCAACCTTCGCTTGCTGTACCTTATTTTCCCTACCTGCCGCCATTTGGGCGTAGGTAACATGGGGAATAACGGCTGGTGTTTGCAAATGCACGGGTGGACGTTTCACTTCCACTTTCTGCTGCCGGGCCAGATTTATTCTTTTGATGTACTGGAATTTGGGACAACCCCGATAATTTGCGGAGTATCCCGTGTTCCTACATAAAGTACAAGAGAGTTGGCTTTTTTCTGACGCTCCGTCCTTACCCCAAGCGCATTCTTCGGACTTGTGGTTCTTTCCGCACTTCACGCATCGAGGCTGCATTTCGCAGTTCGACGCGGCGTGCCCGAACCTTTGGCAGCGAACACATTGTAAAATGTTCGAACCCACAACCGAACACTAGGAAAAAACTATTGAGTACAAGTATACTTATTAATTTTTCGCACTGCTAAAGCCGAATCAGAAAACACGTGTGATCTCCGTGGAGGTCTATGAACGACTGATGTTACATATGTATGTATACATACATTCCTAAAAAAAAATTTAACTCCTGAAGTTATACGGGAAATAAAAAAATAAATGTATCTGTTTTTTGTTTTATTGCAGAAAGAAATCGATATTTTTATAAAAAAAATACCTAAAAATGCTTGTGGCAATGTTCACATTTTGTCTGGTTCAGACTGTGTTGTACGCATATTGGTTCTTTGCATTTGATGCAGGCGTAACGTGTAGGTCGCTGTTTTTTATTTAGTTGGTAACACATATAGTATGCACCTTTTTGTCGTAAGCGACCACTGGAATCTCAGTCGGAGTCATCTGGAATAAACATTTCATTAGCAAAATTTAATGCACCAATCGAATGACCTAAAATACACTCCAAAGCACTTCGTATAACAAATACACCAGTTAAGCCAGGATTTTTTGCTCTCTTTTTTATAAGAGGAATACACAAGTTCTCCCCTAATCTCTCCAAGAACTTACGTCTTCGACTTTGTTTCACAGCTTCTGTGCCTTGTGGATTATTTGTAGAGTAAATTATATAACCTGCAAGCGCTGCTGTATCCAACAAATTATAAAACAAAGTCAACGGTCATCTATATGTCTTCCTTTTCGTTGTGTACTGGCTCAACGTTTTGTCCATGGTGTTCACCCCATCTTTAGTACGATTGTAGTAGTGGATTATATCCCGTTTCTGTTTTGGTCCGGAAACGGATTTACCACAATTATAGTTGAGAGTAAGACTGACTTGTCTTTCTTTGTGACGTAGGAGCACAAAACAGCATTTTGGCTGAATCCAAACACGGAGGACAAAACCGTTCGGCTTTTCGAGGGCTTGAATTTATCAGCGTTTATTCTTCTTTAGAGTTCCGACAACTGACATTTTCCAATCAACTATTGCATTAGCCAATGAAAGGGTTGTAAAAAAATTGTCCACTGTCACATTTCGACCCGTATTTTTGTAAGGAGCAACCAGCTGTTTTACAATTCTCTCGCCTTGATTTATATCTCTCACACCACCCACCTTCCCAGTGTATATTTGTCCATTTAGGGGGTACGATGTTGCGGAATCACAAGCCCACCAAAGTTTGATTCTATACTTGGCTGGTTTTGACAGCATATATTGGGTAAACTTTTTGTGTTCTCTATATCAGAATAATTGCTCGTCTACTGTGATTGACTCAGATGACTTGAATTTGTGTTTTAGGTTGGTATTGATCAAGTCAAAGATATCTGCAATAGGAGCCGCTTTGTTAGTGATTCGAACTACCCTTGTAACATACGAATAAAACCAAATGAATCTGGAAATGGCTTTGAAGCGCCTAACCGACATTGTTGCCCTATAAAGCGGAAAAGCGTCATTTTTCCACAGTTCATTCACTGTTTCATAATTGGATTTATTGCAGCCCATGACTAGCAAAATACCTAAATAAAGCGCAAATTCTTCCTGATTTAGTAGTTCCCATTTCAGTGGGGGTTTTTTTTCGGGATGTTGAGCATTCCCCTTGCTGTAATCACTTCTATCTTTTTTGTTCGTGTGCCTGCAATGATGTCTAGAATTGCATTACTCATGATACAAGAAACATCTGTTAGGTTTTTGTTAGCTGAATTTGGTCTCACATATAAACTGTCTCGAAAGATGTTATGTGCCTATTTGGTAGAGTCATGTACCACTTGGTTCCATCCTTCCCAACGCAGAAATTACCTGAAACTGCGCTAGCATCTTCTTCTTCGGAATCATGTGCTTCGATGTTCTTGCCTTCAACTTCACCTCCCAGTCTCTGTCCTTCATCCGCCTCAGAACCAGTATCATCATCCAGCTGTACTTCCAGATTATTTCGTTCAGCATCACTATTAGCGGTTGCCTCTGCAGGCAAAAAGTTTTCACCGGACTCAGCATCTGCAACAACTTCATCTAAATCCGACTCCGAGTCGGAGCAGATTTCTTGCAAAAGTCTTACAAAATATCGTTCATCAAATGACAACCTATCAGCAAATTTATTACTCAGAGTATTATAAGTCATTAATTAATTAATATTAATCAAACCTAGAAACAGCTGACGATGAAATGTATTCGACATCATTTCCTATATTCTGCATCTTTGAATAAAATTTAACAAAACACAAACTCAATGCCGACATTTCTCAACATTGCGCGGTTTCAACTTTGCGAGAATTTCAAATGGCTATTCAGATTCGATTTGCACGACTTCGCTTTGAGCGAAATACCGTATTTTTTGGGTGGATAACTATGGAGTGCCATGAGTTATTGTTCTGTTATTCGTGTATTTTTCTTTTCAAATGCACACAACACCTCAAAGTAAACAAATTTGCAAGCTTTAAATGAAAACGAAGAATATTAAAAAGAAAAAGAAAAAAGCAGGCCGGATCCTAAGATGCAACTCATACCAAATATATGAGGTTATTTTTTATCTACCCCGGTAAATACTGTTCGCGTAAGTAAATTAAAATTGCTGTTCAAGTGAAGATTAAATTGATCTCGGTTCTGTACACATAAATTTGAATTGGCAGCGGAGGCAAATTGGTCGCAGTTTATTTTTAATTTTTTTTTGCAAAGTATCCTAACGTTACAAAATGGAGCCCAGAAAAATTTAAAGTAAAAGTAAAAATTTAAAGTCCGTACTTTAGTGCGTGCAACTTTAATGAATCAAACTTACATACATACATTTGCTTCGGAGTAACCCATGTCATCAGGTGTGTGGCATTTTTTTTTATATTATATTATAATAGTTTACCCATAGTTCATTTATCGATCCTTGTTGGTCTAAACGACAGTTTATTGTGTGTGTTTTCAATTCTTTGGGTGTCAACTTTCATTTTTTACCATGAGTAAGAAAAAAATTTCGATTTCGGTTGGTTCAATCCAAATTATTCGCCAAGAAGCCGATTTGAGTATATATTTGACATTTGATTACTTAAATAAATCGGTGCATATGTATGAGGCGCGCTTAAACAAGGGATGGTCCTTCGAAGAAGCCAGATCAATACACCAAAAGATTACTGCAGCTCCTGGTGTAGAGGCTAAACCCAGTAAATGGACGAATTGAGGTTTCACAAATTAAAAGAACTGTACTACATACATTCTTCACAATTAAAGGATCAAAGGTTCCATCTCCTGAATTTAAACTTCCCCCCATTAACCCGAATCAGCCCAGAACTTTTTTTTCTGTTTTTTTGCAAAAATATTTTATAATTATGTTCTAAAGACTGTAAGAAAGTCAAATAAAATTGTTGTTTTTACGCACAACCCACCTAATCCAAGATAATGCGCTTGACCATATGGTCACGCTGGACACTGTTATGAGAAATTGATTTTGTATGTAAAAAAAATTTAAAGAAAACGTTGAAGTTTATTTTGGTTTTTATTGGTCGGCTTTTGTATGAAAGAGCAAAAAGCATTTTATGCAGATCCCAATATCGCACTTTGAACATTCAGTCCTTCCGACAGAAGTGCACATGTCACCTCCACATCGTCTTCTTCTTACACAAGGAGGAACAAGGTGATTACTGCCATCGTACCAAACAGTTTCTTCGCTTGTTTCTTCCAATTTCTTTTACGGGGGCCAACAGCCATTGGTTTCTCACCAAAATGTTGCAATAATATATTGCAATATTTCGTCTGAAATCTAACTGCGACAGATTGGGATGAGCCATGCACCATGCGTTGTGTATCGTGACATCTACTAACCAAGTGAATATACTATTCCACCGTTTCTTATCTTTTATTCCAATTCGGTATAAGCTCACATTGTGATTCATACGGTCTACACCACACGTGTATTTGTTATATTCTCCTATAAAGTATGGTCGTGAAACACTAATTTTTGTCTTGTGCTCACTGGAGTACCGCTGAATAGTAGACGCGATGCTAACTACAGCATTATTATTCCACTTGGATAGTACAACGTTTGTTTCCTTCATTTTCATAAACTTTGTGAAACCTTTGTTGGCTTTTTGTCCGTTAAGTTAAATAATTAGATTTTAATTACCCGAACAGTAATGTTTAAAAATACGGACTTAAATAAAACGACTATGTCCGCTACGTTATAAATTAGAGTGTTTGGTTTATTTTACTATACTTCTTATTTTATATGAATTTTGACATACGAGGGGCATTCAATATATTCTCGGTATCGATATGAAGGAAAATGCGAATTCAATTTAAATTGTTTTTATTTTTCAACATAATCTCCCCTAACATCAATGCATTTGTTACATCTTGAGATAAGCTTTTTTAAACCCTCAAACAAATAAATTTCCTCTTTCTCTGCAAAATACCCATTTATTGCCGACTTGAGTTCTTCATCATCCGAAAATCTTTTTCCACGAAGACATTTTTTCAAATCCGGAAACAGGAAATAATCACTAGGGGCAAGGTCTGGACTATAGGGTGGGTGTTGGATTTCTTCGGAACCACAATCTCGCGCAGCAGCCTTGGAAACTCGCGCCGTGTGAACAGGAGCGTTGTCATGAATAAGCAACACACCCGCTGCGAGTTTACCCCGTCTTTTCTTTTTAATTTCCTCCCGCAAATTATGCAAAGTGGAAGCGTAGGATGTGGCGTGGATGGTTTCACCTTTTTTTTTGTACTCAATGAGCAAGATCCCCTTTGAGTCCCAAAAAACTGTGGCCATGAGCTTCCCGGCAGGCGGAGTGACTTTGAACTTCTTCGGGGGGTCTGTTCCTTTTTTATGCCACTGCGTGGACACTTGTTTGCTTTCAGGGTCATAGTGGTGGACCCATGTTTCGTCCCCAGTAACAATTCGATCCATAACACCGTCCGCGTTCTCACTACACATCTCCAACAGCTAGTAGAGACAGCATGTGATTCTCACTTTTTTCTGAGGCGCTGTGAGCATTCGTGGAACCCACCTTGCACTGACCTTTGAAAGGTTAAGATGGTCATGAAGAATGGTGTGAATGGTACCAATTGAAAGCTTGGTGATCTCTGCCATCATTTTCACCTTTATTCGGGCATCCTCAAGAACAAGTTTTTCGACTTCTTTGATGCTTTCTCCCGTACAAGCAGTAGCCGGGGCGCCGGAGCGGGGGTCGTCTTCAATGCTCTCTCTGCCTCTCTTGAACTCACTTGACCACTTTTTCACAGTTGATAATGAAGGTGCGGAACCCTGGTAAACAGCCACCATCTCTTCATGAATAGTTTTTTTCCTTGCTTAGTGAGAAATTTAATTACAGCGCGATGCTCAATTTTCACCATCATCGTCTCAGTTGCCATTATGATTCTGTTTAACTAGAGATAAAACGCGAATTAATAATCACATTTATATGAAATTTTACATGAATGCACTAAAATAATAGTATTACTTGATAAATAAGTCAATTTATATATACAACCACAGCTTCACCCCGATACCGAGAATATGTTGAACGCCCCTCGTATACAAGTTATTGCATGATAGATTTTGTTTTTATACGTTTACATAATAAATAATAGATTGAGAGAATATAGATCCTCAACTAATAATAATTCTGTTTTAATCAGAATCATCATCCGAATTTGGAAAGTTAACTGTTCCTTCTCTAGCATTTGAAGCTTATGTCAAAAGTATGCAAACACTTTTTGAAAGCGACACGAAGAACACTTGATTGAAGCTTTACTCAAATCCGCACTAAAAATTACAGCTTCCGAAATGTGACGATGATGAGCACAGACACTCCATTTATACATAAATTCATTTTAATTGATCTAGTAAAATTTTCGGTTAGGAAAACCAATAAGGATCTCTGTGGAGTTAAAAGTGTGAGCAACTGAGAACATCACTTTATTATTCATACATATTCATTAATCATTTCTTTGTTTTGTTAATTTTTTTTTGTGAATTTTTATTTATTTTCTGTTTTCCGAAGAGCGAGGACTATACCTACAGACGATACCTTAAAAAAAACGCGTTTTATATTCTATCTCATTCGGTGGCGTTTAAAAGAATATCTGAATTATAGTTGTAGGAATCGTTTGTAGATAGATACATACTGTATCTATAGGTACATACGGTCTTCAGCGATCGTCCCCCTCCCTCCCCTCTCCAAAGCAAAGTTTTTCTTTCATATTAACCAGGGCTCTGATGGTAAAATCCAATTAACTAATGTATTAGGTTGTACTACATGAAATGTCCGATTTTTCACTTAGTCCTCAATTAGAAGCTGTCGATTGTCGCTCAGACCCAACAAAAACGGTGCACGGTATTGCACAGAAAATGGGAGTATCCCCCATGTCATTAAGTCGACACCTCTCTCGAATAGGAAAAGTGAAAATACTCGACAAGTGGGTACCCCATGAATTGAACGAGGCCCAAAAACTACGCCGTTTAGAAACTTGTGCATTACTGAGTCTAGCACACCGAAATGCACCGTTTTTGCACCGTATAATCACATGTGATGAAAAGTGGATTTTGTATGACAACGGTAAAAGAACTGGGCAGTGGTTGGATGCAGACGAAAATCCTACAAACTTGGTCTTCACCAAGAAAAGGTTATGGTGACAATCTGGTGGACATCGAAAGGACCAATCCACTTTTCATTTCTTCAACCAGGGGAAACGATAAACGCTATCAAATATTGTGAGGAAATCGACATATTGCATGCCAAATTGGCTGAAAAGCAACCTGCCTTGGCCAATAGGCACAGTCCGATCCTTTTGCATGACAATGCTAGACCCCATACCTCACACGTAACGGTGCAAAAGCTACTACAGTTGTGATTTGAAATTCTTCTCCGCATCCACCATATTCTCCTGATATTTCCCCAACGGATTATCACCTTTTCCGCAGTCTGGAGTCATTTTGTCTCTGAAAGGTGTTCCGAAACCGAGCAGAGGTCAGAGGTCAAGCCTTTGAAAACTTTTTAGCGCCAAAAAATCAAGCCTTCTATAAAAAGGAATAATGGACTTTGAATGGTTCATATTTTGACCAAATAAAATTTTATAAAAAAGAAATATTGACTTTTAATTTTTTACAAAAAAATCTGACATTTCATATGGTACAATCTAATACATACATACATACATAAATGTACATACTTGAATATATATTAATTTCTGATAGAGGCTGTCATTTTCATATACATATTGTAGTAGCTGGCTGACAATAAATAAAACACTAAGCAGAGATTCTAATTACAAATCTTTATTCATTAAGTTCCAACCAACTACTGACTGGCAACTATTAAGTTCATACGAGTACAATACAAAGTGCTATAATACAATATGTGATATTCTGTACTAAAACTATTATATTACACTGCTACATTCGGTCATCCTGACGAGGTTGCAGCTTCATTGCATATTGGGGCTCTTTTTCTTCTTTGTTGATTTCTATCCATTTTTTTAAATTTGATGAATCAAAAATGCCTTCAAATGGCAATCGGGACATTTGAAACCCTTCAACATCATTTGTTGTATATCTTTTATTGGGAAAAACCGTTCTAACAATATAGCGACCTTTAAACTTAGGGCTTAGCTTTTTGCATTCACCTGGTCCAATAACATTTATAATTACAACTAGATCTCCTTCATTAAAAGCTATAGGACATCTACACTTACGATCGTATTGAATTTTATTATACTCAGACAGTTTTTTGTTTTTTGAAATGATGCGATCTCAAATCTTGTCTAGTCAGATCCTACCTATTTTATTATTTTCAAAGAACTCAGCAAGTTGATCACTCTCCAGAATTTTCTGGTTTCTACCGAATAAAGCTTTACATGGTGTCGTAACAATCAATCGATTAACTGTGTTATTAAATACATATTCTACATCAGATAATATTTCATCCCAATCGAGGTTTTTATCACAAGATATCTTACTCAAGAGAGGAGTCAAAAACCTGTTCATTCTCTCTGCTTGACCATTCGATCTAGGAAGGACAAGCTGTAGCAACCAAAATTTGCTTCACACTTTCTTGGGCTAAGAACTCCTTAAAATATTTAGAGGTAAAGCAAGTCCCTTTGTCAGAAATAAGAACTTTAGGCCTACTGTAATTAGTAAAATATCTAGATATGTGGGTTATGACTTCATTCGTTCTTGTACTTCGGCACGGATATATTTTCGTGAATTTGGTAAAGCTATCTACTACTATTAGTATGAATCGGTTCTTTCTTTTAGATAATGGTAACGGTCCATAATGGTCAATGTGGATGGATTCAAAAGGCAATACCCCTTTATTAACTAAATGTAATTCATCTTTATGGCCCGAGTCCTTAGGCTGATAAGTAATGCAAGTAAGAAATTGCTAATATAATCTTTTATCCGTTCCCTCATCTTTGAAAACCAATAGGTTTGTAGAATAAGCTCTTGCGTCTTGTCAATGCCAGTATGACCAACACCATCATGATATTTCCTTATTACACTCTAAATCATTGCCTCTGGTACATAAAATAATATTTCATCCTTGAATTTACGACGCCTACGTCTCGTATCTCGTAGAACTGATTTTCCCTGTTCTCAAGACTTTTTCGAATTTCCATAATGGTTTTATCCTTCATTTGGGCGGCAATTAACGCTCTTTCCAAGGTATTAGTATTTTCTAATAAGAGGATATTAGTGCATCGAGACAAAGCGTCGACATGTTGCATTTGATTACTATCTCTATGGATAATCTCAAAATCATAATTTTGAAGCACGAGGGCCCATCGATTGATTCTATAGTTTTATAGAATTGATTGACTATATTCTATAGTTTCCCAATAGCACAAAATTCTCCTTTAGGGTGGCTCATAACAGGTCGAACATCTTCCCAGAAAGGCTATGGTGTCAGGGTAACTGGGATGGTAGTACAAACCTCCTTAGAAAAGCAGCTTCAAAAATTCTGGGAACTGGAAGAATTTCAAGACCGCAACTATCTAAAAGAGGAAGACCAGGAATGTGAGCAAATATACAGTGAAACTCACTACAGAGATGATAATGTGGTGAATATACCATTCAACATAAAATTGATGCAAAACCATAAACTAGGAGATTCTAAAAATAAGGCAATAGCCAGGCTACGTCAACTGGAACAGCAGTTTAGTAAAGATTTGAAATTAAAAGAAGAATACACAAAGTTTATGAAGGAGTTTTTAGACCTTAGACATACAGTCGAAGTGCCTCTAGCCAACAATACCATAAGCGATGTCTACTACATGCCGCACCACGCAGTTCATAAACCTGATAGCGCGACAAGAAAGCTACAGGTTGTGTTTGGTGCATCGGCTAAAACTACAACAGGCGTGAGTTTAAACCAACTCATGCTGGTAGGGCCCAAGCTGCAAGGAGATTTAACAACAATCTTATTGCGATGGAGACGTCATAAGTACGTTTTCACAGCGGATATAGAGAAAATGTACCGCCAGATAAAGGTCAACAAATATCATCAGGATTATCAACGAATTTTGTGGTGAAACTTAGAAAGGGAACAGATAAAGGAATACAGACTCACCACTGTGACATATGGAACAGCATCGGCACCGTACTTAGCAGTCTCAGTCGTTCATAGACCTCCGTGAGGAATAGACGTGTTTCGGCTTTTAAAGTGAAAAAGTAAATAAGTAAGTAAAATAAAAGTGAATTAGGAACATTTTGGCCAAGTGCATCGGTGGCCTTGTGGTAGTGGTGTCGGCCGATAAAGCAGGGGTCGTGGGTTCGATTCCCCAAAAAATTACATTGACTTTTTATTTTTAAAAGTTTAAATAAATAAAGTTCAAATTAAATAAAGTACGAAAGAGCGATCGTACCGATGAGTGATGGCAAGCGGTCCGCTACTCCAATAGCGGGACCAGCAGATGACATGATGTCATCGGAAAATGGTGCGAAGAAGAGGAGGAAGAGACTAAATTCATCTCCGAAGCTTGTAAAGCGCCCCTCCCTAACAACTTCTACTGAAAAGCTGTCAAGTAGAGTAAGGGAAGGGGCGCCAACAACGTCAACAAAGGCGGCAGCTGATTCAGACCACGACGAAGACCCATGTGTGTCTGATGGTGGAGAAGACCGCTATATGGGTAGTTTGAATACCTTCCAATCTCTGATGGCTACTGAGTCAGAGGATGAAGAGGAAGAAGTACATGCAATAAATAGCTGCATTAAAGAGCTGCAGCAAAAAGTACTAGCCATTAGAAACAAACAAATGGCGAGAAGACAAAATGAGGCACAACAACAACTCCAGATTTGTAAGGAACAGCCCACAAATAGCGAGGCTAAACAGAAAGAACAGCCGCTACAACAACAAAAAACAGCACATTTGAAAACGCGAAAACAAGTACAGACACAACAGAAGCAAAAGCAACAGCAACAACAACAACAACAAAAATCACAACCGCAGCAACAACAACAACACAAGTCCCAGAAACAACATCAGCAGCAGCAAATACAGCAACAACATCAGCAGACGCAACAACAACAACCACCAACGAAATCAACTAAGCAGCGGGTACCTCCAATCAACACGTTTAAAATGGAGTTGAAAGAAACAATTGAACTATGTAAGTCGGCCATAGGAAATAATTTTTACATTAAAAGACTTAGTTTAGATAGACATGCGATCCACTGCAATTCAGTGGAGCGCTATTATAAAATCAAAAAATTACTGAAGGATTCGACGACGGAGTTCTTCTCCTACACCCCGAAGGGGGACAAGCTGCAAACAATGCTGCTGAGGGGATTAGAACCGTCGACTGATCCGGAGGAGCTCCTTGCACTGCTGAAAGAGAAGAAGTGCGAAGGGCTCCAATTCGTGGGGGTCAAGCCATTCACCACAGCCAGAGCCAAAAGGGAGAAGCGGCAACTGCCGATTTTCCTGGTCCAGCTTAGTCCCACCAGCAATCTGGATGGTCTAAGGAGTATTAAAGTCCTAGACTACCAGGTTGTACATTGGGAGAAATTAAAGAGGAGCGAAAACATTTTACAATGTGTTCGCTGCCAAAGGTTCGGGCACGCCGCGTCGAACTGCGAAATGCAGCCTCGATGCGTGAAGTGCGGAAAGAACCACAAGTCCGAGGAATGCGCTCTGGGTAAGGATGGAGTGTCCGAAAAAAGCCAACTCTCTTGTGCTTTATGTAGGAACACGGGACACACCGCAAATTATCGGGGTTGTCCCAAATTCCAGTACATCAAAAGAATAAATCTGGCCCGGCAGCAGAAAGTGGAAGTGAAACGTCCACCCGTGCATTTGCAAACTCCAGCCGTTACTCCCCATGTTACCTACGCCCAAATGGCGGCAGGTGGGGGAAATACGGTACAGCAAGCGAAGGTTGCTTCTCAGGCCCCAGCGCCCAGAGCACCGGAACCAGTACCTGACATGCTAGCTATCTTGCTCTCTATCCAGGGGCAGATGGCTCAGCTACAACGTCATTTAACTGAACAGACCGCGCGGGTGGATCAAGTATACTCACTGCTGCCTGGCCTAACGCACCTTTTGCCGTAATGGATACGTACGTGGCGGAGCAAACCCTGAAGGTCCTTGCTGTGAATGTGAATTCACTGATTAGGCTCGAACGACGAGCCGCACTATTTAAGTTGCTTGAAGACCAAGCCCCTGATGTACTCTTGGTTAGCGAAACTAAGCTTACCAAGAGACACAAAATGAGGCACAGAAGATACAAAATAGTACGGAGAAACCGACCCAACTCCATTCAGGGAGGCGGCGTTGCAATTTTCGTACGAAAAGGTATACGTTTTAAAAGAGTATACAGTCGTGTAGTACGTAGGTTCCAGGTGCTGGAAGTATGCATCGTGTATATCCCTCTCCGTAGTGGAAAGCGGTTGTACATGATGTCTGTCTATGCACCTAAGGCTACTCAATCCACCTTATTTATCTCAGAGCTCGAGACACTTTTTCGATTTCTGAGGCTGGAATTGGAAGACAACTATTTTATTATCGGCGGAGATTTTAACGCCAAACATAGTGATTGGGGAAATAATACACCAAATACTAGAGGGAACCTACTATTCAATTGGTGGAGTCAGCACAGTGTAATGTATCGACTCGGGCTTAAGGCGACGGATAGTCCGTCGTTTCCCAGATACGGGTCCTATTTGGATCTTCTGCTGTTCGACTCACGAATACAACTGACATGCACTAACCAATAAACTACAAACTGTCTACGCACTTTCGTGTATGACAGTGACCATTGCGGTCTCAGCACCGAAATAACTGTTCCCAACGAAATTGCGGAATTGGATGAGTTTGTTCAAAGGCACTCCTACAATTATAGTAGGGTGCGTTGGACACACTTCACCAGAACACTGACTAGAGCACTCTCCTCGAATTCGCTCTACCCACCGTCCAACAGAAATCTGTCAAACGAGGAGATTGACAGGTATCTAAAACTAATGGATGAGACAATTAAACGAACAATGGACAAAACGATACCTCGGTATCAACACACTGACGAAGAAGACTTATTCCGCAACGCAACTATTGACGCACTGCACCGACATAAAAGTAGACTGCTGTCAAGACTAAAAACCTTGTACAGACAGTTTACTGACAGACATAACCCGGAGATCATGACACTGAAGTCGTCGATTAAAAACCTCCAAACATTAATAAAGGAAAATTACAGAACATCTGTAAGTTTGTATTGGAACAATAAAATTCGGGCTGTAAACACCAGCAACCCGAATATGTTCCCGCAAATAAATAAAATATTTCGGAGAAATAATCAGAACGACCTTCCATGTCTTAAAATCGCCCGAACGACGAACAACGAACAAATACTGGTAGCAGCGGGCATAGATCCGAATGAGGCTGTTGATGATGACAACTTCTTTGTGATCGAGGATCCGCAGGAGCAGGTAGAGGCTATAGGAGCGACTTTCCAGGAAGTGTACAAGGCGAATGTTGTCATTGGCCCGAACCACGATCTGGAGAATCGAGTCCTTGTGCACAATTTCTACCTTCGAAATGAAATTGTGAATTGGCGATTCGAGAACTCGGGTTTCACCCAGTTCAGTGACGAGAATATGGCAAATAATGTCATCACCAACGATAGGGTACTACCCCCGTTCATTTCGAAGGAAGAGCTCCAAACGATCTTCGAATCACTTAGAAGTAAGAAATCAGTGGGAACCGATGAAATACCGAACATTGTGCTTCGACATCTCCCTCTAGAAGCAGTGAACATTTATACCACCCTGTTCAATAATGCAATGAATAATGCACATTATCCAGCGCATTGGAAAACTGCGGTGGTACATCCTATCCCCAAAAGGGATAAAGACACTTCCAATCCGGCGAATCTCCGCTCGATCAGTCTTCTTCCAAACATCAGTAAAGTTTTCGAGAAGGTGATCAATAGAGTCCTGACTAAGTGGGTTGAGGACAAACATATAGTTCCGGATAATCAGTTCGGTTTCAAGGCGGGGCATGATATCATTCATGCTGCGTCTAAACTGGTTTCTGATATCCAATGGAACAAAGGCAAGAAACAGTGCACTGGTGCCTGCCTGATTGACTTGGAGAAGGCCTTCGATACCGTATGGTTAGAGGGACTCTTTTTCAAGCTGGACAGGTTGGGCATTAGTAAACCACTGCTGTATATTCTTTTTGATATGCTCTCCAGTAGACAGTTCATCGTGAAGAATGGCGATGTGACTTCTGCTGGAACTTATAACATTAAAAACGGTCTGCAACAAGGTGCGGTAAATTCGCCGATCCTGTTCAACATTTACACAAGTGATCTGATAGGTTCACTTCACCATGCCATAGCGTACGCAGACGACTTAATCGCGTACAGATCGGGTCCAAAGATTGAGGTCATTAATATGCTTTTGCAACGTGACTTCGACAAAATTAAGCGATATTGCGATGACTGGAAGTTGAAAATCAACTTTCAGAAGTCGGAAACCATTCTGTTTAGGACGCCTTTGTCTGGGGCCTCTAGGGATACCAGAAAGAATTGGCGAAAGTTTTCTATCGTCGGACAACACGGACAGCCACTTGCCTGTCGAAATGTAGTCAGATACCTTGGGATCTGGCTTGATCAATATCTGTATTTTAACAAACATATAGATGTTGCTCTGGCCAGAGCCAAATGTGCTTTTGCTCTTACAAAGAGACTGTTTTATAACAGCCAACTCGATGCGGGGGTGAAGGTGATCTGCTACATGGCCCTTATCCGGCCTATGCTTGTATTTGGATGTCCCGTGTGGTTCAATGTGAGAGCAAGTTTATTGGAAAAGATTCGGGTGTTTGAGAGGGCTTGTCTTAGGACTTGTCTTCGCTTATACAGAACACCAGAGTCTCAGTACATAAAATTCTATCCCAATGAGGTCCTGTACAATAGGGCGAACCTAATAAGAGTGGACAATTTCGTCATTAAGTTGACTCGGAGGCACATTGCAAGAGCAATGACCTCATCGAACAACCTGATCTCCGGGGCTTTCTACCCCAATTATATGTATCACGAGAGAGTTCGCTTTGACGGCTTCATTCCTCCAGAAGCGTTCCTCTATCTAGATAGTAAAGGTCTGATCCAGGACAGATTGGCGGTGCCCCTAATCTTCCACGTCGCTCGAACAGCTGCGGACAGGCGACTCAACTACGATAGAGACGTTGCACATGGCAGTGCGGAGCGTCTCCGGTTCAGTAGGTCGGTAGGGAGTCGCGACATGAGGGATGTTGCTCGGCAGCACCAACAATTTTGGTGGCTAGTTGAAGGAGGGGAAGTTTCGTCGTCCAATTCTTCCAGTACTAGGTAGCTCTATAGGAAGCAAAGTCGGTCGTCTGACTATTTTTATTAGTCTTGGTCGGCTTACATAGTTTTAGGTATGATTAAGATAGTTTTTAAGAGCAAAAATACATAAATACAAAAAAAAAATTAATAAAACAAAAAAAATGAAAAAAATATATATATATATATATATATATATATGTTTACATGTATTTATATATTTAGTATATATATATTATGTATATACATATATATATTGTATGTCTAAATTTGTGTTAGATGTAAGTAGGTTAAGTAGATTAAGATTTATTTTTAGGTAGTCTGTAAGTTTTTAGTTTTAATTTTTATAATAAAATAAAAAAAAAGGTCATGTAACTAAGTTTTTTGTTAAAAAATGTTTTCTTAGTTTTAGTATTAATTAATGTTAAAATACAAATAAAATTAGACTGTAAGATACGTCGAAAGACATAGTTTAAGGGTTAGGTTTAACTTAGAGTGCCCGCATGGGGCCAGTAAGTTATAATAAGATATTTCTAAGTTATTTAAGCTAATTTTTAAGCGTTTTTTTGTCTAGCAAGTAAGAGTAATTTAAGTGACATAAATAAAAAATGCATAGAAACTGAAAACTGAAAACTGTACTTAGCAGTCAAAACCCTTCAACAATTGGCCATTGATGAGCAACAAAGGTATCCAATTGGATCCGATATCCTTAAAAATGATTTTTATGTAGATGATCTGATGTCTGGAAGAAGCACGTTGAGCGAATGCAAAGAAGCAAGGGCACAGCTCGATCAACTTTTGAAAGAAGCAGGATTCAATCCCCTGAAATGGGCAATGAACAATATTAAGCTACAAGACAGAGAAGTTGTTAATCAGGCGCACCGAGAAATTGAAATTAATAAAGAAGACACAATCAAGGCACTAGGCATACACTGGAGTTTTTCGTCTGATACACTTCAATTTAAAGTCAAGGAAGAACCATATCAACAAACCTTAACGAAGCGTGCCACACTTTCGAAAATAGCTAAGTTGTACGACCCGTTGGGATGGTTGGCACCTGTCACTATTAGGGCAAAATTATTAATGCAAGAACTATGGAAGACCAACTTATCGTGGGATGAACCTTTAACTTCAGAGCTACAACAATCCTGGAATATTCTCAGAAATAATTTGAACACTATTGAAGATATAAAAATCCCAAGATGGATGGGAACTAATAAGAAACACAAAATTGACTTACACGGGTTTTGTGACGCTTCAGAATCCGCTTACGCTGCAGTAGTGTACTCCAGAATATCTCTTCAAGATGGTTCATACCGAATAACATTATTGATGGCAAAGACAAAGGTCGCACCTATCAAAACAAAAATTACACTTCCAAAACTAGAATTGTGCGGAGCCCATTTGCTATCAAGGTTACTCTGGGAAACGCAACAGGTATTCCGGACACAATTGGGTGATGCTTTTGCCTGGACAGATTCGACGATTACCCTAGCATGGATTAAGCGATGTCCTTCTACGTTAAAAACATTTGTAGCTAATAGGGTATCGCAAATTCATGAAAAAATTGCAACAAAGCACTGGAGACACATTACATCGTCTGAAAATCCCGCTGGCTGTGCCTCGAGAGGAATTGCACCAAACCAACTGAAGGATCACTCGTTATGGTGGACTGGCCCCGAATGGCTAAAGCTACCTTCATCCCATTGGCCGGCAGAAGTAGCTGTTGACGTTACAGTTCCTGAGGTAAAGATAACTATGACACTGTCGGTGTTTGAGGCCGCATGAATGTTCACAAGATTTTCCTCATATAACAAACTTATAAGAGTTACTGCGTACTGTAATCGCTTCATTTCAAAGTGCAAAATGACGAATACACACGTAGGACCATTGACAACAAAGGAGTTAGAAGCCAGTCGTAAGACCGTCATACGCGTCGTTCAACAAAGGGAATTCAAAGAAGAAAGGGCCTGTCTGCAAGGTGGACGTTTCCTAGACAGGAAGAGTAAGTTGTTATCATTGAATCCTCTAATGAACAAGGACAACATTATAGTAGTCGGAGGTCGACTGGAAAATGCACCTATGACAGAATCCCAGAAACATCCAATTATACTACCATACCGTAGTATTTTTACAAGGTTGTTGGTGAAACACACTCACGAAAAAACATTGCATGGAGGTATCCAACTGACTTTAGCGACTTTAAGACAGTCCTATTGGATTTTGCAATCCAAACGAGTTGTCAGGAAAGCAATTCACGAATGTGTACGATGCCATCGCTTTAGAGCAATAAATAAAGCTCAAATAATGGGAATATTACCAACACCAAGAGTAACACCTTCGAGACCCTTTACTCATTCTGGTGTAGACTATGCTGGCCCACTAAAAATTCTTTTGTCCAAAGGAAGAGGTAATCGCACTACAAAGGCATACATAGCAGTTTTTGTGTGCTTAGCTACTAAGGCTATTCACATAGAACTAGTAAGCGACCTCACATCAGAGGCGTTTTTGGCTGCCGTTCGAAGATTTACATCAAGAAGAGGTGTATGTTCAGATATTTACTCTGATTGTGGCACGACATTTATAGGAGCAAACAAAGAGATACAGAGCTTAATCAAGTTGACTATAGCACAGTGGAGAGATGAAATCACTGAGAAGTTGGCAGTTGATCGTATCAAATGGCATTTTATTCCGCCTGCTGCCCCACACTTTGGCGGACTATGGGAAGCAGGTGTTAAGTCGGTGAAATATCATATGAAAAGAATAATTGGTGAGACAACGCTTACGTTTGAGGAACTTTCAACTCTACTTACCCAAATAGAAGCATGCCTAAACTCTCGACCCCTTACCGCTGTAAGCAACGATATTGAAGATGAGCTGATACTCACTCCAGGTCACTTTTTAATTGGATCTGCGCTCAACGCCTTACCTGAACCAGTCATTGACCAAACACGTAGTTACGGCTCCCGGTGGATGTTAATCCAAAAAATGACTCACGACTTCTGGAAAGCTTGGTCGAATGACTATCTATCACAACTTCAGCAACGTTCCAGATGGAAACAGAAGGAGGCAAACTTAAGTATCGGTGACATAGTTCTCATTAAAGATGACCGACTGCCACCTACAAAATGGCTACTAGGAAGGGTGACGGAGGTACACCCAGGAAAAGATAAAAGGGTTCGAGCTGCAACAGTTCTGAGTAACGGCTCACACTACAAAAGACCGATTGCTAAACTATGCCCATTACCCAATAATGAACTAAATACAGCTGAAGAGAATGCAAAACTTCAAACTCAAATTGCAACTAAAGATTTAACAAATTGCAATCAAATAAATACAGATACTCAAGGCCAGGGAAAGCGCTCTGGTAGACATAATATAACAACAAACAATCCTCTTTTTTGGATATGCTTAATAGCAGCATTTATCACTACAGCTATGTCTGGTCAGAATATGAACCAAGTCCACGTCAATCAATTCAAAACTCAGCTTGGTATATTCTTTGAAGACGTTGGCCGCGCAAACATGATCGCCAGTACATGGAAAGCTATCGTGTTTTTTAATTTGACAAGCTACTGGTCCGAATTTTACACATACAAGGAATGCGTGAGGCGGATGTAAGACGTTTGCATTAGAAATATATCAGAAGGCTTTACAGTTCTTTGCGATAATACCTTGGCACAATTCGAACAACAATTGCAGCAGATAGAACTGAATAACCATGTGCTATTGCACGCAAACAACGTGCCATTAAGGAGTAAGCGATCACCATTCGACTTCATGGGAACTGTAGCAAATGAGCTCTTTGGAGTGCTGGATCAACGATTTGCTCAAAAATACGAGCAAACAATTGAAATGGTGCAAAGAAATGAAGAACACATATTACAGTTAATGAAGAATCAAACTACCATCATCGATTCAACAATCAATATATTCAAGAAAGAACGAATGTCCAACCAAAAACAACAAGCCTTTCTGACTTCTCTTATAAATGACTTGAATAAACAACACGATAAGTTCAACTCATTTAAAATTTTGGTATCTACCGCAATGAATGCTAATGATGATCAACTACCAGAACACTCAAAACATAATGCTGGATATTGTACTATCAACACATCAGGGCAGAATGCATCCTCTTATACTTAGTGTAAACCAGCTGAAGAATGAATTGATAAGGATACATGACAACATCCCTCGCACATTAATGATACCGGGGGAACGATAACATGAACCGATTCTCCAACTCTATAAAGACCTTCATCCAAAGGGAAGAGTAACAGATGAAAACATTATTATTGAAATCACGATTCTCTTACTGTTCAACGAGAAATTCAAGGTCTTCAATGTGTTACCAGTACCAACTTGGCATAACGGGAATTTCACGTACTTAGTACCATCATCAGAGTACCTATTAGTTAGTCTACAATTGGATCGATACTACCCTATGACAAAGCAAGAAATCAATTCCTGCAAGCAGAGGTCAGCTGGTATGTACTGGTGCAATTTAGTCCATCCAATTTATACACCTGGCTCCACCATTAGTGCATGCGAGATGAGCATACTTCAACACAACAACTTACTCTCAACAGCCTGTACATTATTTACACACCTTAAGTAGGCTAAGAAACAAATCGTACGAGGTGTTCAGTTACGTGGCATGTGCAAGTAACTTAATAAGCTGTGCGCTTAGTGCACTGCTTAGTTCTCAAAAAAAAAATGCAGAGTTTTAATTTGTGCGTTGTTCGTCGTTTGTTGTTCGATGCTTGTTGTTGTGATTATTCACAACAATATCCTTTTTCTGTAAAGTTTGTTTTAAGGCGTTACAGTCAGTAAAAATTTAAAATTTTTAAAGGCATACGTGAAATCTTTCCAATGCAAAAATGATGGCTAACATTTCCAGCTCGAAACTATGATAGCAACTTTCAATTTCTGTTGTTCGGCGACTGTAATATGCTATAGGATGAAAGCAACCATCTGATTAAGAATCGCACCAAAACCCATTGATGAAGCATCGCAGTGCAATTCCGTAGGGGCAGTTGATGAGTAAATACTCAAAACTGGAGCAGACGCTGGCTTATTTTTCAATGTATCAAAGGCTAGCATTTCAGTCTTGCCAAATGAAAAATGCACTTCCTTCTTCAAGAGATGTGTTAAAGGTTTTGAGACGGTGGACATATCTTTAACAAACCTTCTGCAATAGTTAACCAAACCCAAAAATCTCCTAATAGCGTGAATATCTTTCGGCATAGGATAGTGATGAATTGCATTCACGAGATCGGGATTTGGTGATATTGCCTTGGAAGTTATAAGATATCCTAGATACTTAATTCGGTCAACAGCAAACTGACACTTTGATAAGTTTAGCTCCAGACAATTGTTTGTTAAGACTTGACAAACTTGTTTTAGTATACAATAATGTTCATCTAATGTTGCAGTGGCAATCAAAATATCGTCAAAATAACACAATACTTCACCATCAGCCATTAACTGACGAAAGACCAAATTTATAAATCTAGTAAAAGCCCAAATGGCATGCGTAAGTACTCGGATGAAGTAACGAAGGCGCTATATCAAACAGAGTCTTCTGTTCGAATTTGATTAAAACTTTTGAGATCTAATAATGAAAAGATACTTTTCCCTTTTAAACGATCTAGGTAATCATCAATTAGAGGTAGTGGATATCGATCACGAACAGTGAGTTTATTTAACTCTCTGTAGTCAATACACATTCGCTTCTGACCATTCTTTTTAGGAACAAGAACTATGCAAGAAGCATAACAGGACGAACTAGGTCTGATTACCTGACGCTTAAGCAAATCCTCTACTATATTATTAACTTCTTCTTTCTCTTTTACTGACAACCTACGTGGGGTAAAGTAAAAAGGTTTATCTTCTTTCAGAATAATTTTAAACTCGAATTGAGTTCCTGGCTCTTTTGGTTTCTCAATGTCTAAATAGCTTTCTTTAATTAAATTTTCAATTTGTATACGATCTGATGCATGTATACTTCCTATCATAATTTCAGCACTTTTATCAATGTCTACATCTATTTTTAATAATTCAAAAACTGTCTGGTCTGAATTATATGCCTTGCATGCATTAGGAAAATATAATTTTAATTCATTACCTTTTAAACTTACCTGTACTTCATTTTGAATTATAAAATCCCTCCCCAATATGCAATCGTGCGATGTCGTCCAATCTGGTACAACTCAAAATTTTATTTTACATTTTGCGCCATTAATTTCTACATTATCTTCAAACATTCCGATAAAATTCAACTTTGAGTTATTAATACCTGAAAAATTAAATTTATCTTTAATTTGTTCGATCTTGTGGTTAAAAACTAAGCTTTTCTTGATGATAGAAATAGGACTTCCTGAATCAATAATAGCCTCAATCTCCTGAGGAATTTTAAATCTTGATGACCTTAGTTTGACTTGATAAGCTGGATGGATGCAATTAATTTCTGTGGAACCCTTTGGACAATCCTTAATAAAATGTCCTAACTGGTTACACTTGAAACATTTATTGAGCTCCCTCGGTCAATGCTTACACTCATTAGATCGGTGACCTGTTGCATTACAGTTGCCGCATCGAACTTTAGATGGCATTTCATTTGGCCTTCTTGTGGGTTTGCTTGAAGACGGGCCATCCAAATTATCTTTCATCCCATTTCTTTCAGCAGCAGTTAGCTTAGACATTACCGACAACATTTCACTTGGAGACGTGAAGCCTTCTATTCGCACTTGTGCTTGTAATGTGGGTTTATTTATTCTATCAATCAAATACTCAATTAATTCATCATCTGGAACTGACAATTGATTTCCAAGAATCACTTCCTCATGGAAGTACCTAGCAAAACTCTCATCTCTTAGCCACTTTCTATCTTCGAATGATCTCCTCAATTTTAATTTTTCTATTCGACAGTCAAACATTTGCTTAACTTCACCAATCAATTGCTCAAAAGCTAATTCAATAAACTCAGGCCTCGAATAAAACCAATTTTTTACTATGCCACTAAACTTGTTTATCATTAATATTTTCATATCTCCATCAGGAATATTATAAACTCGTTGTACAGTTTTAATTTGTCCAATCCAATAACTCACATAAGATGTACCATCGTAACACGGAATCATTTCATTAATTTGCACATAATTGTTTCTCACTTTAGCAACACTGCCATTTACTTCACTTTTATTCTCTTCACTCTGTTTCTCTTTTCTATTTAATAGGTGTTCTCTTTTTAGTAATTCATTTTCTAGAGCCAAAAGATCTTTTTCCTTTCGCATCAATTCCAATTCCTTTCTCAATGTGCCAATTCCATCAGTTCACTGCACACTAAAGTGTGTAGCAGTTGCTTGTCGCTTTCTCGCAATTCTCTTCGATCTCCTTTTGTTTTGCCCTACTCCAACATGAGACGATGTATTCTTTTTGACCACTGGTTGTGTACGCACATCCAAACACACAGTATCTTCTGTTTCTTTCTCACTTACATTTTCTTCCCTATCATTTTCAATTTGAGACGACGGTAACGGTTCCTTTGAACAGGCGACCCGTTCAAACCAATCTGATAACGGCAAATTCGCAGAAACCACACGCTGAATCAATCCTTCTTTTTTCCCCCTCACTGATAATGAAAGCTCTCCCAATAAATTTTGTAGTTCTTTAACTTTTAATTTTTCCAATTCTTTTACTCCAACACTCGTAAATTCCATTTTAATACGATTAACACAAATCAATTTCAATAAAATAGCAATCAAACCAATTCAATTTTAATAGTCAGCAAAACAAATTAAAGTTAGTCCAAATAGGAACCAAACAATATTTCAATAAAATAGTTCAAATCACTACAATCCTCGGCAATCCCACTTCTAAACTTTAGTAGCTGGCTGACAATAAATAAAACACTAAGCAGAGATTCTAATTACAAATCTTTATTCATTAAGCTCCTACCAACTACTGACTGGCAACTATTAAGTTCATACAATACAAAGTGTTATAATACAATATGTTATATTCTGTACTAAAACTATTATATTACACTGCTACAATATATTCTAAGCCTCAGTTCTTTTCTTTGTGCCGAAATTTTACATACATCACCGAATGGAAGATTCTCAACATCTGGATTAATAAAATTCAAACAAAACCAAATCTACACATAGCACTCCCTTGGCACTCCGCCCATCCAAAACATAATCACACCGCCACCTCGCTGGAAATATGTTTTTCCATCCCTCAACCAGACTACTACTTGAACTAAAAACCTAACACATAACGAAAAACTTTTTTATGCCTCTACCAAGCCACTAGCCGATCAGAAAAATCTACATCTTTTTATTCAACAAGGAAAAAGAAAATAAGTACAGAGTAATAACCTGCTCAATGCTTGTCGTTTAATCAGTTTCTTTACTCATTTTCTTGGCAAACTCATTCACTCCGTTGCGTAACATGTGGACTAAAATTCAGAGTTTTGAATGAAAACCCAAAACCGGCTTTTTTTACTTTATTTGCACTCATCACTCTCTCATCTTGTCATTATAACTCCATTCTCAGAGAGTAATAACATCTTTCTTTGCTTGCGAGAAATGAGAGCTCGCCTCCTAGGCGGTCAAAGCAAAAAAGAAAAAATATCGCTTGATGATAGTACTATACCTTTCATATACAATGCTACTAGGCAATTTTTAATTTGGTGAGGGCTAACGCCCCCATTTATTTCACTTAATGCAAGTTTAAACTAACAGCAGTTAGGGGTTAGGAAGTAAGGGAATGGTTGAGAAGATCAAGTTTAAGATGAGAAGTGCTCATGTTAAAATCAAAAAGGGAGAGGTTTGAGTTGACCTTACGGAGCATGTGGGAGATTGTTTCTTTAGACCCATTCGAGGATTAGTGTTGAAGGAAATATAATTGTAAAGGGATTCGCAATCCACAGAACCAAAGAGCAGTCGATGAATGAAGAGAAAGTCAGCTAGTGTCTCCAGTGATGTAATGTAAAGTGACCTTTTCACATAAAGGTTGTAAAATTCTTTAGACCAACGTTTGATAAAACCGAGCAATGAGTTGGCTTTAAGGATTATCGCATCAATATGTGAACGGAGGTTTAATTCTCTATTGTATAAAATTCCAAGGTCGCGAAGGGACTGAACCTGGGTACAGGTTGGTCATTCAGAAAATAAAGTCGAGAGGGGGATAGATTGGACTTACGAGACAAAGTCATAGATTGGCATTTGGAGACATTAAGCTCAAAGCAATTTTTTAGACACCAAGTGGAAAACCTCTCGAAGGAGAATAGAGTTTTGGGGTGAAGAAATAGTTTTGGACAAGTTATTGTCATTGGCGTAAATGGATACGGAGCAGTGTTTAAAGATCCTCTCAATATCGTTTATAATTAAACTGAAAAAGAGGGGACGTTGATGGCTGCCTTGTTGGACACCAGAAGTGACTAAAACCGGGGGTGAGAACACTGACCCAAAGCCAACGCTATAATAACGGTTCTCCAGATAAGAAGATATCCATTTTAGCAATATGGGGTCAAAACCGAGGGATGACAATTTGAAAAGGATCAGGTGATGTGATATTTTATCGAAGGCCTTAGGGAAATCTGTAGCAATAACAATTTAGGTATGTGAGAAAGCTTAGAAATGGAACGGTAGTTGATTACTTCATTCTTTGATTGGAACGATTGGAAGCACAGTTTTTGAGAAATATTGCTAGGAGCCCATCTGGCCCGGGTAAAAATTCATCATAGAGATTTTGTAACTTTTCTTCAATAAGGGTGGGATCAAAAGGTTGAGAGAGAGAGAAGGGCCAATGGAGAAATTGGGAAGGTACTTAAAATATTGTTTAAAAAAGTTTGCAAAATAGTTGCCAATATTATGTGGGTTGGTCGATGATATATTATCGAATGAGACAGATCCCCCTCTCTCTGATTTTCTTGTGTAGTTGACGAATTGATAAAATGTCTTAAGATCGTTGATAAGGTTGATCTGCGCTGTGTCGAGAAAGCGCTGATAGAGGCAGTTATATTATCATAATAAGAATTGATGCGAAGAAAAACTGCCTGAAATTTGTTTCTTTTGTTTCGTAAAGAGCGAAGGCTTCTGTTGTACCATGAAGGGGAAATAGATGATGTTTTATGCTGTGAAAAGGGAACGCAAAGAGAAATGGAATTAAATATTTCACTGTAAAAAATTGAGACAGCATCAGACAAGGATAGGTTGGTAAAATCAAAAGAAGATTTGCTAAGATAGATATTGATTTTGCGAAAATTAGCTTTATGGAAGAATGGAAGTAGGGGAAGAAGTGGGCTGGGGTGGAGAATTATGGAAAAATTAGAGAAGAAGCGGGGGAAGAAAGTACCATAATCTATTGCCCAAAGAAGTCCGGTCCCAAATCCATCTGGTACCACTCTACGTATACAAGAAGCTTGCGAGCTCTCTCGTTATCGGTGGACTCAAAAAAGATGTTTGAGGACTTTGCCCCATAATCCTTCTGCATATCCACCAATCTATGTATTATAGTACTTGAAGATCTACGTTGTTAGTATGTAGAGCGATCCTTTTTTCAGCTTGGCTATTCTTTGTTGGGCTATAAACAACCCACCCCAGCTTTGATTTAGCAGCAACCGGTCCTTCAAGTCGCATTGTTATTTTCTGCGCCAGTCCCAAATACAGTTGTCAATGCCAATCAGCAACATAGGCGCGGCCTCGACGTAATCGAATACTGGAAGATTTCAAAGATATTTACATCGGACCAAAAGTTCCTTTAGTTGTAGTGTCTGGAGAGACAATGTCAATCTCTTATCTACCCGATTTACGCTTAGTGTTTATAATACAAGATTTTTCTTGCGCTACTTGATCGCCAAACCATTGAAGTGTGAATGGACAAGAAGTTCCTCGAACGCCTAACTGAACTTCTTCATTAAGGGTGACTGAAGAACCCTCATCCAGAATGGCATATAATTTAATGACACCATTCGGACCGTGAAGCTGTCATGGAACAACTCTGTAGAGTGTCGATTCAATAGTCTTGATATTTTTGCAGATCAGGATTGCATCAAGTTTGGAATATGACTGTTCAATAGGAACATGATTCCTCCCAACTGTGAAGGATCATTCAGCAGAAGAAACATTTCTGAGTTGTCGTGCAGTAGCTGATGAGTCATTAATCCAACATTTTTCTTACTTCTACATTGTGACGACGTATATGCAAGGCGCAGACAAATGGCTGTGGCTCAAGTGGTAATGTGTTCGATTTCCAATCGTATGGAAATAATTTAGTCTCCCATTAAATGTTGGATGCCACCCATGAAGCGAAATAACCACTGAGCCCAAACATCTTCCTTTCTTTCTCTATCCCATTTTCCAAAAAACTTACCACGTGCTCACTGCTCAGGCACTATAAGCGTATTCATACCCACTTGAGTGTTAAGTTCTTAAAAAAAATATATATATATCAAGAGTTGCTCAAAAAACCACTGCTTTCGGCATAAAACGTTGAAAATCAATTGTCTTTCAATTCACATTGGTGACCCATCTTATTATTGGCCCGGGTCTACCTCGGACAACTTTATTAAGCTTATTAACAAGCAAAACTTAAAGCTAGACTTAAAAACTAACAAAGATATACTTAACCTAATGGGGCAAGGAGAAATGGTGGACGGGGGAGATGTTAAGGGAGTGGCATATTGAGCAGCGCATTTTTTATTTCTTGTTTGCTGCTATTTAGGTCAAAGTCTTCGGCGTAGTTGTTCGTTATACGCAACATTCTAGATATGGGTTAAAAGTGACCGTAGTTGGTGCGGTGAGTTCAGATCAGGAAGAGTGGGACAGATCTTAGATTACGCGGATTAGATTGGGATTGAATGCAATATTTTGCGTTATTCTCGAGCAGTCGATATTTCCAGTCAGTAACTTGTGGATAAAAAGTACATCAGCGACTTCACGACGTTTTTTTAGGGTATGCATGCTAATTAATTTTAACCTATTTTCATAGGGGGGTAATCCATATGGATCGGCCCAAGGTGGACCACGAAGTGCAAAACGAATAAACCTGCGTTGGACTGCTTCTATTCTTTGAATGTGGGTTAGTTTATAGGGTGGCCAAACTTGACTGCAATATTCGAGAAGAGGCCTTACAAAAGTAATGTACAGGGACTTTGTAACCCAAGGGTTGCAAAATTCTTTTGACCAGCATTTGATAAAGCCAAATGCAGAGTAATTATAATATATAATTATCGACTTCGGCCTTACTTCTTTTTTTATGAATAGGGATGATGTAAGATCCCTTCCATAGGAAAGGGAAAGTACCTGTTGAGACAGACAAGTTAAATAGGGCAGCAAGAGGAGGTCCGAGATGGGTAACACACTCTTTTATTACAATAGCCGGAAGGCCATCAGGGCCGGACGAGAAATCATCTTTAAGTTTGGTAATGTTTTCAGATACCAAATTTGTTGTTATATTTAGTGAAATGGATGACGTCTCAGGATAGTTTCTCATATAAAGGGTCCGCCATCTAACGTTTTTTTTTTCAACTAGTTCTTATTTCGTGAATGGTAACACTTAGCTCATGTCTGATTTGACAGATAATTAGTTTTGTCCTTAAGGTTAATAATGGAAAATAATTTTATTCAAATGGCTGCCTCGGCTGCCCATGCGGTAGCCTACACGATCGGTCCAATCGATTGTGTGCAGCTGTATTTCACCAATGGCTTCACGAATATTGTCCTTTAAAGCGTCAATTGTCTCTGGCTTGTCGGCGTAACACTTATCTTTTACGGCACCCCACAAATAATAGTCCAACGGTGTCAAATCGCAGCTCCGAGGTGGCCAAACGACATCAGCTCTGCTGCTGATAATGCGATCTTCAAAAACAGGGCGCAAAACATCGAGTGTAGCTTCGGCTGTGTGGCACGTAGCGCCGTCCTGTTGAAACCAAATGTTGCCAATATCCTCCTCTTCAATTTTTGTGAACAAAAATTCGTTCAACATGGCCCAATAACGACCGCTATTGACTGTAACGGCCACTCCTTGCTCATTTTCGAAGAAAAATGGCTCAATTATGCCTCTGGACCAAAATCCGCACCAAACAATGACTCGTTTTGGGTGTATCGGCTTTTCAATGTATGCATGCGGGTTTTCTGTGCCCCAAATGCGACAATTTTGCTTGTTTACATACCCGCCAAGATCAAAATGAGCTTCATCTGAAAAGATGATTTTTTTTGGCAAAATCGGCATCTTCTCTAAGTCGATTGCAGGCTCACTTAGCGAAGCATTGTTGAAGCGTATTCACAACCACATTCGTTCAGTGAAAGGATAAAACTAATTATCTATCAAATCAGACATGAGCTAAGTGTTACCATTCACGAAATAAGCACTAGTTGAAAAAAAAAAAAACGTTAGATGGCGGACCCTTTACGTTTCACGCACAAAATTCGTCACTGAACGCCAATCAATGATCCACAGCGAAACCGATACGAAAAATAAACTCAGAAGAAAACAGTTATGTCGACATAACTTTGTTTTCTTCTGCAGGCGCTGCGTGACATGCACAAACACGTTTCCCAAGTAAGATTCTTAACATTATAATATGCTTTATTATAACGCTTAAATAAGTCTTAAGAAACGAAACCCTTATTTACATACAGAAATAAGGCATATATAAGAAATATCTCTTATGATCATATTTATACCTCGCTCATAAAAAGCTCTTCATTTCACTGAGACACTCATAGTTGGAATAAAATTGTTCCACAAATTTTCGTCAATTTCCTTGAAAAATCATTTTGGATAAATTTATTTCAAGAAATATTTAGAAGTTGTTGGTTTCTTTCTTGTCCATTTATTGATTCGACTGGGTTCTTGAAAATTAAATATGAGTAATTCTGACAATGAATATGAGGAGAGAGGAGGCAGGTGAACAGGAGCATAGAGAGCAGGCGGGTGTAAAGGAGTTAGATAGTCAACAGTTAGCTGAGTTGAAGATTCTGCAATCTACAAAAAAATCAAATATAAGTAGAATCAAAAGGCTTATAAAGGAAAAAGGTTCAAAAGATTGAATTAGAGTGCCGGGTAGGCATTCTCGAATCCTATTTTAAACAGAATTTAAATGTTCAGATGTCGTTTCAGAAGATGAATGTTGTTGAAGAGGACAAAGCAACTGCTATAAGCAGATCAGAAATTAAGGATCTATATGTAGTTACAAAATCGTATATCTTAATGTTGTTTTCGGAGAAGAGATCGAATGCTAGCAAGGCCATCTGGGTTAGGAAAAATTAAATTGCCATCCTTTTCTGAGAAGTTTTCAGTATTTCCTAACTTTATAGGATTGTTTGATAGCTTGGTAGATAAGGATGATTCATTGGAAAATCTGAAAAAATTTAACTATTTGCGAAATTGCTTATTCAGCTCAGCGGTAAGCGCAGTTAAAGAATTCGATCTGATGAGTGGAAACTACACTAAAGATATACAGCGATTAAGGAAAAGATTTGATAACAGGGCGATGATGGTTCAAGAGCACTGTTGTGACAACAACAATTTAATGACTCAAGTTGCAACCGCACAATACGTAAAGTGTCGAATAGACAAAAAGTACGTTTACCTGTCGCGCTCGAGTGTCAATTGTATATTGATTCTTTTTTGTTAAATAAGCAAATTTTCTGTACAAATTTCTTTTTGTTAAAGTAAGCAAAATTTCTGTATAAATTGAAGCTATTCAATAAATAAAATCGCTTTTTGTTATTAAGAGTCAACGAAGTAGTTTCACTTAAAAGATTTCCCCCCACCAGCGGTAAGGAATCTCTTGAATTGAAAATTACGGAAGAAACATTGGTCCTTCGAGCGAAAAACATAAAACAAATACTACATAAGGCGTTACCAGGGCAACTAACACTGGTTAGAGAAAACAGAAAAATTATTAAAATTATCTCACGAATTTCAAGCGTATACCAGGGCTTAAAACACTGGTATAACATAATTAAACAAATCAAACAGAACATTAATTAAATAAAAAATAACAGCGATGGATTCCAAAATAGATGAAACCGAAGTCTTCATCATTATTGCAGAACAGAAGAAGTTAGCAGAGGAGCTAGAGAAAATAAAAATAAACGTTGGAAAAGACAGCGCATCCCGAAAAACTCAGAAGTACAAAGACGAACGAATCAAAAAAATTGACGAAATTTGGGAAAAATTTTCTCTTAATCATGAAAAAGTAAAGAATGTAATTGCACACGACACTCCGTATATGGGAAGAAATACGTTTGAACGAGTCAAGGAAATGTATGAAATACTAAAAACCAACTTGGTGGCCATAATTCCTCCAGTCACTAAGCCAGCACAGTTATCTAGTACATCAAGTTCAACGGAAAACTCAGCAACCCAAAATCATATACTAAGAAAACTACAACTAAAAATTGAAGCAGTGATATCAAATATTGAAGAATTTGAAGAAACTTTAGAGCAGTATTCCAAAGAAATTCATGACTACCAGCAGAAAATGCTGCTAGAGCAACTGAATAATCTTACTAACCTTCATGAAGAATTCATGACAAATGCTACAGAAGCTGATCTCAATTCGAAGTATGTCACTAACAATGACTATAAAGGTGTGAAACAAGATATAAATCGATTTCTTCATCAAATGGCGACCAGGCTAGGTGAAATTAACAAACAAAACCGAGGAGAAGAAACAAGGCAAACAGAGTCTAGACTACCTCCAATAAAAATTCCTACGTTTAAAGGAAATTACTTGGAGTGGCAATCATTATACGATCTGTTTGTTGCAATAATTCATAACAAAAGTAGTCTAAGTACTACAGAAAAAATGGAATATTTAAGGACTCACTTAGAAGGCGAACCTCTTCATTTAATTCAGCAATTTACCTTTTCGAGTGAGAACTACGAGAGTGCTTAGGAAACGCTCAAGTCTCGATATAATAACGAACGAAAAATTGTGTCAATTCACATCGACAAAATGCTCAGTTCCGGGCATCAAGGAAATTCGACATTAGCTAATAGTATTAAAAATTCTCTGGATACTATCAAGGAGGGCTTAGCTGCTCTAAACAATATGGGCTTCAATACCACGTCATGGGGCCCAATGATTGTACACCTGATAACAAAATCAATTGATCTAGAATCCAGAAATTTGTTCGAGCAAAGCCTCACAGAACCCAATAAAATGCCCGATTTAAAAACGCTTTTGGAGTTCATGGAAAGACGTTACCAAGCCTTAGAAGTTCTGAATCCAGCAAAAAAGCAACAAAAATGTGGGGATGAAGCAAAACACGCAATACGTAATTTCCACGTCGGATCCAAGGCAGTAACACAATGCCGCATATGCAAGGGCGATCACATAATATACAAATGCCCAACATTCAACAACTTAACGCCAAGTGAAAGATAATAACTATAACTATAACTGCTTGCAATATGCTAAGCAAACTCAATGTCCAAGCAAACGTACATGCAAACAGTGCAACAAGAAGCATCATACAATGTTGCACATGGAAATGCAACAAAAACAAGTGAACCATAGTTACCTAGATCAAAATGTTGTTCTAGCAACAGCAATTGTCTATGCAAGCAGCAGTGTCAAGATACGAGCACTTATTGACCCAGGTGCTCAAGCAACGTTAATAACGGAATCAGTTGTGCAATTATTAAAGCTCAAGAAACAAGAAGTGAACATTGAAGTGAGTGGCTTAGGCGCTATGAAAACCCGCACGTCCAAACACAAAGTCGAGTTCACAATAACTTCATGGTTTCCATCAAAGCTCAACCTCCAGGTTGAAGCCCTTGTTCTGCCTAAACTAACAAGCCAACTTCCATCAAACCAAGTAAAACGCGTGAGCTTTGGAGATATTAAAGGTATAGAGCTGGCAGATCCAATCTACGATATTCCTGGAACTATAGACTTAATTATCCAAGGCGATATATTTGGAGATGTTATTCTCGATGGTATAAGAAGGGATGACGCAAATTCCCTAATAGCCCAAAACTCACGGTTAGGATGGCTTATATCAGGACGAGCAAAATCTGAAGTTTCTTGGAGTAAAGGAATCATTGGACTTGTAGCCCAAAAATCAGTTGATAAACAACTAGAACAATTTTGGGAGTTGGAGGAAGTTTCAAAACCAAGAAAACAAACACAAATGGAGATAGACTGTGAAGCGTTCTATAAAGAAACACACTACCGGAAAAACAATGGGAGATATGTAGTAAAAATCCCTTTTAATAAAGAAACAACTAATACCAGCAAATAAGGAGAATCAAAAAACAGAGCATTTGCACAATTTTGTCAACTTGAAGCTCAATTCGATAGAAATCCACAACTCAAGCAAGAATACACTGATGAGGTGAACGAATTCTTAAGGCTCGGTCACATGATCGAAGTGGAATCAAACAATCCGCAGGAGAAAAGACCATACTACATGCCTCATCATGCTGTCATAAAACCGGACAGCTTAACCACAAAATTACGAGTCGTCTTCGATGCATCAGCTAAAACATCAACCGATGTAAGCCTAAACGATTTAATGCTAGTAGGCCCAAGGCTCCAAGATGATATAGCTACTATATTAATGCGATGGAGGAAACACAAATATGTCTTTAGTGCAGACATAGAGAAAATGTACCGCCAAATTAAGTTACATAAGGATCATCAAGATTATCAGCGGATATTATGGCGAAGTGCCAAAAACCAAACCATCAAGGAGTATAAACTTACCACAGTTACTTATGGTACAGCGTCAGCACCATATTTGGCAATAAAAACGCTACAACAACTAGCTGAAGACGAAAAACTGCAGTTTCCAGTCGCCTCGGAAATAGCGAAAAATGATTTTTACGTTGATGACGTAATGTCCAAGGCACAAAGGCAACTCATGGATATGCTAGAGAAGGCTGGGTTTCACCTGCGAAAATGGGCTGCAAATGACAAAAGACTGCTTAAGGATATTCCAATCGAATCAAGAAATGTAAACAAAGTCGATTTTGCCGTTGATGACACCATCAAAACATTAGGCATCCATTGGAGCCCAATAAGTGACACACTCCACTTTAAGACCCACTTAGACGCGATCACTTTAAAGAAGATGTCACAGACAAAACGTCAAACTTTATCCGAATTAGCTAAGCTGTACGACCCTCTTGGCTGGTTAGCCCCAGTAACGGTAAAAGCAAAAATTCTGATGCAGCAAATCTGGAAGTCGGAAATCGATTGGGATGAAACTCTTCCAGTGGAGTTACAAAAACAATGGAACAAGTTAAAGAAGAATATCACTGAAGTCGAAAAAATTAGAATTCCAAGATGGATAGAGTCGGACGATTGCAAGAAAATCGAGCTTCATGGTTTCTGTGATGCCTCAGAAGCAGCATATGCAGCGGTAATTTACTCCAGAGTTTCCTTGTCCAATGGTCACTTTGTTACCAGACTTATAAGCGCAAAAACAAAGGTTGCGCCGATACGCATGAAACTTCAACTTCCCAAATTGGAGTTATGCGGAGCTCATTTACTGTCAAAATTAATGACAGACACATTACGGACATATGGCACACAAGTTGGTAATGTATACGCCTGGACTGATTCCACAATAATCTTAGCTTGGATTCAGAAATGTCCATCGACCTGGAAGACGTTTGTTGCCAACAGGGTATCAGAGATACAACATGCAATCAAACCCGAACTATGGAAACATGTGCAATCATCAGAAAATCCAGCTGACTGTGCTTCTAGAGGTTGCTTACCTGAATTTATGGTGAACAATCAACTATGGTGGAAGGGTCCAAAATGGCTAGAAGGAAATTCTGATAATTGGCCATCACAAAACCAATATTCATCGGTCGACGTTCCCGAAACAAGAAAGGTTATGACAGTAAGGATACAAATCACTGATGATATAACTGAAAGATATTCTTGTTACAACAAGTTAATAAGAGTAGCGGCCTATTGCAGAAGATTTGTTGTCAGTTGCAAAGATCACAAGCCAAAGCAAACTAGAGTGCAGCAGTATAAAAAAGTAAAGGACTCTCAAACTAGATTTAAATGCGCTATTAAGGAAATAACCACTTTGTCAGCTAAGGAACTCAAAGATGCTCGCAACGCGATCATACGAGCTATACAACAAAGAGTTTTTCCCGAAGAGCTAAGGTGCATTAAGACAAGAAAGCAGTTGGATAAACGAAGTAAAATACTATCATTGAGCCCCCAATTAAATGATGACGACATTTTGGTAGTTGGTGGTCGTTTGCAAAATTCAGAATTATCGAATTCACAAAAACACCCATTGTAGCGGCGCTTGCAGAGGAAAATTATATTAACACCAAAAAAAATATGCATTAAAATGTAAATAACTACAGTAAAGTAAAAAATTATATTGTTAACACCCTAAAGTATGCATTAAAATGTAAAACTAAAATTTTAATCCAAGGATGTACTTCACATTCACTTGGAACATAGAAAACCTTAAGTAAAATAAAATTATGAGGTTGAAGAAGATCCAATCCAGTCATTCAATTAGTTGTGAATTATTTCAAGTATTGCAAGTCAGATCTTTTTCTTTGCGAAGTACTCGGTTAACATCCAGCTGGTAAACTGAAAATTATCTGGATTCGATTCCGTTTACAATTTCCTTTGGAAATTGATAGTTTTGAGGTGTAAAATCTGGTTGCGCGTACGGATTCCACGGACAGCAACACAGATAACACCATAAACCAGGCGAATTCTATAGAGACCCAGGCGTCTCTTCACTGTGTAAGTTACCACCGCTTACAATTGGCGCCCATCGTGAGGCATACCTGATACCAAGATGCCACCAAAGAAACAGTCATCATCTGAAGAAGCGGGTGAAGAATTGGCAACCCAACTACCGCCGTGTGGAATGGAGCGCCGAACTTCAGTCGTCAGCATGGTGGACTGCCCGGAACGATTTTATGGAGACTACGACGCCGTTAAGGCAAAAATATTCATCAAGAATATAACAATTTTTAAAAAGAGACGAGGCATTTCTGACGACGAAGCTCTAATCGAATTCTCGATGTTGCTGTGCGGCAATGCTAGCGTTTGGTGGGACGGGGTAAGCCATGAGGCAGACACTTGGGAGCAAGCGGTTAATCTACTAAGAGACCAATACGCTCCAAGTAGACCCTCACACGTCATTTTTGGCCAAATAATGGACGCCAAGCAAAAACGCGATGAGCCAGCAATTGAATTCATAAGCTCTAAGAGAGCACTCTTTTCAGAGCTTCCAGAGCCAAAGGTTGCGGATATCCACTGCCTAGATATCATCTACCACCTTTTGCAGGACGACCTCAAAAGAAGAGTCAAACGAGATGAGTTCGGAACGTTTGCCGAGCTGACTGCCCTGGTGAGAGACTACGAGCGAATATATAAGTCCAAGCCAGAGGAAAAGTACGAGGTACGTTGTACGTTCTGTCGTTACAAGGGACACAGAGCTGAAGACTGCCGTAAGGCTAAGGCAGCAGAGACACCGCAAAGGCCGAAAGAAACCAACATCGTGTGTTTCGGATGTGGTCTGAAGGGCTATTATAAAAGGAATTGCCCAAAGTGCAAAGAACCAGTGGCTTCCGGTAGTAGAGATTTTAACGCTCTGGAACTTACTTCTGGTGGAAATATCCCAGCTGTTACCATTCGCATTAAGGGGGTATCTTTAGTAGCTTACATGGACACGGCAGCAAAAACAAGCGTGGCAAGTGTAGCCTTCTATGATCTGCTAAAAAGAACCGGCCACAAATTTCGCGCTGAGCAAGCAGAGGTGACCTTTGCGGATGGAATACAACGTTCTGGACCGATTATGAGGACAAACACTCGGATCCTTGTGGGTAATCGCTCCAAAGTTCTAAATATCAGCATACTGCCGGAAACCGAAAACAAGGTGACGCTATTAGGAATTGACTTCCTGGAAGAGGCAGGTATTGTTCTCAATCTGGCACAGGGAATGTGGTACTTCATCGACCAACCCCAAAAGTGTTTCCCGTACTTCCATCACATAGCAGAACCACGCGACGTTGCAACACCACCACAGCTGAAACAATACTTCCACGGTATCAAGAAACCTATATCACCGATTCCAGGAACTCCAAACCTCAATATGTCTATTGATGAAGACCCAAGACCACCTCAACCAGCGGAAGAGTATTCAGCAGTCGAAGTATATGACATTTTCCGTGACTCATTACCGCTATATGTCCGATCCCCTTCACGAGGTATACAAAACGTATTTTTGAATACGCTAGACCAAACCAAATGTCTAGACAATAAACTTTTTGGCCCTCCAATCCGACTGAACATGATGGAGATGAAAACAACGGATCTCAAGCCCGAAGAACAAGAAGAGCTGTCAACACTTCTTAAGGGGTATCTAAACCTATTCAGATGGGATGAAAAATCGAGTGTGAACCATGTGAAGCATCACATCCAAACCGGTCAACATCAACCAGTAGCATCACCACCATACCGGCTGTCCGAAATACGGAAAGAGCAGCTGAAAAGCGAGATCCAGAAGATGCTCAACCAAGGAATCATCGAGCCTTGTGACTCTCCGTGGGCATCCCCGGTAGTGATGGTGCCGAAGAAGGATGGTGGTATACGAGTATGTGTGGACTACAGGCAACTCAACGCTATCACAGTACCAGATCGATACCCACTTCCCCGAATCGATGACTTGCTACATTCAGCCAAAACGATGAAATATATGTCTACATTAGATCTGCAGTCAGGGTACTGGCAAATTGAAGTCAACGAAGACGACAAAAACAAAACGACATTCATTACACCGTTTGGGACCTTTCGGTTCAAACGTATGCCGTTTGGGTTACGAAATGCGCCAGCAACCTTCCAGAGACTTATGGATTATCTAAAAACAGGACTAGGAGATATGGCATTGGATGTATATCTGGATGATATCATCGTTCGCTCTGCTACTTTCAAGGAACATCTTGACGACCTGGACAGAGTCCTAAAACGTTTAGAATCATTTGGAATGCGCATCAACCCTGATAAATGTAAGTTTTGCTGTAGAGAGGTTAAATATCTCGGACACCTTCTCACTAAGGATGGGATTAAAATGGATCCGGAGAAAACCTCAGCGATTACCAACATGAAACAACCAACAAACACAAAACAGGTTCTAACATTCCTCCAAACATGTTCCTGGTACCGCAGGTTCGTCCCAAATTTCGCACAGCTGCCGTTAAGCAGCCTTACAAAGAAAGCGGCTATTTTCCAATGGGGACCTGCTGAGGAAACGGCTTATCAAAAGTTGAAGACGTCTCTTGTAACCGCACCAATTTTACAACAAGCTGACCCGGCAAAGAAATATTTTCTGAAGACTGATGCAAGTGGCTACGCGCTCGGAGCAGTTCTTGTCCAGGGGGAGGGCCCGGAAGAACACCCCATCGAATATGCTAGTCGACTCTTATCATCAGCTGAGCAAAATTACTCTACAACCGAACGGGAAGCCTTAGCTATAATTTGGGCTGTTAGCAAGTTTCGTGGTTATATTGAAGGAGCGGAAGTCGAGCTTCTCACCGATCATCAGCCGTTACGATGGCTTATGAGCCTAAAGTCACCCACAGGACGTTTAGCGAGGTGGGCTTTGCAGCTCCAACCCTATAATATCCAGATCAAGTACATTACTGGAAAAACAAATGTGGTAGCAGACGCTCTATCACGCCCCCCACAAGCTTGTGAAGTATGCTATACTGAGGTTAACATCCCTGCCCGTCAGAGCAATGAGATACGGGAGGAGCAACTCAAAGATAGTAAGTTAAAAATCATAATAGAGGCTTTGGAAAATGGAGACGGGTCCGAAGGAGAACAATACGCTTCTCAAGGCTTCGTTCTGACCCAGGGCGTTCTTTATAAGTATACCAACGATAAGGACGATGCAACCCTAGTAGTGCCACAGCATGAAGTCCAACCTATTCTGGAAGCATTACACAACTCATCGACGGCAGGACATTACGGTGTGGAGAAGACCCTAAGCAGGATCAGATCACATTTCTACTGGCCTAAGATGTATTCAGTGGTAGAGGAATACATACGGAACTGCGTGCCCTGCCAGAAATATAAGCCCAGCAATCTGCGACCTATGGGCCTTTACAGAACCACCGCTCAAAATCAGCGCTTTGAAGTTCTCTCCATCGATCTATTTGGACCCCTGCCACCAAGCGATAACTATAAGTGGATCTTTGTCATCGAAGATGCGGCCAGCAGGTGGGTGGAGCTTTTCCCACTAGTTGATGCTACAGCGGAACACTGTGCCAAAATCCTGTTGAACGAGATATTCTTACGGTATGGCATCCCGAGGAAAGTTATAAGCGATAATGGTCCGCAGTTTGTCTCTTCAATCATGCAGTATCTAACTAAAAGTCTAGGTATAGACCAAATGTTGACCCCGGTATATCACCCCCAGCCGAATATGGTGGAAAGAAAAAACCGCGATCTGAAGACGCAACTGGCCATATTGGTGGATAAGGAGCATGATACATGGTCACAGCATTTGGCAGCTAATCGGTTCGCCATGAACACCGTAGTTTGTGCTACAACCGGACAAACCCCAGCTTTCCTTACATTTGGACGAGAACTACGAGCACCCATCCACATTGCTAATGACCTCAGTGTCATCATGAACAACAAAAACTTTGTTCCGGAAATAACACCAACGCTGCGATTTTTCTCCGATGTTTTGGAGGAAGCTGACAAAGTGGAGATAAACAACAAAAACCAAAGAATTCAGCAAGCAAACAAAGGAAGACGAGAGGGTCCCCAGTTCAAGGTCGGAGACGCCGTTCTAGTCACCACGCATGTCTTAAGCAAGGCAGGTAAGAATCTCACATCTAAGTTTGTTCCCAGACGAGACGGTCCATACATCATCATGCGACAAATGGGTGAGACAATGTACCAGGTGGCTAGTCCTGATGCAGCCGATATTCCATTGGGTGCTTACCACAAGTCCGCGTTGACACCTTTCAAGTCAACTCACGATGTCATCACCGAACGACCAGTTAACCCGCTGAGACGAAGAGGACGACCCAAGCAGACCGATGCTGGCAACTCGTCGAGACGCCTTCGTAGCCAGAGGGGGAGACTGTAGCGGCGCTTGCAGAGGAAAATTATATTAACACCAAAAAAAATATGCATTAAAATGTAAATAACTACAGTAAAGTAAAAAATTATATTGTTAACACCCTAAAGTATGCATTAAAATGTAAAACTAAAATTTTAATCCAAGGATGTACTTCACATTCACTTGGAACATAGAAAACCTTAAGTAAAATAAAATTATGAGGTTGAAGAAGATCCAATCCAGTCATTCAATTA
The DNA here is from genome assembly GCA_949129095.1 of Volucella bombylans. NCBI lineage: Eukaryota > Metazoa > Arthropoda > Insecta > Diptera > Syrphidae > Volucella > Volucella bombylans. The sequence goes on from OX422142.1 coordinate 65,110,658, forward strand.
GTTGTGAATTATTTCAAGTATTGCAAGTCAGATCTTTTTCTTTGCGAAGTACTCGGTTAACATCCAGCTGGTAAACTGAAAATTATCTGGATTCGATTCCGTTTACAATTTCCTTTGGAAATTGATAGTTTTGAGGTGTAAAATCTGGTTGCGCGTACGGATTCCACGGACAGCAACACAGATAACACCATAAACCAGGCGAATTCTATAGAGACCCAGGCGTCTCTTCACTGTGTAAGTTACCACCGCTTACACCATATATTTTACCGCATGGTGAAAAACTTACAAAATTGCTCATTGAAGACGCACATGCAAGCACACTACACGGTGGTGTTCGACTTACACTTGCAAAACTGAGACAACAGTATTGGATAACACAAGCAAAAAGAGCAATCCGAGAAGTTATACACAAGTGCATAAGATGTTATCGTTTCATTGCACAACCAAACTCTCAACAAATGGGTGTGTTACCAGCTGCTAGAGTAACCCCAGCAAGACCTTTCACGCACACAGGAATTGACTATGCAGGACCCATTCAAATACTTATCAACAAAGGAAGAGGCAACCGATCAACAAAAGGCTACATTGCCATTTTCGTTTGCTTTACAACTAAAGCAGTACACATTGAGCTGGTTAGTGATCTTACTTCAGCAGCATTTTTAGCAGCAGTAAGACGATTTACTTCGAGGAGGGGAATATGTTCGCATTTTTACAGTGACAATGGCACAACGTTTGTTGGAGCCAGTAAAGAAATTCAACAGCAACTACGAGCTTCAATCAAACAATCTGAAAGGGATACATCGGTCATACTCGCAATGTATGGAACCCAATGGCACTTTATACCACCAGCGTCACCTCACTTTGGTGGATTGTGGGAAGCAAGTGTAAAATCAACCAAATATCACCTTAAGCGAGTATTGGAGACAAAACATTGACATTTGAAGACTTGACAACTGTGCTAACTCAAATAGAAGCGTGCCTTAACTCCCGACCATTAACGGCAATCGAAAACGATATAAGTGATCTGACCGTTCTTACTCCTGGCCAAGTTATCACACCAACTCCTGCTGATGCAGTACACGCGCCGATGCAATCCTACATGCACCATATTTGATATTGCTAGGTCAGCACACGCGCTCACCTAAAGACCTTCGGTAATTGAATACTTGTTCAGGTGCATTTGAATGGGACTCGTATTCCGTCTGGAATACTTTCCCACACAATTGCAAGCTCATCAATTAAAATAATTACAATAATGTTATAAATAGATGGCAAGAGCAAAATATGTTTAGATTTAAGTTTGACTTCAATAAAGAGACTTATGTCTCACTAAAGTAGAAAAATTTTTTTTTTTTCATTTATTAACGAATAAAATCGTTTACTGGCGCCCGAGCAGCAGGGACATCGTGGATGTAAAAGTATACGCGAATAAAGGAGTTGTTTAAAAGTGATAGTGAAAGTGTACCGCAGTAGGCTATTACAACAGAGCCAATACCTCTACGAAATAAGCCAAAAAGGAACAATACACCCTTTCCGAAGTTCATTGTATAAAATTTGAGTGAACCACCAAGGGGCGACTTTCAACAGAAGACCTCTACGAAGAAGTCAACACGGAAGAACTCATCTTTTGACAACATTCAACAACTCTCCAGCATCCCAACCTACCCAGAAGAGACATGATATATATCATAATCTTAATGTAAGTCAATTACTTGAATCTCAAAATCCTATAACCTTAAGAACCTAAAGAAATTTAATAAAGAAACAGAAAAAGCAATTATTTTTTGTGAACATATTTTAAATTATAATAATTCTTAGTAAGTCAATCACTTGAACCTCAAAATCTTATAACCTTAAGAACCCAAAGAATTTTAACAAAGAAACAGAAAAGACAATTATTTTTTGTGAGCATATCTTTAATTGTGGTAATTTTTATAAAATCGAAACTGCAAGAATTCAATTCATTAGTTTTAGGCTACCAAATTATTATTATCTAACATATACATTATTTTCAAAGCTATTACTGACATAATAATATAGTTTCGGGTACATAGCATACTGTCACATAACCAAAATTATATTCTAAATTTTCCTTATACCTAACGAACGTAATTTCATAACTACAAGAACATAAACAAGTATTATTTCGCAAAAATGGAAGAACTTCAAAGAGCTGTTGTCCATCTCACCGGTGCAGTGAATGCGCAAATCGAAAAAATTAGGGAAATAGAACAAAAGCTTAGGTCAATAGAACTCGGTAATGCATCATCTAACCCAAACCCAACAACACCTGCAATTCCAAGAAGTGAGCAAGATCTGAAGGAGATTAGTAGATTACCCGATGGAGTCAAGGATCTTCAGACATTCGATGGCAATCCAGTCCAATATATATCCTGGATCCACAAGGTTGAAAACATATTAAAGGACTATGAGATCGTAAAGGAAAAACCCCTCTATAGAGCCATACTGCAGAGTATCAGGCAAAAAATTAGAGGTGGGGCTGACGTCGCCCTAATTTCATACAATATATTCGATGACGATTGGGCTTCGATCAAGAAGTGCCGATCCTTGCACTATGCGGATAAAAGGGACATCCGCACCGTGGAGCATCAACTCAACACCTTATCCCAGGGCAACTCAAATATCGACGAATTCTACGCTTCGGTGAATCATCAATTTTCACTGATCATCAATAAAATAAAAACGGAGGATTACAGTCCTGAAACCATTCAAGCTCTTGTAGATAATTACAGGAATCGAGCTCTCGATGTGTTCATCAGAGGATTAAATGGGGAACTGTCAAAAATGCTATTTATCCAAAAACCACTTACTCTTCCGGAAGCTTATGCTTCGTGTTTAGAAATCCAAAACTTAAACTATAGGAATATGACAATACACCCAAAAATCAGTAATACGCCATAACCACTCCGATAAACCAGATCCTATCGCGAAGCAGAAATGGGCAATCCAAACCGGCATACCATTCGCCACCTCCTCAGGGAACTTTAACACCACAACAAAGGAACTTGGCCTACAATATCCATCATAATCAACATCGTACGAACCAACCCCAACAACCGAGGCCGCAAAGGACCGATATTCCTCCTCCAAGACCGACTCAGCCTAAACCCCCAGTTCCTATGGAAACTTCTGTACAGACTCGACAAGCCAACTATATGAACAAACCTGCTATACCAGCGCAGCTCGGTCATTATCAACAAATGCATAACGAACAATCCCGAAACAACTCAGATAATTACTATCCTCAGAAAAAGCAAAGGTTGTTTAATATTCAAACCCAGGATGAAGAACAATATCTCGAAAACCTTGAGCAAGAGCTCACACAGGAAGATCACTATGAACCTCAACCAGAGGAACCAGAAACGGAGTCTACTGAGTTAAATTTTATGATAGACGCCTGTCTAGCATACCATACGTAAGGTATGTCACTAAAGCGGGCCGCATCCTAAAGTTTCTGGTAGATACGGGCGCAAACAAAAACTTTGTGAAACCAGAACTAGCAACCAATGCACGTTTGGCTCAAAACCCTTTACCATCCAATCAGCCGGAGGAGAAATTCGTATCGACAAAAAAATTAGCGGAAAGTTTTTTGAAAGTGTCGGAAACAAAACTGTCATAGACTTTTTCATTCTTCCAGGACTTAGGACATTCGACGGTATCATTGGTGATGACACCCTCAAGCAGATGGAAGCCATCATAGATAGGAAAAACAACTTCCTAATAATAAAACCAGGAATAAGGATACCGCTGGAAGAGAAAAAGTCAGCCCAGGTAAACAATATGGGATTAAAACATGATCATCTTGCCGTGGAAACAAGGCAACATCTTCAAGACATTATTAATAGACACCAGGGAGTCTTCGGACCAATAAGCGATGACCAAATAATCGACACCAACATTAGAGCAGAGATTAGAACCACAACGGAAGAACCTGTATATACTAAATCATATCCCTACCCGGTACATCTAAGGCAGGAAGTCGACACCCAGATACAGAAGCTTTTAGAGGACGGAATTATACGACCCTCGAATAGCCCATATAATTCCCCACTGTGGATAGTGCCGAAAAAATCGGATAGCACAGGTGAAAAGAAATACCGACTCGTAGTAGACTTCAAAAGACTTAATGCCGTGACCATTCCTGACACATACCCCATACCCGATATCAACAATACAATAGCCAGCCTAGGAAAATCTCAATTCTTCACAACTTTGGATCTTACTTCAGGATTTCATCAAATTAAAATGAAGGAGACCGATATTCCCAAAACCGCGTTCTCGACAATGAACGGAAAATTTGAATACACAAGACTACCCTTTGGGCTGAAGAACGCCCCGTCCATTTTCCAGAGGATAATAGATGATGTATTAAAGGCATATATAGGGAAAATATGCTACGTATTTATCGATGACATCATCATATTCGGTAGAAGCAAAAAAGAACATCTAGAAAACATAGAAACTATCTTGACCGCATTGGAGAGAGCGAATCTCAAGGTGAATCTCAACAAGACACAGTTTTTGAAACAAGAAATATTATAGGAGAGAGCCCAAGTAAAAGCCAGCCAATCAAGAAAAGTTAAAATAAGTTTGGAATCAGCAGAAGTAGAAGCATTTAATAACCTAAAAGAGCTCTTGATGTCATCAGAAGTCTTAGCATTTCCAGACTTTGGAAAGCCCTTCGTCCTTACCACTGATGCGTCGAACATGGCTATTGGAGCAGTACTTTCTCAAGGAGAGATTGGTAAAAATAGACCAATAACTTACATTTCACGATCACTTAGTAAGGCCGAAGAGAACTACGCCACTAATGAGAGAGAAATGTTGGCGATAGTATGGGCACTCGATAATCTAAGGAACTACTTATACGGTGCGAGCAAAATAAAAATTCTGACAGACCATCAACCGCTCATTTTCTCCTTAAGCAACCGCAATAATAATGCTAAATTAAAACGATGGAAGGCCAGGATTGAAGAGTATAACTATGAACTCATCTATAGGCCGGGAAAAACCAATGTAGTCGCGGATGCCATATCGCGGCTTAAAACAGAAGCCAGCACCTTAACGTCAGATTCACAAACCATACACAGTGCTGAAGAAGACAGCACAGATTTGATTCCTCACCGCGATGTGCCGTTAAACGTTTTTAGGAACCAGTTAGTCATCTCTCAAGGACGAGAGTTATTTGCCCATGAAGAACCGCATCCGACTTTCCATAGACATTACATTCGGCTCCAGAATATCACGAAAGAAAATTTGACAAGGACTCTCAAAGAGAAGCTCAATCCTAATATAATCAATGACATAAAAATACCAGAACTCGATATCCTCCTCCTGAATGAAATATAGAAGGAAAACTTCAGCAAATTCAAAATCCGTATAACACAGAGAATAGTAGATGAGAATAAAATGAACGTAATGAAGAGAATAAAATGAGAGTCATTCAAGAAGAACGCATCGAAGAAGGGCGCATCGCAACGAGCGGGAAAACAAGGAACAAATCTTTGAAAAATATTATTTTCCAAAAATGAATAATTGACCGGGAAAAGTTTATAACACGCGTAGATAAGATCTAGAAGTTCACAAAATTCTTTCACATAAAAGAGAAATCGGCTCTTTACTTAAGGAAAAAAATAATTAAAATTCTGCACTATTTTTCCGTGTCCAAATTATTGTAACAGACAACGAAGGCAGCGTTTTAAGCAAATTAATTTCAAATTATATCAAATCTCTTGGCATTAAAATCTATTTGACCCCATCCCAAAAAAGTGAAGTAAATGGAACGGTAGAAAGAATCCATTCTACTATTCTGGAAATATCTAGGTGTCTGCGGAAAGAGTATCCTGATCTAACGTTGAGAGAAATCATAGAAATTGGAGTGGATCGCTATAATAACACTATTCACTCAGTGATACAAAAGAAGCCCAGCGATATTTTCTTCGGAAGGAGCCAACGGATCAACTATCAAAACCTTGTCGATTTCCAAGCAAAGGTTAACGAAGATCTTGCCGAACTTATTAAAAGAAATCAAAGAAGGAAAAATAGCAGAGAGAACCGTAAAAGGAACATTCCAAAAAAGTACGAACCAGGAGTAACTATTTATGCAGCAGTTAAGCGCCGCGACGGTAAACAAAAGCCCTTGTACACAAAAGAAAAGGTGCTTAAAGACAACAAGGTTACTATAATAACCGAATCTGGAAAAAAGATCCACAAATCCCAAATCAAAAATACTTCTCAATAAAGACTCTGTTTAATTTCAGGATGATGCAACGTTTGGTGCTCGGAATAGTCAACATATACGAATACAACACACCTATAGTGACATTAAAGTTGGGAAATGGCAAGATAACCAGTGGAACCTTCAGAATGGTGCACATCATTAATCTGACAACCTACGAAGATATAATCAGCAACCTCACTCCCATGATAACGAATCAAATCGATAAGGCCAGTATTCTACGTCCACAACTGATCCGTCAGCTCGATTACATCGACCAACTATTAGTCAGGCTACGTTGTAAGAACACGAGAAACCGAAGATCCATTAATTGGATTGGGTCGGCCTGGAAATGGATAGCCGGCACCCCCGATGCGACAGATTGGGATGAATTATTAAAAAACCAAAATGCCATAATAGATAACAACAACAACCAGTTCAAGATTAATGAACGCCTAACATCGATTACTAGAGGAACATTGGAAGGTTATAACAGGATTGTTAAAAGACTACGCAATTCCAGCGTTGATAAGTACGAGCAGATGCTTTTTAACAAGCTCGGCCTAATAAAAGAAGAACTCAGTGAAATCGTCTCAGCAATGCACTTGGCAAAGAAAGGGATCATTAACACCAACCTTCTAAATAAAGAGGAGATACTGGATGTACTTTCGCAGATAGAAACTCTCCCGTATGACAATGAGATAGAGGCTATAGAATACGCGGAACCAATAATGCTACAAAAAGAATCACTCTTACTGTACGTCGTGTCTTTACCCAAAACTGGACCAAGGGAATTTAATCACGTGCTGATCCGATCTACTGTCAGAAACAACAAGAGAATACACCTGGATGTCAACGAACTATTTGTCTCGTATGATGAAATATTTGGAGTTAAGAGGTTGTGCTCAAAAATTAAGAGTGCTACAATCTGTAACGAAAACCAGCTTCAGGGACTCTCATCAGATCACTGTATTAGTCGGGTAATGAGAGGAAAAAATGCGGACTGCGACAACCAGATCTATAATAAACCTGTTATTGAACTCCTAACTGGAAACACTGTTTTTCTAACAAACTTCAATGGAACCCTCCGACACCTTGACGAAACCAAACTACTAAGCGGAACATTCCTAGTACAGTTTAACAACGAGACCATATCTATTAACGACAGCGAGTACACCGATCAGGAAATAAGAACCTTCCAAGTTTTGCCCCCAATAATTCAATCAAACATAACCATTAAAGACGTAAAATTAGACCTTGAATTCTTGCACGATGTACATATCAATAATGTTAAAAAACTAGATAAATTTAGAAGCATTACCAACATATCAATGATTTCCAATTCAATTATATATGTATTACTAATTGTCAGTTTTTGTCTATTCATATATAAATATAAATTAAGAAATGTGAATGAGCCTATTCAAGTTCAATTACCAAAGATCAATGACTTTTACCCTCAACCTATTAAGCGTACCATTGACCCGCGAGACGCGGACTTTAAGGAGGGAGGAGTTATCACACCAACTCCTGCTGATGCAGCACACGCGCCGATGCAATCCTACATGCACCATATTTGATATTGCTAGGTCAGCACACGCGCTCACCTAAAGACCTTCGGTAATTGAATACTTGTTCAGGTGCATTTGAATGGGACTCGTATTCCGTCTGGAATACTTTCCCACACAATTGCAAGCTCATCAACTAAAATAATTACAATAATGTTATAAATAGATGGCAAGAGCAAAATATGTTTAGATTTAAGTTTGACTTCAATAAAGAGACTTATGTCTCACTAAAGTAGAAAAATTGTTTTTTTTCATTTATTAACGAATAAAATCGTTTACTGCCACTTTCTCATAGGAAGCGCTATTAATGCAACACCCGAACCAATTATCGATGAGACTAAAACATACCGCTCCCGTTGGCAGCTGCTACAAAAAATTACCCAAGACTTCTGGAAAACTTGGTCTTCTGAATATTTGTCTCAGCTTCAACAGCGAACGAAATGGAAACAGAAGGAAGAGAACTTCAAGGTTGGTGACATTGTTCTCATCAAGGAAGATCGAATACCACCAACAACCTGGGTAATGGGTAGAATTTCTGAAGTTCACCCTGGTAAGGATAATGAGGTTCGAGCGGCAACACTGTTTAGCAGCAATAAACACATCAAACGGCCCATAGCAAAATTGTGTCGTTTACCTATAGAGACAGGACAACCTGATTCAACAATCAAACATATTCGAGAAAGCAAAGGAAAACCCCAAGTGTTAACAACTATTAAAACCTCATCGAATAAGAAACCTAGCTCACTGTTTTGGATTTTTATACTGTTAGGAATCATGAACTCAGTCAAAGCTACTCCAACTGATCAACAACATAAGGTCGAATTCACTCCATTTGAAAACCAGCCAGGAATATACTTTGAGGATGTAGGACGAGCGAGTCTTATTTCGAGCTCTTGGAAAACCATCGTATTTTTCAACATGACATCATATTGGTTGGAGTTCGAAACCTATAAGGAAAGTGTTAATCAAATGGAAACAATGTGCTCATCCACAGACATAGCTGAAGTCAAGTCAATAATGTGCGAAGGGATACTAAGCCAATTTAAGCGCCAGATTCAGCAAATTGAACTAAACAACGATATTTTATTGCATGCGAATGATGACTCTATGCGAAGACAACAGCGCTCTCCATTTGACTTTGTAGGAACGATTACGAACGAGTTATTTGGAATACTTGATCAACGGTTCGCCAAACAGTATGAAGAAACAATTGAAGTTATTCAAGGAAACGAAAACCATGTGCTGCAACTCATGAAAAACCAAACAACCATAATTGACTCTACCATAAATATATTCAAAAGGGAACAGTTGGACACAAGACAACAGATTCAATCGCTGAATGAAGTGGTAGCCATAATTAAGGATAATGTAGACAAATACAACAATTTGAAGCTATTTCGTCAACGCTATTCTGATAATGTTTAACTATCAGTCAACACAGAATATTTTACTAAACATTATTTTGTCAACACAAACGGGAAAGGTACATCCACTAATTCTGACAGTTCAACAGTTTAAAAATGAATTGAGAAGGATACACGAAAACATACCGCGTTCATTAATGATACCAGGAGAGAGGCAGCATGAATCCATCCTTCAACTTTACAAAAGCTTGAGTTCAAGAGGAAGGTTGACTGGCAGAAATATAATAATAGAAATAACACTCCCACTTCTTTTTAATGAGGAATTTAAGATATATAAAGTGTTACCAGTTCCTACTTTCCATAGTGGGAATTTCACTTGCATTGTGGCAACTTCAGACTACTTGCTTGTGAATCTAAAGGGAAACCATTTTTACCCTCTTGATAGATCTGAATTCTCCCTTTGCAAGGAGAGACACCTCGATAATTACTGGTGTAGACTTCAACACCCAATATATACATCAGGAGCTTCGGTCAGCTCTCGTGAAATGAGCCTAATTCACCACAACACTGAGCTTTTGGACATATTGGATTGAAATGCATCATCCGAATTCTTGGATATATAGTGTTCCGGGTACAACTACAATCAACATTGACTGTGACTTCAATCCGTCACACACTACCTTAAAGGGTAGTGGGATATTGAAATTGCCGGCAGATTGCATGATCCATGATCAAATGATGACAATCATTGGTAGACAAACAATGATCAAAAAAATAACATCTTCTTTTCTACCATCTTTCAATCTTTCTAAAAAGTTAACTACGTTTAACTATAAAAGAGAGCAAGGTCCCATTGTATTGAAAACCGATATGTCGTTAGAGATCTCAAAATTAGAACATTCGATCGAGCTACAACGAAGTCAAGAACATATTCTGAAGGAAATAAAAACCCATAGGGTACATCAATATTCTCTACTGGGGTCAACGGTATTTCTGGTAGTAGCTGTTACAATTGGCGTCATTTTACTGAGAAGGAAGACAAATCAATCAATAATCATTCAACAGTCTAAAGATGAGAAGCGGATTGAAGGTGGAGGAACTTTTTCAGACACCGATTTTTGTGTTTCGTCAGTTTGAGAGAGGCCCCAGCATGTTGTGACAACAACAATTTAATGACTCAAGTTGCAACCGCACAATACGTAAAGTGTCGAATAGACAAAAAGTACGTTTACCTGTCGCGCTCGAGTGTCAATTGCATATTGATTCTTTTTTGTTAAATAAGCAAATTTTCTGTACAAATTTCTTTTTGTTAAAGTAAGCAAAATTTCTGTATAAATTGAAGCTATTCAATAAATAAAATCGCTTTTTGTTATTAAGAGTCAACGAAGTAGTTTCACTTAAAAGATTTCCCCCCACCAGCGGTAAGGAATCTCTTGAATATATATTAAAGGAATTTTACAAATTCCAAAGATCTCAAAGTGTTCTTTTAATCTTCGAAATTTGGAAGATCATTTCAACACATGGACGCGGCGATGCTTAGTATAGGTGATTATAAGGATATTGGAGAATCTGTTTTAATTTCGTTTGCGTTAGATAGAGTCGATTTGGATACAGAAACCAAGTGGGATGAAGTGGTTGATCATTCCAAACTACCGTCACGGTCAGATTTTTCTCGACTGTTGGATCGTCGTTGCCAAACCTTAGAATCAAGAGAATCTAAGAGTTGTAAAGTAGAACCAAATAAAAGTGATAATAATAGCCACAGCCGTTCTCGAAACATGAATAGGAATCTATCGTCTAATACCTCGTTGGTTGTGAATAAAGCCATGTGTGAGTTTTGTCAGTCAGGTATGGATTGTATAGTGTAGTGTCCAGATTTTAACCAGTTGCCAGTCTCCGAATGTTTCCTAGAGGTTAATAGACGTGTTCTTCGCATAAACTGTTTGGGGAAATGTCACTCAGTAATAAGGTGCAATTCGCGAAAGTGCACTATTTGTTCATTGCCACATCATCGATTACTTTGTTACAGCCGAATTCTCCGTCCAATGTGCCGTACCACGGAAGAATGGTCGTAGGTTAAGGTGGTAAAAATGGGCGCTACGCGATTGCTCTTCGACTTAACTACCCACACCCAGAATCGCGACTAAATGTGGGACTCGCGCTACTTGTACTATGAGCAAAACAAAAATAAAAACGAATATTTTCCCAACGTTATAAATTTTCTGTTCCTTTAATTCACTTAGTATTTATTACAAAATTTCAATTTCAATCTTACCATCTAGCTTAAAGTACCTTAAAAATTCCAATAACTTACGAGTAGAATAAAAAAAAGAGAGAGAGAAAAAAAAAGGAACACAATTAAAAACCTAACTAAAATCGCGGAAATGAACCCAGGCTATCTATTGATTGCGACACGGGACAGCATAATCAAATCAAGCAACCAACTATTGTAAATATATGCCCACGTATGAAGAATTTATTATAATAATATATATACATAACAAAATAAGCTTATGTGGTACGTATTACTGATTCCAGCCAGACTCGATTCGTCCCGATCCTCTTGACTCCAGTCGTTTCCTGCTCAAACCCAAGCACCCAAATTATGGTGGCCACAACTCCGAAAAAAAAAGATAAAAAAGGCAAATAACACGGAGTGTCGAGCGATCTCCAGCCACCAAGGAAAACACAGTCTCTGTCAATTCTATTTGTTTCTTTTTTCACACGCAAGAAGTAATTTACGTTTGTCGATAGTTTAACGTTTTTTTTTTTTTAACGAAGGCCACCCGGATTACCGAACTGTTTGGCTTACTTTCCTCGACTCGTATTGTCTATTCTATTTGTTTTTTTTTCGAACTCCCAATTTGCAACACGACCGACCTCCTTGACTGACGCTTACCAACCCCCCTTTTCTCTTCTAACTCCCCCACTAAAAATCCTTTCAAATTTCACTCAACACCACCAGTTGCCTTTCGACTGCTTTCGCTCAACCCTATACGGTACGTCTTTCGCTCTTAAAAACAGGTTCATCACACCACATCTCCTGATCTTCCACATCCACTAATCAGTTAGTCCTCATGCCATAGTGTGACGATGAAATTCTGGCCCCAAAAAACAAAAAAAAAAGGATAACTGCGATCCTTCATGGGGACTCACACCTAAAAACGTAGAAAAGACTGCTTGCTGGGTTTGCAACCCGTAGAGCTATGCTTCGTAAGGATTGGATAGATAAACAACTTATATAATTCTGTGCTAATTCCAAAGCGATGGACGAAAACATTCACACAACCCATAATAACTTCAAAGATTTACGGTGAACCAGGTAGCTGAAAAAGCTTCAGATAGAGACGCAGTGGCAAACACAAGCACCAGTTGTACCAGTACTATTGTTTTAAATACAGGTAAACATTGCAACGCAAATGTTATTTTAGCAACTGGTATAGTATACATAAAAGACTAATGTGGTAGATTTCGACCAGTTCGCGCTTTGTTAGATTCTGCATCACAGTTGAACTTTATAACCGAGGACATGGTTCAGAAACTTAAGTTGCATAAAGTTGAAACAGATACATGTGTTTCCGGAATAGGAAAATCAAATTCTGTCATACATTATAAGACAGAAGCTAATTGAAAGTCACAATTTTCTGACTTTAAATTAAATTTGAACTTGGTGATTCTAAAGTCAATCACTAATATTCAACCTCAAACAAAAATGGATATTTCTGATTGGAATCTATCTCTATCTGATCATTATTTTAACATTCCTAGTCGTATAGATCTCTCAATTGGCGTCGATAGCTTTTTCCATCTACTTTGTGTTGGCAGACTAGACTTGGCCCTCAGCTACCGATTTTACAGAAAACTTTGCTGGGTTGGATAGCCTCTGGAAGTTACGAGTTATCTGACATGCCCGAAACTGCGTGTATGGTAGTTGGTTCTTCCAGCTTTGAAGATGCTTCATTGAACGAGACAGTAAGCAAGTTCTGGGAAATGGAAGAAGTAAATAGGAGACCAAATTTCCAGTCACAGGAAGAAGAAAAATGTGAAAACGAGTTTTTGAGCAGGGTTCGTGGCCAAGATGGTGGTCGGTTTGTGGTGAAAATTCTCTTCGATCCAAAAAAGGGACAATTGGGTGATTCGTTAAGTCAGGCGAGGAAACAATTTTTCAAATTGGATCAGTACATCCTTGGAGGAATACGAGAGTCTGGCACATATGGAAGCTGTCCCGAAGGATCAAGTTTAGCTGAATCGAAATTTTACTCCTCACCAATTCGTACCTAGGCCTGATGAACTGAGAATAAAGCTTAGGGTCGTGTTTGATTGTAGCGCAAAAATCTCCTCCAATGTTTTCCTAAATGATCTTCTGTTGAAAGGACCGGTAATTCAGGATGATCTTTATGACATTATTTTAGCGATTTAGGTCATATAAATTTGTAATAACAGCCGACATCTCCAAAATGTATCAACAGATATTGATGGATAAGGAGGACCAGAATGTTCAATGTATTTTATGGAGGTCAAACGAACAAAAGGAGCTGATAGTATATAGATGGGAAACAGTAACCTACGGGACTTATTTAAATTTTCCACATATACCGTATACGGGTATACGGGTTTTGGCCGCCCGGAGTGCCTTATCCAAAGCCAGTTGTCGAAAGTAAGAGAAGTTTCGCCCATCTCAGAAGGAAAGCTGGAGAGACTCGTTCCATTCGACACCGTTGTACAAAACTTATCCACGTTTCTAGAAGTTTGTGGTTTACATCAGCATCTCGCCAACCCTACACTTAGTGATGAGGCAAGTTGCCGATAAGCAAGCGCTCAGAGTGGGCCCAACAAAGTATCCTCATCCAGCCCTATCCAACTGTCAAATACTTCGACGAGTGGTTAACTATAATCGGCAGACTTGTGTGCTTGGTAACAAGAACATCTTTGCAACCACGGGGTAAGTCTGATTACAGCTGGAAACTAAAGACGATCCTTCTTACAGACAAGCAGCCAGCATCTCAAGATGAAAATATGATCCAGTCTACATTTACTGTCAGCAGAAGCGATACCTGCCGTCATTGTAAGCTAAAGTTGCACCCTCAGTTCCTCGGTTCCTCAGTGTAGTGCCTATGCTAACCTGGATACTGTGCAAAGATGGAACTTCGTGAAGAAGAATCGATTGTGCTTCTCGTGCTTGAGATATGGGCACATACCAGCTCTTGAAAAAGAAGGAAAAGATGTGGGATTCCTGTCTGGATCGAGTTGGCGGAACAGTTGAACTGGCACGGTGAAGATTATTGATCCTTGAGGGCAAATTTAAGAGAAAGCCGGAGTTTGCTTCGAGCTACAAACACATCACAGTCGATGACGTGTGAAGTTGCTCGCCCTGTTCGGCAAACTTCGTAAAAAACTTCAACGTGTACAAATTCGTGGACGTTTATCCGAGAGCTATCAAGGTGATTTGTGATCACCATTACATAGACGACTACAGAGACAAAGACAAAATCTAGAATGCATTCAAAGGAATCAATATGTGTGACAAGAGAATTTCTTCTTTCAAAGTTTTCTCTCAAAGTTCTGGCATTCTGGCATTCTGAAAAATGTTTAAAATGTTTAAAAGTTTATTCTTACAATAAGAACTATTTGTAAAAACATTAGAACAGTTAGAAGTACTGAGGTTGAGGATAGAATAGTCATCGATCAAATTTTTAAAATCATTCATTTCAAATAATGACGCCTTAAATAAGCGTAAGAATATCTAATTGAAATGACTTTCTCACCCTCAACTTTTCTAACAAGAATTTGTGAAATGTAATATATTTAAGTGGAACAAATGAGGTATTTGTTCCGTGTCTTAGATATACGAGTAGAAAAAAAAATATGTTATAAAAGAAACGCTGAGTGTAAAACGTTATAAAATTTATTGAGTCCAACTGCTCTCTCTGAATACTTGGGAAGAAGTGACTTCTTGTATTGACATTTGACAATGATAGTTTTAGTGTAGTTATTTTTAGTACTATGTGATAATGTAGTGAGATGGTACTATGACTAACAATTTCTTTTAGACAATGTTAATAAATATCTTTAACATCATATATAAATATACATTTAACAACATGAATGCAAATAAATAAATATGCAATTATAATGATACAATTATTTGTCAATTCATTCACAACATCCTCCCCGGCCGAGAACGGAGTTCGCAATCGTATTCGAACATTTGCCTTGATGTTTACTTCTCGTTCTTCTTCATTACGTGTGCGTGCCGTGCCGGTTATGGCGTTGTTTGTTGTTTTTAGAGTTTTTCTGTACAATGTATCGTGTGCTGTGTGTGAAAAAAAATCATTAATTAGTGAATGAATTTCTCACAGGTAATGATGATAATTAATTTATAATTGTTGTAATATTGTGTTGCTTTATCTCGTGTCGGTTTATCGTGCGTTTGACGATCGTGACATCCGTAACGCCAAGCCTTAATGCAAATCCATTGAAGAGTTTGGATGTTATTATGTGTAGTTGTGTAGTGTTGGTTCCACATTCGCTGTGCAATACCTGGCAAAAAATCTTAAAAAAAATAATTAATAAAATGTTTTTTGTTTTTGTTTTATGGTAAGAAACGAAAGTGCATATAAAAAAAAAGACGATGACGTATTCTTTTGAGTGTGTGTGTAGTGTGGAGTAAATTCGGTCGCGGCGGATTGGATTTTTTTTTTTGTTTTGTTTGTGCTATGTACTCACTGATCGAAGTCGTTGACCTACATTCATGTGGAATGCCATGAAATGGAGACATGTACATAGTACAACGAACTGCGCCATATGATCCATGGCGAAATTAAGTTATGCTATGTACTATGATATGTGTCATAATATAGTGTGGTGTGATTGTTTTGATTATTTTATTGCAAATTAATTATTAGGATGGAAAATGAAATCTAAATGTGAAAATGTGTTGTTCTTATTAATGTGTTGTGTAGAAATTATCCTTTTGTATGTAGTGTAGTAGTTTGTTTTCATTGTAATGTTATGTGATGAATGATGTTCGCGTCTCGTATGTGTCGTTGGACGGGAGCACACAGATTTTTGTTATTGGCCGTTTTATCTGACCATTTGCTGTTCGTAATGTGACGACTCGTACCAATTCGTCTTTCCCTGGATGTATGTCGACAATGCGAGCTAAGTTCCACTTGGCTGGAGGCAAATTGTCTTCCTTGATAAGAACCAAGTCACCGATTCCGGGTTGATTTTCCACCCGTAGCCATTTTGGTCGCTGCTGCAATCGGGTGAGGTACTCCGACGTCCATCGTTTCCAAAATATTTGTTGCAGGTTTTGCATCTGCTGCCAACGCTGTAGAGGTCCGATTGGGGTTTCAGTTACGTTCGCTTCTGGAACTGTGGTCAGAGCCCGACCGATGAGGAAGTGTCCAGGGGTTAGTGCGGTGAAGTCATGCGGGTTGTCCGTCATGGGACATAGAGGTCTGGAATTCAGGCAAGCTTCAATTTGTTGTAATAATGTGTTGAGTTCCTCATATGTATATTTTGTTTCTCCCACAATTCTTTTCAGATGATACTTCACCGACTTCACCCCGGCTTCCCATAGTCCACCAAAATGAGGAGACGCAGGAGGAATGAAGTGCCATTGTATACCTTCATTGGCGGCCATGCCTGCCACAGTCTTCCACCCGACGTTTGCTTCTGCGAACAACCTTTTCAGCTCTTTGTTGGCTCCAACGAAGTTCGTGCCGTTGTCGCTGTAAAGATGGGAACATACTCCTCTTCGCGCAACGAATCTACGTAATGCCGCGATAAAGGCTTGTGTCGTTAAGTCAGTGACCAACTCGATATGAATGGCCTTGGTAGCCAAACACACGAACACAGCGAAATATGCCTTAAGAGTTTTGGCTCTTCGACCTTTCCAAGACTTTATCTCAATTGGTCCCGCGTAATCCACTCCAGCATGGGTGAATGGTTGTGAGATACGGATCCTTGGTGCTGGCAAATTACCCATGAGTTGACTTTTGGGTTTTGCTCGGTATCTGAAACAGATGGTACATCTATGTATAATACTTTTGACCGAATTTTTAAACTTAATTAACCAAAATTTATTCCTTAGGAAAGCTGTGGTTTGGTGTAGGCCTCCATGTAGTGTCCTCCAATGGGCATCGGCTATTAATAGCTTGGTGAAGTGATGATCACCCTGCACGATGATGGGATGACGTTGGTCGAAGGACAGTTCAGCCTGCTGTAATCTTCCTCCTACTCGTAGAATGCCGTCTGAATCGTAGAAGGGGCAGAGCGATTTCGGTATGTTGGCCTTTTTCTGTGATGTGAACATGTCCGTTTGTGCCAATTTGACCAACACCAATGTAGTGGACTGCAGTTCTGATGGAGAGAGTGGGTTATAGTTCCTGGAATTGGGTAAAGTTTGTGTATTACGAATAAATCGTCTACAATACGCTAATATGTTAACCAGCTTATTCAAATTAGACTGCTGAAAAATAAAGGTAACTATGTCATTTTGTGTGTATGTGGCTGTGTGGGTTTTCACATGACGTTTCTCCTCCTCCGTCTCTAGGTTCGTCGGCTGGTCCGGGTATTGGAATTCCCAGGATTGGCGAAGGAATTCAGGACCATACCACCAGAGGGTGTTCGATAATAAGCCCGAAGCCATTACTCCCCTTGAAGCTAAGTCGGCTGGATTCAAATGACTTGGGATATACTTCCAACTCTCCGGCTTGACCAACCGCTGTATCTCCGCCACCCTATGGCTAACGAATGTGGCCCATCTCGGTGGGGAAGCGGCAATCCATGCGAGGGTTATTTTCGAGTCAGTCCAGGCGTATTGTTTTACCTTTCGCAGCTCTAAGACTCCTGCTGCGTAATCCAAGAGAGTGGCCAACATTACGGCCCCACAGAGTTCGAGTCGTGGAAGTGTCTGCGTTTTCACTGGCGCTACTCTGGTCTTCGATAAAAGCAGGTGCGAGTGTACCGTGTGTTGATCGTCGAGAACCCTGAGGTACACTACTGCACCATAGGCTTTCTCGGACGCATCGCTAAATCCGTGCAGCTCAAGTCCTTTGTGCCTCTCGCTTGTGTGAATCCACCGCGGGATGCGAATCTTTTGGAGTTGCGACAGTTCTTCCCGGAAGGCCATCCAGTCCTTTTTCAGCTCGAGGGGAATCGGATCGTCCCAACCCAAACCGCGCTGCCAGAGTTGCTGCATTAAAATTTTTCCCTTTATGATGACGGGCGAAATCCATCCAAGTGGATCGAACAGCTTGGCAATAGTGGAAAGAACGTTCCTTTTAGTTGGGTCCGCCAAATCCGATGGGATGTCATCAAACGCAAGCGTATCTTCGATTGGAAACCATCTGATTCCTAACGCCTTTATGTTGCTGACCGATGGATCTGAGTTAACAGGTATGACAAAACTTAATTCCCTGTGTTCTAGTGGTATTTCGTGTAAAATTTCCCTTGAATTGCTAGCCCATTTTCGCAAGGTGAAGCCTCCCGCCAGAAGCAAGCGGTTGACTTGATGAAGTCGCTCTACTGCATCTTGTATGCTGTCAGCTCCAGCAAAGAGGTCATCCACATACATATCCTCCTTTACAAGGCGTGCTCCTAGAGGAAATTTCAGCTTTTCATCTTCCGCAAGTTGGTTGAGTGCTCGAATAGCCAGATAAGGTGCACATGTTGTGCCGAATGTGACGGTTTTAAGGCGATAGACCTTAATGAGTTCGGAGTCGCAGTTCCGCCATAGAATCATCTGGTAATAAGAGTCCTCAGAGCAGACACGGATTTGTCGGTACATCTTTTCAATGTCCGCGGTGAATGTGTATTTATGTCTCCTCCACCGAAGGACAATATCCATCAAATCTATCTGCTTCTTTGGACCCGTCATCAGATGCTGATTTAGCGAAGTTCCGTCTGACGCTTTGGCTGCCGCATCGAATACTACCCTGAGCTTCGTTGTCGTGCTGGACTCCTTGAAAACGGCGTGGTGTGGTAAGAAGAAATGTTGTTGTGTCCTGAGAACTTTGTCCGTGTTAACGTCAACCTCTTCCATGTGTCCGAGCTCTAAATACTCCTTAATGCATTTTGTGTATTCGTCCCGGAGTGTGGTGGTCAGTTTGAACCGTCGTTCCAGTTGAACAAGCCTACGCAAGGCGCCTTGCTTCGAGGATCCAAGCGCAGGCCTGTTCCCTCCCTTGAATGGTAATGACACTTCGTATCGTCCATCTTGTAACCTCTTCGTTGTTGCCTGGAAGAGATTCTCGCACTCTATGTCTTCAGCTGTGTGTTGTGTAGTATGAGGTACTTCTTCGATTTCCCAAAATCGTTGGAGCTGCCGGTCGACATCGATAACTTGGTGAAAGTTGTGAATGTTTCGCTTCGGTTGGTGGACTTTGCCCATTAAAATCCATCCCAGCATCGTGTTTTGCGCTATAGGAGACATTGGTTCTGCACCGCGAGAAACTTCTGGGAGAATGATATCCGCATAAACGTCAGCGCCTAACAGGAGATCGACTTCCCCCGGCGTGTTGAATGTTGGGTCGGCCAGACGTAAACCTTGAATGTGGCTCCACCCTTCCGGTCTCAGTTTGTGGGCCGGAAGAAGGCCAGTCAGCGACTCGAAAATTAGAGCACGGGTATTTGTCCTGTAGCCCGAATGCAAAGCTCCAAGTGTTAGCTCTACGTAGCCATGACAGGCGCCACTGCTGACCTTCCCTAACCCTGAAACCTCAACGGAAATTGCCCTAGCCATGAAACCCAAATGTTTCGCTGCCTTTTTTGAAATGAAAGAAGCCTCAGATCCCGGATCTACTAAGCCTCGTAGCATGGTCTCCCTATTCGAAGATGTCTTGACTCGCACTAAAGTGGTCGCTAACAAAACTTCTGGCTGCGTTTTTTGTGTCGCGAGGAAATTGCTTACTTGCCTCGCGGGTTCATAAGGTTCAGCGTTAGTTGACAAATGTGATTGTGAAGGGTTGTTTGAATGTTGGTGGGTGTTAAGTGTGTTGTGCGCTGGTTGTGTTGTGTGGTGTAGTATGTTTGGGGTGTGTAAATTGTGTGGGGTATTTGAAGGAGGGGTAAAATGTAGAAGGGAGTGGTGCGGCTGCTGACAAAAGTAGCATCGAACTCTGCTAGGGCATTGCTGAGTGCCGTGGCTGTATGCCAAACAATTTTCGCACGCTCCTATTCTCTTTACTAAATTCCTGCGAGAGTTAATATCCATTTTTAGGAATCGATTGCACGTTCGTATAGCATGTGCCCCTTTTTGGCAAATCTTACAGCTGAACTGTGCTTTCGGTGTTGGCTTAATGTGAAGAGCTTTTGCTTTCGCTGATGGTACGCGACTAAGCTTGCTGCTATCTGCAACTTGTTGGCAACCAACGGCTTCCAACGTCCTGAACCTACTTTCTAGAAAATCTTTAAACAATTCGAAATTCGGCAGTTCCTTTGTAGAACCTAGTTTCTCTTCCCATAATTGCTGGGTAAGAATTGGTAGCTTCTTGGTGAGTATAAAAATTACGATAGTATCCCAATGTTCTACTGGGATACCGAGATTCTTTAAAGCATGACGACATTCTACCGAAGTGTCCAATAACTTTTTTAAGCCAACAGAAGTTTCCGTAGTCAGTGAGTCCTGACCGAGAAAGGTATTTAATTGCGCATTGACAATGAAACGCTTGTGGTCGTACCGTGCTGTGAGAATGTCCCACGCTGGCTTATAGTTACTATTGTCGATGGCCAGATGTTGAATTAATCTTTCCGCTTCGCCCCCTACACTTGACTTTAAATAGTGAAGTTTTTCAACATTAGTTAACGCCGCGTTTGTATTAATAAGAGCATCGAAAAGGTCATAGAAAGATCTCCAATTTTGATACTCTCCCGTAAAAGTGGGTATATTTATTTTTGGTAGACTTAAACGTTGCTTATCACTAGTACTTAAAGTAGCACTTACCGGTTCTTGTATTTTGTCTAAACTATCAAGCAAAGAAGTTTTGTATTCCAAGTACCTTTCTCGCACCTTCTCATAAATGTCTTCCAGCTCCTCTGAATTTACCGTTTCTGCAGCTGAAAGTCCATTGAAGTGTTGCTGGGTACTGGTTTTAAAATTTTCCTCTAATATTGCAATTCTGTTGTTGATATAATTCTTCGTTCTCTCCTTCATAGAACGTTTCGCAAAATTCTCGATGTCTTTGATGATTTGTTTCAGCAAGCTCCTTTGTACTCTCAGTTCCGATGACATGATGAAGCAGTGAAGAAAAAAAAAAAAATGGAACGCGTAAGAGAAAAAAAAATGGATGGGTATGTATTTCAACTTACGTTTGCGTTTAATTTGCCCTTTTAACTTTTTTAATTTTTCAGTAGTTCACTGTTGCCGTTGCTCCTTTTGTTCTTTGTTCAGCTGCACTTACTGCACATTACCGTATTGAAACGGTGAATGATGATTCCAACGGTGGTTTACTGAAGAATCCAACGATGGTTAAACGGAGTAAAATTCCAACGATGAACTTGGAAATGCGCGGATTTTCACCTGTTGCTTCAACAATTTATTACGCGGCGCGAGAAAACCGATTTGCACTATCAAAAACTCACCAAATGTACTTTATTAAAATGTTAATTAAGCGTATTTAAAAGTATGTAGTTTTAACAGAAAATTGTTAGGTTAAGTTTATAATTTATTTTACACACACCCGGATTATTTACTTAATCCAAAAAAAGATTCGAAGGACCATGAAATGTAATATATTTAAGTGGAACAAATGAGGTATTTGTTCCGTGTCTTAGATATACGAGTAGAAAAAAAAAATGTTATAAAAGAAACGCTGAGTGTAAAACGTTATAAAATTTATTGAGTCCAACTGCTCTCTCTGAATACTTGGGAAGAAGTGACTTCTTGTATTGACATTTGACAATGATAGTTTTAGTGTAGTTATTTTTAGTACTATGTGATAATGTAGTGAGATGGTACTATGACTAACAATTTCTTTTAGACAATGTTAATAAATATCTTTAACATCATATATAAATATACATTTAACAACATGAATGCAAATAAATAAATATGCAATTATAATGATACAATTATTTGTCAATTCATTCACAACAATTTGTTTATTTTTATATTTATATACCATACATATTTTACACCTCTATGCTTTATTGTCTCTTTCGCCTTCATGAAGAGAGCCTGCGTGTACTTGGTGAGAGAATTGTTTATATAACTCCCAGTACCAGTGCCTTCGCCGCTGCTGCTATTGTTGTTGTTGCTGCTGCTGCTACTGTCACCAATGATACCAGTTATTAGTGTGTTGAAATTTTTTTTATTCATCCTCTTCGCGCTCATGACTTGTTGTTTCGTAGTTGAATCCGAGAATTTTACGTAGACGATTGAATTCACTTTAGCAGTTTTTGATTGCACTTTTTAACGTAGCATTATTCGATTTCAACGTCAGGAACATCAATGGACAAAGCTTTGCTGAAGATTTGCTTTGCCTTGCTAAGAGCATTTCTGTCATTGACATTTGGGACACCAACAATTTCAATGAGATTGTTACGAAGCTGTTGTTGCTGCCAGTTCAACTTGCTCTCCAAACTATTTACCTTCAATTTCAGCTCTTTGTTTTCCGTACGTAGTTCATTGAGTTGTTGAAGGAAACGATGATTTAATTCCTCCAAACTCGAAAGTTTTGCATAGATCATTTGGAGGGTATATTCGCTTTCGCTATCCACGATTTGTTTAGCAGATACCATCTCTAATGATCGTGGAGAACCTCTTCCTGCTTCTTTTTTTGTTGCCGTTGGTACATTTGTACCCACACAAACATTTTACAATATATAAAAACATTAGCGCGCGAAAAAAAAAGATTTTCGCGCTTTTTTCTAATGTCATTAGAAAAATGACATCTGACAGGTGCAACTAAGGATGGAATTATACTTAACGTAATATATGACCTTTGAACTCGCTGAACGGTCATATGAGGCAGTTTCTTATTAGGATTAAAGATGTTACCAGTGGCTGATGGTCGGTTTTCAGCTCGAATTGACGTCCGAATAAGTATTGGTGGAACTTTTTTATACCAAATATAATAGAGAGAGCTTCCTTCTCGATCTGATTATATCTTCGTTGCGCCACATCCAATGTCATTGATGCAAGATCGATTGGCTTTTCCATTCCATACGGGTAGATATGGGAGATAACCGTCCCGATGCCATGCGATGAAGCATCTGTAGCCAAGGTAATTTGCAAGTTGTTCTGGAAATGAACCAAGAGTAGGGGTGGCCGTGGTGTAGTGGTACTAGCAATCGCTTCTCACTCGGAGGGTCCAGGTTCGAATCCTGCCTATGACAAGTCAGTTTTTCATTTGTGTAATTGGAACTCAGATAGAAAAATTCTGCATGTGAAGGCAAAACACTGACATGTAGATTTAGCTGTTGTAGAGTTTCGACCACAAAAAACTAGTGCGAATTATAACTTCCATCACTCTGAGTGAAGAAAAAACTCTCCGTCCTATTCGGACTCCCACCCTTGGAGAGCGAATATCGAAACCAAATACACCTGAGTTTCAAAACCACTACAAAAACAATTTTTCTTTCTCCTCCTTCTAAACTTTCCGCCCGTGCCCTAGCTACAGTAAAAGGGTATCTAACCCCTTATAAAAAAAATCTAGATGCTTTTAAAATGTTTACTTTGAATAGATCGAAAGAGCGCTGTTGATCCTTTCCCCACACGAATTTCTCACTAGTAGCGCGAAGTTTATTCAGAGGCGCTGCTAACTGGGCAAAATTCTCGATAAATTGATTATAATAGTTTAATTTACCGATGAAATTCGATTGACTACCCGTCACGCCTACTTCCCCGACTTTTAGATCGATGGCAAGACTGTGCTGAGGAAGGACCATCTGCACGCTTTGCCGACAAACAAATACTAAAAATTTGGTCACGAGGTTGACAGATATCACACACTGAGTGTTTGCACTGATTTCGGTTGCGTAGGGTAAAATAGCCGTGACACGATTTTTTTACATTAAAAATTTGTGTCGGGTCCTTTTTTTGTGTTGCGATATTTCTCACAGCATCATGAGGCGTATAGAAAGCGATCATGTCCCTGATCATGACATCAGCGTAGGATGTGTTGCAATCTTGCTTCTGGTAAAAGAAAACACAATCTCTAGCCAGACCTTTGAGGTCTGCGATCCATTCACCGCATGATTATCCCGGGAGCATTTCTTGCTTCAATAACTTACACCTCGATGCTAGTACAGTTTAGATTGCAAATGTTTTGTAAATTATTTTATTATTTTTTTTTATAATGAGCGCAGATAGAATCTTAAATGTGTGTATACTTACATCTTTTGTCCTTAAGAGCTTACGGTGTAGATCCTTGAGGTGATTTCCACACGTCGATAAAAATTGCGCCTTTTGTAAATTGTCGTCTTCTAAAGAATTCGCCGAGAAATGCTGATGCAACTAGAACATGTAGCTGTCATACGATTCCTTTTCTGGATCAAACGGACGAAATTGGCGAATAATGGTGGGTGCTGGTAAGCATCCTTTTAAAATGAGCTCCATACATTCTAAGTTGGACTTGATCATTTTCTCCATCCATTCCTTTTGTTGGTCTATGATTGCCTGCACAGCTTGTGAGTCCATGTCTAACTTCCTCGTCGCCACTTGATATGATTTCAATGTTTTTATTTCTACTTTTCATTAACGAGTCAAGATTTCACAAAAACTTCATCTATTATATGTATATAAAAACATTAGCGCGCGAAAAAAAGAAGATTTTCGCGACTTTTTATAATGTCATTAGAAAAATGACATCTGACAGGTGCAACTAAGAATGTAATTGCACTTGACGTAATTTTAAAGAGTGAATCAATTTCAATAGCAGGAAATTTTGATACTTGAATAGCAGACAATTTCGATACATGAATTGCAGAAATTCGATACTTGAGTAGCAAAGACTCAACCATTGGCGAATGGAGAGTGGAATCGAATTTTCTAGCAAAATAAAAATTATATGAGACGCTGGATAGCGTGGAATGTTCTCGAAATATGTCATTCGAGTATAAATATCAGTATCCCCAAGGTATGCAAGTTAGTTCATCAGTTGAATTTGAAGTGTGAATTAAGAGAAATGATTACGTGTTTTAAGTAAAAGATAAGAAAAATATAAGCGGTTGACAAATTGGATTGTATTGAGATAAACGATTAAACTGTTAATTGTTACTGTATTGAATAAAGTGACTTCTATTGAAAGGAATAAGTTCTATCATTTGTACCCACACAAACATTTTGCAGTATTATAAGTCGTCGGTGACTACCGACAGATATATTTTGCGATAACGTAACAAACCTTGTTGGAGCTAACTTAAAGCCGACAGAGTTATATAATATGCTGTTTAACAAAACAATATAACACATAACACCTGTGACGAACGACCCAAATAACTACTAGGCGTTAACACCAGGTCATCTATTACATTCATCGGTTCACCACCGACAGACGATGCTCTAATACATCATCCTTGCAATACTGGTGTTGCATCCATAACGTAAAAAGGCACATTTGGAAGCGTTGGAGTAATGATAACCTCCAAGAATTGCAGCGACGAATGAAGTGGTCTTCTTCAAAACCCAATTTAGTAGCAGAACCAATGGTGATCATTCACCACGACAACACACCCTCACAAAGGTGGTTGCTGGGAAGCATCCAAGGGACAATTTCTGGCTAAGACTGAAATCCACAAGCTTACTCTACTTCCGTGTTGAAACCTGGTGCTTTCAAAGGGGGCACAATTTTGAATCACACAAAGACACCATATTTATCAATGTCAGAAAATATAATAATTGTAATTCACATTTATGTCATTTTCGTTTGGGATTTTCTCCGTTTGGCCAATTAATTATTCTGAATGTTCAAATTGATTCGCAAGCAAATATATTTAAAATATAAAGGTCCGAAAGTTTTTAGGATCCTATTTAAATAAAAATCGGAGTACACAAAAAAGCCTTCTGATAGCCCAAACGAAAACGCCGTAAAATTTGTCTATTGTACTCAAAAGTAACGAACTAAACAAGTTGAATTCAATAGTAAATTAAAAATTAGCACTATATGTACTGGGCAGCTCACATTATATATTTCACATGAACAAAAAGATCAATCTTCTCGTTGGCGCCATCGGAGCAACAAAGCTTTTCAATTTCTTCAATCGTTTCGTCGTCTCTTTACTATATTTCGCAGGGTCACTAGTTTTTTTCGGGTTTTATTTTTCAAATATTGAACTTTGCGAAAGATAATCATCGGAGTGAATTTTATTGCGATAAATCCGAGGAAAATCTTTCCCAAGGAGTAATCGAAAAGTCATTGGACTATACAGTGAACTTAAATTCAACGACTAGCATGTGCAAGAAACATGCAACAGGTTTAGAAATTGGACATTTGGAAACTCAAACAAGATATCAACTTTATTTAAACACTAACTTGTTCACGAATTAGTGAACACCCTGTATACGCGTTCCGAATTCTGGGAAAGTGTTATGTCGCTTTCGCTCGGGCTTTTTTTCCTGCTCCGGAGCAGAAATGTGACGTCAAACCATTTCCCCTCATTTTTGCCTTAGTTTTCATTTGAGAATCAAAATTTCTCTACTGGATTTTATGTCAAAATGTACTAAAGAATCCGTTGCGTCCGTTGCGTGAATTGCGTCGGCTGACAGCCCGATAGAATATACACGTTTTGTTATGGAAGCAGGCCCATAAACAAAGGCTATGACGGAACGGACGGATAAAGTAGATTTAAATTCTACTTTTCAATCCGTTGGCAGTTCATACATTCACACATTGAGGACCATACTTTCACATATTGAGGTTCACGCATTCACAAATTGAGAGTAAGCACTTTCATTGGTGGAGACATTGAGAGAATGAAGAGAAATTGTCATAACTTGAAAAGAAAATATTGAGATTAAATGACATTTAATTTTTTTTGTTTCGTTTCGTTCGTTATTCTGCCAACGTATCCCACGGATTCTATGGGACTGCCATTTCCGTCAAAGACGTTAACGTCAACCTATCCGGCATCGTAATGGACGCAACGGATTTTATGGGCCGGAGCCTTAACATATATAAATATGTATAAACGTCAAATAGTATTTTGTGCCAAACTAGATTATTATTCTGAATGTTCAAATTGATTCGGAAGCAAGTATAATTAAAATATAAAAGTCCGAAGAAGCCTTCTGACAGTCCAAACGAAAGCGCCATTAGTCAAACGATTCTTATTGGTAGAGATCCGAAGAAATTCCTACAAAGCTAGGTGACATTTCTTGAGGTACTGGACTCGCAAAAAATTTCTCCCTGAAATTTCAGACAGAGGAAGAAACGTCAAAAATCAGCTGTTTTTCTGGCTTTGATTTAAGTGAAAGTTGTCTTTCGTCATTTATTTGTTTGATAAGTTAATTTTAAAATAGTGGATTAATATTGGATAAGCCGGAGAAAATCACAACACCGAATGATTCTGTTTATTTATTTATTTTTGTAAATTATATAAATAAGTTAAATAATTTTATTTGAAAAATAAATAAAAAATAATGAAAAGCAAAGCACATTCCTTCTCAAATTAAAATAAGCTAAGCGGGAAGTTTCGTTTTCTGATGCCGCGTTGTTCATCTCGGCTTGAGCTTCCACTGTCGGGTTCCTTTTTTTCGTTATTATTACTCGTAGTATCGTTTGGATTGGATTCCTCTTGAAAAACTCTGCTCTGTTTTCGTCCGCAAGTATGTGAATATGGTTTTGTTTTACTACAGTTTTGTAGACCATATTACGGTTGGCTGCATCGGTATATTTAAGGCGACAAAATATTTCTTTCAGCAACGCGAAGTTAAACTTAAATAATTTTACTTTCGTAGTACAAAGGTTCACACAATTTTACCTACATAATATTTCATCACTACGTCACCCATTTTATTATCTTTTATCTTTTTCAATACTGCGAATTAGTTATCATTATTAAAGCATCAAGAAGTTTGAAGTAAGAATTGAAAGTAATGTCGTTTTCTATCTCCGCGTTTGGTGTGACGTCACAGAATTTCCCCTCATTTTTTCAGAATCAAAATCTCGCTTTTCGTTTTAATTTGAGAATCGAAATTCCTCTCTTCGATTATATGTCAAAATCTATAAACGTCAAATAGAATAGTGTGTCAAACTAGATTTCTGGTTTCATATGTTCGGCCAATTTATTATTCTGGGTGTTCAAATTGATTCGCAAGCAAATATATTTAAAATATAGAAGTCGGAAGAAGTTTTTAGTGTTTTATAATTTATATAAAAATCGGAGTACACAACAAAAAGGTCTTCTGTGAGCCCAATCGAAAACGATATAAATATTCAATTGTGACGTATACGACATATTCAAATATTACCTACATTTGTAAGCAAACTTACCGTTCCATATGTTAGGTTTAAGTGAAATTTCAGTCCCTAGAATTCGGAATCCGTTCATTAATTGACACCCGGAACCTAAATTCTGGCATATATTTTTTGTACTTAAACCCCGTCAATTTCTGACAGTTCGTTGGTGGAAACAAATTCGTATGGGAAGTTAAAATTCTGTACAGAATAAGTTTAATAAATTTGTTCAAGAAATTTTTGTTTTTAAGTACGTGTTTAGTTGAAATGTCGAGAAAATATACGTAAGTATCGAAATAAGAGCTTGTAAATAGTGTAAATGGCTTAATTTAAATAGAATCGTGCTTTTAGAAAATGTATACAAAGCACTTGTGAAACGCGAAGAAATTGTTTTTCTTGTTATTTCCTTATTTAATCTTAAGTCTATAGTGAATAACGTAAAGTGTTTATTTAATATATTGTTAAACAAGTCTGTTTTTGTATTAAATATATTTAAATCAAATTGTTTGCAAATGAATAGGTACAATAAGCGAAACGATTGAATTGAAGAATTTAATTGTTCGATGGTCAGCAGCGAAAAAAAAATCTGAGCAACATTGGCTTAAATATCAATTTAGATAAGTATAGGGTTCTCCAATAAGGACTTGACAACTTTTTTTTTAAATAAAACGCAAACCATTTGAGATATTTCAAAAACTTTATTATCGGCTAGAAGTACAATCAAAACATTTATGAATGGAACTCGACTGCGTTCATATGGCCACCGCGGGCACGTTTGCAGCGGTCGATTCGTTGGAACAAATTTTCAACGACTTGGCCACACATTTCGGCCAAAACGGCCGCTATTTCGAGTTCAATGTTGGCTCTGAGCTCTTCCAACGTCATCGGCGTGTTGGCATAAACCAATGACTTAACGTAGCCCCACAGAAAATAGTCAAGCGGCGTTAAATCGCACGAACGAGGCGGCCAATCGACTGGCCCATTTCTTGAGATAACACGCTCACCATACTTACTCTTCAATAAATCGATTGTAGCGTATGCTGTGTGGCTTGTGGCATCATCCTGTTGAAACCACATGTCGTCCAAGTCCATATCTTCCAATTCGGGGCAAAAATAATCGATGATCATGGCGCGATAACGCTGACCATTCACAGTAACGGGATGATCGTTATCGTCGACGAAAAAATATGGCCCAATAACGCTGCCGGCATACAAACCGCACCAAACTGTTATTTTTTGTGGATGAAGTGGTGATTCATGAAGCACATGCGGATTTTCACCCCACTAATAACGCATATTTTGCTTATTGACGAACCCGTTGAGCCAAAAATGAGCTTCGTCACTGAAGATGATTTTGCGATGAAATTCATCATCTTGGCGCATCTTCTCTAGAACCCAATCGTAGAACGTATGTCGCTTTAAATTGTCCATCGGCTTCAATTCTTGAGTCAGCTTGATCTTGTATGGGTGTAAACCAAGATCCATACGCCATAATGTGGTCTGAGCGATGCCCAATTCTTGAAAACGCCGTGGAATTGACTGATTTGGATCGTTTGCTACGGACGCCTGAACGGCAGCGGTATTTTCGACACTTCGACCAACCCGTTGTCTCACTGGCACGGCAACATCACACAACGAATATGTAGACTCAAATTTTTGCACTAAACTAGTTATTGCCTGTCTACTAGGGCGAGAATTACGACCGAAAATTGGAGTTAACGTTCTTAAAGTTCCAGTCACCGAATCCGAATTTCGGTAGAAAATTTTTATAATTTGCATACGTTGCTCGTTCGTGTACATGATGAAAATGTTGAGTTTACTGAATAAATTGACAGTGACAGTTTGATGATTAGTAAAAGAGTGCTTTCAGGAATTAAGTTCAAAGTTTTCAAGTCCCTATTGGAAAACCTTTTACATAGGTGAGATGTTAATTTACAGTAAGAGCGAGAAATGCACATTATATATTTCAGTTGGTGAAAATGAAAAGTTGATGGCAATTGGCGTGGTTCTTAAGTTGTAATTGAAACAGGATCAAGTGCAAGAGAGTAATTGCAACCAGCTCCCTGTAAACTATTACTTCCACCAAGTGAAATAGTCCCTTTGGAATACTCTGCTAAAATATTAGTATGATTCCATCTATGAAAATGTTCAGTTGCATTTCACTGTCCCGGATATTCTGATTTATTTAACAATATATTAAAAAAATCCTTTATAGTATTCACTATGGACCTAGTTTTGAATAGAAAAAAAAAACAACACAAATAATTTCTTTGTGTTCAACAAGTGCCTTGTTTACATTTTTATGGTAAGATTCTATTTAAACTAAATTACGACATTACAAGCACTAGTTTCGAAATTCGCGTATTTTTTCTCGGCACTTTAACAATAAATTCTTTAACAAATTTATTTATTTTGTTCTACACCGAAATTAATCTTTACATATGAAGTTGCTCCCGCCAACAAGTCAAAAATCAATCCAACTGATGGTAAACAAAAATGCCATCATAGTAATTTACCGAGTGTCAATTAGTGGAGATACCATTTTGGAATGACCGAAATCTGGAAAGTATGCTGTCTTTATGGTTTATAAATTTTGATTGCGCTATTGTGTTTTGTTTTATTTATTTTATCGATCATAAAGAGTACAGAATAAAAGTTAAGTGACATATGTATGCACAAGAACGAAAACGGCCGTAGCTGATTGTGACTTCAAATTTTAATTTTTGGCAACAATTCAAATGGGAGCAGTTTTAGGGCTTTGTTCAGCCGCACAGGTAAAAATCCGGTTATATTATTGTATGTACATATTTATATATGATCTATTTCCTAGTTTATATGACAGCTTAAAGCCCATTGCGCTTCAATGCTTCAATGCGCTCATATACACACTACTTCAAACCGCATTGAACATTTCATTTCGGTTTGAAATGGTGTTTATATGAGCGTATTGAAGCAATGCGCATTGAGTCAATGCGCTTTTAATTCTCATATAAACTAGGTATGTACATATATCCATACATATGTACATATGTTAGAAAAATGCATTTTCAAATTAATGTAATTTATACTATTGTGCAAGGAGTTAATAGGTAGGCGCATCGAATACAAAATGAATGAACGTCACAGAAGAGATGAATTTGTTGTCAGATATACATGTATGTACATATGTAAGTAGTGGTAATGATTTTCCATAATTGGATTGCTTCAGACCGAAAAATTATATTTATTCCCAAATTTCTGTACTCTAAAGTCAAAAGGAGTCTATTACCTAGTTTATATGACCGCTTTAAGCGCATTGCTTTAAGGAATAAACATAATTTTTCGGTCTGAAGCAGTTTCGGATTCTGAGGAAAAACCACTTTGTTGCCATTTCATCGAAATAAGCCAGTTTAACCCTAGAAAGATAACGTACGTCGAATCGACGTGTTCAGTTTTGTATATGTTTTTATGTTTCATTAGAAAAGAATTTTTATTTTTGTATTTTTTTTTATTTTTTTTCAATTTGAATAAAAATTAAAAAAAAACTTATGTTATTTTATTGAACATTAAAACAGTTACACATAAAGTTATAAACGACTAATTACACAAACAAATTGTGGGAGAAATCAGCATACAAATACATATACGTCGAATCGACGTATGGTTAACTTTAACGTAAGTTTCAATAACGTTATCTTTCTAGGGTTAAAGCAGCCTCAAAAACTTATTTGCATTTAGTCGCCGTTTTGTACTTCAAAATTACAGGTTGTAATGTAATAATACGGTTGGCGACTAATTTACTAGGTCCTCGAGTTGTGATGAATTTATATACAGTGACGAGGGAAACTGAATACCAAAATAATAAAAACATTGTTATTGCTTAAATTATAACTAGAACTGAATTTTAATTCAATTCATTTTATTTGTTTAGGCTGTTTTAGTAACTCTGTTTTAAAGGTAAAAAATAATTTGATTTCCATTAACTAAACAAACAAGAAATTGTTCGTACTCCAATGTATTCACTTTCTCAAGTTTTAATACTTGTAGCTAAAAAGTAGCTCCCAGTACTTTGTCCAGAGCTATTTGTTTTTTACCACACTTTTTATCCGTTTCGGCATTGATTCTATGTACCAATTTCTAAATAGTTTTATCTGGAATTTTCTGCCATTCGTTCTGAACCCTACTCCAAAGTTCGTTTAGATGTGTGGGTGAACTTCCCTTTCCCAGAAGTTGTTGTTTAAAAATATTCCACAAATTCTCTATCGGATTCAAATCTGGACTTTATGCTGGCTATTGTAATTTTGAAAAAAAAAAACTGATTGCTGAGCCAGTTTTTGACAATTTTGGCGGTGTGTTTGGGGTCACCGTCCTGCTGGAATGTAATCTTTTCAATGGTATATGCCCATTTCTCAACAAAATCCGACAAATTTGTCTAGGGCATATGAAGATAAACCTCTTTTAAAAATTCTATCGATTTTCACCGAACTCCAACATGCCACCAAGGCTACCTCCACCGTACTTTACAGTCTCCTTAACCTGGTATTTGAGGACACCTTCGTTAGGTCTGTTCCAAAAGTATCTTTGCCATCTGGTTTGTAGCGATTGATTTTTGCTTCGTCAGACCATATTACTCTTTTTATAGTCTCAAACCGTCCAATTGTTGTCGTCTTTGCAAAACTTTAACCTTTTCAACTTGAACTGTTTGTAGCGATTGTTAGACAACAAAACAGTGTTATTTTCAATATCTTTTGTAGCTTTTCCCATTGCCGTATAAAGACTTCTATTAAAACAAATTTTTTGTTAATTTTTTTAATGCATAATACCTTAAACATAACGTTTCGAGCGCTAAGTAACTGAAAACTGATATTGTGTATAATATGTACCTACAACTCGGCAGGGCATTCCATAAGCGAGTTGTACGATTTAGGAACGAATCGCGATATTTCAGAGTACGTCCGAAAGTGGGCTTGAGGGTATACTGATTAGAATTCATAGCGAGACGGGTGTTACGGTTAAAAATTAAAAGAGGTGGAATGCTATTGACAATTTCGGTGGAGCACTGGTGGTGAAAATATCGATACAACCAACTGAGACAGGAGACATTACGTCTCTGTTCGAGGGTGTCGAATGACTGTGTAATATTGTCATCACCTATGAGTTTTATCCGCGGTTTTGGATGCTATCTAGCAAGTGCAAAGAGGCCTTAGGAGCACCTGACTAGATGCGAGCATTGTACTCCAATTTCGGGCGGATAAACGCCTTATATATTGAGGCCAGATCAGAGGGGGTGAAATATTTCTTACATCACTTGAGGAAACCTAGACATTTCGCGGAGTTTTTGGCGACATCGAATGTGTGGTCATTCCAACAGAATGGAAAGTTTTTCGATTTCAACGATGCAAGTGACATTCATAGACAGTGGCTTTAACTACGGCAGACAGCATTGTGTTTTGGAAGCATTAAATTCCTCTCTGTTGATAGTTCCCCAATTGGTTATGCTGCTAATATCAGAATTTGATGAGCTTAACATACGCTGCCGTTCCCGTTTTACAGCCGAAGAGCAGGGACGTGAATATGAGAAGCACTGCCGTCAGCAAAGGAATATATTGGATTAGAAGTAGCAGACAAGAGATCATTGATGAAACTTAAAAAGAGTGTCGGAGACAGAACGTAGCTCTGGGGCACACTAGCATTTATTTTGTGAACATCAGACTTGAAAGCATCCAAGACAACTTGAATTGAACGTCCCGAAAGGTAATTTCTAATCCATTGAAGAAGAGAGTAATCGATTTCAAAAGCACGCATTTTCGACAAAAGAGCCTGATGCCAAACTCTGTCAAATGCCTTAGAAATGTTAAGTGCAACTATTTTGCTTTCGCCAGATTGGTATAGACTTTGGTTCCACATTTCGGTGAGACATGCCATTAAATCACCAGTGGACCTATTGCTACGAAAACCGTACTGCTGGTCAATGAGAAGTTCTCGTGTTTCGAGATATTTCATGAGCTGACGATTTACGAGTATCATCGTTTTCATGACCTTGGAAAGAAGGGCCGTAAGTGCAATGGGTCTGCTACTACACGGGTGCGAAAGTGGATTCGTCCCATTGAAGATTCGACGCACTCAAGTGTAGGCGAAGACAAAGCACAATATGGGAGTGTTGAACTGGCCGCAAAGTGTGCAGCAAGCAGATTGGATTTGTGCAAAAAGCTGACAGCTGGAATGTCATTGTAAATGCGCGTTGGGACGGAGGATGAGGTAGAATTTTTAATATTTTTGGCGAACGACCAAAAATGTTTACTACCTTTGGGACATTGTAGTATTTTTTGCCTCAATTTGTGGTCATGTTGAAATCTCACGCGCTTGAGAAAAACGTTGCAGTCATTCCTCGTTTGAACTTTTTTCGGTTTTCCTCTGTCGGGTTGGTCTTATAGGACCGAAAAAACATTTCTCTAACCCTGACAGCTTTTTCTTTTGGTCTGATGCTCTTAATCCGATAACGGATAAAGGATCTTATTCCAAGGAGAATGGTGTCAGTGATTATATCAGCAGCGGCATCCACGTCGTTATCGAGGAAACATAACGACCAGTTAAATTTCCTTAAAAAAAATCCAATTGGCTTTCTCGTATTGCCATACGGTTATTTTAGGAATTTTTTTTCTAACTGTGTGGTCAGCATACGATAAATTAGCTGATATGACACAATGGTCCGACGAGTCTAGAGGGGAGAGCACATCAACGGTGTACTTATCAGGGTGAGAGGTTAAAAACAGGTCTAGGGTGGCGGTATGACTATCAAAGTCTTATATTCGCGTGGGCTCATTTGCAAGCCCGTCCTTCGGGTGTTGTCTGTCCAGAATGCCGAAGCCACCCAGAATTGAGTATATTGAAATCGCCCGTAATAACGATTTCAGTATGCGGATACAGGGATACAATTCTTTGTATGGAGTCAGACAGCGCATCAAATTCGTTAAAAGTCGAATTGCTGTCTAGTTTGGAGTTTCTGTAAATAAAGTAGTAGATAATTTGCTTACGGAGATGGAATTTTAACAACATGGAATTCAATTCCGGATTGGAACAGGGACTTCATTGTGGTGGAATTTGGTAAGCTACATCACTACGCACGTAAATCTCGAGACCGTGATGAGAAAAGAATATTAGTACTAGTTCGTAGCCAGGTAGCTTGAGATTAAAGTGCTTGAGAGGTGTGGGCGGGGATCTACCTGTGTTTTACTAAGTGGCAAAACAGGTGGTTTGAATTTATAGACGTGGACGTACGCAGGAAAGTGATTACTTTTTAGCCCGCGTATATTTGCTATGTCTTGATTACAAATTAACAAACACCGAAATGCTAAGCAAGGCTGGAACGTGAAAATTCTAAATTTGGTTTACCGAATAAAATTGTAGTAGGTGTTGTGCCCTTACAACAAAATGAAACAGTGCACCAACAGAGTTCATACTCGCAACCCGCTATTCATCGGTTGTTACATGAACTCAGTCACTGCCTCTGCTGCATAACAAAGTTATACAGTAATGGCAGTGGCCGAGTGCAAACAACAGCACTCTGTACAGGGGCAGAAGATGTGGGAGTGCCCGCACTGCATCCATCTTACTAGCTAAGTAAATAATAATATTAGTCCTCGCAGATGGTCTTTTTGAATTGAATTTTAGACATTGGTATTTCTAGTTATACTTATTATGAAATAATATTCCTAAAATACTTAAATTAGTAACAGTTTCAATATCAATACTATTGTAGGTAAATGTAAGATTATTGCAAGAGGTCTTACGACAAATGTGCAAGATTTTCCATTTGTCGACAGAGAGAATAGCACTTGATGGGTTTGACCATATGGATATATCTTCTAAAACATTTAACATATTTTTTTACTCAGGTCTTTGTCTATTCACACGATAAAAATGTCATCTACATAAATACAGTGGTCTAAAGCTGTATGTTTAGCCATAATTCTGCTAATGTCATAAAAAACAATGATGAACAGCACAACCGACAATGAAGATTCTTGACGAATACTATTAAAAAGTGTGTAGGAATTGGAAGAAACGTTATTCGCCTCAACACTGGTCACATAATTACTCATATATATTTTAAGACCAACTCCCCATGAATTCAGTTTGTCTAAGACAAGGTGGATACCTATAAGGTTAAAAGCTTTCTCAAAATCCAATGCAAGAATCATTACGTGATAACGGGTAAATAAGGCATCACATGCGCATCCTTTGCCTAATTTAAAAGCCACCTGCTTAGGGCTTATGCATTTTTTTTATTCAATTTTGCCTTGATTTTCAAGTACTTTAGAGATAATGAGCGATGTAGCGATATTTTTTTGGTTTGGGAATAAGAAATATTGTTGCCAGCTTCAAACTTTGAGGAATGACACGAGTGTTAAGAATGTTGTTATAAAGTGCAATAGTTAGACACTGTTGGGGATGGGAGAGTATGAAATTCTGTCCCTACATGGCGTTTTGCCCTTAAGCTTGTGAATACAAGATTCGAATTCTAAATTTGTGATACGAGAAAATAGTCTATGGAGATGCCTAAAAAATTATTCGTTCTGGTAATAAAGTTGGGACGAAGGTTTTCGTCCTTTTCGTCCTTTGTTAAAATACCAAGAAAGAGCAAAATGTGAACAAATCTGATTTGGAGTTGATATAGGACCATCAGGTGCTTCTATAACTTTTATATTTGCTTGGCTATAATTACCAGTTAAGAGTTAGGTAGCCAATATAGTGCTAAATCTTGATAGAAGATGAATTTTGGCTAAGCCAGGAGGTACAGTCAAGGAATTTCTATACTGATTTTTAATTCTCTGCGAAATTTAGCATTGATTTTTTTTAAATAGTTCTACGTTTTCTTGACTCGGATTGAAAAGCGTTTATGTAGAAGCATAGAAATTTTGTGGTTTCTCAAGATGTTTTTTTTTTAAGAACTTAACGCTCAAGTGGGTATGAATACACTTTTATAATGTAGAGAGAGAAAGAAAGATGTTTGGGCTTAGGGGTCATTTCGCTCCATGGGTGGCATACAACATTTAATAGGGAGACTAAATTCTTAGTGGAATTTGGCTTGTTGTTGATTTCTAGTGAACTGCTCATCTTACTTGATTTTCGTTAACTGGAAAAATTAATGTTTGTCGGGCGAGGCTGGGATTCGAACACCGTACCCTCCGATTTGGAAAGCCAGTCTACCACCAGTCTACTACCACTTGAACCACAGCCAACCAAATTTAATCTTGTTTGGGGAATCGACTTGTTTTGCTTTCTGGAGCAGCGCTGCTTTATTTATATTATCTGAAGGATTATATACTGAGAAGGAATCTAAAGTGAGCTTGCTGAAATAAGCCCAGTTAGCAATTTACTAAATTTTTAAATTTGCGGTTTACTGGTGTTTGGTAGCAAACTATACAAATAGTGATAGTGGTTATTATAGGAAAATGATCACTATTAAATAGTCATTTCCCACGACGATGTGCGTCAAAGTCAAAGTGTTGAGTGTGGAAAGATGAGTAGGAGAGCCGTCATTCATGAGATTAGAGTCCGATATACATTTGTCTAGTATGACACCTCTACTATGGGTGATAAGAGATCCCCAAAGAACACTCCTGGCATTGAAATCTCCCGTTAAAATTAAAAATTTGGTACTTTGCTTGGCCAGATTTGGTTAACCTAACTTCTTCGAGCGAAAGTGAGGTCCTATACCTTTTGTTAGGAACAACATTTTTGATTTTA
This sequence comes from Volucella bombylans, assembly GCA_949129095.1. Taxonomy (NCBI): domain Eukaryota; kingdom Metazoa; phylum Arthropoda; class Insecta; order Diptera; family Syrphidae; genus Volucella; species Volucella bombylans. Next base: position 65,148,960 of record OX422142.1, read on the forward strand.
TACAATATCATATATTATTTGTTATTGCTGATTAAGTTATTGGTGATGGAAGATATAGGTGAGTTTTATAAAGCATTAATGGAAGTAGGTGGTATAGGTGAGGACGCGATTGGGCGATTATTTCATTATGAATTGGTTGTATAATTTTGTTCCTTTAGATTTGTTAATGGTAAAAGAGGTGCAGAAAGTGATGCAGTGGTTGTGAAAGTGTTAACTTTGGAGACGTTACTATTGGAGGAAGAAAGAGGGTTATCTTTTTCTTTGGACATAGTTGGTTTATTAGGGATAACGGTATTATGAGTGCGCTTATTATCAGTACGGGTGGCTTGTCTGGCTGTTTTGGAAAATGAACTAGAGTTTGTGATTGTTTGTGTTGAATGCATTTGATTGATAAATACGCCTGTCTTCCCTTATTTTGAAGATATGTATTTCGCGCAGGATTTTGAAGAGAGAAGATGCACATCAAAGCAGTTAACATACATTCTACGACTGCATTTTACTTGATCGTGTGAGAGTCGATTACAGTTTTCGTATGTTTTACTTTTTTCAGATCTCTTAGCTGTATGTGCAAAAAGCTCGCAATTACGACATCTCATGTAGTTAGGAATGTACTCTTGAACCTTGGTCTTACCATGCTATTTCTGCAACTGAAGGCGGTTTGTAGCGATCGAAAGTAAAAAGCATAAGCCCGGTAGTACGCTAGGCGTTTTCAATAGTTTTTGCAAATTTGTACCCTTCTATAACCCCTTGCGACTTCATTTCGGTCACAATTTCTTCTGCCTTTATAGTAATAAGGGATGACTATGCCTTTTGAAGAGTTTAGGTTTGTGTGAATGGATTGCCAAATTGGTAATGCGAAGGAAGGAACTTGTCTGCAACCTTTTGAGATTGCGTTAGTATGAGAATACTACCATCTCTGGATTGAGAAATGTTTTCATATTCTGTGCCAACCGCGTTGATTACTTCACTAAGCACGAAAACACTTATTGAAGTTAGTGTTTTTTTTTTCATCTTTTGCAGATATTAGCACAAATCTTAGGATTAAAATTAAAATTATTACGGGGAGTAGGGAATACCTCCCTGTTAGATTTTTTTTTTGCCTGGGTTCCCAAGACAGCGAATCCGCAAACTCATTAAACTGATTCCTGGAATTCTTTTTTTTTTTTGGTTACGGAGCCATTAAATTTAGGAAACGTTGAAACATCAAAAAAATAGCAAACGCGGTTAAATAAAATCAGAAAAAATAGGAAGGAGAGTTTCTTCACTCAGAGTGATTCGAGGAATAATTCACAGTATTTTTTTCTGTGCTTAAAACTCTACAACAGCCAAATCTACGTGTCAGTGTTATACCTTCACACGCAGAATTTTTCTGTCTGAGTTCCAATTACACAAATGAAAAACTGACTTGCCATGGGCAGGGCAGGATTCGAACCTGGACCCTCCGAGTGAGAAGCGATTGCTAGTACCACTACACCACGGCCACCCCATGCGATCCACACATAGTCTGGCTAAAGGGTTTGTGCTATCAATAAAGCAATACTCTTCACCAGCCGGGAGAAAAGGAACAGTAACCAATTCCACATCAGCTGTCTACAAACTAGTACCAGCTGTATCACTTGAAAACTTAGAAGAAGACTTGCTAATCTTATATATGAAGCAGTCAACCGAATTAATGTTTTGCGAAATGACTTAATTCATCGCATCTCGTTAACTGTCGACACATCAAGAAAACGTCAATAACAAGCTGAGCTGCAGATAAAAACAACGAAAAAGCTAATTTAGGATGTACAAGAACGGGGAAAGGAGATGAAAACTGACTTTGCTGAATCGCAGATGCACTCGAAGGAGAAGTAGCTGATCAGCAAAAAGGATGTGATTTGTTTGAACAACGAGAAATTCCGGCCTGCGCTATTAATTTTGGCAACCGCAGTTGCCCAACGGAAACTTAAAGACAATCTTTCATCATCTTTGCCATAGCATTGATTGCATGCTACCAACATTGTAGGCAGTTTTTCGTTGCCAGCGACAACAACGAAATAATGGCTGGTCCATCACAGACAAAACTGACGCAACCATCATTGTTAAAGCATTGTTAAGCACTCCCCACGAAAGAAACACCTTTCTGCAAGTTGTTACTATCTTTTGTAAAAACGAAACACAGCTGTGTCTCCAAGACGTAGCCATCAAATCAGAAAATAATAAAAATTCTTATATGTACGGGAGTATGACCAGCAAAAACCGCTCCCTTTACCACAGAAATGTGCGTCTAAAGTTGTTTTCTGATTACACGCACATTGGTTTCGTCTATGCAAAGGAGAGTGCACACGCAAATGGAACACTGGTCGGGAATGAAGGATTATTGGATGCTATATCCGCGAGACATCAAACCGTAGAAGAATACCAACAATAAAGATGACCGAACTTGCCGTTCAACATTTATTATCAGTAATTTTTTGTTTTGTTTACACCTTTTTCGTTTTTCTTTAATTTTTTTTTGTAACTGTGAAAGTGTGAACGAAGATTACCATTCGCACACCCAGCTAAGTTGTATGCACTTGTTCATTTTTCGGTTCTGTCAAAATGTATAAAAATTATGCTTAATAAAACCTTCTCTCTTCCGTTTAGCCATTGATAAAGATCGGTCGTTTTATTTTATGCTTTCTTAATAATCAGAATCGTATCTAAAAACCAATAACGTTGTAATGTTCGAGAAAACCAAAAAAATTTCCCTGTCACACGTGCAAGCGAACCAGTCATTTTGTAAAAAATTGCCCGCAAAGATACAGAAAGCAGAATAACAATGAGAAAGAAAACAAATCTGTCTAAAATGTGTTATTCGCATCACTCTACGTCAACAGCTGCAAAGAACATCACATTGATTTGTGGACACCGGTGCAACTACGCGCATGTCAATGAGTGATTGCATTTTATTAAAGAAAATGAAAATAATTGATAAAGAATTTATTGCTGCAGACAACTCAATACGTGCGACGAACTGTGTCGGGGAATCAAACAGAAATTTGCATAGGGGGCTTCGAGTGTTTTGGCGGCATTAAAAGGTGTAACATATGTTCCACATTTGTGTGCAAACTTACTTTCAGTGGTCCAAATGACCGTAAAAGAAAATAAAATTATCTTTGAAAAGGGTTTGTGCAAAATTTGTAATCAGCCTCTCTCGTTGATTGACTTTACTTTATTGACTGATTCGATAACTGCACAATTTAGAAAAACGATGCTTGCAAGGCAATAAGTGATCTTTGGCACAGACGATTGGGGCACATTTGTGTGAACAACTTAAGAAGTGTTAAAGATTGTTCGACTGGAATAGTCTTTTAGCAAATCGAGTTTGATGGCCAAATCACAATGACGTTCGCGTGGTCGAGCTTTGACATATTGAGTATAAGCAATGGGCTCTTATGGAGCAATCCGAATTGTAACCTCAGGCTTTTCTGACACTTTTGATCGTAAATATCGTAAGCTCGGCATCAAAGCCGTAGTAGAGCTACTCTCTACTTCGTCACGCATTTGACAGCTATCGGCTATCAGCTCTACTGTCATTTTTGTATAAAAAAAATATTGGAATTGCTCGCTTTGACATTACACGATACGTTAATGTGTTCGGTTTGTAGCTAGATTTGGCTGTTGTAGAGTTTCAACCACAAAAATCTAGTGCAAATTATAACTTCGAAACACTCTTAGTGAAGAAAAAACTCTCCATCCTATTTGGACTCCCACCCCTGGAGAGCGAATATCGAAACCAAATACACTTGAGTTTCAAACTACTACAAACACAATTTTTCCTTTCTCCTCCTTCTACCTTTCCGCCCGCGCCCTGGAAACAGTAAAAGGGTATCTAACCCCATAGGCGTGCGTAAATTATAAATAAATAAAAAATCAGCAGACGAGGGCAAAACCAATATAGCTGATTCATCAATACTAGCTAGTGGTGATCACAGCGGCGCTAACACTTAACAATTGACCAAATTTTGACAGAATTTGGCGAACAAGCCCCTCAAGTGTTTAGTGTCATATAAATATAACAAACAAATTACTGGTGCAGCGAAGAATTATCTGTCAAGTGATGTACCGATAGCCTGGGAGGTGTGTAAACAAAGGTTAAAAATCCATTACAGATCAACAAAGGATCAAACCACCATCATCAAGGATATCAGTAACATTAAGGAATTTACAATTAATAAATTTTTAGACGTAATACAAGAAATTGTAAACAATATCACAGGATGTGCAGCATTTACTGAGGAAGGTCTAGAAATATTAGGTTGTACCACATGAAATGTTGTAGTAAGAATTGAAAAGCCAATATTTTCTTTACATTTCCTATGAGGGAAACGTGACAACTTATTGTCATTGGGGATACTCATATGCGTCGTATAGTGCGTCCGTTTACTGCTACGTCCTTAAATGCGTCATTAATGTTTTTCATTGCCAATGACGCATTATGTCCCATTTTAAATTCGTAAAGGACGAGGGTTCAAATTTGAACTGCCGACAGCATGGTAAATAATTCCTAGAAAAATAATAACGGTACTTGTAACGAACTTTAAAATTCTCAAACGTCAAGCACATGTACCACTTTATTTTATAAAAAAAAGAAAATTTAACGTTCTGTAACAGATGTTCATTAGAGAACTTCTTATTTCTCGACTGATCGAAAATTTGACATTTCATGTGGTACAACCTAATAGCCACCTGCCTGAATACCGCGCTTCTTTTTAATATAAAAGAAGTAACACCAGGCGCTTTAGCCGCTGAAATTTAAAATAAATATTCACTTTAAAGTATCAGAACAATATTACACAAATACATGGGCCAGGAAAGGTACACAAGCCACATAACCACCAACATAGGACACAGAGTTTCAAAAAACAAAATTCCCAAACACAAAATAACTCTAACCACTATCACAATAGCAACAGGCCTCAACAATCAGGATCAGGGCAAATAAAACAAAATCTTAATCATAATACCCAGTCAAATCAGTTCAGTTCTGGGTGGGGTAGAACCTATGGATGTAGATGCTCTCAGTAAAAAAGAAGGGGTTAATCAGATAGAAAACGAGTTTTTTATCAACTAGCCTCGGACAAAAAAAAATATTTATTCAAATAACTATAGAAAGCAAAGATTGTATGTTTGATCGATACAGAGTCTACAATCAGCCTTCTAAATTCTAACAGAATAACACAAGAATTATACAAAAAGATCGCAGGAAATTTAAAAATTAATCTATTCAAAAACACAGAAAAAGTTAAAACCAAAAGTCTAGAGCAATTTAAAATGTCCGACAATTCTAGAATGAATTTTTAGAATTTTTAGATTTTCCAATCGTATGGCAGGTTATTACCGTAAGTTTATTAGAGATTATGCTAAGGTACCATATTCCATGATAAAATATCTAAAGAAACATGAAAAAATAAACATAAATGACCCACAGTACATATCGGCATTTGAAAATTAAAAAACCCTAATTTTCGCACACCCTATCTTAAAATTCCCAGAATACGACAAACAATTTGACAATTGACAACTGACGCGAGCAATCACACCATTGGTGCGGTATTATCGCAAAATGGACACCCGGTTTGATTTGTGTCAAGGACACTGAATTTACGGACATAGAATTTTTGTCGATCGTATATTCTGTTAATTATTTCCGCCCGTATCTCTACGGAAACAAGTTTAAAATTATAACCGATCACGCACCTACTCGTATTAAGTATTTACATAGTAAATACAAAGGTAAGGAATTTTCACAGCGAAACCAAAGATGGTTACTAAAACTACAAGAATATAATTTCGGAATGAAGTATCTTAAAGGAAAAGAAAATAAGGTAGCAGATTTCCTAAGCAGGTTGGAAGATACACCCAAAATTCAGGGAACCAACGACAATGACTCAAATATGGTACATATTAACAGAAACTATGCATTCGGTAGAAGAACAACAATTAGATCACATAAGCATAAAATAAGAAATCGTTAACAAGTACAAAACGCAGTTTATATTAACATCAGCGTTAACAAAGAAATAGAGATAGTGCATAAAAGAAGAATCATATCCCTGAACCCACTTGAAGGAATAAATAATATCAAAGATGTAATAGTTTGGTTTATAAAGAAAGGAATGACCGGATTATATTTAGAAGTTGACGACCATCACTACAATATAGTCCAATAAGTTATCATACAAATATACTCACAAGATAGAAATATCGGATTCATAAGTCTGCCGAAATCCAAACCGAAGAGGAGGCGCACAAACTAATAATTTCTATATACCATATAAAAGAATCAATGCACTGTAGCATTAATGAAACATATCATACACTTAAGGGCAAAATATATATAATTTCATATACAAAAGAAAGCCTTTGTAACAATTATTGACAAACTAACTAAATTTGCAGTAGGTTATACGATTACGTATATAAATTGGAGAAACAAGAAGGAAATAATAATTGAACACTTTTCTAAGTTTAGAAAGCCCAACAGAATTACCACAGACAACGAATTTAAGTCAGAACAAATCTTACAGTTTTTGAGGGAAAACAACGTTGAATTTAATTGGACTAAACCAAATAGTCATACCGGTAACCCAGATGTAGAAAGTCTGCACTCCACAATATTAGACAAAATTACAGGCATAGAACTTGACGAACAGACATTGAATAACATAGCACAGGAAACTAAAATCAAAAAAATAAATAGACTTAATGAAAAACGAGAAGATTACCTTGAACAAAGTCAGGTAGGACCCATACAAAATTATAAGACAACATAAACTTACAGATTCTACAGTTTAAGTCTAATCATTGTAATAAGTTTAATTATTGTAGCATCCTTTGTACGCATTGTTGTAGTAAGTCATATAAAATACGAACAGTTAAAAATAAAATTCAGGAGAATTCTAACTCAAATCAAGTAGGAGTAATATATGCAAGTGCATCGCCACAGTTCACCCAAGAATTGGGTCACCAATACCAATATTGATTCATCAATACTTGCGTATAAAAGGGAAGAATAAATAAAAGCCACCAGACCAGTATTTCGGTTATAGTTAGTGGTGATCGCAGTGTCGCTAAAGACTGCGGGTCGTCTTTGGGTTGGGTTCGCTGTCCCGCTTTTTATATTTCTTTTTTTTTTAAATACCGTTTTTAAAATGATCCTGTTTTTAATAATACCGCTTTTTTAAAATCCCGTCTCTTATAATCTTGTTTTTTTATAATCCCGTTTCTTATAATCCCGCTGTTACTAGTTGTTTTTATTTTAAAAATTCGCACGATAAAATAATGAGTGATTTTGTTTCAATGTATTTTATTGTAGCTTTTAACAAATATTATTAATATCATAGTAATGAAGTAAATATTCTGTAAAAAGAGAAAAAAAAACTTTAAACCATTATCAAAATAATACTTTCTTCATTTGTACTTAGTTCAACTGTATACTATGGGCTATACCCCGCAAAAAACCTTTCATTTTTTGTCTATTTTTCATAATTCTTTTTGTAGCGCTTGATTTTAACATATTAGTTTTTTTTTATATAATTTTTCTTGTCCATTTTTCATTTTTTCGATTTCAGTTTTCACCACAACTGTTTCTTTTCTCAAATCTGCAATGATTTTGTACATGCCAGCACTTTTTTGTTCAATTAAAACTTTCAGCCTGCGATACCACGCAGGCATTAATTTTGTTAATTTTGAACTACTCTGCAAAACTTACAAACTATTTTGCACGAAGTCATAATAGGCAGAGACTTCTTCGGGTGGTAAAAGCTAAACTTTTAACCATTCTTATTTTTAATGCAAACTCGTTACAGTTCCCATATTTGATCGCAAATCCTTTTCGTTGCACTCGTCTCCAAATGATTTGACCGAAGTGAAACAAACATCCTCTAAAATCTGAGAGCAGAAACAACATTTTCGCAGCCGAAACTATTGCCTTTTCGAAATCAGTTATGATTCTTTCGGGTTGTACAATAAGTCAATTGTGAATTCAGTTGCAACTCTTAACAACCCGGAAAGAAATAAAATAGCACTTTATTGTCTTTTTTGACATAAAACATAAAATAAGTGGGAAAACACTATTCTCAATCTGACCGTGTATTGTAAACAATTGACGCATAATAGAGGGAACGACATACATAAAATGTACCGTCCATCAACCAACATTTTGCTGTTTGCAGGAGAAGTAGATCAGAATAAGGGTTGTGGCTGGTAGCTTTTTTATGATATGTCCTCCGTTTTTAAGAGTTGTACTGACTCTTCCCTTGCAAAATTTTTTCTTTCTCTGCGAACAGCTGCATCGGAAAACTGCACCTACTTTTTTTTAAGGTTATAATCATAGCCGTCAGCTATTTCGGCCACCTTTGTTTGACCTAATATTTCTAATACAACTCATTGCTACACAATATAATTTTGCTCTACCGCCAATTGTGTAGTAAATGAGAGCTGTGAAACCGTTACCAAGAGGTAGATATTTTTTGTGCATGTATGTACTATACTTGCAATGCGTAAATACTCGTATAATAATGTAGGTTATGTAAGCAAAAACAAATGTGTACATACAGTAAAAATCAAAAACATACCGACGTATTTTCTGTTAGTCGATAAATTTTAATTTTTTTAAATTTATTAAATAATAAAAAACCGGATATAACCAACATCTATTGTTATTTAGTTTAATAACCATGTTTTATAAAAAAAAAACGGGATTTGACCGGATTATAATAGATCGAGATTTTGAACAAGTGGGATTTTGGAAGACGAGATTTTAAAACTTTTTTTCGGGATTTTTGAAAAATAGTATTGTAAAGAGCGGGATTCCGATACGCTCCCATCATCATTGGTTAAGTTTAAAATCAGTACATACCATATAAGCATTAAAACTAAATAAAAAGTCTCCATTGACCGAGAGAGAAAAAAAATATTTTTTTTTTTATGTCGCGAAGCAAAGTAAAACGTTACTCGCGCGAACGCGACATTGTGATTTGGCCATAAAGTGTGAAATATGCGTAAGGTGCAAACTCATAAGGGCGTCGTTTAAGGAAGTGGGAAAGTGTGCAAAAAATTTATTAGAACTAATACAGTCCGATGTTTGGCCTTTCGAAGCTTCTTCACACTCAGGTGCGCGTTTAATTTTGACATTTGTGAACAATTTCAGCCGTAAAGTGTTTGCAATCCCAAAATCACAAGTGTTTGAGGAATTTAATACATTTAAGACCTAAGTCGAAAATCAGATTGCAAAACAAAAAAAAAAGTTTTTCCGTACTGATAATGGCGGGGAATATGAAAATTTTTAGTGACTAACGGCATTAAACGCGAAAGAACGGCACCATACACGCCAGAGAAAGTAGGCGTACCTGAGCGAATGAATATAAGCATTGTGAAACGTATGCGATGCATGTTGATTGACGCTGGTTTAAACAGTTAAAAAGTTGTAGGCAGAAGCTGCATCAACTGCAGCATATTTGTTGAATCGAGTCCCATGCCGAAACAATGATCAATCACCAGAAGATCGTTGGTCAAATAAAAAACCCGACTTGCGCCATCTCAAGGTCTTCGTCTGCAAAGCTTTCGTGCACATTCCGAAACAAAAGCAAAAAGTTGGACGAGAAGTCAATTGAATTTAACTTGATGGGGTACAGTGCAGAATCAAAATCGTATAGAACCTCAACACAAGGAAAGTCGTCGTTAGCAAAGATGTCATCTACGAAAGTAGCAAGGTAAATGAATGTGGTTTGACTAATGAAAATTCCTCTTTATCATCGACAGCATATTTCCCTGTTTATATATCCGTTAAGGATGCTATTTACAATGCTACTTCTAAGGGGAAATTGGGAATGAAGTTAGCATTGTGAAAACAGATCAATTGACTCACGATCCAGCAGTCAAGTCTGCATTTGAGGTTCAAACTGATGGCACTCAATTATTTAGCGAGCCAGACATAAACACTTTAGCTGCAAAAGCAGTAACGAGGAGTATGAACATAGCACAGGGGAAGTGTGCCGATACACTGCAAGACGTGCCTGAATCCGGCCTGATCCGGTAAATCAATGTCAGAATTTTTACTTCACAACCTTGCTTAGTATCGTCGGTGTTTGTGTTTTCTGTGTTTGTCTGTGATTATGACTAGGGAATTCAGGGTAGACGTAGGCAATATACGCGGACTAAAAAGTAATCACTTTTCTGCGTACGTTGACGTCTGTAAGTAAGACCAGCTCTTTTGGCACTTAGTGAAACACAGGTAGATCCCCGCCCACACCTCTCAGATCATTCTGATCTTAAGCTACCTGGCTACGAACTGGTGCCATTATTCTTCTTTCACCGCGGTATCGCAATTTATGTGCGTAGTGATGTAGCTTACCAAACTCCACCACAATGTGATCAATGTTTCAATCCGGAATTCAACTTCATGTGGTTAACATTCCATCTCCGTAAGTAAATCATCCACTACTGCTTTATTTATAAAAGCCCCAAACTGGACAGCAATTCAACTTTTAACTAGTTTGATGCGCTGTCTGACTCCATTCAAAGAATTGTATCCCTGTATCCTCATACTGAAATCGTTATTACGGGCGATTTCAATATACACAATTCGAAGGACGGTATGTTGAGATCTTCGCTGCGGAAAACAACCTAACGCAGCTTGTAAATGAGCCCACGGGAATACCAGACGTTGATAGTCATACCGCCAACACCCTGGACTTGTTTTTAACTTCTCACCCTGGTAAGTACACCATTGGTGTGCTCTCCCCTCTAGGCTCGTCGGGCCATTGTGTCATATCAGCTAATTTCTCGTACACCGACCACCCAGTTAGAGAAAAAATTCCTAAAAGAACCGTATGTCAATACGTGAAAGCCAACTGGAGCGGTCTTAACAGCTTCTTTAGGAATTTTAACTGGTCGTTATGCTTCCTCGATAACGACGTGGATGCCGCTGCTGATATGATTACAGACACCATTCTCTTTGGAATGAGATCCTTTATTCCTCATCGGATGAAGAGTATCAAACCAAAAGAAAAGGCTGTAAAGAGGCCGTCAGGGTTAGAGAAATGTTTTTTCGGTCCTACAACACCAACCCGACAGAGCAAAACCGAAAAAGTTTCAAACGAGCCAGAAATGACCGCAACGCCTTTCTTAAGTGTGTGAAATTCCTATACGACCAAAAACTGAGGCAAAAAATACTGCAATGTACCAAAGGCAGTAAAAATTGTTGGTCGTTCGTCAAAAACATTAGAAATTCCGCCTCATCCTCCATCCCAACGCTCATTTACAATGACATTCCAGCTGTCAGCTCTTTGGATAAGGCCAATCTGCTTGCTGTACACTTTGCGGCCAGCTCAACACTCCCAGATTGTGCTTTGTCTCCGCCTACACTTGAGTGCGTCGAATCTTCAATGGGACGAATCTACTTTCGCACTCGTGTAGTAGCAAGAGTACTTAAAGATCTCAACATACATAAATCTGCTGGTCCAGATGGTATATCTCCCCTTCTTTTGAAGAGGTGTTCTTCCTCGCTGGCAAAACCACTGCGTAAGCTTTTTCATCAATCCTACTCTTTAGGACTCTTCCCGATCAGATGGAAAACAGCATTTGTCCAGCCCGTCCCTAAAAAAGGCGAATCATCTTCTCTCTCCTCCTACAGACCCATTGCACTTACGTCCCTTCTTTCCAAGGTCATGGAAACGCTGATAAATCGTCAGCTCATGAAATATCTCGAAACACGAAAACTTTTCAATGACCGGCAATATGGTTTTCGTAGCAACAGGTCCACTGGTGATTTGATGGCATGTCTTACCGAAAAGTGGAACCAAAGCGTACAGCAATCTGACGAAAGCAAGATAGTTGCACTTGATATTTCTAAGGCATTTGATAGAGTTTGGCATCAAGCCCTTTTGTCGAAAATGCGTGCATTTGAGATCGACGACTCTCTTCTTCAATGGATTAGAAATTACCTTTCGGAACGTTAAATTCAAGTTGTCTTGGACGATATTCACAAAATAAATGCTGGTGTGCCCCAGGGCTCTATTCTGTCTCCGACACTCTTATTAATTTTCATTAATTGTCTCTTATCTGCTACTTCTAATCCAATATATTCCTTTGCTGATGACAATATTCTCTGCTTTTCATATTCGTTTCCGGACTCACGGCCCTGCTCTTCGGCTGTAGAACGAGAACGGCAGCGTATGCTAAGCTCATTAAATTCCGATATCAACAGCATAACTAATTGGGGAACTATCAACAGAGTGGAATTTAATCCTTCCAAAACACAACGCTGTCTGCTGTCTTTAAAGTGAAATTTAACCACCCAGCCATTATCTATGAATGGCACTTGCATCGTCGAAACTGAAAAACTGTTCATTCTCGGTATTTGTGTCAATGACAACTTACGTTGGAATGACCACATATTTGATATCGCCAAAAATGCTGCGAAATGTCTAGGTTTCCTCAAGCGATGTAAGAAATATTTTACCCCCTCTGATCTGGCCTCAATATATAAAGCATTCATCCGCCCAAAATTGGAGTACAATGCCCACATCTGGTCAGGTGCTCCTAAAACATCTCTGCACCTGCTAGATAGGATACAAAACCGTGCGATAAAACTTATTGATGATACTAATACCAGTCAATCAATTGACACGCTCGAACACCGACGTAATGTCTCATGTCTCACTTTGTTTTATCGCTATTTCCACCACCAGTGCTCCACTGAAATCGCCAGTAGCATTCCGCCCATTCAAACTTTCAACCGTAACACCCGTCTCGCTATGAATGCTCATCAGTATACCCTCAAACCCATTTTCGGACGTACTCTAAAATATCGTGATTCGTTCCTAAGCCGTAAACTCGCTTATGGAATGCCCTGCCGATCTCTGTATTTCCTGGTCGTTATAACTTGCAAACATTTAAAAGCATTGTACATCGGTACCTCTCTTTTCTTCCTCCCTAAATTTCCTTTGCCCGCGCTGTGAACAATCACCTTAAGGGTACACAAACCCCTTGAGCGCGCGCTCATTATAAAAAAAAAAACGTCATGTGAAATACGCCAGCCAATCAACTAAAACCGAGCTACAAGTATCAATATTTCTGAACATTCGATCAGCACTGCAGTGACTTACGAAGAGGCCATGTTAAGCCCAAAAGCCATCTTGAACAAGACATGGAAGTTGGTTGATCTTCTCAAAGGAAAAGGGCCTATAAAAAACAAGTGGGTTTATAAAACAAAGTGTAATGTGAATGGAAACATGAATAAATACAAGGTCAGGTTAGTGGTTAAAGGCTTTTCGCAAGTTGTGGATCGCATACAGGGAAACCTTTGCTCCGGTAGTCAGGTATACGTCAATTAGATTTTAATTGCACTGACAATAAACCTTGACCTTAACATGCTACAAATGGACGCAGTTACAGCTTTCTGAATGGAGATCTGCTCGAAGACAGTTACATGCACCAACCGGAAGGATTTGAGGATGGTACTAAACAAGTGTGCAAACTTCAAAATTCGCTTTAAGGACTCAAACAATCCAGTCGTTTCTGGAACGAAACGCTGAACAAAGCACTCTTGCAGTTCGGTGTAAAAAGGAGCAAAGTAGGTCTGTGCGTCTATTTTTCTGATAAATATGTAGCAATTTTAAGTTGGAAGACTTGGGCGAGGCATGCTCGGTATTAGGCGTTCGAAAAGTAACTCGCAACCGAAAGGAGGGAAGCATTGCAATCGAGCAGTCCTACTATCTTGCGGAAATTCTAAAACGCTTTCGAATGAAAAATTGTAATCCAATATCTACACCAATCGACCCAAACCAAAACAATTCATACTCCGACGCATTAAAACACATCGACGTCAAAACCAAATTTCTTCATCAAATGGTCGCCAGTAATGAGCTGAAGCTTAATTTCGTACCAACAAATGAAAACATAGCCGACGCTTTAACAAAAGTTAAGTTAGACTACCTTTCATCTAAATTTAGCCTTACCATCATTAGCCCCTATTTTAGTAACATAAATTATTATTTTTTGGTTTTTAACTTGAATTAATTTAAAATGTTTCATTAAAATTAATTGAAAATATTTCATACGTACTCGTAAAATAAGAATTGTTTCAAAATTATTACAAAAAACTGTAAATAGAATGTTCATTCAGGGAGAGTGTTGAAAGTGTGAACGAACATTAACATTCACCCAGTTAAGTTGCATGCACTTGTTCATTTTTCAGTTCTGTCAAATGTGTATAAAAACTATGCTTAATAAAAACTGCTCTCTTTCATTTAGCTATTGATAAAGATCGGTCGTCTTATTTGACGCTTCTTAATAATGCGAATTTAACCACAACCGTCCTATTACAACTATAGATGTTGCTAAGCTTACAGATTTAGCCATTTAGTTTTCATATGATTCTTTTTTCGATTCTTTCATCGAAAAATGGAATTAAATGATAGCGGGGTGAACCCCACTGGTGATGGCAGCGATATTATGTTGCGTGCTATGATTGAAGTGTCTTGTCGTCATAGGCAAGGACTCAAAGTTTGTCATCTAAATGCACAAAGCTTACTGCCACAAATAGATGAATTTAGAAAAAATTTTGTAGATTCACAGGTCAATGCAATCTGTGTGTCGGAAACATGTTTTTTCCAGATGTAAAGGATAGAGAATATGCTTTAAGTGGTTACAAACTTTTTCGTTCTGATAGGACCGATCGCTTTTGGTGGCAGTGTCGCAATTGATCTAAAAAAAAAGGTCTGACTTGTAAAGAGAAATATAAATCGCAAGTGGGTGTCCGACTGATTATCTTTTTATAAACATAGTCTGTGTTCTATTAGGTAGTGTGTATAGACCAAACAGGAATATCAATTTAAACCCGTGGCCGTGGCTCAAGTAGTAGTAGTAGTAGACTGGCTTCCAAATAGGAATGTTCGGTCTTCGAATCCCAACCTCGCCCAAAACTTTTTTTCAGAAACAAAAATAAAGTAAGGTGAGTAGTTGACTAGAAATCAACAACAAGTCAACTCCCCATTAAATATTGGATGCCACACATGGAGCTAAATAATCACTGAGCCCAAACCTCTTTCTTTTTCTCTCTATCACATTTTCTAAAAATCTTAACACATGCTGAGGCATTATAAAGTGTATTCTGGGCGTATGTTCTTTAAAAGTTCTTTAAAAACGTTATATATATTCAATATATATATTTTAATGGAAGAAAGGTCGAACAGTCCAAGTAACGTTATTTTATGCGGTGACTTTAATAGTAACCTTTTGACTGAAAATGTAAATACCCAGGTCCCTACCCATTTCAAGAATTCCTCCAGTACCTTGTTAGATTTGTTCTCTGTGAACAATACTGATATAACAATACGATAAGATTTCTGCACCCACATTTTTAAAAAATGACCTCATCTTTGAACACTTCACCTAATTATAAATTTTAAGGTTTTAAAAATGGCAGACAGATCTGCTCTTGAACACAACATACATTACATTCCATGTGAGCTGGTTTACGGTATGCTCTCGCCGGATGATCATGTTGATTTTATTCATGCGATAGTAAATCATCTCTTTGATACACACGTACCAATAGAAATTGGAACGGTAAGGAAAACACCAAAGGCTTGTTTAACGAACGAAATTTGTCATCCACCGATGGAAGCGCTTTTGTGTAGACGGGCTCAACTAAGTCTATAAACTCTTAAGAAAGAAATAGTGTTGTTTCGTGAAATAAGAATTGAAAAAACACAGTTCTTCTCCAACCAACTGAATACCAACTTAGATAGCCGAAAATTATGGAGTAACCTTCGTGAATTGGGGATAGGTAAACAAAAATTAAGCCGTTCTTATGACATCGATTGCAATGAACTTAATCGTAAGTTCTTATCAATTTCACATCGTATAACCTCAGATGTAAATGAAGGTTATGCTTAATGGTGACCTGCTGTCTCAACATAGACACCATTTTTCTTTACAAGAATAGAAAAGAAGGATGTAGCGGAAAGTTGTTTCTCCATAAAATCGAATGCGGTAGGAATCGATGGAGTTTATCCAGTTGTTATTAAAGCTATATTACTACTACTGCTTCCTTCACCGACAGTGGAAAATGATTAAAATAATACCAATTATTGTAAATTCGTCGGGTGAAGAATTCGGCTCAAGGTATGTAAACGAATTATGCATAAGCAAATAAATTAGTATGTCAATTTATTAAAATCTTGTTGCCAGTTCTCTCCAAACACATTAAAAATATGTTTAATACAATTATAATGAGGGGAATTATTCCTGATGAATGGAAGCAAGCAAAAATCATACCTGTTCCAAAATCACGATCGCAAAACAATTCAGAGTATAGGCCAATAGCTATATTACTTTTCTTTTGTAAGGTGTTTGAGAAAATTGTAAGCAAACAAATGAAGATTTTCCTTGAACTAAATAACCTACTAACCCAACATCAATCTGTGCTCTAAGCACAGCATAACTGTACAACTGCGTTATTAAAAGTAACTGACGACATCCGTTCTGCCATTGACAGAGACAAGATGTCACTTCTAGTTTTCCTTGACTTCTCAAAAGCATTTGATTCCGTAAACCATGACATTCTTTTATACAAATTAAAGAATCGATTTGCTTTTGATGATAAAGCGTGTCACTTGTAGCATCATAGCTCAGAAATCGCAACCAAGCTGTATTTCATTGTGATCGAATATCATCGAGCTTGCCGGTATCATCTGGGGTGCCTTAAGGACCCGTCCTTTGCCCCAGTTTTGTTCACGATGTTCATAAATGATATATATAAAAGGATAATCTACTGCGATTATCATATCTATGCGGATAACGTGCAGTTATACAAAAAAATACCCACATCTGCAGTGTCTTCTAGTGTCGAAAACCTTAACACAGACCTCGATTCCATATTTGTTTGGTCACAAAAAAACTGCCTTAGCCTTAATCCTTTAAAGAAGTCACTGCTGATTGGTAGTAACAATCAGGAGACTGTGATTTTGCCTCTTGTTATTAATAATGATGTCATTGAGTCTGTTACTAAAATTAAAAATTTGGGAATTTATTTTAACAAACAACTCAACTGGGCCGATCACATAAACTTCGTTGTCTCAAAAATATATGGCCTTCTAAGGGGATGGAGCCCGACAAACACGTACCTGCTTGTCAAAGTCAAAATGAAACTTAATAAGTCTTTCGTCCTGCCCATTATACTTCGCATGCTTAGGTTCTTCGTCCTTGAGAAAGCTAAATGTCGCATTTAATAGCTGTGCTATGATCGTTTCAAAAAAGACCTATTAAATTACTACACAAGTCGCAATTAATGATATTAAAATTAGCTTTTATTACTTAAAACTATATTTCTTTATCTTCATCTTTCCTCTTCTTTCATTTTCTATTTCTTTTTTAATTTTTCCTCTCGCTTTCATATTCTATTTATTTTCTTTTGTTATTAGGATTAAGATAATTTTTGTAAATGAGTGTGTAAAATAAATTTTAACTGTGCAATGCAATAAGTTGTTTAAATTTAAATATGCGCAGAGATGCTTAATTTGATAAATACTGTGATAAGATGTGAGCAGCGACATCTAGCAGAAAATGTCGATACTCGAAGACCAGAAGATTTCGATACTGGAATAACAAAGTCTCGGCTGGAGAGTGGAATCGAATTTTCTAGCAAATTGGAAATTGTATGGGACGCTGGATGGCGAAGTATGTCATTCGAGTATAAATACCAGCATCCCAAAGGTATGCAAATCAGTTCTAAAGTGTAATTTGAAGTGTTAATTAGGAGAAGTGATTAAGTGGTTTAAGTAAAAGATAAGAAAAGTATAAGTGGTTGAGAAATTGGATTATACTGAGAGAAACAATTAAATAGTGAATTGTAACTGTACTGAATAAAGGGATTTGAACTGAAAAGAATAAGTTCTATTATTTGTACCCACACAAACATTTTACATTGGTGTCAGAAGTGGGATAGGACTTATTGTGTGTAAAAAAAAAAAAAAAAAGTGTTTTCTGACTATTTGAAAAAGCTAGAATGGGTCGAAAACTATTACAGTTGACCCTCGTCCAACTCAAATCCGAGTTGAACAAGAGAAGCCTCAGCGCCAGTGGAGGAAAAAGTGACCTGGTGCTCCGACTTCAGGAGGCTTTGAACAACGAGGGACATGATCCTGATGCATATTCCTTTGATGTTGACGAGGATGAACGGACAAGTACCGGTAATGACATGGCTGGAATGATGCAACTCCTCTTATTAAAAATGGACGAACAAAACAAAAAAATGGACGAACAAAAGAAAAATCTGGAAGAACAAAAGAATAGCCTCGAACAAAAATTCGACGAACAAACCAACAACCTCCACGGTCTTCAACAGAAAATGGATGAACAAAAGAATAATCTGGGAGAACAAAAGAACATTCTCCAGCAAAAGTTCGAAGAAATCGATGACAAATTTGAAAGAATAGAGAAGAACGTTGATAACAAATTTGATACAATAGAGAAGAATGTTGGCGAAAAATTCGAAGAAATGGACAGTAAAGTTGAGCAACTGGCAAAGGAGCTCGACACAGTGCGAAAACAGAAACTGCGAGAATGTTCTTTAAGCGGTCCAAGGAGAAAAGAGTTGAAGCCTCCCTCATTCGATGGCCAGACCTCATGGTCTACTTATAAGAAGCAGTTTGAAATGGCTGCCTGTGCAAACGAATGGGACAATAAGGAGAAGTGCTTTGCCCTAGCGATGGCCTTACGTGGTCCTGCGGCAGAATTGTTACAAACAATCGATATCGAAAAGAATAGAGACTATATGGTTTTAGTGCAGGCTATCGAGAAACGGTTTGGGGATAGCCACATGCGGGAAGTTTACAAGGTTCAATTGCAAGGCCGTATGCAGCAACGAGGAGAAACACTGCAACAGCTCCAAGCAGACTTGAGTAGACTGGCACATTTGTCATATCCCACCGCAGGCCAAGAAATAATCGACGAAATGGCAAAGGACGCATTCATTGGGGGAATTGCAGATTTGAAGCTACAATCAGCAGTAAGGATGGCCGGGAAAAGAACCCTTGCTGAAGCACTTGCCTTCGCTCTGGTGATGGAAGCATCCAATCAGGCTTCCAAAGGAATGCATTTCGTAAGGGAAATAGTATCTGGTGAATGCTCCTGCTCAAGACCAACTACCATGCAACGAAATATCCCACGGGAGAGACGAAGGATGCGCTGCTGGAACTGCGATAAAGTAGGACATTTTCAAGGGCATTGTAAAGAACCGGTACGACGAGAAGGCTGCCTGCACTGGGGCTACAGGCAAATAGAAAGAAAAACCGGCAGAAACGGCTACCAAGAAACCGGTCAAATTTCCAGAAGCCATCAGTTAGGAAATGCTTACTTCGCGGGACAGAAGTCTGTAGCAGGAGTCCACGACTCCAGGGTAACTATCCCAGTCTCACAGGTAAAACAATGCAACCAAAGCCTCCCAGCAGAAGTAGTCAGTGGTAAAGAAGCGAAAGAACAGGCAACTATCCAAACGATCAGGACTGAGCCAATAGAGGGTTGGAGTATAGACGAAATCCGTTCCTCCCAACAGGCAGACAATGACATCGAACCAATATTGGCCTTTAAGGAACACGAGGAAAGACCAAGCTGGCAGCAGATATCAGATCGGAGCCAAATTCTGAAGGCATACTGGGCACAGTGGGACTCGCTTTTTGTGCAAGATGGATTGCTGAAGAGAAAATGGGAAAGTGCAGATGGGAAAACATCTCGTATGCAGCTAATAGTGCCACGTTCCAGAGTCAGCCAAGTACTCCATGAAATACATGACGGAATCTCAGGAGGCCATTTGGGAATAAACAAGACGTTGGAAAAGGTAAGGGAACGTTTCTATTGGCTAAGCGCTAAACAAGATGTCGAGAATTGGTGCAAAAAGTGCATAAGATGTGCTGCTACCAAGGGTCCAAAAGTAAAGCCACATGGACAAATGCAACAATACAATGTCGGAGCACCTTTCGAACGAATAGCCATCGACATCGCTGGGCCGTTTCCCGAAACCTTTAATGGAGACCGATATACCCTCGTAGTCATGGATTACTTCAGTAAGTGGCCGGAAGTGTTTGCCATCCCAAATCAAGAGGGTAAGACCGTAGCCGAACAGATAGTTAACAACTGGGTGAGCAGATTTGGGGTCCCAATGGAGCTGCACTCTGATCAAGGGCGAAACTTTGAATCAAAAGTCTTCCAGGAAATATGCCAATAATTGGGAATAAGAAAGACAAGGACAACGCCACTACACCCTCAATCTGATGGAATGGTCGAGCGATTCAATCGGACCTTGAATGAGCATCTGTCTAAGGTTGTCAGCAACTGCCAGCGGGATTGGGATCGACACATACCCCTCTTCTTAATGGCCTACCGAAACGCGGTCCATAGCTCAACAGGGCACACACCATCCGAGATCTTATTTGGTCAAACAATTCGGTTGCCAAGTGAAGCAAAATTCGGATCCCCACCGACGGAGCCCAAAGAGGTGAACGAGTACGTGAATGACTTACGCAGCAGGATTCGTAAATTGCATGAAGACACCAGAGAAAAGATGAAGCTAGCAAGCAGCCGCATGAAAACTAGGTACGATATCAAGGCGAAATCTGCCGGTTTCAACGAAGGAGATCTGGTTTGGCTGTATAATCCTCAGCGTAAGAAAGGCAAATCACCAAAATTGCAACAGGACTGGGAAGGTCCATACAAGGTGATAACCCGCATTAATGACGTTGTCTACAGGATCCAGCGTGGGGATCGAGGAAAATTGAAAGTGGTCCATTTGGATAGAATGTGTCATTTCAACGGGATGCTGAATGACGAAGTTGTTCGGGACGAACAACTGTAGGGAGGGAGCAATGTGATAACCACTTAAATGTGAGCAGCGACATCTAGCAGAAAATGTCGATACTCGAAGAGCAGAAGATTTCGATACTGGAATAACAAAGTCTCGACTGGAGAGTGGAATCGAATTTTCTAGCAAATTGGAAATTGTATGGGACGCTGGATGGCGAGGATTGTTCTCGAAGTATGTCATTCGAGTATAAATACCAGCATCCCAAAGGTATGCAAATAAGTTCTAAAGTGTAATTTGAAGTGTTAATTAGGAGAAGTGATTAAGTGGTTTAAGTAAAAGATAAGAAAAGTATAAGTGGTTGAGAAATTGGATTGTACTGAGAGAAACAATTAAATAGTGAATTGTAACTGTACTGAATAAAGGGATTTGAATTGAAAAGAATAAGTTCTATTATTTGTACCCACACAAACATTTTACAATACGAAATACATACCTACGAGTACATACGTACAAATCTACTGGTTTCAGTTCAATCTAGATTTCGAGCCATTTATAGCTGTACTACTCCTTTGATGAGTTTGGTGGAAGATATAAGATAAAAAGCTTGATAAAGTTTGTGTTACTTGACCCTTCTACAATAGATTTCTCCAAAGCCTTCGATATGGTCAACAATTCCACTCTCATAAGTTGCGTCATTGTTTTAATATGTCTCCATTTGCTCTAAAGTTACTCTCATCTTATCTAAAAGAAAGAAAACAGGCTGTGCCTTTGGAGGGCGTCCTATCAGAATTACTTCCTTTGGCGCGAGGCTTTCCCCAGGGGTCGATTTTGGGACCTCTCTTATTCTCACTGTATGTTGATACTGTATATTGATACTGTATATTTTGAATTCAGTAATGATTTAAATGTAGATCTTCGGAGGGTTTCAAACACGTTGGTGGAAAATAGCCTGGCACTTAACGTCGCATTATTTCAAGAAATAAGCTAGAGCTAGCCGATTTTCCATCAATCACATTTCAGCAATTGAATTTTGATGAGTCTTCGAAAAATCTAGACATATTATTCATGTGAGAATAACCATATAAACGCGATAGTGGGATGTTAGAATATCTCGACGATCCTCGATAGATAGAAGTCCAGACTCGGCACGGATATTTAATATGAGTGTAGCTCTAAAAGCATGTACGAGTAAGTTAGTTCGGAAAGCAGCATGGTAGGGTGGTTTAATCAGTTGAAGTGTTGAATTTGAACATTTACCGTAGATTGCCAACTCGTAGTCGATTTTTGACAGAAGAATTGATTTTGTTACGTGGACTAGAGTACTATTTTTGGAAGCTAAAAATCTGATAATATTAAGCCTGGTAACTAGTTTATTTTTTAAATCTAAACAATGTTTCTTAAAGTTAAAAGTATCATTAAATAATATTCCTAGAATGTTTAAAGCGTTTACATTAGGTATTTCAAGATTTATGAAATTTATTACAAAACTATTGCAGCTTGTTTTTCTACAAATATGTAGATGTTTACTTTTGCCTGGGGATATAGTGGACCCAGAATAGGTGCAATAGGTATTATCGTTGCATTTTGATAGTAGAACTAGTTCATCTGCATAAAGGGTGTGATTAATTTGGTTGGTCTTTGCAATAATTTCGCTTATGTCATTGTATGCGATGATGAACAGTGTTACTGATAAAGGTGAACCTTCGGGTATACCGTTGTTTAAATTATGTACATTGGAGCGACAGTTATTTGCTTTGACTCCAAACCTTCTGTTGTTTAAGAAGGCTTTTATATGAACACATTTTAGGTCCGATCCTTCACTTAAGTAGTTTATTTAGGACTGCATGGATGCCAATGCCGTCAAAGCCCTTCTCGAAATATCTATCTCTCTCTCTCTATCCAATTTTCCGAAAAACCGAACACTTGCATTTTAGGAGTAGTCATACCCTCTTGGGTGTTAGGTTCTTTAAAAAAAAAGTGTAAGGACTGAGACATGATTTTTTGCAGAGAGTGCAGATGCAACGTAGTCGTCTATGTGGAGTAAAGAGTCCATCGTGTTTAAACGTCACTTGATTTGGATTAATGAGATTATTTTTTTCTACGTACCAACGGAGTCTCATGGATATAATTTTGTTCAGTACTTTACTTTACTTTACTTTCTAGTGTAAAAGCGAGTGTGAAGTTATAGGAGACATACTGAGGGTGTTCAAAATATTAGGAATACTGCAAAAATTTCATTAAAAATATGAAAACAATGCCAGAACGAATTCGTGCTTTAAAAAAAGTTAAGGGAGTCGTGACAAAATATTAAAAATAAAATGTTTCCTCTATAAATAATGAATAAATATGATAAATCTTAAAACTATAAAGTTGAATTTTTTGTTTATTGCTATGGATTTTGATTTTGGATTAATTTTGCTGAAGAGCTTAACGCATTAGTGGGGGTAGTGCTATTTATTGTGGAAAGTTTGGTTTGAAGGAATTCGGGGGAAAAATTCAATTGGCTCGAGTAGTCAGAATAAATTGTTGAATTGTTTTGCGATCGTGATTTTGGAACAGGTATGATTTTTGCTTGCTTCCATTCATCAGGAATAATTCCCCTCATTATAATTGTATTAAACATATTTTTAATGTGTTTGGAGAGAACTGGCAACAAGATTTTAATAAATTGACATACTAATTTATTTGCTTATGCATAATTCGTTTACATACCTTGAGCCGAATTCTTCACCCGACGAATTTACAATAATTGGTATTATTTTAATCATTTTCCACTGTCGGTGAAGGAAGCAGTAGTAGTAATATAGCTTTAATAACAACTGGATAAACTCCATCGATTCCTACCGCATTTGATTTTATGGAGAAACAACTTTCCGCTACATCCTTCTTTTCTATTCTTGTAAAGAAAAATGGTGTCTATGTTGAGACAGCAGGTCACCGTTAAGCATAACCTTCATTTACATCTGAGGTTATACGATGTGAAATTGATAAGAACTTACGATTAAGTTCATTGCAATCGATGTCATAAGAACGGCTTAATTTTTGTTTGCCTATCCCCAATTCACGAAGGTTACTCCATAATTTTCGGCTATCTAAGTTGGTATTCAGTTGGTTGGAGAAGAACTGTGTTTTTTCAATTCTTATTTCACGAAACAACACTATTTCTTTCTTAAGAGTTTATAGACTTAGTTGAGCCTGTCTACACAAAAGCGCTTCCATCGGTGGAAAGCCATTAAAAGACAAATTTCGGCTTCCTTGCCTCTGCTGTTACATACAGGTGATCCCCATAGTGGGTTCCAGGTGTTAAAATCGCCTGTTAGTAATATGGGTGTGTGGAATGAAGTGACTATGTTGTTGATGTCTGAGGCAGTAAATGGTTGGGAGAGATACGACAGTTATTTTGTATTTAAGGGAGACTTTAACCGCTGCTTCGGAAATATTTGAGTTTATTGTTAGCGATTTGTGCGACACAGATTTGTGAATCAATAAACCGGTTCCTTGCTTGGCTGCATTGTTTGTACTTAGGTTATGGATGTTTAGGAGGTTCTGGTGAGATGTTGGCTTGGAGGTGGGTTTCCTGTAGAGATATAATTGATGGTTTGTGGTCTTTAATTAATAATTGGAGCTCGTGAAGGTTATTTAAAAAAATCTTTAAGGTTCCATTGGAGAACCTTGAGAAGCATTTTCTTTAAAGTAGGAGACTTCTGTACGATTCGGCGTGTGGCATATTGGGCAAAATCAGGGGTGGTAGCAATGGAGGGGTGAAATGTGTGACTGATGCACCGATCTTGAATAGTAAGGGTTCTGAGAGAGGTTCCTTTCTAGTGTAAAAGCGATGGTTGTTATAGGCGAAGAGTGCGAAGTTATAGGAGACATACAGAGGGTGTTCAAAATATTAGGAATACTGCAAAAATTTCATTAAAAATATGAAAACAATGCCAGAACGAATTCGTGCTTTAAAAAAAGTTAAGGGAGTCGTGACAAAATATTAAAAAAAAAATTTTTCCTCTATAAATAATGAATAAATATGATAAATCTTAAAACTATAAAGTTGAATTTTTTATTTCATGCTCCAAAATCAAAATCCACAGCAATAAACAAAAAATATGTGAAAAAAATGCAGTGTTCCTAATATTTTGAACACCCTCTGTAATGCTTTGGGGTGGTGAATTTAATAACCTGCCTATTTGCTTGTCGGAGAGCGGTTAGTGAGTTGGAGCAGATTGTGTGAATGATAATTTGCTATCAAGTGGTTGTTTTGTGCTGATAAGTCGAGAGTTACAAGTTGATTTTGTAATGGTATGCTCATTAATGGGATGATTGATATTCGAAGTGTTTTTATATTGGTTTGATGTTGGGGTTACGGTATTGAGTGAAATTGGAGTGTGAGTGTTTTTGGTTACTGGAGAATTATTTACGATGGAGGTATTTATTTGTGGGAGGCTTGGTAAATTTTGTTTAGCTGTGGTTATATGAAGTGGACAAAGTGCTGTGGTGTCATTTACAAGAAATGTTTTCTTTTTTTGATTTTCTTGCGTTGCATTTTTCATAACAGCAGAATATGAAATGGAAATGGATAGTGGGTTCTGCTCTTTGTAAATTTTTCTTGCTTCAGGATGAAAAAGGGATTCTTTGGCTTGGAGATAGCGAGGGCATGTTTTAGAGGACGAAGGGTGTTCATCAAAGCAATTTGCACATGACACACGTGAGCAATTGTTAGGAGAATGAGGGTGCAGATTGCACGTTTCGCACGATGCATTGCCATTGCATTTTTTTGTGGTGTGACCTAGTTGGCAGTTATGACAGCGCATTGGGTTGGGTAAATATTCCTTAACTTTGACCTTATACCAGCCAATGCTAACTGTGTTTGGGGGACGGAAGAGGTCGAAGGTAAATAGTATAAGGCTGGTGGGGCGTTGTATACCATCTGAATATTTTTTAAATTTAAAGACATCCGAGACGCATTGAGACTTAATTTCTTCAACAATTTCACTTTCTGGGATGTTAACGAGGAAGGGGGCATATACTGTTCCTTTAGATGCGTTATTATCGAAAACATTCACCATATCTGTTTCACAACTATGTTGATTGTTGAGGTCTAAACCTTAACTGAATGGGGAAATAAGGGAATTTATTCGAAGATAACCGACAATCTGCTTAGGTTTTAACTTCTCAAGTACCTTAGACAAAATTAGAAGTATGCTTATAGGTCTATTATCAGAGGGCTCCTTTGGTTTACTAGCAACAGGTATAACTCTAGCTATTTTCCAATAATCCGGAACAGTCGATGACGTGATCTAGAAATTTATAAGATTGCCTTTGACTTAAGATTAGTTATAACTTCAAAGACGTTACTATCCGCAACAAGTCTTAATTTAAGTTAGTACACAAGTTACTATTTAACGAGAAATGATGACTACTTCTTACATTCGATAAGAATGAGTTGTTTAAAGTGTCCGGGTCCAATAAGCAATCAAAGTGCTTTTGTTTGCTAACACCAATACTACGCAAGTTTCTTCAATGAGTTTTGGAATCTAATGATATATTTAATTTGGAGAGCTGGCTTGACGGAAATTTTCCCACTTGCTCGAAATTGGTGTTTCTTTCCATTTGTGATAGAGTTTCCTTCGCTTATTAATAGAGTCAAGAGCCTCAGAAGAAAACCATTTAGATTTTTTAATTGTAACTGTCTTTAGCGGTACATTGTTATCAATTAGCTCTAGAACTGAGTTTTGAAAGGAAGATAAATTTCCATTAGCTCCAGCTATGAACATGCATTGACTCCAACATATTGCACTAGCGTTTCTGTGTAGAGTGATGTTCTTATAGTCTCTATAAGTGATCGTTGTGGGGGTGGCATCAAGCGAAAAGTCAATTTTATAAGTCAGAAAAATTAAATTGTGGTCAGATATACCGTCAAGAGAGATTTGATCATAAAGAAGAACATTTTCCGCATCTGACACAGTGATGAGATCTAGTAAACTTGGAATTACGTACGGTGCATACCGAGTTAGCGCGGAGTTTACAATAGCATGACAAATTTCAATTATAAAGTCCAGGTCCAGTTTGCCTCGACAAACTCGACAATAAGTTTATGTAGAAACTTTCTCATTCATAAAGAGCCTTAAAGTCGGCTAAAGCCGTAAACAATAATAATGGACACAAAAAAGTATTTGGCATTATACTGTAAAATGTTTGTGTGGGTACAAATGATAGAACTTATTCTTTTCAATACAAATCCCTTTATTCAGTACAGTTACAATTCACTATTTAATTCTTTCTCTCAGTACAATTCAATTTCTCAACCACTTATACTTTTCTTATCTTTTACTTAAACCACTTAATCACTTCTCCTAATTAACACTTCAAATTACACTTTAGAACTCACTTGCATACCTTGGGGATGCTGGTATTTATACTCGAATGACATACTTCGAGAACAATCCTCGCCATCCAGCGTCCCATACAATTTCCAATTTGCTAGAACATTCGATTCCACTCTCCAGTCGAGACTTTGCTAATCCAGTATCGAAATCTTCTAGTCTTCGAGTTTCGACATTTTCTGCTAGATGTCGCTGCTCACATTTGAGTGGTTATCACAATACGCAAATGCGAAAAGACATTTAACTATTTCCTTCCGTAATTTATACAATTTTATATTCAATGCCGTGTGCTGTAGACACCGATTCAGCAATTTCTATCCAACGAAGATTCGACTTACAGTAGATAGCAATAACTCCACCTGTAGTGTCTGTTATGCGATCATTGCGATTTAATTCGTACTCCACGATATTGTAAACAATGTTTTTAATATTACGAGTACCTAGGGCCAAACCATGTTTCGCCAATACAGATAAAATCCACTTAGTCCTTAAAAATGTATCTCAGATACGGGCATTGATCTTGGCAATTTTAAGCCTCTGATGACCTCTACACAATATATATAATTAGCTTGAGTAAAAAGATTATTTATTTTATGATACGACGAAATGCGTGCTCTTTATTGATATTCCTACGACTAATTACTATATAAGATCTTAATGCTATTTATACTATTGATGCGCCGGCTGTTATCACCATAGAATATTCCGTTGTATGTTGCTTGTCGTTTGTTATTTACTATTATTTGGGTAGTTAATTGTTTGTATTGATAATGCATTTCGCGATAATGCATTTTAAGTGATGTCGGTGATAATGTTCTTTACATTCCTAAATGATAATGTAATCTGCTGTACGTGACTTGGTAAGAATGATGAAATAGGCAGAGAGTGAGATTACGTCCCTAACTCGCGCGAACAAGTGATTTTATCTGCTCTTAAGATGTTTGCGCAATGTGTTGGCGAAGGGAAGTCAGGGAGGGAAAAAAGAGAGATACCGATGAGCTTTGGTTTTAAATGTACGACCTAGGAAAGAATCCCGATATTTCAGAGTACTTCCGAGGAGGGCTTGAGAGTGTTCTGAGGAGCATTCATAGTGAGATGGATGCTACGGTTAAAAGTTTGAAGGGTTGGAATGCTACTGGCAATTTCAATAAAGCACTGATGGTGGAAATAGTGATGAAACCAAGTGAAGCAGGAGACATTACGTCGGTGTTCAAGGGTATCAATTGTCTGACCGAGCCTTCTCAGTTGTGTTAAGTTTTCATTATTTTGAAGTTCTTGTAAGGATAAAATTTGTTTTTTTGTGGTTCAGGATTAAATTGCTCAGTGAAAGTTTTCTCAAAGATAATAGCACTTTTTAATTTTGGCTTCTGCAACCAGCAAGCACGTAACTTTTACACTGTCTGAGAAATCTAAAATATTAGATAATATTGAAACTGGCAAATCAGTTAGGCAAGTAGCTGACATTTTTAAAGTCCCGAAGTCAACTGTTTTCGTTATAAAAGCCAATAAGAAGGAAATTCGGAAATTTGTATCTAACACATTTCAAGGATCAGGTAAACTGAATATTTAAGTTCTAACAATATATATTCACTTTTCAAGGACATTTTTCAATTGGTTCCAGGAGAGAGAACGGCAAGTTGAATATCAAGTGGTAAAAGAAGCTTTGGTGATTTATCTAACAAAGGAATGTGCCAATTTCAACAGAAGATAACAAGAGAGGAAGATTTTGTAGCAAATTCTGGTTGGTTAGAAAAATTTAAGTTGTAGCATGGAATTCGATGTCTTAAGATTTGTGACGAAAAAGTATCCAGCCTTTTCAAGAAAAATTTTTTAAAAGTAATTAAAGAAATGAACATAATTGGAGAACAGGTTCCTTCCGGGAACTACATGGTTAATCCGAGGTCGTTTAAGAACGTTATTCTTCCAGTAGCATATATGTTTTGCAGTTTTAAATCTTTTTTATTTTTGAGTGTTTTTAGTAATCAATAGAGCATTTTTGAATCCTTACTGTTAATTTCAATGGCTTTCTTAAACTCTTACCATGTTTTCGTTATAAATACTATCTCCCCTAGTTTTTTGTATTCCACATATTTCATATCATTTTTATTCTGTATGCAGTTTTTTCACAGTGTTTTCTTCAATTGAATGTATGTACTTAGCTTACATAGAAAAGAAAATCCTAGCAAATCAGAGGCCAGATCTATTGAGAATCTTAAAATTCTGCTGGAATCAACCAAATTCTATAGAAGAACATGCCGATCCTTTCATTATCACCTAACAGGCATATGTCAAGGCCTCTCACGAGGTTGTGCAAAAGATTTAAAACAAATAATAAGTATGCTTTAACCACCTTCCCTATATGTATTATAGATAGCGGCTTTAATAATATCTACATTAAATTTATTCAAGAATTTCTCAGACGCCTTTATTAGCAATTGAATTATTTTGGTAGTCAAAACCAGAATTATTCATTCACGGTTAGAAACTGGAAATAAAAGACTTCCTTAGGTTATGGTTTTCTCTCCTATCACCATCAACAAAATCTTGTCTGAACTCAAACTCCCTTCTTTTGAAGGCACGCTGGCAAAACCACTGCGTAAGCTTTTTCATCAATCCTACCCTTTAGGACTCTTTCCGAACAGATGGAAAACAGTATTTGTCCAACCCGTCCCTAAAAAAGGCGAATCTTCTTCCCTCTCTTCGTACAAACCCATTGCACTTACGTCCCTTCTCTCCAAGATATCTCGAAACACGAACACTTCTCACCGAAAAGTAGAACCAAAGTCTACACCAATCTGGCGAAAGCAAGATAGTTGCACTTGACAGAGTTTGGCATCAGGCTCTTTTGTCGAAAATGCGTGCTTTTTGGGTCGATGACTCTCTTCTTCAATGGATTCGAATTTACCTTTCGGAACGATCAATGCAAGTTCTCTTGGGTGGTTTCAAGTCTGATGTTCACAAAATAAGTAAGTTAATGATCTCTTGTCTGCTACTTCTAACCCATTATATTCCTTTGCTGACGACAGTGCTTTCTGCTGTTCATGAGAATGGCGGAATGTTATGGAGAGAGGCAGTTGTGTTTTTTTTTTCAACATCTTTTTAAGTGGAGTGTGTTTTACTTGTAGATATATTAAGATTGTCCGTTAGTTTTTGATTGTATGATTCAGGTTCGTGTACAGTCTTGTTACTTGGTATAGTTTCGGAACAGGTCGGGTCGACTGGGAAGGAGGTCAACCAGTGCGCTCGCAAATTATCGTGTGCTGTACCCAGAAAACGAAAAAAAAAAAAAAAAAAAAAATCGCACAGTGCGGGTATCCCCCCTCTCCTGCTCCTGGTCGAAGTACTGTTGCCTGCACTCGGTCATTGCCGTTACTGTATTTACCATACGGTGCGGGCAGAGTACGCATACATTCATGCAACAACTAATGAATAGCGGGTTGTGCGTGAAAATGTTGTTGGTGCACTGTTTAATATTATTGCAATGTGATAACAACTACATCAATTTGATTCGGTAAACCAACGTCTGAATTTTTACCTCGCAGCCTTGCTTAATATCGTCGTTGTTTGTGCTTTCTGTCTTTGTCTGTGATTATGACTAGGGAATTCCGGATGGATGTAGCCAATACACGCGGGCGAAAAAGTAATCACTTTTCTGCATACGTCCACGTCTGTAAGTACAGACCAGCTGTTTTGGCACTTAGTGAAACACAGGTGAAACACACTTCTCAGATCATTTTGATCTGAAGCTACCTGGCTACGAACTAGTGCCATTATTCTTCTCTCACCGAGGTCTCACCATTTACGTGCGTAGTGATGTAGCTTCCTCCGTTAGCAAATTATCCACTACTGCTTTATTTACAGAAGCCCCAAACTGGACAGCAATTTGGTTTTTTGCGAGTTTGAGGCGCTGACTGACTCCATTCAAAGAATTGTATCCCTGTATACTCATACTAAAATCGTTATTACGGGCGATTTCAATATACACAATTCTGGGTGGCTTCGACATTCTGGACAGACTACAGCCGAAGGACGGTGTGTTGAGATCTTCGCTGCGGAAAACAACTTAACGCACCTTGTAAATGAGCCCATGCGAATACCAGACGTTGATAGTCATACCGCTAACACCCTGAACTTGTTTTTAACTTCTCACTCTGATAAGTACACCGTTGATGTGCTCTCCCCTCAGGCTGTGTCATATCAGCTGATTTCTCGTACACCGACCACATAGTTAGAGAAAAAATTCCTAAAAGAACCGTATGGCAATACGTGAAAGTTAATTCGACACTCTTTTTAATTTTTTTAATTTTCCTTTGCTGATGACAGTACTCTGCTTGTCATATTCGTTCCCGGACTCACGGCCCTGCTGTTCGGCTGTAGAACGAGAACGGCAGCGTATGCTAAGCTAATTAAATTCCGATATCAACAGCATAACCAATTGGGTAACTATCAACAGAGTGGTTTAATGCTTAAAAAAACACAATGCTGTCTGCTGTCGTTAACGCGAAATTTAAACACACAGCCATTATCCATGAATGGCACTTGCATCGTCGAAACCGAAAAACTTTCCATTTTCAGTATGTGTGTCAGTGACAACTTACGTTGGATGACGACATATTCTATGTCGCCAAAAATACTGCGAAATGTCTAGGTTTCCTCAAGCGATGCAATAAATACTTCACCCCCTCTGATCTGGTCTCAATATATATAGAAATTGGAGTACAATGCCCATATGTGGACAGGTGCTCCTAAAACATCTCTGCACCTGCTAGATACGATTCAAAACCGTGTGATAAAACTTATAGATGATACTAAAATCGGACCCTGTACACCTGACTGTGATGCCATTTCACTCTAGTTCATGTTCTAATTATCTTTATCTGTTCATAAGTGTGGTGAAATCAGCTATAAAGAGTCCAAATTGTTTTAAAATAGAAGGTGTTGAAAGTTATAAATATTTAGGTGTAGTTATAGACCAAAATATGACTTGGAAAGCACATATCGAAGACATTAAGAAATACATTTTGTCTGTTACTCGTAATATGTATCTGTTAAACGAACACTGTTCCCAAAAAATCTTATTAATGTTTTACTATGGCCTTGTCCAGTCTAAATTACAATATGGTATTGCAAGTTGGGGGTACATACAACAGCACGATTAAAGTATTATACAAAACCCAAGAACTTATAATAAGAATAATTTGCAAACAAAATCCATTAGCACATAGCTGGCCACTATTCCTATCATTGGGTGTTCTTCCTTCAAGTCACTTATACATTTTTATGCGCCTAAGAATAAACAATATGACAATATCTAATATTCCAATCTCAAAAAAAAAAAACTCGTTGCTCTAAATTTTATACTGCGACAGCACCACGGCTTTTTAATAAATTGCCAATACATACTCGTATAAGAAAATAGTTCAACCCATTTTATTTTTAAAGGAATTAAAAAAATTTCTCTTCTATATGGATAGTTCTACAGTCAAAGCTCTTCTCAATACAAATTTCTAATATAAAATGTTTGTGTCATTTCATTATAAACTTATTTATGTACTTAATTATTATTCTTTGTATTTTGCAATATACTTGTTTAGCTTATTTATTATCCTTTTGTACTTTGCGACTTACACCACAAAATATCTTTTAATGTAAATGTATAATTTAGCTGAAGGAAGATTCGCCTCTATTCACTTATAGACTATAGAATGATTCCTATTTTCGAAAATGTTAATTTAAAAAAACTCACATGTAAATTTAATAATAATAATAAATAATAATAATCTAATCTAAAAAATCTACTAATATCAGTCAATCAATTAACAACCTCGAATACCGACGTAATGTCTCCTGTCTCACTTTGTTTTTGTCCACTGAAATCGCCAGTAGCATTCCGCCCATTCAAGCTTTCAACCGTAACACCCGTTTCGCTATGAATACTCATCAGTATACCCTCAAGCCCATCTTCGGACGTACTTTAAAATATCGTGATTCGTTCCTAAGCCGTACAACTCGCTTATGGAACGCCCTGCCGATCTCAGTATTTCCTGGTCGTTATAACTTGCAAACATTTAAAAACAATGTACATCGGTACCTCTCTTTTCTTCTTCCCTAAATTTCCTTTGCCCGCGCTGTGTACAAACATTTTAAGGGTACACAAACCCCTTGAGCGCGCGCTTATTATAAAAAAAAACAATAAAAAAACAAAAAAAGGAACAGGTGTCATATTATCTTGTTTTGTTATATTGGCAAATGGGTAATGGTTTGTGTTAGATTGTGAGGGGAACTGTTCTTTGTAGATGCGTTTAGTGTCTGTTATACTGCACTTTTTCTGGGTTTTAATTTTTAAAATCTGTTTCATCTGTAAAGGCTTTGGACATTCTTTTAATGAAGAGGGACGGGAATCCAAGCAATTCGCGTACATGGTTCGGGTGCATTCAAACCAAATTGGTGTGTGGATAATTGCATAAATGACGCATGGGAGTATTATTACATTTTTTAGTAGTATGACAAAGTAACTGGTAATTTCGGCATCGCATGCGATTCGGAATGTACTCAGTAATTTTAGCATTGTACCAGCCAATCTCGACAGTGTTTGGAATTTAAAGCATCGGTCGTTGATTTCCTTCAATCTGTCGCGTAAATTTGTACGCTTCAGTAACATTTTGCGTTTGCATTTCAGAGACAATTTCTGTTTCGGGAGCATTTATAAGCCATGGGGCGTATACAATACCTTTTGACAGATTAAGTTGGTTATGCAGGTTGATGGTTACTGGGCAAAGTTTTTCGTTGCAATGAACCTTTCGGCAACAGTTTGATTTTTTGTGAGGATTAGGATCTTACCGTCTCTCAGTTGTAAGATCTGTTCATACTTGGTGCTTATAGCGTCAACGGCTTTCTTCAGAGCAAAAATGCTCACTGACGGTAGAGGTTTACGAGGGGCGTTCAACATATTCTCGGTATCGGGGTGAAGCTGTGGTTGTATATATAAATTGACTTATTTATCAAGTAGTACTATTATTTTAGTGCATTCATGTAAAATTTCATATAAATGTGATTATTAATTCGCGTTTTATCTCTAGTTAAACAGAATCATAATGGCAACTGAGACGATGATGGTGCAAGGTGGGTGCCACGAATGCTCACAGCGCCTCAGAAAAAAGAATCGCATGCTGTAGAGAGCTTTTGGAGATGTGTAGTGAGAACGCGGACGGTGTTATGGATCGAATTGTTACTGGGGACGAAACATGGGTCCACCACTATGACCCTGAAAGCAAACAAGAGTCCATGCAGTGGCATAAAAAAGGAACAGACCCCCCGAAGAAGTTCAAAGTCACTCCGTCTGCCGGGAAGCTCATGACCACAGTTTTTTGGGACTCAAAGGGAATCTTGCTCATTGAGTACAAAAAAAAAGGTGAAACCATCAACGCCACATCCTACGCTTCCACTTTGCATAATTTGCGGGAGGAAATTAAAAAGAAAAGACGGGGTATACTCGCAGCGGGTGTGTTGCTTCTTCATGACAACGCTCCTGTTCACTCGGCGCGAGTTTCCAAGGCTGCTGCGCGAGATTGTGGTTTCGAAGAAATCCAACACCCACCCTATAGTCCAGACCTTGCCCCTAGTGACTATTTCCTGTTTCCGGTTTTGAAAAAATGTCTTCGTGGAAAAAGATTTTCGGATGATGAAGAACTCAAGTCGGCAATAAATGGGTATTTTGCAAAGAAAGAGGAAATTTATTTTTTTGAGGGTTTAAAAAAGCTTATCTCAAGATGTAATAAATGCATTGATGTTAGGGGAGATTATATTGAAAAATAAAAACAATTTAAATTCAATTCGCATTTTCCTTCATATCGATACCGAGAATATATTGAACGCCCCTCGTACTTTCACTTTCAGAAGCAATGACTATGAATCTTGGATTTTTGCTATTATTGATTTTGGGCAGTTCTGTGGGGATTTTAGGCTTGTAATGGTTTGTTTCTTTTAGCACGAGGTTCGTTGAGCACAACTTCGGAAAGAGTACTGAACCTATTTCCCGCCTTTGCTTTCGGCCCTGAGGCCATTGTGGTAGAAGCAACTAACACTCGCGAGGGTAAATGAGATGAACTGTACGGAGGAGTGAAAGAGTGGGAAATAAACTTTTTTTTTAACGGGGTACTGAACGAAAGTCAGTCGGTGACTGTACTCTAACATATCATGATTTGTTCCTAAGCCGTACAACTCGCTTATGGTATGTCTTGCCTAGCTCTTTATTCCCTAGTCATTATAACCTTCAAACATTTAAAACCAGCGTTCATCGGTACCTCTCTTTCCATCCTCCCTGATTTTCCTTCGCCCGCGCTGTGTGCAAACATTTTAAGGGTACTTAAATCCCCTGAGCGCGCGCAAATTATATAAAAAAAAAACTTATAAGATTTTTTGTTTCTGTTAAGCAGCAAAGTTGGCTTGCAACTATTTTTTGGAGGATTTCGGTTAAGTAAGGGATATGGGAAATCTTCCCACTAATTTTAGTCGAAACTCTTTTTAGCTTAGATCGAGACCATTTTCCAACTTTGTGGTATGAGACCACTGTCTAGTATTGTGTTATACAACCTTACAGTTCGTGCTTTTGCAGTAAGAGTCAGATTTTTTAACATCGGATATGCAATTCAGTCACGACCAGAAGTTTTACCTTTGACACATTGTAAGCAGTAATCGTATTATGTGAGAGAAATTATATCTTATTATTGTAATGTTTCTAAATTAGTAGCAGGGGAGGGAAGCGAGAATATCCTTAAGTTGAAAGTAGTAGGAAAATGTTTATCATTTGAGGCAAAAGATCCAACTTTGTGCGAAGTAGGTACTAATTTCTTGAGGAAAAAACATTTAGCCCACTGGCGTATTGATAAACTTTATTGTCTGCTTGACATAATCCCCGGTCAAACAATGTATGTTACGTTGATGGGCAAATGTGAGTTAATAGCCGAGACGAATTCGTTGAAGGATCTGAGCTTGCTCGATTTCAGTAGGTAGGCAGCGTTTGCTGCAGTTTGCTTTTTTTTAAATTGAATTGTAGTGATAATGGGAAAGTGGTCATTATTATGTAAATCAGAAGGACCACGCCAGAAGATTTTAGGCAAAAGTTTGGAGGAGCAACGTGTAATATCTATGTGGGTTGAGATGTGATGTGTAGAGAAATGGGTTGGGGAATCGACGTTGAGAATTGATAAATCATCATAAATCAGAATAGCTCCACCAATGTTCGTAGAAGGGGACCTCTATAACATACTCCAAGCATTAACATCATCTGCTAGAATAAGTGGGTTTTGACCTGCTGTGACAGGTTGTCGAGATCATTCTTATAAAAAGGTTGTGCCGGTAAGGTGTAAATATACAAAATGGTGATTTTTGCAGAGTTGTAGCTCAATTGCATAGATTTTGCAAGTTTGAGGTTAAGGGAACAATTCTATAAGGAATATTAGTTTTAAGTAGCACTGCAGTGCTCTGCTTCGAGGTGATGTTCTGTGGAAAATTTTAAAAATGTCACTTATACCCTTTAGGTGGGTGCGGAGAGAATCTATATGTTCAGTGGGTTTCCTCTAATAACAGGATATCAGGGTGATGTTCTTTTAGAATTAAATTAAGCTCTCGTCGTAGTTTGACATACAGGGTGTCCGGTGGAAAATTTTTGTTTTTGAACGTGAATAAAAAAAAACTATAAAGATGAAATATGTAGATTTTATTTTTTGAAAACAACATCATCCAAATGCTGCCCATTTAATCGCACCCACTGTTGAAAACGATCCATCGTATTCCGTGCCACAAGCTGGGTTGAATATTGATAATGTAAAATGTTTGTGTGGGTACAAATGATAGAACTTATTCTTTTCAATACAAATCCCTTTATTCAGCACAGTTACAATTCACTATTTAATTGTTTCTCTCAATACAATCAAATTTCTCAACCGCTTATACTTTTCTTATCTTTTACTTAAACCACTTAATCACTTCTCCTAATTAACACTTCAGATTTCACTTTAGAACTGAGCTTGCATACCTTGGGGCTGCTGGTATTTATACTCGAATGACATACTTCGAGAACAATCCTCGCCATCCAGCGTCCCATACAATTTCCAATTTGCTAGAAAATTCGATTCCACTCTCCAGTCATCAATGGTCGAGACTTTGTTATTCAAGTATCGAAATCTTCTGGTCTTCGAGTTACGACATCTTCTGCTCTGTAAATCTAGATGTCGCTGCTCACATTTAAGTGACAAAATATCTACGGATAGGCCTTTAGTGATACTTACGCGCTTCGTGGCGAGACTCGGTATTGTCTAACCCATTTCTTCAGATAAAAACGTTTAAAGAGGCCTTTCTGGAGCTCAGTAAAATATAAGGAATTTTCGTGGGTGAAACTATTCAAAAATTTTAACCAAACAATGAGACATCCTCCAGGTAGCTCCTTGGATGAGTGAATTTGTTTAAGTTTCTCTTTGGAAAAGCTAGATTTAATATTGAATAACATTGTACAATTCTATCTGAGACTGAAGTTATGATAATTGACCACTAGCACACGTGGAGCCATAGGATCAAACGCTGCTGGAGGGTAGTTTCTATTGCGTTGTTTCAACCAAGTAACAGGCCAGGTTTTACAGTCTGCCTTCTGCCTGCTAGACGCTCTTATAGTAGCCTAGAAATCGATTTTTTAAATAGTTTATTAGATTTATTAGTAACAAAACTAAGTTAGAAAAAATGTCCTCTAATTTGTCCGATGTAGTTTATCCCTCAAACCAATTAATTCTGTTCCTATTGTAAAATGTTTGTGTGGGTACAAATGATAGAACTTATTCTTTTCAATACAAATCCCTTTATTCAGTACAGTTACAATTCACTATTGAATTGTTTCTCTCAATACTATCCAATTTCACAACCGCTTATACTTTTCTTATCTTTTACTTAAACCACTTAATTACTTCTCCTAATTAACACTTCAATTTCAATTTCACTTTAGAACTGATTTGCATACCTTGGGGATGCTGGTATTTATACTCGAATGACATACTTCGAGAACAATCCTCGCCATCCAGCGTCCCATACAATTTCCAATTTGCTAGAAAATTCGATTCCACTCTCCAGTCGAGACTTTGTTATTCCAGTATCGAAATCTTCTGGTCTGTGAATCTAGATGTCGCTGCTTACATTTAAGTGGTTATCACATTGCTCCCTCCCTACAGTTGTTCGTCCCGAACAACTTCGTCATTCAGCATCCCGTTGAAATGACACATTCTATCCAAATGGACCACTTTCAATTTTCCTCGATCCCCACGCTGGATCCTGTAGACAACGTCATTAATGCGGGTTATCACCTTGTATGGACCTTCCCAGTCCTGTTGCAATTTTGGTGATTTGCCTTTCTTACGCTGAGGATTATACAGCCAAACCAGATCTCCTTCGTTGTAACCGGCAGATTTCGCCTTGATATCGTACCTAGTTTTCATGCGGCTGCTTGCTAGCTTCATCTTTTCTCTGGTGTCTTCATGCAATTTACGAATCCTGCTGCGTAAGTCATTCACGTACTCGTTCACCTCTTTGGGCTCCGTCGGTGGGGATCCGAATTTTGCTTCACTTGGCAACCGAATTGTTTGACCAAATAAGATCTCGGATGGTGTGTGCCCTGTTGAGCTATGGACCGCGTTTCGGTAGGCCATTAAGAAGAGGGGTATGTGTCGATCCCAATCCCGCTGGCAGTTGCTGACAACCTTAGATAGATGCTCATTCAAGGTCCGATTGAATCGCTCGACCATTCCATCAGATTGAGGGTGTAGTGGCGTTGTCCTTGTCTTTCTTATTCCCAAATATTGACATATTTCCTGGAAGACTTTTGATTCAAAGTTTCGCCCTTGATCAGAGTGCAGCTCCATTGGGACCCCAAATCTGCTCACCCAGTTGTTGACTATCTGTTCGGCTACGGTCTTAGCCTCTTGATTTGGGATGGCAAACACTTCCGGCCACTTACTGAAGTAATCCATGACTACGAGAGTATATCGGTTTCCATTAAAGGTTTCGGGAAACGGCACAACGATGTCGATGGCTATTCGTTCGAAAGGTGCTCCGATATTGTATTGTTGCATTTGTCCATGTGGCTTTACTTTTGGACCCTTGGTAGCTGCACATCTTATGCACTTTTTGCACCAATTCTCGACATCTTGTTTAGCGCTTAGCCAATAGAAACGTTCCCTTACCTTTTCCAACGTCTTGTTTATTCCCAAATGTCCTCCTGAGATTCCGTCATGTATTTCATGGAGCACTTGGTTGACTCTGGACCGTGGCACAATTAGCTGCATACGAGATGTTGTCCCATCTTCACTTTCCCATTTTCTTTTCAGCAATCCATCTTGCACAAAAAGCGAGTCCCACTGTGCCCAGTATGCCTTCAGAGTTTGGCTCCGATCTGATATCTGCTGCCAGCTTGGTCTTTCCTCGTGTTCCTTCCAGGCCAATATTGGTTCGATTTCATTGTCTGCCTGTTGGGAGGAACGGATTTCGTCTATACTCCAACCCTCTATTGGCTCAGTCCTGATCATTTGGATAGTTGCCTGTTCTTTCGCTTCTTTACCACTGACTACTTCTGCTGGGAGCCTTTCATTGCATTGTTTTACCTGTGAGACTGGAATAATTACCCTGGAGTCGACTCCTGCTACAGACTTCTGCCCCGCGAAGTAATCATTTCCTAACTGATGGCTTCTGGAAATTTGACCGGTTTCTTGGTAGCCGTTTCTGCTGGTTTTTTCTTTCTATTTGCCTGTAACCCCAGTGCAGGCAGCCTTCTCGTCGTACTGGTTCTTTACAATGCCCTTGCAGATGTCCTACTTTATCGCAGTTCCAGTAGCGCATCCTTCGTCTCTCCCGCGGGATATTTCGTTGTATAGTAGTTGGTCTTGAGCAGGAGCATTCACCAGATACTATTTCCCTGACGAAATGCATTCCTTTGGAAGCCTGATTGGATGCTTCCATCGCCAGAGCGAAGGCAAGTGCTTCAGCAAGGGTTCTTTTCCCGGCCATCCTTACTGCTGATTGTAGCTTCAAATCTGCAATTCCCCTGATGAATGCGTCCTTTGCCATTTCGTCGATTATTTCTTGGCCTGCGGTGGGATATGGCAAATATGCCAGTCTACTCACGTCTGCTTGGAGCTGTTGCAGTGTTTCTCCTCGTTGCTGCATACGGCCTTGCAATTGAACCTTGTAATCTTCCCGCATGTGGCTATCCCCAAACCGTTTCTCGATAGCCTGCACTAAAGCCATATAGTCTCTAT
This sequence comes from Volucella bombylans, assembly GCA_949129095.1. Taxonomy (NCBI): domain Eukaryota; kingdom Metazoa; phylum Arthropoda; class Insecta; order Diptera; family Syrphidae; genus Volucella; species Volucella bombylans. The sequence goes on from OX422142.1 coordinate 65,189,468, forward strand.
TCTTTTCGATATCGATTGTTTGTAACAATTCTGCCGCAGGACCACGTAAGGCCATCGCTAGGGCAAAGCACTTTTCCTCATTGTCCCAGTCGTTTGCACAGGCAGCCATTTCAAACTGCTTCGTATAAGTAGACCATGAGGTCTGGCCATCGAATGAGGGAGGCTTCAAATCTTTTCTCCTTGGACCGCTTAAAGAACATTCTCGCAGTTTCTGTTTTCGCACTGTGTCGAGCTCTTTTGCCAGTTGCTGAACTTTGCTGTCCATTTCTTCGAATTTTTCGCCAACATTCTTCTCTATTCTATCAAATTTGTCATCAACGTTCTTCTCTATTCTATCAAATTTGTCATCAACGTTCTTCTCTATTTTTTCAAATTTGTCATCGATTTCTTCGAATTTTTGCTGGAGAGTGTTATTTTGTTCTTCCAGTTTTTTTCTAGACTATTCTTTTGTTCGTCGAATTTTTGTTCAATGCTGCTCTTCTGCTCGTCTAGATTTTTCTTTTGTTCATCCAACTTTTGTTCGAGACTATTCTTTTGTTCATCCAGCTTTTGCTCGAGACTATTCTTTTGTTCTTCCAGATTATTCTTTTGTTCATCCATTTTCTGTTGAAGACCGTCCAAATTTTTCTTCTGTTCGTCCATTTTTTGTTCGAGACTGTTCTTCTGTTCGTCCATTTTTAACAAGAGGAGTTGCATCATCGCAGACATGTCACTGCCGGTACTTGTCTGTTCATCCTCGTCAACATCAAAGGAATATGCATCAGGATCATGTCCCTCGTTGTTCAAAGCCTCCTGAAGTCGGAGCACCAGGTCACTTTTTCCTCCACTGGCGCTGAGGCTTCGCTTGTTCAACTCGGATTTGAGTTGGACGAGGGTCAACTGCAATAGTTTTCGACCCATTCTAGCTTTTTCAAATAGTCAGAAAACACAGGTTTTTTTTTTTTTTACACACAATAAGTCCTATCCCACTTCTGACACCAATGTAAAATGTTTGTGTGGGTACAAATGATAGAACTTATTCTTTTCAATACAAATCCCTTTATTCAGTACAGTTACAATTCACTATTTAATTGTTTCTCTCAATACAATCCAATTTCACAACCGCTTATACTTTTCTTATCTTTTACTTAAACCACTTAATTACTTCTCCTAATTAACACTTCAAATTTCACTTTAGAACTGATTTGCATACCTTGGGGATGCTGGTATTTATACTCTAATGACATACTTCGAGAACAATCCTCGCCATCCAGCGTCCCATACAATTTCCAATTTGCTAGAAAATTCGATTCCACTCTCCAGTCGAGACTTTGTTATTCCAGTATCGAAATCTTCTGGTCTTTGAATCTAGATGTCGCTGCTCACATTTAAGTGGTTATCACACTATTATTGGTTAGCCTCCACCTACTTTCCCACTTTTGGACTTCTTCGGTTTTAACAGCATTTTTTCCCAATTTTGAAGATGTAATTGCTGTAGAAGAACGGATTTATTTGGAGGCAAAAGACTTCCTTCAAAACCAGCAAATTATTGAAACCAGACATTTAATTTATATTTAAAGGCGACTAATACTTCAACGAATGTATCCGCCAAATATATGCACATATTTCTGTATTTACTTTTGATGTTTCTGAAAACATTCTTTGTTGTAGGCTTGAAAATTTTGTAAAAGATTTCACGTCTTGCTTCATCTACGTTCATGAATTTGAGTACATACAATAAACAAATTCTTGTATTTCATTTATATCTTCTTCAGCAACAATCATTCCATTCCCAAGTTTAGATAATGCCAGTTGTAACTTAGGCGTTTTTTGAACAATCGAAAATGGTTTTATTTTCCCTTTTTTGGAAAAAGACGGAGTATAATCACAGCCAATAATACTGTGAAAACCAGGTAATGCTGCAGTTCTGAACACAATTTATTATACATTGAATTCACATCTATATATCGTAAGTTATTTTTCGATATTATTCCTCCCTCAATCCATAATTTTTCAGACTAGGTGAGTTGCAAAGAAGTATTACTAAAACGTCTGTGTCTGAAGACTTCATCACTACAGAACTCTTCGGGCAAAACCGACAGATGGAATATTATGCGGGTGCCTGCTTCTTTCTGAAAACTGAATAGCTCTTCCACAGCTTCTCGAACAACTCTACCATTTTCATTTTTAAATGAAAAACACCATTTGCTACGAAAATATTTTTTTCTCCAAACTCCTCTTCGCATCATTCCTCTGCCAATAATGCATTTAGTTTCGTTTTAAAGGAATTATTTCTCAGAGCCTTTATAAAGTTAGCTGGTCTTCTTTGATTTTTTTAAGGCGCTATACTTAACTTGATCGAGGTGAACAATTTCGTCTGTCTCTCTCAATGTATTTTATTGAAGGTGATATTATGCGATCAAACTATATGAATAGTCTTCGCATTCATTCGACAGATCTTTCTAAGAATGTGCATAGCGATTTTATCAAGAGTTAGGGGTAAGTCTTGTAACGTATGCAAAATAAAAAACCCATCCACTATAATAACATTGATTTTATTTGGTGAAGAGTGCGTAGCTATTTTTTCTACTAACTATTAAGCAAAGAAATATTAGCAGCTCTATTATTAGTTCCGTGTGTGTTTTTGCCCATTTTTCTATTGCAGATATTGAATTTGTGAACGATGAAAGACCAGTCAACCTGTTTGCAGCATCGGCATCTATGGTCTGTTCTAAGATTAGGTCTATAGCTGACATTGAAAAATTCTTTTTAGTTCTTCTGACCCCAAATCCACATTTTGTAATATATTGCAGTAGATCAGGGTGAGTTGCATTTATGTTACATACATTTTTCTAATGGTTTAATAGTCCATCGAGCATAATTGGTATGGAAGTCAGATATAATTCAGAATCACCACTTCTTACGCTTCTTTGAAAATCGTTCCTTAAATGTTGGGCCATATTCGCCTCTTAATATTTTGGTAGTATACGCAGTATATTGTAATATAACCGAAGCAAGGATAGATGGCAAATCTGCTTCGATTCCGGAAGTTTCAAAAATTTCGATATGGGACTCAAGATCTTCCACAGAAATATTCTCTATTTCCAAGAATGTTGGAAATGTTTTGGTATGTTTTGTATAGCTGCGCTTAGAAGGACATGTAAGTGTTTATATCTATTGTAATGAATTCCTATACCCAAGAATAGAAATTCTTCAGTTCTTTGCATGTTATAAAATGATGGTTAAAAGATTTACCCGGAATAAAAGCATTTAAGGATCACTGCACAAGAGCGCCAGAATTCACAAGTATAATTTCACCCCCTGAGCCATCAAAGAATTTACCTATAGCTTTGTAGAAAGCCATTTCTATGTGGAAATTTCCTAGCAAAATGAAGGCATGGCCGAAGCTTGGCAATTCCTAATGCTGAATTTGCAATGCAACTTTCGCTATGGCAAGATCATAGTTACAAATATATACTTTATGTGACTTTTTGTGACATTTTTGAGAATTTCCATAACGACAGAATGGCTTATGGGTGATAAATTTATTGGGGGAAAATGAAAAACTTGTTGCTGTGGAAGATTGTCATTAACAAAAATAAATTGATTTCCACCCAGTCCACATTGGTGTGTTCTCTCGCCCACAGCTTAACGAAAAGAGCCACATACAGTCAAGTTGTCTTGCTTTCTACAGGGGCATAACTGAATTTAGAAATTACATTTTCGGAAAGAGTAGATATGACTTTTGGTTTTTTTTAAATAAGGTTCGATTTCCAAATTTGTGGACGCATAAGCTCTCCTTTTCCTACCCTTCATAAATGTAATATTTTAGGGTGGTGATGGAATTTCACCTGTGGATAAAAAAATCCTTTTTATGTTTATGCTAACTTAAAATGTATAGTCTCACGCACATGAAGATGGTGACATTATTTGATACGCTATCCCCGCAGTATCGTGGAGGGTATTTTTTCCATTACTTGTTTCAACGAAACAATCGTAGTTATCAAAAGCGAGCCCAGTGCAAAATTTTTCTTCATTTAACATTTCTTGTGGAAGTAAGGAAGATTGCAAGACATCACTTGAAAAATCAAGTTCTGTCTCAAGCTCCTCAATAAAGTGATAATTCACAGAATGTCCCAATTTCTTTAGGATTTGAATTACGCGCCTACTGCTGGTAAGAAATCTTACATATATACAAAATGCATGGCTACAAACATATACCACCACTAACCTAATTGAATATGTTATCCAGAATTAATTCTACCTTTTGTAACACAGTAAATTGTATCACTGCAAAGAGATATAATTCTCCTATTTACATCTTCAGTTTTTCCATAACAGGTATCAGAGCCCACAAGAAGATATTGGAAAAACTCTGCTAGTGTATCAGGTACTTTTATTTCATTATCTACCACAGATTTTAATGTTAAAATGTCTGGGAGAGTTCGGTCAACTATTTCTGATATATTATTAGATGCAGTGGGAACATTATCAGACATTTCATCAGCAACTTCAATACTAGAGTTCTTTACGGTGCAGTTTTCACGAGCTGCAATGTTGCAAAGTAATTGCATTTGAAATAAATGCTGGGTCTTGCTACATTATTCGTTAACTGTAGAAAAGTATTCTTAAAACTTTCTACATTGTTCAGGTGACTCTGGGTCAGTCAGTGAATTTTCTATTACACATCCGAACTGTGTATACTTACGTGTTACAGACATTTTAACTTGGAAAATAAACTTTTAGGAATAGCAGTAAAGCGTTCATAACATGTATTATGGTACCCACTTACACTATCAATAACTTTTGGAAGATATATAGTAGAAAACTTATATTTCATATTTTTACGGTATTTCTGTAAAGTTAATTCCGAAAACGGTTTAATTGTTTTAACTCTGTCAACAAATCTAAAAGGGAAGAATTGTGGAGGGAACGAATGAAATATGGTACATAATAGAGCAGCGAAAAGATTCAGTGCAAAATATTGAAAGCTTTTACGATAATTTCACTACAGTGACCGTGTTCTTCTTCTATTTGATAAAGCCTCTCGTATTCACTCGAATATAGCTATTGTCGGTTCGGCGTTTCTTACCAGGTACGGGAAAGTGCGCTCCTGTGATGAACCGTACTATATACGACCTCCCAGGTGGGAGATGTTGAAAAAAGAAATACCTAAATGTGGAAAACACATTAACTTGTTTTGTTTCAATCTCATTCAAATTTCATTTCATTTTTTTTTTGTTTAATAAAAACTTAAAGTTAGTATTCCTTTAATCATCGTATTTTTCGCATTGCTCAGTGACTGCTAATATCCTAACCGAAGCTACACATAAACCGAAATACAATATGATCGACTCAAAAATCGGCTTGCATTTATGGTATGATGATAGAAGTAATCGCCAATCGATTACAAATAGCAGAAGTAATCTGTAACCTATATAATATCTTTTAAAATAATTTTTTGGCATCAGAAATTATAAATTATTTCCATGTTACATGTTTTGTTATTTAATTGGATTTACGATTTTCTGTTATACAAATAACGTAATTGTATCTAAAAATTTTATTTTTTTATAAATTTTTTTAAAATTTGTTCAACGGAGTTACTCTCGTTAAATGATCAGGTACATAAATATGTATGTATTGTATATAAAAATGCATTGGTGAAAATTTCATTAAGAAATTACTTTTTTTGTACAATTTATTACAAAATTGATAAAATTAGTCATCTACGTCACATACTTAAAAACATTCAATCAATAATTTGAAATATTTTATTTATGTTGAGAATAATTTGTTGAAAATATTGTGATAACCACAAGTAAAAGATAAGAAAAGTACAAGTGGTTGAGAAATTGGATTGTACTGAGAGAAACAATTAAATATTGAATTGTAACTGTACTGAATAAAGGGATTTGTATTGAAAAGAATAAGTTCTATTATTTGTACCCACACAAACATTTTACATTGGTGTCGGAAGTGGGATAGGACTTATTGTGTGTGTAAAAAAAAAGAAAGTGTTTTCTGACTATTTGAAAAAGCTAGAATGGGTCGAAAACTATTGCAGTTGACCCTCGTCCAACTCAAATCCGAGTTGAACAAGAGAAGCCTCAGCGCCAGTGGAGGAAAAAGTGACCTGGTGCTCCGACTTCAGGAGGCTTTGAACGACGAGGGACATGATCCTGATGCATATTCCTTTGATGTTGACGAGGATGAACAAACAAGTACCGGCAATGACATGGCTGCGATGATGCAACTCCTCTAATTAAAAATGGACGAACAAAAGAAAAATATGGAAGAACAGACGAACATTCTCCAGAACAGTCTGGAACAAAAAATGGACGAACAGAAGAACAGTCTCGAACAAAAAATGGACGAACAAAAGAAAAATCCAGACGAGCCGAAGAGCAGCATTGAACAAAAATTCAACGAACAACCCAACAATGTGCACGGTCTTCAACAGAAAATGGATGAACAAAAGAATAATCTGGAAGAACAAAGGAACATTCTCCAGCAAAAATTCGAAGAAATCGATGACAAATTTGAAAGAATAGAGAAGAACGTTGATCACAAATTTAATAGAATAGAGAAGAACGTTGATGACAAATTTGATACAATAGAGAAGAATGTTGGCGAAAAATTCGAAGAAATGGACAGCAAAGTTCAGCAACTGGCAAAAGAGCTCGACACAGTGCGAAAACAGAAACTGCGAGAATGTTCTTTAAGCGGTCCAAGGAGAAAGGATTTGAAGCCCCCCTCATTCGATGGTCAGACCTCATGTTCTACTTATAAGACGCAGTTTGAAATTTCTGCCTGTGCAAACGACTGGGAAAATGAGGAAAAGTGCTTTGCCCTAACAATGGCCTTGCACGGTCCTGCAGCAGAATTGTTGCAAACAGTAGACATCGAAAAGCATAAAGATTATGTGTCTTTAGTGCAGGCTTTCGAGAAACGGTTTGGGGACAGCCACATGCAGGAGGTCTACAAGGTCCAATTGCAAAGCCGAACGCAGCAAAGAGGAGAAACACTGCAGCAGCTCCAAGCAGACGTGAGTAGACTTGCACATCTGTCATACCCCACCGCAGGCCAGGAAATTATCGACGAAATGGCAAAAGATGCATTTATCAGGGGAATTGCAGATTCGAAGCTACAGTCAGCAGTAAGGATGGCCGGGAAAAGAACCCTTGCTGAAGCACTTGCCTTCGCTCTGGTGATGGAAGCAGCCAATCAGGCTTCCAGGGGAACACATTTCGTAAGGGAAGTAACATCTATCGAATGCTCCTGCACAAGAATTAGTGCCGAGGAACGAGATACTCGACGGAATAGACGGATAATGCGCTGCTGGAATTGCAATAAAATAGGACACCTTCAAAGGCAGTGTAAAGAACCGGTGCGACGAAAAAACTGCCCTCACTGTGGTGGCAAGCCAATAGAGGAAGAAACCAGCAGAAACAGCTATCAAGAAGCCGGTCAACCTTCCCGAAGCCATCAGTCGGGAAATGCTTAAGCACCAACTTCGCGGGGCAGAAGTTGGTAGCAGGAGTCGACGGCTCCAGGACCATCATCCAAGTCTCGCTGGCAAAACGATGCAACGAAAGCCTTCTAGTAGAAGTAGTCAGTGGAAAAGAAAAATGGATGGCAACAGTAGACACCGGTGCCACGGCCTCAATCATCAGGAGGAATCTTGTGCAGAAGCCTTGGCTGCATAATACTAGCAGTTGCAGCTTGCGAACAGCTACAGGAGCAACGATTAAGGTATATGGTGAAGTTCGAATTAAAATCCAATTGGCCGGAATAACATTCACTCACGCGTTTCTGGTAGCTGACATATGTGACGAGTGCATCATTGGTACAGACTTCATGAGAGAACATGGACTTGTAGTCGACTTGGGGGCACAAACCCTGAAATACGGAAACATGGAGATACCAATGATATACGGAAACGCCAATACCTCAGTCTCAAATGTCGTCATCTGCAGCAATCAGAGTCTAGAGCCTTCGTCAGTAACAATTTTGTGGGCAAAAGTGGAAGGTGGTCCTGGTAGCCACCGATTCTATTTGATGGAGCCAGAAAAGAAAAGAGACTTCGTGGTGGGAAAGACGTTAGTGGAGCCAAAGAACAACATGGTCCCTGTAAGGATTCTAAATCCAAAGACATTCAGTGTAAAGGTGAAAAAGGGGGAGATAGTGGGAAAATGTGTACCTGTTGAGGCTATATCGACCACAACGGAAAAAAAGGGTGCAAAACCGGTCACAACAGTTCAGAGCATAAAAATCAAGAACAAAATTCTCAGCCTCTGTAATCTGGACGAAGATCAGCGAATCCTGGCAGAAAAACTAATCGGTGAGTACGCTGATATATTTGCTACACAAGTCGGAGAATATGGACGTACGCATATTGTTCAACACCACATTGACACCGGAGACGCTCGACCAATCCGTCAACCTGCAAGGCGTCTTCCATTGGCAAAGCAAACAGAAGTTGCCGAAATGATGTCGAAGATGAAAGCTGAGGGAGTGATTGAAGAATCGCAAAGGCCGTGGGCATCTCCAGTGGTCCTTGTTAAGAAGAAAGATGGCAGCACGATATGTTGTGTAGACTACCGACGTCTCAATGATGTCACTAAAAAGGACAGCTACCCACTTCCGAGAATCGATGACACTTTGAATATGCTTTCTGGAGCGAAATGGTTTTCAACACTTGACTTGAAGAGCGGTTACTGGCAGGTAGAGATAAATCGTACGGACCGTGAGAAAACTGCCTTCACTACAGGAAGCGGTCTTTGGCAGTTTGCAGTGATGCCGTTTGGACTGTGCAACACTCCGGCCACCTTCGAGCGACTAATGGAACGAACATTGCAAGGACTCACCTGGAAAACCTGCCTAGTATATTTGGACGACGTTATCGTCATAGGTAAGACGTACGAGGAGCACCGCGAAAATCTAAAAGAAGTGTTTGAGAGGCTACGAAGTGCTCATTTAAAGCTCAACCCAGAAAAGTGTGCCTTGTTTCGTCCGGAAGTAAAATATCTGGGTCACATTATATCAGCGGAAGGAGTAAGAACGGATCCTGACAAAATCGAAGCCGTGAAAAGTTGGCCTTCTCCAAAAGATAAACACCAACTGAGAAGCTTCTTGGGCCTCGCCACGTATTACAGAAGGTTCGTAAAGGATTTTGCTGGCATTGCAAAGAGCCTTCATCAACTTACAGAAAAAGGCCGACAGTTCAGGTGGTCTGGAGAATGCGAAAAAGCATTTCAAGAACTGAAGCGACAGCTGTGCAAAGCCCCCATCTTGGGTTACCCCACGCCCGGAAAAATGTTCTTCGTGGACGCATACGCTAGCAATGTTGGGGTTGGAGCTGTGATCTCCCAAGTTCATGACGGTCAAGAGAAAGTGGTCGCATATTACAGCAAAGTACTCTCCAGACCTGAACGGAACTACTGTGTAACCCGGCGCGAGCTTCTGGCTTTAATTCTGGCTACGAAGCATTTCCATAAGTACCTCTACGGACAAAAGTTCATTCTCCGGACAGACCACGCAGCTCTGAAATGGCTACTCCAATTTAAGAACCCTGAAGGCCATGTTGCAAGATGGATCGAGCAGTTGCAGGGCTACGACTTTGAAGTGCAACACCGCAAGGGAACACTCCACGCAAATGCTGATGCTCTCTCTCGTCGACCGTGCGGAGTAAAATGCGAACACTGCAATCGTAAAGAAGCAAAAGAACAGGCAACTATCCAAATGATCAGGACTGAGCCAATAGAGGGTTGGAGTATAGACGAAATCCGTTCATCCCAACAGGCAGACAATGACATCGAACCAATATTGGCCTGGAAAGAACACGAGGAAAGACCAAGCTGGCAGCAGATATCAGATCGGAGCCAAACTCTGAAGGCATACTGGTCACAGTGGGACTCGCTTTTTGTGCAAGATGGATTGCTGAAGAGAAAATGGGAAAGTGCAGATGGGACAACATCTCGTATGCAGCTAATTGTGCCACGGTCCAGAGACAACCAAGTGCTCCATGAAATACATGACGGAATCTCAGGAGGCCATTTGGGAATAAACAAGACGTTGGAAAAGGTAAGGGAACGTTTCTATTGGCTAAGCGCTAAACAAGATGTCGAGAATTGGTGCAAAAAGTATATAAGATGTGCAGCTACCAAGGGTCCAAAAGTAAAGCCACTTGGACAAATGCAACAATACAATGTCGGAGCACCTTTCGAAAGAATAGCCATCGACATCGCTGGGCCGTTTCCCGAAACCTGTAATGGAAACCGATATACTCTCGTAGTCATGGATTACTTCAGTAAGTGGCCGGAAGTGTTTGCCATCCCAAATCAAGAGGCTAAGACCGTAGCCGAACAGATAGTCAACAACTGGGTGAGCAGATTTGGGGTCCCAATGGAGCTGCACTCTGATCAAGGGCGAAACTTTGAATCAAAAGTCTTCCAGGAAATATGCCAATATTTGGGAATAAGAAAGACAAGGACAACGCCACTACACCCTAGTGTACATCGCTAGTGGTCTAGCGATTCAATCGGACCTTGAATGAGCATCTATCTAAGGTTGTCAGCAACTGCCAGCGGGATTGGGATCGACACATACCCCTCTTCTTAATGGCCTACCGAAACGCGGTCCATAGCTCAACAGGGCACACACCATCCGAGATCTTATCTTGGTCAAACAATTCAGTTGCCAAGTGAAGCAAAATTCGGATCCCCACCGCCGGAGCTCAAAGAGGTGAACGACTACGTGAATGACTTACGCAGCAGGATTCGTAAATTGCATGAAGACACCAGAGAAAAGATGAAACTAGCAAGCAGCCGCATGAAAACTAGGTACGATATCAAGGCGAAATCTTCCGGTTTCAACGAAGAAGATCTTGTTTGGCTGTATAATCCTCAGCGTAAGAAAGGCAAATCACCAAAATTGCAACAGGACTGGGAAGGTCCATACAAGGTGATAACCCGCATTAATGACGTTGTCTACCGGATCCAGCGTGGGGATCGAGGAAAATTGAAAGTGGTCCATTTGGATAGAATGTGTCATTTCAACGGGATGCTGAATGACGAAGTTGTTCGGGACGAACAACTGTAGGGAGGGAGCAATGTGATAACCAAATGTGAGCAGCGACATCTAGATTCACAGAGCAGAAAATGTCGATACTCGAAGACCAGAAGATTTCGATACTGGAATAACAAAGTCTCGACTGGAGAGTGGAATCGAATTTTCTAGCAAATTGGAAATTGTATGGGACGCTGGATGGCGAGGATTGTTCTCGAAGTATGTCATTCGAGTATAAATACCAGCATCCCCAAGGTATGCAAATTAGTTCTAAAGTGTAATTTGAAGTGTTAATTAGGAGAAGTGATTAAGTAGTTTAAGTAAAAGATAAGAAAAGTACAAGTGGTTGAGAAATTGGATTGTACTGAGAGAAGCAATTAAATATTGAATTGTAACTGTACTGAATAAAGGGATTTGTATTGAAAAGAATAAGTTCTATTATTTGTAAACACACAAACATTTTACAATATGTTGATGCCAGATTTTTTTTTATATATTTTCAGATAGCATGCTGTTGTACAGGAACCGCTTGCTCGATATGTTGTCAAGCATGCCCATCATGTCGAAACTCTGTTTCTTCGCGGTTGATGTATGCGCTTATGCTGCTCATAGGCACTATACTTGGTGCCATTACGTTATCACCCGGCTTACAGGACACTTTAAAGAAATTACCTTTTTGCTTGAATTCTAATACTTCTACTACAAGTGAAATATTAAAAAGTACTTTTGGACAAATTGATTGCCAATACGCCTTAGGTTATATGGCTGTTTATCGAATCTGTTTTGGATTAGTTTGCTTTTTTACTCTCATGGCGATAATAATGATTGGAGTTAAATCATCGCGAGACCCTCGGTCTCATATACAGAATCAGTTTTGGGGATTGAAGTTTCTTCTATGGATCGGGGCCACCATCGGAGCAATATTCATTCCTGATGGATCGTTTGGACCTTGTATGATGTGGATTGGTCTTCTTGGTGGATTCGCTTTTATTGTGGTACAGTTAATAATAATTGTGGATTTTTCTCATTCACTGGCCGAAAATTGGATTGGTAATGAGACAATTATTTATATTTTGTGTATACTTCATACAATTTGTAATATTTACAGATAATTCGGAATCAAATCGTGGTTATTACTATGCGCTCATATTTATTACTCTTCTTCAATACATATGTTCTGTCATTGGAGTATCGCTTTTATTTATTTATTTTACAAAGGTAAATGTTGCAAGATTTTTTGACAAAGAAAATATTCACATCTCGCCTTAAATATAGTCTGATGGATGTGCTCTTAATAAATTTTTTATTTCATCAAACCTGGTATTTGGTGTTATAATGAGCGTAATATCAGTATTACCAGCTGTTCAAGAAAATCTATCCCACTCAGGACTATTACAAAGCTCCATGGTCACGCTATACACAGTTTACTTAACTTGGTCAGCAGTTACAAATAACCCTGGTAAGATATTTAAAGCGGTCTGAGAAAATCCAATTTTTTGTGTTAAATTAAATAATACAAAATATTAGTACATAATAATTGCTTCATGTTATAAGTCTTCCTGTCAAGCGAAAATGAAAGTGACAACACCGTTGTGTCCAATGATTTAATTCATATAAAAAAATAACATTCGTCATAATTTCGCGACAATGATATATAGTCCGTTTCAAATCACCGTGCAATTGCACAAAGAGAGCCTGGAAGCGTATGCTACTCATCTGCTCACTGGAAAATGATATTTACGAAACGGCTGAAATTTCCCCACTTCCTTTCTTATTTAACCCATTTGCATCAAAAGCGCATATATCTTCTTTTCAACAAAATAATTGTGAAGAGAGTGCTTTCCATAAAATCGTCACTGCCAACTCCACTGAAAAAATATACAATGGACACGCCTTCCACGTCCATGCATTCTCTCTACACTATGGTTTCGCATCTGTCAATATCGGCTTCTTATCTTTTCAACAATACATTATCCAATGCCATTGAAGCAGATAATCAGTACGCGCTGAGACTCAGTGCAATCAAAAACAAAGTATGATTACGCTCGAATTTTGTCTGGATCACTTCCATAATTACTGGAAAAGAGGGCATATGCGCAAGAAATTGCACTGTGATATGAAACGGACTATAGTAATGTTGTGCAGCAGAATGTTGGTTTTGGGTGGGTTCAGCAACCGATTGGGTTTAGGATGCTGCAGCTGAGGGAAGTGTTGTAATGCAATCTTGTTTATTTTTCTGGTCCGACAAAATATTACTATGATTGCGACCGCTGCAAACGTATTATATATTATATGTACATATATGATACTCGTATTATAGTGATTATTAAGGGGGTACTATAATTTCCGAAGTTAAATTTTGAAGGTTTTTACGGATTTTTATATGAATTTTTATATGAATTTTTATATGAATTTTTATATGAATTTTTATATGAATTTTTATATGAAATCATTTTTATATGAAAATGAAATACAAACTTATGATAATTATATGTTATATATTATATACAAAATAATACAAAAAAATGTTTGTTAAATAAAAAAAAATAATAAAATAAAACAAAGTCTAGAATTAAAATTCCAAAAAGATTATTATTCAGTAGGGTTGTCATTCTGTCACTTAGCAGATATAAAAGATTTGAGTGAAAAATAACAAAATGGCGGCCTTGTAAAAAAAAAAATTCAAAAAATCGACTATTTTTTCGGTTTAAAATCGAGATAAAAAAAAGTGAATAAAAAAATCGAATCGAATAGAACCATTCATGTGTTAAAATTTCGGCCGAATCGGTCCAATAGTTTTTTTTAATCATCTAGGCCGACGGATAAAAACTAGTTTCGAGAAAAACGCCTTTAAAGTTTGAAAAAGAAAATTTTCATTGCAAATTTATACTTACATTAATCATATATTCCTGGCGCGTACAGTATACTTTCGGTTTCTTCATAGGCATTATTTTCAGCAATTCTCGCTGATCTACGTGCAATTCTTTCAGTTTTTGCGACGTCAGGCACCCTTTTTTTAAGTTGTATATGAGAGGGTCATCAGCCCGTTGTGCAAAGTTCATTGCCTCTGCGCCTGTCCGCACTCCCATTACGTCCATTATTTTCAAAACACTTTTTTGCCTTCATTGAAAAAAATTTTCAAAATTTTTTTGCCCGTATTTTTTTTTTTTTTTTTTTATGAACAATTTGAAGATCCTTCTAAAACCTAAATTTGTGTTAAAAGATCCATGGAAAATATATGAATAAATGTGTATGCAAGAATAACTGACGTGGGGTACCATCATGTGTTCTTTAGTTACAACTTTAAAAATTCAAAAGATAAACCGAAAAAAAAAAATATAATAATTTCAATGAGAGAAAGAAAAGAAAAAGATAATTATTTCAATAAGAGAGAAAAAAAATATCTTTTTGCATTTTTTTAATAAACTATGTTATAATTTTCAACAGTAGCTCCAAGCTTAAAGGGTCCATAGTAAAAAGCCAGTCTTTAAGTGATTTTAAAAAATAGTGAGAGTTTTGTTTGGCTCGTATAGACATAGGAAGTTTGTTAAACATTCTACGCGAAGTAACTATATAAAAATTCATAAATTGTGTTTTGTGCACGTGTGGAATATCAAAAAGTACCATGTTGTTTACTCGCAAGTTATAAGTCGAATTCCTAAAAGGAACATTACCATAAGAACTCTTTGAGTACCTTGAAAACGTATAGATTCCTGAGTGGCAATACTTGAAGACTTGTAAAAAGTGGCCAACTTTCCGTATAGCGATTTTTGCCACACATAATTCTAATTATATGCTTTTGGGTAACGACTAGTGCACTTAGGGTACTTAGATAGGTGCCTCCCCAACTAACAATCCCATATTGAAGCTTTGACTGGAGTAAGCCATAATAAAGCATTGAAAGTACTCTCTGCGAGCAGTATGGCTTCAGGAGATACATTTTCCGTGTTAATAAAGTCATATATGATTTTAACTGTAGGGCTTGTGCCTTCCAATTTAGTTTGTTATCAATGAGAACTCCGAGATATTTGAAAGACTTGACTGCTTCAATATTAAAGCAGCATGTGGAACAATTATCAATAACGCTGAAGTTTTGCTTCCCACAGGTGTGTGGTAAACAGAATTTTTGGCAATCGCTTGAATGAAAAACTAACCCAAAGTTATCTAAATTATTTTGACATAGCTTAAAGTTCATTATTTTTGTTTTTTCACTAATAATAAGCTTATGAAAGGTGAACCAAATTCTAAGTAAGTGAAGGTCGTTGTTAACTTTCGCAACGCATTCATGTAGCGAAGCGTCCGTGTACGTGAAGGCGATGTCGTCTGCAAGTAAAAGTTCCGTAAAAGTTCTGGAAGAAAAGTGAGTTTATGTAAACAAGGAACAGTACTGGGCCTAGCACAGAACCTTCGGGAACGCCATTTCTAAGCTTAAGTGAAGTTCTGTAAAATCCATTGACCAATACTCTTTGCTCCCTCTCCAGTAAATAAGACTTAAACCAATTGTATGTCATTCCTCTGAAACCAGCCTTATATAATTTTGCTAAGATTATATTTAAGTCCACCATATCGAATGCTTTGGTCATATAAATGAAAAGAGCCATAGTACAATGGCTTTTGTTAACTCTACTGAACAAATCGCAGCAGACATTTAAGATTGCATCCTCCGTGGATCTCCCAGGTCAAAAACCATACTGTGCTTCTGTAAAGAAGTTACTTATTTTTAAAAACGTCAGTATTCTTGATTTCATTATTTTTCGAAAATTTTTGATATCGTGGGAAGCAAAGAAATTGGTCTATAATTGGCTATATTTTTACAACTCCCTTTTTTAAACAACGGCAGAACCTCTGCCCTTTTTAGAGCCGCCGGAAACACGCCGCTGTTTACACTGAGGTTAAAAAGATAACACAAGATATCAACAATTTCCCAAGAGTTTTTTTTCAGAGTTATTGCAGAAATACCATCACTTGTGCAGGTTTTCTTGTTTTGCAAAGTCATAATTGTCTTGAGAACTTTACAGGAAGTAAACTGGTAAAAAAAGAAACTATTACTCTGCCATCTATCTTCAATTAAGCTCGATGAGATATTGCAGTTACAACTGGAAGGTGGCTCGGAGGGTTTAATAGTATCAGAAATATTGACAAAGAAGCTATTGAATGTATTTTCTATAGCACGTGGATCGGTCAAGGTTGAGTTATCAACCTCTATGTTAGGAATATCATTAGACTTCTTTTTCCTACCTAAGATATTATTTACTAATTCCCATTCCCTCTTTATGTTTCCCCTGACTTGAGTTAAGCGATTGGAGTAGTAGCTATCACGTGCTTGTTCTATCATAATCTTAGTTCTATTGCACAGATTATTGTAATAGCTTTTCAGACTAAGATTTTGTGGGTGTTTTCTACATTTTTTGCAATTTTTCGCTTTCCAAGAAAACTGTTTCCCAAAATTCATACCTGAGTTTTTCCTTCAATGCTTGATAGTCTATTTGGGCTTTTTGCCTGCTAAAATTTTTCCTAGGTGAAGACTCCATTTGAAGACTAATTTCACATAAATGGTGATCGGTTATTTTATAGTCGTGCACTTTACAATTAAAGACCATACTAATATTTTTATTAAGTCTTAGAAATATATGGTTAATGGTTATGGTACTGGTTGAGCATTTTATGCGGGTAGGTATATTCACCATACTTTTAAGACCATACGAAGCCATCAGTAGTATATAATCTTCACACTCGGAATCAGAATCGTCGAGAAGATCTATATTAATGTCGCCTATCACTATTAAATTCTTCGTTTTTATAACACTTAACACGGTATTTAACTCCTCTGTAAAAATACTCTTTCGACAGCAATGTAGCCGGTAAATGCAAAGCAACGTAAAACTTGAGTTTATAAGTGAAAAATTAACTTTTTTTTCCGCACTTTTTAAATTGATTTTGAAGCAATCGTGCGCAATACCACTTTTTATGTAAACTGCTATACCGCCAGCAGAGTACAATGCGTTGCAGTTACCAAAAGGAATATAACCCTCTATGTTATAAGAGTCAAACTCGTTTTCATACACCCAAATCTCACTAAGTACAATAAATAAAGGTAACTTTACAAGGGACTGGACATGGACTAAGAAATTATCAAAATTTTTTCTTAAGCTGCGAATATTTTGATGTATGCAAAAAGATTCATCACAATTAGATACATACGAAACAATATCACAAGATTTGTTTTTGTTTACATGATTACGAAGATCGGGATTGTTTCTAATGGTGAATCGGCGCCAAAGAAGGCCAAGGTGGGTTTGTCAGCCAATAAAGTTATGGCGACTGTTTTTCGGGATGCACGCGGGATAATCCACATTGACTACCTTCAAAAGGGAAGAACAATCAATGGGGAATATTATGCCAACTTATTGGACCGATTCAATGACGATTTGAAAAAAAACCGACCTCATTTGGCCAAGAAAAAGTTCTTTTCCACCAAGGCAATGCAAGGGTGCACACATGTGCAGTTGCCATGGCAAAAATCCATGAATTGGGCTATGAATTGCTCCCTCATCCACCCTATTCTCCAGATTTGGCTCCGAGCGACTACTTCTTGTTCCCAAACCTGAAGAAATGGCTTGGTGGAAAAAGATTTGACTCCAATGATGAAGTCATCTCGCAAACAAAGGCCTATTTTGAGGACCTCGACAAATCATTTTTTTGTGGAAGGGATAAAAAAATTGGAGAAGCGTTGGACAAAGTGTATAGAGCTCAAGGGACACTACGTTGAAAAATATAATTATTTTTTTATCAAAAAATCTGTGTTTTATTCCAAAAGTCACGGACTTATTGACCCGCCCTCGTAGGTTAGACTCTCGTTGATATACATGTTCTCTCTCACTGCTTGGGTGTTGATTAGAGTTGTCTTTAAGTTTGCTTTTGCCTCCTTCTTTGCTCTCATTATCTTGTTCTTCATGTTCCGCGAGACAAATTTGACATGCAAAATGTTTTTTGTTTGGTTTACCGCTGCCGCCGCTGATTTATTAGATGACGACGAAACAGCTGGAGGTGCGTGAACTTTGATTTGTTTTGTGTATTAAAAATCGATGTCACTCTCATTAACATTTACGTTGAGACCGTTGCGAAAAATGTTAAGAGCGAGATCAATGTTTGTTGCTGGTGTGTTTGTCTTCCCGAGAGGAACATTGAGGATGTCGAAGCTGTTACCAATCAATTGCTGCTCCAAGTTGTTAACCTTCTTCTCCAGTAAACTGATTTTTTCCACAAAAAGCTTGTTGGTAATTGCAATTTGCTTGTTAGTAGCTGCAAGCACATCGACTTGATTTTGTTGAATGGCCTTGAGAGAAACAATTTCTTTATAGACCATTTCCAGAGATTGAATTGTGCTTTTATTGTGTTTGGTGCATGATGGTTGGTTTGCAATCGGAGATTGGCTTTGCTTGCCATTAACAGCAGTAGAATCGGAAAAAGAGGAACGCCGCTGCTTAGTGCATAATATACGCCGCCACACAGATTTATTCTTTTTCATATAGTCCAGTTCGGTGGCATTTAATTTAGCGCAGTTACCATGAAAAAAAGTTTTGCAATCACTGCACTCCACTTTTAAGTCTGCTCTATCTATTTTAAGGTTGCAAGCGTTACACAGCATTTTAAATGACAAGTATAATAATGAAACAGATCGAGAAATTAGTTTGCAAAAGCGTATGTAAATAAAGAAAAGTAACTTTATAGAGAGAGAAAGTTCTCGGCACGTTTGTACCCCACGATGCACGTTTGAAAATGTGTTTAGTAGCTAAATTCCAAACACAGTTATTAAAGCTTTCATTATTATTTTGAGTGTTTCCACCCAAATATTTTTTTAAAATACTGTCGTCCGACAAGTCTTCTTCTTTAAAACTTTAATAACTTCTTCATCATCTTCCTTATTGTCAGCTTTGAGTTGCTGATACTGACACCAGGAAGTTTCATCTTCTGGACAATAATAGTGTCGCGGGTTCTCGTCGGTAGAAGTTATGCGATAAAACGTTGCCCACACAGCTTTTTTATTTTCTTCCAGAGATTTTATATTTCTCATAATTGCAAGCCCGTAATAAGTAGATACGTAATTTCAGCATAATTTTATTAGTCAATAGCATCGTTTTTGGATTTTTTTTATTTTTTTTTTCTGCACTTTGTTTTCCAGCCTTTTAATTTCCTACAGCTTCCAGTTGGTTTTTAGCTTTTGCGTACTGAACATACGTTTTTTCGCGTGTAAAACGCACTCAAGTTTTTCAATTACAAGGTCGCCGTTATAAGGATCTTCCTCTAATAAATTTTTAAATGTTTTAGTATCTTCATCACCAATATACTTTGTATATTTTACACCAACACATGCTTCAGATATTTTAAACATTTCGATGATCCCGTCAACCTCAATTTTACCTGCACTACCTTTGTGATTAGTACCATTTTCCTGATGTTCATCATACCAAGCATCGTATTCATCAGTTTTTTCTTTTCCTGGCCATTTTTCACAAACTTTACATACGCTCGATTTTACAATTACATCTAAGATTTTATTAGAATATTTTGAAATACCCAAAAGTGACGTAAACCCACGCTTAGATCACGATCCATTACCTGAACCTGTAATTTCGTTTTTCGGATGATCAAATTGAATGTTTTTCTCTTGCTCTTTCACAGGATTTACGGCAATGTGTATGTGTTCTACAATTGAATAATAAGCTTGATTACTCAAGGTAGGTAGGTAAGAGTGGCTGTTGGAAATACCAACCCACTTAGGCCTATTGGCCCATTGTGATGATATGATTCTCTTACTATTGGAATCAGTTTGAGCTTATGATGAAGCGTAGGAGACTGTTTACGTCGTTGTAGAAGAAAGCTCCTAAGTGAAGCTTTCTTCTCTGGGAAAGAGCTGGATATGTACAGAGTAGGTGGAGGATTGTTTCCTCCTCTTCCTTATCCATGCAGCTTCTACAGAAATCGTTAGTAAAAGCGCCAAACCTTGCGTGCTTGCCTATGAGGCAGTGTCCAGTTATGAAACCTATTATGGCGCTGAGATGTTTCCTATTTAGAAGGACCAGACAGTTAGAGTGATTCAGATCCAGCTTTAGCCAGATCTGTTTGGTCGCTAGACATGTTTGCCCAACAGTCCACCTAAGGTCCGTTCTTTTATTGGCATCTAGCTTTAGTGTTAGTTTGCACGTAGGGATTGGTATACCTATACTACCTTTGTCCGGTAGGATAGGTAGAGTGGTTCCAATTTTGGCGAGTTCATCGGCTCTGCAGTTCCCTGGAATGTCTCTGTGGCCCGGCACCCAACAGAGGTGAATGTTGAACTGCTCTGCCATCTCCATGAGAGATGATTGGCATTCAAGGGCAGTTTTAGAACACAATGAGACCGAGTCCAGGGACTTGATGGCGGCCTGACTATCCGAAAAGATGCGGATATCCTTTGCAGATATCACGTTTTTCTTCAGCCAGGACAGAGCTTCTTTAATCGCCAAAATTTCCACCTGGAATACGCTACAGTGATTTGGAAGACGGAAAGAGAGGCTCAGATTTAGCTTATCTGAGAAAACACCGCCACCAACTCCGCTATCGGTTTTAGATCCATTTGTGTAGAGATGGGTTGACTTGTCCTGAAAGCATCTTCCTCCTAGAAGGATCTAGAGGGGAAGCTTAAGCTTACATGGAAGTTTTTGGCAAACCAAAGTTCAAGTATGGTGTAATCGATGTTCTCTGTGAGGATTCCTAATGTATTAAGCTGCAGTCACAGCTACTGCCTGCTGAAAATATCCAAGGGTGTTAAATGATACAGAATGTCTAATGCCGCAGAGAGGTAGACCGCAAGGCTCCGCTTATGCATAGACATGCTGTTCTTTGGGCTCTGCTTAGTTTAATGCAGTTGACAGCATTTTCTAAGGCCATCTACCAGACCCCCACCCCGTAAGTAAGTATCGGTCTTATTACCGAGATGTATAGCCAGTGGGTTATACGAGGGTGGCTGTGGCTCAAGTGGTAGTGTGTTGGCTTCAGTCATTCATAGATCTCCGTGGAGAACAAACATGTCTCGGCTTCTACTGAAGTGAAATAATTAAAGCGAACATAATAAAAAAACAATTAGAAACATTTTGGCCAAGTGCTTCGGTGGCCCAGTGGTAGTGGTGTCGGCCGATAAAACAGAGGTCGTGGGTTCGATCCCCAACATTTTATTTTTTATTTATTTTATTTATAAAATTAACAATAAATTTAAATCTATTATTAATACAATTTTAAGGAGTACTAGCAACTAAGGCTTTCGGCTCTTCGTAAATATATATATGTTAATTAGTAGATCTGTAGTAAAGTTAAATTTATGTTTGTTTAAGTTTTAATTTTGTGAAGAAGAAGTAATTTGTGTATGGGATCAATATTTTTGAAATTTGGAGCTTGAAGTCGTTCCAGTACGGTTAGCTGATTATTATTAATTAGTTGAAGAGGGTTACTGGCTGAAAGATAACATGATCCTAGAACGTGAGATATCGTGATAGTGGTGTTGCATTTCGGGCACATAGGGGGTGTTCCTTTTTTAAAAAGATATTCGTGAGTCAGTCGAATGTGTCCTAAGCGTAAACAAATGAAACTTATTAGTTTCGCCTTAGAAATATTGGTAGGGAAGAAGGGACTGATTTTTTTCGTGTTAATGGTTTGATAGTGGTGCTTATATTGAGTCCACTTCAGTGTATGATGTTCTTTGATTTTTTCAATTATTTTTTTTTCTTTATTTTCGTGGGAGTTTTTATTAGCGTGTCTCGAATTTTGGCAATTGTGGTGTTATCATTGTTTACGTTGAGAACAGCTTTTACAACAGAAAGACTGTCAGTGCAAATCGTCCATTTCCCGTCAGTTTGCGAGAACCTTTTGACAGCTTCATATACGGCCTGAGCTTCTGCTGAAAAAATTGACGCTGCACTTAAAAAGATGCCTTGTATGATAATCGATCCATTGTGTGTTGTTACTGCAAATGAAGTGCTATCAGCGGTTTTCGAGCCATCTGTATATATAAACTTCCAGCCCTTTGAAGTAAAGTCACAGAAGATTTCTTGAAACATCTTCTTATATACCAGACTACAAGTATTGTCTTTGCGAAACTCGAGGAGATGGAGTATGATGGAAGACGAATTCAGGTACCAAGGTGGTGAAGATGGAGTGTATTTTGCAAATGGTTTAAATGGAATTTCCAAATTTTGTGCCGTTTTTATGGTATTATGTATAGTAGAGGGGATTCGCTTTTGTCGTTTGTGTTTTAGAGCTAGGGCTACATCTTTGTCGATAATTGAGTCCGTTCGAAAACATAATTTGGCAATCAACTTAAGTGACACTTCGAAATATCTTTCTTCAATGGATGGTAGGCCAGCTTCAGCTAAGATGTTTTTGATGGGTGTTGTGGGAAAAGCTCCTATGCTTCTTCTTGCTGCTTGGTGGTAGATGGGTTTTATAATGTTTTTTGTAGATTTAGGGCAAGAACCATAGATAACTAAAGCGTACTCTATCTTACTTAACACTAACATTTTAGTTAAATAACATAAAGTATTAATATGGGTGTTATTTTTTCTTGAGGACAAATACTTAATAATATTGAGCCTTGACGAAAGCGCTTTTTTAAGAGATATACAGTGATTTTTCCAATTATACCTATTGTTTACAAGAAGACCTAAAATAGTTAAATTAGATACATTTTCAATTGCTATGTTATTAACTGATAAATTTAAATTTTGACATTTTTTTTGCGGCAAACGTGAAGCGTTTTACATTTTTCAATAGAAAGCTTGGAACCGGATGTAGAAGACCTTTCCGTTATTTCTTTTAGTAAGTTAGAAAAAGTTGTTTTTGTTAGATTAAGGTCATTGTGTTTACATAAAATGTACGCGTCATCAGCGTATACACAGTGATCTAAATCTTTGTATTTGGATATTATATCACTTAACTCTTCAAAGGCGATAGCGAAGAGAATTACCGAAAGTGGCGAACCTTGAGGAATTCCATTTTGTAGGGGTAGGACTCTTGAGAAAGTATTTCCAATTTTTACGCAAAATTTTCTTTTGCTTAGTAACGATTTAATGTAATTAAAAATCTTCGGACCAACTCCCCATTCGGAAAGTTTTTTTTAACACAAGATGAATGCCTATACGGTCGAAAGCTTTTTCAAAATCAAGTGCTAAAATAGATAAGTGGCTTCGAGCTGAGAAAGCATTTGATATCACATAATCTAAGTGCAAAAGTGCATCTACAACCTCAACCTCGGACGGTAACTATCAACCTTATCAATTTCCTTTTTTGGTTTATGGATTGGGACAATACAAGCTGTTTTCCAACTTTGAGGTATAATACCTTTCCGGAATATATTGTTGTAAAGTTCGATTAGTTTTATTTTTGCCGGAGTAGGGAGGTTTTTGATTATTGGGTAGGAGATATTATCCCGCCCAGGTGTTTTACCTCTCACTTTTAGTAAGCAGCTTTCGAGTTCCACCAAAGAAATATCTTTTTCTATATGTTTTGCAGCTAGAGTTCTTGCAGGTTTCGGGGCTAATGAAAATGATTCCGATTTTCTCGTTACAAAAGTCGAAGAAAAATTGGTATCTTGTGCAGCGTTAGACCAAGTATTGGCAAAAAAATCAGAAATTTCATCTGTAGAACATACAGGACCACTTGGCGTTAGGATAGAAACTATATTTCTTAACTGTGTACTACCCGTTAGAGACTTAATATTTTGCCATATTCTGCTCGTTGATGTATTGGGCTTAATTTCAGCTGTGAAATTTGCAAAGCTTTCGAGTTTGCTGATTTTTAGAAATCTTCTAAAAGTAACATTTGCTTTTTTATAGGCGAGCTGTTTAACTTGTGTAGGATTTTTTCTAAAAATCCTCCAAGTTAGGACTTTGTCGGCTCTAAGCCTACTGAGTTCCGGATTCCACCAAGGAACATTTCGTCTTGGATTTACAGAAGACTTTAGTGGAATGGAATCGTTGGCAGCCTTGCGTATACATTTAAGAATTACCGCAGATTCTTTGTTTACACAAGAAAATGGTTGACTTGGTAAGAAAAGAACGACGTTGCTTGCGAACTTCACCCAGTTAGCTTTTTCGGTCGTAAAGCTGGTTATAGATCGATTACAGCAATTTGATTTTAATGATATTTTTGTGAAAATAGGAAAATGGTCGCTGTTGTTTAGATCATCAAGAATGAACCATGATGCCCTTGGTAAAATTTCTGCCGAACAACAGTTGATATCTATGTGGGTAAATGTGCCGTGTGTTGAAAAATGGGTCGGAGACCCATCATTTAGAAGGACGAGATCAGAATAAGTAAGAAATTCTTCTAAAACAGAACCTCGTTTATTGTTTTTTGGGGAACCCCAAAGTCTACTCCAGGAATTTACATCTCCAGTGAGAATATAAGGTGGGTCTATTTGATGAATTATGTTTTCAAGGTCGAATTTATTAAATGTTTGGTCAGAAGGAATGTATAAGGATATTATAGTTAACTTAATATCTATGTGTATTTCCAAAGCTAAGGCTAGAATGTTTGATTTAATCGAAATCGGAGGTTTGTGTGGAATGTTATTTTTAATAAGCAAACCGACTCCACTCTTTGCCGTAACATTGGTTGGAAGGTTACTAAAATATCCTATGTAAGATTTGGGTAGTATGGGTGTCATATTAGTTGAGAATGGAAGGTGAGTCTCTTGTAAGGATATAATATCAGGTTCATGCGCTTTAATTAAAAGATTTAAGTCATCAAAGTTGTTAAAGAAACCTTTTATGTTCCATTGCAAAATGTTGAGATAAGTGCTTTTAATTGTTTGGCAGTTGTTTTGATGAATAAGTGATAATTGTATAGAATTATGTTGCGTCATTGTGATTCTGATTGTGCATTGGAATATGTTTGTACGTAAAATTTTTAATTGTTGAATCGAAAATTGGTGGGATATTTGTTTGAGAAGTTGTAGATTGAGTGGAAGAAGAGGGTAATGAAGAAGACTGTGTATGTAATGGTGTAGATATAATAGATTGCTGTGGTAAAATATTGGTGGGTGTGGTGAATTTTGAAGAAGTTGAATAAATGTTTTCAGTGGTTGAGGTAAATCGAGATTTAGAGAGAGAGAGAGTGGAAGCACTTGTTTCTACTGAGATAGGTGGAATTATGGTCCGTTATTTTTGTTTATTTATTGGAGTAGCAGTGATTGCTGCTGGAGATTGAGAAAAAACTTTCTCTTGGGTGGATGTTCGAGATGGTTGAGTGCTAGCGTGTTTCGCTCTTTCGGAAAAAGAAGTAGACAATGGCTTGGGTTGAGTTGCGTTCTCTGAGTTGTAAATACGTTTTGCCTCAGCCATAGTGCACTTATTTATTGTCTTGATTTTAAGCGTTTCCTTATTTTGTATATATTTAGGACATGCTTTCGATGTTGAAGGGAGTTCATCAAGGCAATTAGCGCACATAATACGTGTGCACTCCAATGGGTCATGGGGCGGAAGGTTGCAGTTTTCGCAGACTTTGTTGTTGGAACATCGGTTGGTGGTGTGACCGAGCAACTGACAATTTCGACACCTCATTGGAGAGGGAACATATTCTTTGACTTTCGTCTTATACCATCCAATTTCTACGGTTTGTGGGATCTTATACAAATCAAAAGTGAAGAGGAGTAGGCCTGTTGGCTGAATTTTGTTATCTATTTTTTTTTGTAAATTTATAGACCTCAATCACGCCTTGTTTCATTTCCGAGACAATTTCTTTCTCTGTGACGTTAATTAGACAAGGGGTATATACTATGCCCTTTGAAGAATTCAAAGTTTTGTGAAGTGTCACATTCACCGGGCACTGATTGGCAATGTTAGTCAGAAATTTAGAAATTTATCAGCAGATTTTTGGCTTTTGGCAAGTATGAGAATACTGCCGTCTCTGAGTTGTGAGATATTATCATACTCAGTACTGACTGAGTCGATAACTTTTCTTAATAAAAATATACTCACTGCGGTGATTGGTGAACTTTGGTTTTTCGGTGAAATGACCACGAATTTGGGGTTTTTGAGGTTAGAGTTAGTTGGCAAATCGGGAAACTCTTCAAAGCTAAAGAGCTTTGGTTTTTTTTTGCTCGCGGCTCTGATGATGTGTTATCACATAACACATCATAGTAGCCTTCGGGCTTCTTCTTCGACCCCGGCGGTGGGCCCATGCCTAATTTTTAATTGAGTCAGTACTTATTCTGAAGAAAAAATTTGTCAAGCGTTTGTGAAAAAGGACAAGGAAAAATAAGATACTGGGGCAAAAGGAGACAAATAATTTGTCAAAAGTGCACTTCTGAAAGATCTCACAGCGAAATAAACGAGATGTTTGCGCTTCAAAAGACAGACTGCGACTGTCCCCGAAACATATCGGGCTTTTTATTTGTATTTTCATTTTTAAAAGTAAAAAAAAATAATATAATAAAAAAGTGAATAATCAGACAATGAGTGAAAGTGTGCGGTGCGCTATTCAAATAGCGGGACCAGCAGATGGCTTGTTGTCATCAGATGATCAGGCTGTAATATCGGCCCATTCTCATTCTGGGAAACCAGAAATTACCGATAAGAGGAGGAGGAAGCTAAGGCCTTCTCCTAATCTTGTGAAACGCCCTTCCCTTTCAACGTCTACTGAAAAGCTGTCTGGTAGAGTGAGGGAAGAGGCGCCAACAACATCGACAAGGGCAGCAGCACAACAAAGAAATAGACAAGAAATTGACAAATACGATTTCCCATACGTATCTGACAGCGGAGAAGGACACTATATGGGAGGTGGTAACACTTTCGCATCGTTAGCCGCCTCGGAGTCAGACGACGAAGAGGAAGAAATGCAAGCAATGTATAGCAGTATCAACGAGCTGCAACTAAAGGTACTGGCTATTAAAGAAAAGCAAAATGCGAGGAGACAGAAGGAGCAGCAACTCCATGACTCACAGAAGCAGTCACAAATAAGCGAGTCTCTACCGCAAAAAAACATACAGAAAAATTCGATACAACAACAAAACATACAAACGCAGCAACAAAAACAAAAATCACAACAACATAAGCAACAACAACAGCAGCAACAACAGCAACAACAAAAACAACCACAGAAATCAACTAAGCAACGAGTACCTCCAATCAACACATTCAAGATGGAGTTGAAAGATACGATAGAATTATGTAAGTCGGCCATAGGCAATAATTTTTTTGTTAAAAGACTTAGTTTAGATAGGCACGCGATCCACTGCAATACAGTGGAGCGCTATCACAAAATTAAAAACCTGTTAAGGGATTCGACGATGGAGTTCTTCTCCTTCACACCGAAAGGTGAAAAGCTGCAGACAATGCTGCTGAGGGGATTAGAACCGTCGACTGATCCGGAGGAGCTCCTTGCACTGCTGAAAGAGAAGGAGTGTGAAGAGCTCAAATTCGTAGGGGTTAAGCCATTCGTCACGGCTAGAGCCAAAAGGGAGAAGCGGAAACTACCGTTCTTCCTGGTTCAGCTAAGTCCCAACAGCAAACTGGATGGTCTAAGGAGCATCAAAGTCCTAGACTACCAGGTTGTACACTGGGAAAAATTAAAGAGGAGCGAAAACATTTTACAATGTGATCGCTGCCAAAGGTTCGGGCACGCCGCGTTGAACTGCGAAATGCAGCCTGGATGCGTGAAGTGCGGAAAGAACCACAAGTCCGAGGAATGCGCTCTAGGCAAGGACGGAGCGTCAGAAAAAAGCCAACTCTCTTGCGCGTTATGTAGGAACACGGGACACACCGCAAGTTATCGGGGTTGTCCCAAATTCCAATATATCAAAAGAGTAAATCTGACTCGGCAGCAGAAAGTGGAAATTAAACGTCCACTCGTGCAGACACAAACACCAGCCGTTACTCCCCATGCTACCTATGCCCAAATGGCGGCAGGTAGGGGAAATACGGTACAACCACCAAAGGTAGCTTCTCAGGCCCCAGCGCCTAGAGCACCGGAACCTGTACCTGACATGCTGGCTATCTTGCTCTATATTCAGGGGCAGATGGCTCAGCTTCAGCGTCAAATACAGGAACAGGCTAAGCGGGTAGATCAAATATACGTGCTGCTGCCGGGCCTAACGCACTTCCAGTCGTAATGGGTACGTACATGGCGGAGCAAACCCTGAAGGTCCTTGCAGTGAATGTTAATTCACCGATTAGGCTCGAACGAAGAGCCGCACTGTTTAAGTTGCTTAAAGACCAAGCCCCTGATGCGATCTTGGTTAGCGAAACTAATCTCACCAAAAGACACAAAATGAGGCACAAACGATATAAAATAGTACGGAGAAACCGACCCAACTCCATTCAGGGAGGAGGCGTTGCGATTTTCGTACGAAAAGGTATACGTTTTAAAAGAGTATACAGTCGTGTAGTACGTAGGTTCCAGGTGCTGGAAGCATGCATCGTGTATATCCCTCTCCGTAGTGGAAAGCGGTTGTACATGCTGTCTGTTTATGCACCTAAGGCTACTCAATCCACTTTATTCATCTCAGAGCTCGAGACACTTTTTCGATTCCTAAGACTGGAATTAGAGGAGAACTACTTCATTATCGGCGGAGATTTCAACGCCAAACATAGTGATTGGGGAAATAATACTCCAAATACTAGAGGGAACCTACTATTCAATTGGTGGGGTCAGCACAGTATAATGTATGGACTCGGCCTTAAGGCGACGGATAGTCCGTCGTTTCCTAGACACGGGTCCTATTTGGATCTCCTGCTGTTCGACACACGAGTACACCTGACATGCACAAACCATAAACTGTCTACGCACTTTTGTGTATGACAGTGACCATTGCGGACTCAGTACCGAAATAAGCGTTCCGAACGAAGCTGCGGAATTGGACGAGTTTGTTCAAAGGCATGCCTACAACTATAGTAGGGTGCGTTGGACACACTTCTCCAGAACACTGACGAGAGCACTCTCCTCGAATTCGCTCTACCCACCGTCCAATAGAAATCTGTCAAACGAGGAGATTGACAGGTATCTAAAACTAATGGACGAGACAATTAAACGAACAATGAACAAAACGATACCTCGGTATCAATACACTGACAACGAAGACTTATTCCGCAACGCAACCATTGACGCACTGCACCGACATAAAAGTAGACTGCTGTCAAGGCTAAAAACCTTGTACAGACAGTTTACTGACAGACATAACCCTGAGATTATGACGCTTAAGTCGTCGATCAAAAAAATCCAAGTATTGATAAAGGAAAGTTACAGAGCATCTGTAAGTTTGTATTGGAACAATAAAATTCGGGCTGTAAACACCAGCAACCCGAATATGTTCCCGCAAATAAATAAAATATTTCGGAGGAAAGATCATAACGACCTTTCGTGTCTTAAAATCGCCCGAACGAGGGACAACGAGAACATACTTATAGCAGCAGGCATCGATCCAAATGAGGCTGTTGATGATGACAACTTCTTTGTGATCGAAGATCCGCAGGATAAGGTAGAGGCTATAGGAGCGACTTTCCAGGAAGTATACAAGGCGAATGACAGTATTGGCCCGAACCACGATCTGGAAAATCGAGTCCTTGTGCACAATTTCTACCTTCGAAATGAAATAGTGAATTGGCGATTCGAGAGCTCGGGTTTCACCCAGTTCAGTGACGAGAATATGGCAAATAATGTCATCACCAATGAAATGGTACTACCACCGTTCATTTCGAAGGCAGAACTTCAAACGATCTTCGAATCGCTTAGAAGTAAGAAATCAGTGGGAACCGATGAAATACCGAACATTGTGCTTCGATATCTCCCACTAGAAGCGGTGGGCATTTATACCACCCTGTTTAATAATGCAATGTATAATGCATATTATCCAGCGCATTGGAAAACAGCGGTGGTACACCCCATCCCCAAAAGGGATAAAGACACATCCAATCCGGCGAATCTCCGGTCGATCAGTCTCCTTCCAAACATCAGTAAGGTGTTCGAGAAGGTGATCAATAGAGTCCTGACTAAGTGGGTTGAGGACAAATATATAGTTCCGGATAATCAATTCGGTTTCAAGGCGGGGAATGATGTTATTCGTTATTCACGTTGCGTCTAAACTGGTTTCTGATATCCAATGGAACAAAGGCAAGAATCAGTGCACTGGTGCCTGCCTGATTGACTTGGAAAAAGCCTTCGATACCGTATGGTTAGAGGGACTCTTTTTCAAGCTGGACAGGTTGGGCATTAGTAAACCACTGCTGTATATTATTTTTGATATGCTCTCCAGTAGACAGTTCATCGTGAAGAATGGCGATGTGACTTCTGCTGGAACAAACGATCTGCAACAAGGTGCGGTAAATTCGCCAATCTTATTCAACATTTACACAAGTGATCTGATAGGTTCACTTCACTTCGCCATAGCGTATGCAGACGACTTAATCGCGTACAGATCAGGTTTAAAGATTGAGATCATTAATATGCTTTTGCAGCGTGACTTCGACAAAATTAAGCGATATTGCGATGAAAACCAACTTTCAGAAGTCGGAAACTATTCTGTTTAGGACGCCTTTGTCTGGGGCCTCTAGGGATACCAGAAAGAATTGGCGAACGTTTTCGATCGTAGGACAATACGGACAGCCACTTGCTTGTCGAAATGTAGTCAGATACCTTGGGATCTGGCTAGATCAATATCTGTATTTTAACAAACATATAGATGTTGCTCTGGCCAGGGCCAAAGGTGCTTTTGCCCTTAAAAAGAGACTGTTTTATAACAGCCAACTCGATGCGAGGGTGAAGGTAATCTGCTACATGGCCCTTATCAGGCCCATGTTTGTGTTTGGATGTCCCGTGTGGTTCAACATAAGAGCAAGTTTATTGGAAAAAATTCGGGTGTTTGAGAGGGCTTGTCTCAGGACTTAGCTTCGCTTATACAGAACACCAGAGTCTGAGTACATAAAATTCTATCCTAATGAGGTCTTGCACTATAGGGCGAACCTAATAAGAGTGGACAATTTCGTCATTTGACTCGAAGGCACATTGCAAGAGCAATGACCACCTCATCGAACAACCTGATCTCCGGGGCTTACTACCATAATTATATGTATCATGAGAGAGTTCGTTTTGACGGCTTTGTTCCTCCTCTACCTAGATATGAAAGGTCTGATCCAGGACAGATTGGCGGTTCCGCTAATCTTCCACGTTGCTCGAACCGCTGCGGACAGGCGACTCAACTACGACAGAGACGTCGCACATGGCAGTGCGGAGCGTCTCCGGTTCAGTAGGGTGGTAGGGAGTCGCGACATAAGGGATGTTGCACGGCAGCACCAACAATTTTGGTGGCTTATGGGAGGAGAGGAAGTATCTTCGTCGAATTCCTCTAGTACAATATAGCTTTACTCGGAAGCAAAGTCGGTTAGCCTAATTTTTTAGTCATGGCCGGCTTACATAGACTTAGGTAGGATTTAGGTAGTTATAAGATAAAAAAAATAAAAACAAATAAAAAAAATATAAAAGAACTAAGATGGGTAACAACTTCTAGAAGGGGTAACGCATCTAGAAAAAAAAAATAAAAATTGTATGATATACACAATAAGTTATTTTAAGTAGGTTAAGATTTATTTGTATGTAGATAGTTTGTAAGTTTTGTTTTTTAAGTTTTTATAAAAAAAGTCCATATACTAAGTTTTTTCACTAAATAAAATTGTTTTCTTAGTTATAGTTTAATATAGTAAAATAAAAATAATTGTAATCGTACGAAACGTCGAAAGACATAGATTAAGTATTATGTTCAATTTAGAGTGCCCGCATGGGGCCAGTAAGTTAGAATAAGATAATTTTAAGTTAATTAAGCTAATTTTTTAAGCTTTTTTTTTTGTATAGCGTATAAGTATTAATGAATTCATGGTAATAAAAATGAAATGAAATGAGTGTGTTGGCTTCCAAATCGGAAGGTTCGGTGTTCGAATCCCAGCCTCGTCCGAAAGACATTCTTTTTTTCAGGCAACATAATTCTTGTAAGACGAATGGTTGCTTCTAATACCAATAACAAGTCCAATTACACTAAATAATTTAGTCTCCCCATTAAATGTTGGGTGCCACCCATAGAGCGAAATAACCACTGAGCCCAAAAATCTTTCTTTCTCTCCCTGTCCCATTTTCCTAAAAACTTAACACGTGCTCAGACATTTTAAGTGTATTAATACCCACTTGAGTGTTAAGTTCTAAAAATAAAAAACAAAACAAAAAAAAAACCCAATGGCTTTTTTGCAAG
This sequence comes from Volucella bombylans, assembly GCA_949129095.1. Taxonomy (NCBI): domain Eukaryota; kingdom Metazoa; phylum Arthropoda; class Insecta; order Diptera; family Syrphidae; genus Volucella; species Volucella bombylans. The sequence goes on from OX422142.1 coordinate 65,221,782, forward strand.
AGAATAAGGCTATTGTAGCTTTATTGACTCTTTCTTGAATATTAGGTTTACAGTTTAGTTTCCCGTCTAAACTGGTGCCGTTTATTAAAGGAGGGTCTATAATTGGAATATTGTATTTCCTGGAAAAGAGGTCAAGATCAGTTTTATGGGGGTTTATTCCCAATCCACAGCGATCTGCCCATTAACTACTAAGTTGCAGTGAAAGGGAGAGAGGACACCGCCTTCCGGTGTACCTCTGCTGACATATCTTTTAGCAGAAGTTTCACCCAGTTTGGAGTTGATTATCCTGTTTTTTAGCATAAGACTGATCAACTCCCCAAGTGAGTCGTCTACCTGGCAGCGCAGTCGTGATTGCGGATGTGTTGACCTTATTGAAGACGCCCTATGTTCAGGAAAGCAACCATTGTGTACTCTTTATATAGTACTCTTTTTATAGTAGTACTCTTTATATAGTGGCTAGTCAGTGAGTGCAAAGCCGTTTCCACCGACTTTCCTTTACAGTAGGCATGTTGCCGTTGACAGAATTCTTGGATCAGTTTTAGCTCATATATGGATATCAATCAGTCGTTATAGAGTTTCCAGAAGGAAAGATGATAGACTTATAGGTCTGAGGTCCTTTGGGACAACAGGACAACATTTTCCGGCTTTGGGAATGAATACTACATTGACTTCTCTCCATGGCAGTGGAATGTGGATAAGTTCTACACAGCTCCTCATAATATTTTCTAACGCAGGCAGAATAATATCTGAGTACCTCTGTAGCTCGGCAGGTATTATACCGTCCGGACTGGCAGGCTTATATGGTTTGAAGCTATGCAGTGCCCAGAACAGTTTGACTCTTGTAATCAGACCATGAATTTTGGTCCCGGTTGCAGTAGGTCTGTTTGGGCTGCTACTGTCCGCGAATTGGGTACTACCTGGAAAGTGGGTGTCCAGTAGCACGTTGAGTGATTCATCACTTGAGGTTGTCAAGGAGCCATCGGTTTTTTTTTAAACAGCTAGTCATCATAGGATTTGTAGAGAGGATTTTTCGTAGCCGCGATGCCTTAGAGGTTTCCGTGATTTCGTCAGAGAATGACCTCCAGAATTGTCGCTTTACCTTCCTCAGTTCTTTTTTGTACAATTTGAGGGATTCTTTGTATGAGTCCCAGTCAGACACATTTCTTTTGCTCTTTGCTACGTTGAAAAGTTTTCTACAAATGTTTCTTGAGCAGTCCCAGTGCTGATGTCAACCAATGTGGCTTTTTCTTGCCTCTAGATTGAATAAGAGGGCAGGAAGCGGCCATAGCCTGATTGAGAGCCAGAGTAAATTCCTTGACTTTCATGTTAAGCTCATTGGTGTCACACGGGGGACTTGATTGTTTAAAGGATAGAATTTCTGACAGTATTCTTCTGTATTTTAGCCAATTAGATTTCCGGTAGTTCCGGAATAAGTGACTCACCTCTATCATTGATGTCGGTACTGCCCAATACCGTGTGATGAGCGTTAGCGTCGCATCCGATGATGAGACCAGTTTTTTGCCTTCCAGCTTCCAGTACCACCCTTCCTGGGTTACTAGGGAGAAGGTCCACATGATCGTGGCCAAGGTAAGCCGATGCCAGCCAGTAGGAGCCTTTGGTAGTCTCTAGTCTGGCAACGGTTAAGTCGGGGTCGCCGAAGTTAGGAAGTAAAAATACATTAAGACTACGTTTCACTAATATACAAGTTCTGATCTTACCTTTTTGTCTTGTGTAGAGCGGAGCGTATACGAGTGTCCTAAGTCCTCGAACGACGCCTTCTAAAATCCATATTTCCTGGATTAGGATAATGTCTTCCGCGGTTTTTGAAAGACACAGAATTAGTGCGATCGAAGCCTTTTTGAGTGATGGAGATTAATCTGGGGAAACCGAGAAACATTGTTACAGTTTTCCAGAGTCCTCCGATTCTGAAGATGTGGCAAAGAGCTCACCTTCTTCCTCTAATCCTATAAGACCTCTTTTTGCTTCGTCATCGGTTCCCTTTTCCGACAGGGTGTCAGAAGAGGACACCGACCGACGGCTTGAATGTCACCTCGGTTAGATTGAAGTGTCGTCGCTATCCATTTCTGAAAAAGGGATCGACGCTCCAAGATCCAAGGTTGTGTTTGGTGGTGTCTGTGTTAAAGGAGGAAGAGGTTGCTTATCAGCATTCAGCTAATCTTTTTGTAGACCCTTAAATGTATAGACTCTAATCCGAACCGAATTATGTCTTTTGTTTTCGCTAGATGGTTAAAGGATTCCTTAATGATCACGATCAACGCGCATCTATAAGAGCCCCTTAGTTCCTCCAGTTTCGCGACTTTCCAATTATGAGTCGGAAGGGTCGGGTTACTGATCCTAATGATTTCCAGAATACTTTCTGGGGAGGAGGGTTCGGCTGGGAGCCAGGTACGAGTTCACACGACCCCTAGTTTTGCACTTGGCCAAATCTCTCCTAAACCACCTATGGCCTTAATGAAGAGATCAAGGGATCTCTGCTTGGCACACGCGATGAGCTTGACGTGGCCTTGTTGCCAGCCAGCGTCGCTTGTGATGGGAGGTGGTCCGGGGCCAAAGAGTTACTCGAAACTTCAGTTTGACCAGCTACCACCGTTCAGGTATAATAGAACCGTCATTCGTATCGATTACCTCGATCACTATTGCCTCCTTTAGGGTTTCACTGAAAGGCCTCACAAATGTGATGTTGGATGGCCCAGGGGTTTTGGTACTGTGAGTTTTGGGCACGGTTTCCTCCAACGACATTTAGTGCTTGGAGGAGTCTTTTGGAATTTTGGGAGCAGTGGGTAATCCGTCTTTTAAGATGTTGTTAGCACACTCAATCTTGCTCTTTATATCCGCACTTCTCTCAACCTCCGGAATGGATCCGAAGGTTTTGATAATGCGTAAAGCATTTCGGCGTCGTAAGTAAAGCGCCTTAGATGGAGCTTGCTGATGTGGATGAGCTCCAGATTCCTACTTGGGGAGAGGAGTCCGTGGCCTGCCACACTTACTCTTGCCTTTGGAAAATGGTGCACCATGGCTTTCCACAGTTTCGCCTCCTCTCGACAATTCAGGAGCCTTGCCGGTAGTAGATATAGTCACCGTTCTACCGCCCGGTATTAAAGGAGTACCGGCCTCGGGTTTTGTTTTATTTATTGGGTTTTCCATAATGTGGTCCAACGAGTAGCGGAGAAAGGGTGGTCCATCTTCTTTTTTTTTAAATTTGCGCGCGCTCAAGGGATTTAAGTACCCTTAAAATGTTTGCACACCGCGCGGGCGAAGGAAAATCAGGGAGGATGGAAACAGAGGTACCGCTGGTTTTAAATATTTGAGAATTATAATGACTAGGAAATAGAGAGCTCGGCAGGGCATTCCACAAGCGAGTTGTTCGGCTTAGGAACGAATCACGATATTTTAGAGTACGTCCGAAAGACGGCTTGAGGGTATACTGATGAGCATTCATAGAGAGACGGGTGTTACGATTAAAAGTTTGAAGGGACAGAATGCTACTGGCGATTTCTATGGAGCACTGGTGGTGGAAATAGCGTTAAAACAAAGTGAGACAGGAGACATTACGTCGGTGTTCGAGCTTGTCAATTGATTGACTGGTATATATATATATCGTCAATAAGTTTTATCGCACGGTTTTGAATCCTATCTAGCAGGTGTAAAGATGTTTTAGGAGCACCTGACCAGATGTGGGCATTGTACTCCAATTTTGGGTGTATGAATACCTTATATATTGAGGCCAGATCAGAGGGGGTAAAATATTTCCTTTTTAGCTTGAAGAAACCTAGACATTTCGCAGCATTTTTGAACACATCAAATATGTGGTCATTTCAACGTAAGTTTTCATTGACACACATACCGAGAATAGAAATTTTTTCGGTTTCGACGATGCAAGTGCCATTAATGGATAATACCTGGGTGTTTAAATTTCGCTTTAACGACAGCAGACAGAATTGTGTTTGGGAAGCATTAAATTCTACTCTGTTAGTGGTACCCCAATCGGTTATGCTGTTAATATCGGAATTTAAACAGCTTGACGTACGCTGCCGTTCCCTTTCTACAGCCAAAGACCATGGACGGGAGCCCGGGAATGAATATGAAAAGCAAAGAGTACTATCTTCAGTAAAGGAATATATTGGAGTAGAAGTGGCAGACAAGAGATCATTGATAAAAATTAAAAACATTGTCGGAGACAGAATGGAATCCTGGGGCACACCAGCATTTATTTTGTCAATATCAGACTTGAAACCATCCAAGACAACTTGAATATACCGTTCCGAAAGGTAATTTCTAATCCATTGATCGTCATCGATCCCAAAAGCACGCATTTTCGACAAAAGAGCTTGATGCCAAACTCTGTCAAATGCATTAGTGCAGCTTCGCTAGATTGATGTACGCTTCGGTTCCACTTTTCGGTGACACACGCCATCATATCACCAGTCTACCTGTTGCTACGAAAACCGTATTGCCGGTCATTGAGATGTTTTCGTGTTTCGAGATATTTCATGAGCTGACGATTTATCAGCGTTTCCATGACCTTGGAAAGAAGAGACGTAAGTACAATGGGTATGTAGTAGGAGAGAAAGGTTCGCCTTTTTTAGGGACGGGCTGGACAAATGCTGTTTTCCATCTGCTCGGAAAGAGTCCTAAAGAGTAGGATTGATGAAAAAACTTACGCAATGACTTTGCCGGCGTGGAAGAACACCTCTTCAGAAGAAGGGGAGTTATACCATCTGGACCAGCGGATTTATGTATGTTGAGACCTTTAAGTACTCTTGCTACTACACGAATGCGAAAGTGGATTCGTCGCATTGAAGATTCGACGCACTCAAGTGTAGGCGGAGACAAAGCACAATCTGGGAGTGTTGAACTGGCCGCAAAGTGTGCAGCAAGCAGATTGGCCTTTTTCTAAGAGCTGACAGCTGGAATGTCATTGTAAATGATACTCCGTTCGCGACTGAGCTATTTTTCAAGATGCTTGGCCCTCAGCCAGGTTGATCTTGCGCACGGGTTGTATGACACCCTGATCCAGCCCAGGGGGAAAAGGAGTGGTTGGGTAGGCGGTGGGGGGGCATCCTTTGGTTTCAGGATCCGTCTGGAGAATTTCTTCTCGAGATATTGTACATTGATCCTACTCAGCCTCTACAACTCGACAAGTTCAATGCTCGAAGTTAACAAACTTCGACCCAAATCCATTAGAGAACAAAAAAATTCAAGACCACTTTTACCAATTCCAAATAAACGCATAGCAAACACCAACAGTCTGTTGATTCTGTATGCATTTTTTTTTATTGGACGAAAATTGATCAATGTTTCTTTACACGGGCAACACATAATTTAAAGCCTAATCCTTGCTGTGATCGTTTCAAGAACTCAATATCACCATTACACAATTTACATTTCATCATTGCTTACAAGCTTTTGAACACTAAATAAAAACTCAATAAACTGTAACTATGAATCGGATTAAAATTCCCTTCACAATCGTCTTAACCTTGCAATTTTTGAGCAGATGTACCAACAAATTCAGTACTTTCCTCAGCAGTATGTTGATTTCGTCTAAAACTTATTTTTTTTAGCCTTTTCTCCTGGGTGCCTACCTCTTTTCGTGCCTTTCTTGTCAATTTTAAGTAGACGTTAACACGTTCAAATACAAGCGTATACTGATTTTCTCGTTCGAAAAATGCAAACATTTTAAGAGCTAGATATTTACACTTTAAAATACGAGCATATACTGACTTTCACTTTTCTTTAAAATACCAGCATTCTACGTGTCGTATAATACAAGTATAAATTTTTCAAGGCAATAGCGCAGGTATGAGCGCCGGAGCTGCAGGGTACGCTCTCCCTTATTATTTACTGCAGTAAATGACTTAGTGTATCGATCTAAAATTTTCACAGTATATTCTTAACTTACTAAACTTTGAACATATGCAAAAGAAAAATAGATTTTTTGAAGATCGAACATAAGACTACCCCCTTAAGCTTCATGAGTGAAATGCAACATCTGTGCCTGTTCACATTGACGTGTACAGGAAGATTGTCCGAAAGAGAGGGAACGATTTTCGGGTGAAGCACTTCGTTTTTTTTCCATATCGTTCCATTTCTGACATATCTTTTCATTTTAGTTTTGATCGTTGATGAGAAAGGAAGTGTGAAGAATAGGAAAAAAGGCATGTTTCAGGCCAACTCCTCAAATGTAAAAATTAAAAATGCACCGATTCAAAAGTCTTTCAACGCCATGAAAATGTGAACACGACGTTCATGGTGATGACTATCATCCCGCCGCTAATGTAAACAGGCACTTTAATGCAGAAACCAAATTATCAGTGTATTTGAACATATTGTTGTGCTCTAGTTGATATGTTTTGACATTTTTAGTATAGCTATAGACAAGTTCTTTCCTCTTCGTGTATTTATTCTCTGCCGGACTCAACTGTCTAAGTAGCATTAGCAATCGGTTTCTTTTCTGCAACCTTGCACTGTGATAACACCGCGCTCAATGTTTCGTTAGTAGGAGCGGTAATAAGACGTAACGTTTCAATGAAATCTGCGGGCAAGTTACCACACACGAGATCGATATTTGGTATTACCACACACATTATTGAGCTTCCAGTATCGTAATTCGATATTTTCTCGTCCGTGATCGAGTGCAATTGACGTACGAAAGCTGCCAAGCTCACATACCATTCGATTTGGGGTTTAAAGAAGAAAAACATGACCAATACGAAAATGTACTACATCTTTACCGACATATTACTATTTTTGAGTCAAAACTTTGTGGTAGACTTTTACTACATATTAAAGTTTCTATTCGATACGTCAGCTATCTTGAGCCTTTATCCCAAAGAGCCACTCGATCATGGATGGAATGTACGAGTACTCACTCGATAACGTGTGCGGTAATTAGCTCCCTGGTTAGGTTGAAACCTGTGGGCATATTATTGCTTTATTGAAGTCCTCGTACTTATTTTGCCATTGATCTGTTCATTTAAACTCAAGCTCCTTTTTTAAACAATGTGTTTTACGTAAATGAAAAAGTAAAGTCGTAAAGCAAAGTAAAGTTAGTATGTAGTTCATTGCGAGTGCCCCCAAAAATGCAAATGGCACTCGATAAAGTTTGTAATGACTTACACACATGATAAACGCATTTTTCCTAATTTTTTTTATCCATTTTGTTTATGAGTATTTGGTGGTTGGCTAAACTAAGAAAAGTAAAGTACCGGAAATTTTCGAGCTGAATTCTTGGAAGAGAAAAAACCTATGTGCTATGACGTTTGAATATGTTGGATTAGCGTCACGCAGTCAAGTCTTTTTAGTGTAATAAAATTCAGTATTTTTTTAATGAAAGAATTTACAAACAGTATTTGTGATCATTCAAAATAAAATTAATTTAGAGAAATTAAACTTTAACGAAAGGTTTATACTAAGTAGTACTTTTACCAAGTCGTTCATCATTCCATTCTTTACCCTTTGAGAGGTAGTATTGATACGAGCTGCACTCGTATTGTAGTTCTTATTCTATTACTTTAGGATTCGTTTTAGCATCCTCTCTCATATGGCTTTATACCTCATCTATTTGTTCAGAGACCGATTCATTTAGTTTCTTTAGGATATCTAGCACATCTTTATTTATTATTTATATATATTTATCTTCATGTATAATCCAGCAAGAATTTTAAAGGGTGTATGCTTCGTACTCCTAAATAGAGTTTGTTTATAATTTACTGGGACCGATACATTTTTATGTGCAGACCCTTTGATTGCCATCTTTGTTAACAGTGGTATGATAATTCTATTCATACGTGGTGATCATAAGATGCGTAATATTTTCTCCCTCACTATATTCGAAGAAGATTTTGTTGTACGTAAACAAGCATATTGTTTCCCAAATAAAAAATGATGCTACTTCACTCGGTGCCTCGCTAAAAAAGTTGCGCTTTGCAGTACAATAAGCAGAATGAGAAACACATATTGTACGAAAAGAAACATTGCAACATACATAATATATGTATGTGGTTCGTATGTTCCGATTAAAACAGAATGATAACTTCTTACATTTTCTTGGTTGTGCACATATTTCGGAGAAAACAGAAAACAAAAAAAAAAAGACAACAGACAACAGAAAAAGAAAACAAAAAATTGGATAATAAAAAAAAAATCTAAAATATTTTTTTGTTTTGCTTCTGTAATATCCAGCACTCACAAGTGAGTTGTTCATTGCAATGATCTTCGCTAAATAAAACTTTTAATTTCTGTGGTTAAAAATAGCAAATGGAAAATGTTTGTTAACTCAAGAGCATTACGAAAAGTCAAATTGAATTTAAAACAGTGGAATAATTTCGGAGCTATAGAATAGAAAAGCTTATAAACCAACTTAAATCACACGAAAAAGGATGGATACCACCCAATAAATCAAACCCCATTGTAGAAAATCTACATATTTCCGACATAATTCGTAGATTTATTAAAATCAAATATATTTTCTTTTTTTTCCAACAGTTTTGTTTCTGTAGCGCATGCTCTGAAAAGTATTCAATTACTTTTCACACTCAATTAGCAATTGCCTAAGTCTTTCATTGAGTTATTGAACGTTAAAAGGAATATCCATTCAAAAAAGAGAAGCACTCTGTCCCATTATTCGAAATCTGCTAGAAGAAGCAGATTGTCGCGGTGAATTGGAACTTCGGGAGAGCGTGAAACCCGGTTAGCCTCTGACCGGGAGCGCAACTCAGCAGCTCGACCCGAAAAGTACGCGCAGATCTGATAGTATACAGATTCCGCAACAGTGTGCATTGATATAACTGAGAAAATATAAATAATTCTAAATAAAATGTAAGTAAAGTCGAAAGACATAGATATAAGTATTTAGAGTAGCTTAGAGTGCCTGTGTGGGGCCAGTAGGTTAGTATAAGACTGTTAAGTAATTGTAAGCTAGCATTTAAGCATTTTTTGTTAGTATGTAAGAGTTAATTAGTAAGAAAATAAAATGCATTGAAAACTAAACTGACGAACGGGGCTACCGTGATGATATAAGAAAAAAAGTGGCTTTACTTACAATGCACTAACTAAGTATGCTGATCACGGAAATATTGGATGCATGACAGAGGTATGCACCTATTGTAAAGCATGGGCATGGAAAGAGGAGCCGAAAGGTCTGTGATGTGTTACCCACAGATATGCCAAAATGTTTAAAATTATTATATATTTTATATAATAATTTGACATCAGTGCAAATAAGAGGTCGACCTAAGCCCACCAGGGTCGGTACAATGCACACATGATGTTCGTATCCAAAGGATTAATGAGACGCATGGCGCGGCGCCTACGATTTTCTACGGTATCGACTTATATTTTGCCGTGGAAAAGACGGATATAATTACTACATATTAGTAGTACATAGTATAAATCCCGAAACAGGCAATACAAACAATAATAAGAAAATATCCGCGTTGCAGTTTCATGGCCACTTGATTCAGCTGAGATTGAATGAGAATCCTCATATACATCGCTATCGCTAATTTTTCAGTCAGTTTTTAGTAGATCAATATGCGAAAATTTAAATAGACCGTTTAATATTTGTTCGAACAAATCAGAAAATCAGAAAAAGCTGTAGACTACATTAATTTAAAAGACACTATATAGCAGGACGTAAACGCAGATAGGGTGGCTAGGTTGGTAATTCTTTCTTTGACTTTCACAGAAGGTCTGCGATATATGCACGAACGCACGCAGGACGCGTTTTGATATATGCGAAAATATGGCCTGCCAGATTTGTTTATCATGATCCCAAGTGAGCTGAAATAACTAGAGAGCTTCTTCCAGGGCAAAAGCCTTACGACAGACATAGCTTGATAGCTGGGGTAGTTCGCCTGATATTCTCACAAAGAAAACTTGTTGGGGTGATGCAATGCTACATGTATTCAGTCGGTTGGTAAAAACCGTGTCTTGCCACATGCACGCATACTTTTATTGTTGAAAAAAGATCAGGACAACGACATTGACCAAGACATAAGCGCTGAGTTGTCTGACCTCAAAGTAGACCCTTCTCTCCACCATTTGTCAAGAGTCACATGACCAAAGTGTTTTGCGGTCTATTAAATATAAATTCATCGTGTATGAAGAACAGCCGAGGTTAAAAGGGTTTCCAAGGACGTTTTTCAACGAAACTATTACTACCGATTAAGCAGGCGGTAAAAATCGATAATAGATGGTTTGTTCCGCATTCACAACATTACAAACCCATATCAATGTGGAGTCCTGCACAAGGGTCGAGTCGATTAAATACATTTGTAAATACATGAATATAGGAAGCGTCAAAGCTACATTTGCTCTACAGCAAACTCATTGAGAAGAGGTGGCCCAATTTTGAATTTTGAATTTTTATTATTACTACAAAAAAGTAACATATTACAATGTGTTATCTGCAAGGGATTGTCTGCAGATGATTAGATATTTTATGATGACAAATTATGAGTTTACTTTAAATTCATTTTCATTACGATTAAGAAACAAAGATGAAGGATTAACACATCTTAATAAGAAGAACTATGGTATTTGATAAGTTTATCTTTTTAACCTTTTTTAAAGAAATATAGTTGGAACCGCTACTGCAAAACTTCTGCGACCATATTCGTTCTAATACCTTGGGACTATATATTTACTTTGCATTCGTTTTCTTGTGTTTATTAATTGTTGAGTTGGTATCTTATGTCTCTGAATGTTTATAGTATATCTAATTTATACAACTGATTGACGGACAGATATGTGTTGACGTCAGAATCTTGTTGTCGTTGCGATCTTTTTATTAACTTTTGGTTACTGCCATGCAGCGTATTGAGTTTTTGGAACTGAAACGAATTTCCCCATGTCCTGATTCCATATCTCAGGTGAGACTCCACCAAGCTGAAGTGACACTGCCAAAGGTGGAATAGAGCATAGGTAGATTGCCTACGTTTTTTCGTCAATGCCATTACATGGTAGTTCCATTTGAAGTTATAGTCAACAATGATTACCAGTTATTTATAGGTTGATACGTTTTCGAGTATAGCTGCGCAATCGTAATCGCCTTAGAGTAAAAAATGGCTGTGGACCTTGTGCAACTAATCCGAATTGTGCATTTTTATTTGTAGTATGTACATTGGATTGCGAGTGTGACGGATATGCATAACTTTAGTTTTTATTTACGTTAATTATAAGGCCATTCTCATGGCGCCATGTCACGACAGAGTTGAATTCATTTTTGTGATTGGCCACAATGGCCCTATCATCTGCATAGGCAAATATACATTTCTTGAGGGCTACCAACATATCGTTCATGTAAATGATGAAAATCAATGGACCTAGTTTCTATCCTTGCGGTATTCCATATTGACTGATTTTATTCGCTTGCACTATCCTTAATTTTAAATTTGACTTTCAAACCATAATAACAGCGCTCCTCCTATGCCCACTTTTTCTAGCTGTTATATTACGTTTTCATGGCATAGACTGTCGGAAGCTTTTTTGAAATAAATAAAGAGTACTGTTGTGTGTTGGTTTATCTCTTGGTTGGAGTTTATTTTATTTAAGAAGTAGCCGAATTGATTGCTTGCTGACATCTTGTATTTCTCAAAGTAATCATATAAACTTTTGGCAACAATACCTTCTAATATTTTGTCTATCACTGAAGGTTTTCATATCGGTCGGTAGTTTCCAATATCGTCTTTTTTCCCATCTTTATAAATAGAAGGTTGCTAATATTAGCCATTCGGGGACAGTCAATTGTTCAAAGCTCATATTCACATTATTGTTGGAGCTAATGTGTTTGCGTTCAGCTTTTGGTCTTTTGCTCGTATGGCATCTTCACCAGCTGACTTATTCTCTTTCAGTGAAATAAGAGACTTGAACACTTCTTTCGTGCTGACTTCACAAAAAACATTGATAAAAATATGAACTATATCTCGTTGGCTAGTTTATCTAAAAACTGCTGTGATAGAATGTCAAAATTGTTGGTTCTAAAATTTTTCGCCAGCACCAACCAGATTTGCCGCTTTTTTGCCCAGGATACCATTTACAATTTTCAAAGGATTGTTTTTTGCCTTTATGAATTGATCTTTATAATATTTCAACTTTGCATTATTTGTTTATTTAAGTTGTTTCGAATCTGTTTACATTCATTTTTATATTTCTCGTATTTATATTCCAGTACCTCCGGTACTGTTGATCTCTCTCCAGGTGATAGGTGATAGGTGTTAGTGTGATTTGTGATTTGTGATTCAATTTCAACTTCATTTATTCGCCTTTACCATCCCCAAGAAGGTTTAAAGTTGAGGCCAGCTGAAAGGTGGGTGGAATGTGCGGGGATTTTATTATTAAATTTATTAAAAGTCGAAATTGTTTTAAAACTCTAAAAAGACATGATAAGACTATACAAAATGCTTGTTGTCTTATAAATTAGAAAATATTCACACTTACTTTGCATTTGGTAGCCCAAGGATATTTGATTTATTTCTTAGTTGGATCTTTAGAAGACGCACACATTTATAACTTTATTTTCAGTCTCCGACTAGCTCTCAAGCCGACAACATCGATTAACAGCTCATCTGCAAATTCCCTAATATTCTCAATATTCAGTTATTTTCCTTCCAGTAATTTTTGCTTTCTAAAGTGGTGTGTTTTCAAAAAACAAGTGAATAGAGCAAGTACTCTATAATGGCCACTAGGCCACATGCCCTGTCGGGCAATCGGTATAGTGCGCTTAATATTGACCCCTCTCTTGAACCCAAAAACAAAAAAAGAAAAAAGCCCATTTCCCCGTCAATTGAATTCAGTGATATTGTCCCCAACAACAGTAGTTCAATTAATCCTAAATTCATCATCATATCTTCGACAAATCCAGAAAAACCCCTATCATCATTTAGTGTTTTCTTATTAAAAAAAGCTATAGACAGTATAAGCACATCATATGAACAGATTACACAGCTCCGGGACGGCAATCTTTTAATATTGGTCAATTCGCAAAAAATAGCAGAGCTTTTCCTATCGAAAAAAACACTCTCTAACATCTGCCAAATCTCCGTGAGTTTACATACTAACCTCAATTCATCCAAAGGGACAGTATACGCCCCCTACCTCATCAATGTAGAAATGCGACACCAAGGTATTACTGAGGTATACAAATTCAAAAAATCTGTAGATGGCAAAGAACGCGCCACTGGTCTAATACTCCTGACTTTTGATCTCTTCCGCCCCCCAACCACAGTTAACATGGGCTGGTATAACAGCAAGGCTCAGGAATATTTCCCAAACCCAATGCGCTGCCGCAACTGTCAGCTGCTGGGTCACGCAACTGAATGATGCAAGGGGAATCCCTCTTGCGAAAACTGCAACCTTCCCCCACATGCTCCGAAAAAATGCTCACGTGTTTCATGCGCTAACTGTCTAGAGGAACACCCCTCCTCTTCAAAAACTTGCAAACGCTTCATACAAGAAACACTCAAAATAAAAACAATTAATAAATGCAGCATGTTTGAGGCAAAAAAAATATATAGGGAACAAAAACCCTAACCCACCACACATTTCTTACTCTTCTGCACTAAAAACCAATATACAACCAAAAAATCATCCACGCAACGATCATAACTCAATCCCTCTCCCCACCTCCACTTCTAAAAATGACTCGGTAAAATCTTCCCACCCAATCCCAAATAACGAACAGATCACTACCAATCCCGCAATCTCTCATAGGGGTGGGGGGTGGCCGTGGTGTAGTGGTAGTAGCAAACGCTTCTCACTCGGAGGGTCCAGGTTCGAATCCTGCCCATGGCAAAAATCAGTTTTTCATTGTATAATTGGAACTCAGACAAAAAAATTCTGCGTGTGAAGGCATAACACTGACACGTAGATTTGGCTGTTATAAGAGTTTCAAGCAATGAAAAAAATACTGGGAATTATATCTCGAATCACTCTGAGTGAAGAAAAACTCTCCGTCCTATTCGGACTCCCACCCCTGGAGAGCAAACATAGAAACCAAACACACCTGAGTTTCAAACCACTACAAAAAAAAAAAAAACAATTTTCCTTTCTCCTCCTTCTATCTTTCCGCCCGCGCCCTGGCAACAGTAAAAGGGTATCAACCCCTTAGGCGCGCGTAAATTATAAAAAAAAAAAAAAAAAAAAAAGCAGTCAAACAATTTCACTCAAAACTAACATTACGACACCAAACCTCTCAGCGAACAATTTCAATCAGCTCTCCTCCCACACTCCATCAACCTTAAGGAAACACTCAACTGGCAAAACCGCAGACTTGTCTCACTCCCTCTCTTCACGACCAACAACATCATCAAACTCTCCACTAGTACTCGAATCAATCTCCCTCACACAAAACAAATCTCCGCTCAAACAAGCACACACACAAACTAATAAACCCTCCATACAGGCTAATATTTTAATAATATTACATGGAATTGAATGATGATGACAATGACTCCTCTTAATTCGAAAGAATCAAACAAAAACTTAGACTCTGCTGATCGGGGGTCGAGTTGCTTGAGTTCTAACAAGAACCCTAGCGGCCAGGCCCGCGATCAGCGGAGTCACTCAACTAACCAAACACTCTCCACCTCCAATATTCTTAAGCAACACTGCTCTCGGGCTACCCGAACCAGGTTGCGACCAATAAAACCTCAATCCAAAACACAACAAGTACCCAAAACTTTTAAAATTCTACAATGGAATATGAAAGGTTACTCAAATAACTTGAATGAATTGAACGTCCTAATAAAGGAACAAGCTCCATCTGTGATATGTATTCAAGAAACCCATTGCCCATTTAACCTCACTCCAAGTGTACATAAATCATACAAACCACACTTTTCCAATTTTCCTCATATAAAAACTGCAAACCAAGGCATTGGTGTACTAATTAAGCACTTTATACCATATAAGAAGGTACCAATCCTGTCTAACATCTTATCACTGGCAATCGAAATTCAATTATCTCCCATATTCACCATTATATGCTTGTACGTTCCACCCAAACAACAAATCACTAAGGCCGATATAACAGATGTCCTTAATCAAGTCCATACACCAATTCTGATGGCTGGAGATGTCAATGCTTGGAGCATCCTCTGGGGCTCTAATAAAACGAACACTAGAGGTGATATCTGGGAAAATCTAATTCTTGAATCTAAATTGATGGTTTTGAATGACGGTTCCCCCACCTTTGCTCCCCAGAATTGTTTTCAAAAGTGTATTGGGAAATTCTTAATGATCTTTGAAACAGCGACCATTTCCCTATTATCACATCTATTAATATTGGCGCAATGGAAGCTGTAGCCCCGAGAATCGTAAAGTATAAAACCGACCAAGCTAACTGGCCTTGCTTTAACAAGGCCATACTAGAATACCTGCCGTCCTACCCCTCTTCTCCCAATATTAACAAAGAGGCCGCCACACTCTTGAAAGCAAACACCACAATCCCGCAAAACGACCCATCCGCTACAAGAAAGCGCTCGGTTCCATGGTGGAATAGCAACCTCAACTCCTTAAGGAAGGAAAAAATGACAGCCTGGCAAAAATTTAAAAGATATCCCAACACAAATAATCTGATAGCATATAAAAAGGCTAATGCCATATTTCGTAGAGAATGAAAACTCTATAAAATGCAATCTCTACAGCAACTTACTTCTACCCTCTCCCCCAACTGTAAAATACATTTGGAATAAAATACGGCACCTTACTGGAGACTTTTCTCCCACTTCAATACCTCTCTTGAATCTCCCCAAGGGCTGCTGGTCAACCCAGGAGCTATCTGTAATCATTTCGCCTCCTTCTGGTCCAATAACTCAAAGGATGCAAACTTTCCAATAGACTTCAATAGGAACAAACCAGCCTCTCTATCTCTTACAGTCAACCCCAATTGTACAACCGCTACATCGAAACTCATTGAAAACCCTATCACAATTTTGGAATATGAATCGACTATAGGCAATTTAAAAGGCAAAACCCCTTCCAGAGACAGAGTTTCATATCCAATGATAAGAAACCTTTTTTATCCTGCTAAATTGAGACTCATACAACTTTACAACAACATCCTTGATAAAGGCATCATCCCTCAACAATGGAAAATTGCAACTGTCCTACCAATCCGAAAACCCAACAAAAACTCAAACTCAATAAACTCTTTTCGTCCTATATCCCTTATCCCCTGCTTATCCAAAGTTCTAGAAAAAATTGTCGCCAAACGTTTACTTTGGTTTATCGAGAAAAATAATCTGATAAGCCCTAATCAAGTCGGATTTAGACCTAACAAAGGATGTAGTGATGCTTTATTACACCTCGATCAATACATCTCCAAGGCTCTATCTAGTCGTAATCACATCTCCATTCTCTCTTTAGACTTTGAAAAAGCCTTCGATAAAATCGGGATTCATTTAGTCCTCAATAAGTTGTTATCTTGGAATATTGGACCCAAAATGTTCTATCTCATTAAATCCTTCCTAACGAATAGGAAAATAAGTGTAAGGAGCAATAACTATTTCTCCTCAACAGTCCCACTCTACAACGGTATTCCACAAGGCTCTCCTTTGTCAGTTGTCTTATTTATAATCGCTTTTGATGACCTAAGTCGCATTATCAACTCACATCCTAAATTAAATCACTGCATATATGCTGATGACATGTACATCTTGTGCAAGCACGATGATTTAAATGTTGCTAAAACCATGTTCAATAATGTTGTCCAAGATATTCAAGACTGGTCTAACTCTTCGGGAGCTACTTTAGCAGCTGATAAGTGTAAAACCATTCATATGTGTCGTAAAAAAACTGTAATGGCCTAGTATTAAGTATATCTAATAACGTTATAGAAAATGTTAGATCATTATCAATATTAGGACATTATTAAAAAATAATAGATTTACTTGGAAGGACCATTGTTTAGAATTAAGAAAAGCCCTAGCTACAAGAACAAATATCGTAAAATATCTAGCCCAAAAGAAGTTTAACACCCACATTTCAACTCTATGTAATTTAACTAAATCACTAATCCTTAGTAAAATAGATTACGGCTTATCTATATTTGGCAATTCTCCTAAAATCACACTCAACATCATCAAACCACCTTACCACCACGCAATCAGACGCAGTCTCAATGCCTTTCCAACGACCCCGATTAAAAACATGCTAGTAGAAGCTGGTCTCCCAAGTATTGAAGAACGATTTACTCAAGCAATCGCCAAACTGTCTGTTAAATTAATTTGTTCCTACGACTCAATAATCGACAAAGATGTTGCATCACTGGTAAAACAAAATAACCCCAGACGAATTGGCTCAGCTATTGCACTCTCTCTACGCTCAGCAAAAGAGTTGTAAATTACCACCAACAGACAAAAGCAATATAAACCCAAATTCCCACCATGGTCTATCAAAGATTGCTCTTTGAGTATGACTCTCACTTCATATGACAAAGCATCAACTCCAGACAGGCTATTTCAAAAACTCTTTCTTGATGTCTCCTCTGAAGCTAAAAACAATGGCTGGGATCTCATCTTTACTGATGGCTCTAAAACAACGGATCCTCTTTTGCCTCCACAGATGAAAAAACGGGAACCTCATTAAAATAGGCATCCTTCCACCATCTTCCTCCATCTTCACAGCCGAAGCAGTAGCCATACTAGAAACAGCAGCCTACATCTAAAAAAAAAAGGAAGATTTTTAATATGCTCAGATAGCCTCTCCGTATTAAAAGCTATAATGAACCCCAACCACAGAACTGATCTAATCGACAGAATTAGAGATATTCTTATAAAGCTTCACACCCGTCTCAAAATTATATGGATTCCCAGCCATGTTGGGATTATGGGTAACGAATATGCAGATGCCGCAGCTAATCTCGCCAGAAACAGCCCTGTCGTTCTCTTCAACTACCTCAATAAGTTTGACATATCTAAAGACATTGTGAGCAAAATAAAAGAACAACGACTTGACGAATGGACATCATATAGACATCACTACTCCATAGTCAACACAAATAGAACCACACCAAACTACAAAACGGTAACAATATCATCCATATCTCCTTTTATCCGTTTGAGACTAGGTCACACAAGCATCATCTACCAGCACCTTTTAAAAAAGGAAAACGCTCCGACCTGCCCTCTCTGAAACTCACCATATGAAATCAACCACCTTCTTGGCTTAGCTAACTGCCCAACAATTTCATGGTCAATTGAACAAATTCCTCAAAACAAACATTAATCCATATGGAATACTTCGTGATATTTCAACAGCAAATATAAACCGTATACTAGATTATATTAAATCATGTAAACTAAATGTATAAACCAATAGAGCTGATAGTCGATTGTAGCTAGGGCTCATTAATTTAAGTTAGCTGTTAGTTGCTAATTAATAAATAATAATAATAATAATAATAACTTTATTTGTCCTCATCATCACTGCTTCAATTTAAAAATAATTCCATTGAGGTTAACATTATGTAGGTCTCTAGACTTAAGACAATCGCGAAAAAATAATTCAATTGTGTGAAAGTGACAAATCTTCAGCTGTCACAAGAAAATGATCACTAAAACGTGATCATCAGAACAACTATCACCTTACATGGAGGAAAAACGAAGAATATGACTATCACTTATCACAAATCACCTTAGCCGATTCCACCCCAGTTATGCTCGTTCGACCTTCTTTTCTTCTTTCTTACGATTTGACTGACAGATTTTCTGAAGTTTTCATAAAGTGCGTTTACTTCAGTATTTCTATCATTGATAGGTACTTATTTACTAGTGGTATTTTTTTTATTTTTTATTTTTATTTTATTGTGGCAAGAAATTATAATTTTTAGGATACAATGTTAGGGATACAGAGATTTGGTTTGCTACCTTCTTCTAAAATATTTGTACAATTTTTTACTAAATATAATATCACAGATTAACTTAGAATTTGAAGGAAAAGCCACTAAAAACCTTCATTAAAACAAAATTCGCAGGGGGAAGGGAGAACCGGTTTCAACACTTGATTTCAAAAATAAAGATTATTAATTTGTGAGAAGTTACACAAATAAAATGATTAACAGGAAAATGGTAATGAAGGAGAAACAAATAAATAAATAAAGAAGTAATTAAATAAATATAAATGTATTGGAATATACTCGTAATATATGAACAAAAAAAAAAAATAAATAAGTAAATAAATTAATAAATAAATAAAAAAATAAAAAAATAAATATATATAGATATATAAATAAATAAATAAATAAATATATAAATATATAAATAAATAAATATATAAATAAATATATAAACAAATAAGAATAAGTATACTCGCATGAATAAATAAATGAATTTATATATAAAATATAGATAAGTAAATAAATAAATAAATATGGATATGAAACAAATTTATATTGCACTCCTACAAGACTAAGTTTGAAATCAAGTGGTTGTCAGATGAAGAACAAGAGATATTATATTGATGGTTTAGTTTTTCAATTCTATCTGAAACCATTTCAATGTTAGCCATTATATGAAGTTCCTCTGTTGAAAAAAACCAGGGAAGATTAAGTATCATTTTAAGCAATTTGTTTTGTGCTATTTGCAGCTTGCGCAGATGGTTTTTTGCACACTTACCCCAAACAGGAGATCCATAAAACATAATTGCTTGGAATATTGATTTAAAAATTAATAATTTGTTGGCGTCACTTAATTTTGAATTCCGGCATATAAATGGGTAGAGAACTCTTATTGTCACATTAAACTTTTTAATTATTTGTTGAACATGTAGATTGAATGTAAGTCGCTTATCTAAATAGATGCCAAGATACTTAACAGTCGATTTCCACTCAACTTGAGTACCGTTGATTAGAAGGTTGTTAGTAGGAAGTAAGCAGGCTTTTCTTTTACGCATACATTTCATACGCATTTTGTCCACATTTTGACTTAATTCATTAATAAAATTGTTCGCATTCAGTCCTGGAGCTACTCAGCTAATATTGTGGCTTCCAGCCGTCTTCTATTTATATTTAATGTAATGCATTCGTAAGATACGCAGGGTTCTTCAGCTCCTTCATACTCAATATCATCTTTTAAATATACCATTAGACCTCATCCTTCTTTGTCTTTTCTATTAAATGATTATTCATTAAACCCATTAACATTGTAGTAGTATATTATTTATTTTCATTGTTCTTAATATTAATTTCCGACAGTGCAATAACATCGTTGTTTTCACCAACTTGAGCTTAAGTGAATAAGTGATTAGACGTGTTTTGCAAGCGATCCGCAATTTATTGCATTATTTTGTCCAGTTTACAAAATAGATTTTTCCGAGTGCGAGTGAAAAACAATTAATAAGTCAGTGACTTTTTAATATAAACATCAAAGTGTAAGAAAATTGACTACTATTACAGTTTATTTAACTTATTTAACCCTTTAAAATCCCTTTTGTCTATACCCCAAATATTTTGTACACACATATACCCCATTAATATGAATGTGTGTGGCCACTGTAGTGATAAACTCCCATCTGAGGGCGACTTTGCGGTATGTACGACGTGCACCCGTAAGCTCCACTTTGAGTGCACCACGATCTCCGAAAGAACCTGGAGAAACATGGGCAACGCTAGGAAAGACGTGTGGAAGTGTCAGTTCTGCAAAAACGCTCAAGATGTTCCAGGTCCCACTGCATATGGCAATGTCGGAATATCTGTTTCACAACCACCTGATGTACAAGCGCCGAAAAGAGTACGGTCACCAAGCAGCCCAGAATCCAGAAGACACTAACGACAACTCAGTGGTTCTAGCAGAAATTCGTCTATTGAGAGTTCAAATGAAGGAAATTACTGCAAGCTGCGAATTTCTAGGGGCCAAGTATGATGAAATTAATTCAAATATGGTGAAAACCAACAATCTCATAGAAAGATTCACTAAAGAAATAAACGAGCTGAAGGAAAACAACATAAAGAAAGATGAAATCATAGAAAACATGCAATCACAAATAAACAATATGGAACAACAAATGCTAAAAAACAATATCGAAATCAAAAACATTCCACCTACTGCTCACGAAAACCTAGTAGAAATTGTGAAAGGAATAGGTACTCGTAAAGCCATTAAATGTGAAATAAAAGACAATGATCTTACTGACATATATAGAACAAAAGCTAAAAAGCCCGAAAAGTCAATGGTAATTGAATCATTCTCTTCCAATATATGCAAAACTGAATTCGTTAAACAAGCGCGCGCAACTCGTCCCATCAGACTGAGTGCAGTAATGCAAAACACCAACAAAGATAACATAAGTCCAGGCGCACCACCTTTGCTTGATACTACTGTGTACATAAATAAGGCAAACTATTGTGGTTGACAAACGAGAAGGCAAAACGAGAAAACTGGCGATTTGTGTGGGAGAGTGCCGGTAAAATATTGGCACGTAGAAATGAGAATACACAACCGATAATTATAACCACCACTAATGACGTGAACAAAATCGCATGCATTGAATTACATATGTATTGTGTGTGAAAAATGAGAAAAGCAAAACTATTCTATAAAAATGAATAATACAAATATAAACAATGATCAATTATTAGTCAACTTAGATTGTAGGGTAATACAAGGTTTTAACGACATAAATGTTTATGAATTAAAAAATAATAATTGCTGTTACTTATGTTTTAATATAAGATCGCTCCGTTTATACTGGAATAACTTTTGTTTAAGTATTAGTCACCTGTTATGTGCATTAAAAATTATTATTCTAGTAGAAACAAATATAATAGATGAAGAAAAGTGTTTCTATCAAATAGATGGCTTCGAGCAGGAAGTTTTAAACAGAAGCAATCAGATAGGTGCAGGAATTATGATGTTTGTCCGGAGAAATCTAGACCACAAACGATTACCTTCGGAGACAATATCGTATGAAAATATAAAAATTAGCTTTTATGAGAGAAATATTACACAGTACATTGTTTTAGTAAAGAAGCATTTATCGATGAAATTGGAAATAATTTAGGAACAGTAGGAAGAAATGAAGAAATTGTAGTCATGGGGGATATGAATATTAATATTCGTGATATAAACTCAAATCATGTAAAAGATTATCTGGATTTGGCATCATTGAGACTGATAAATGTCATTACTGAATTTACAAGGGTAGATCCTAAGAATGGTACATAATCAGCAATTGATCACATTCTTATAAGCAGAATAGACAGACAAATTAAGTCTGCTGTCATTGAGAGTGGTATCACCGATCACTATCCAACACTATACTCGTACTACACAGATTTTTAAGCAACAACAGATTACCCTATAGTAAATACTTCGTACATACATACGTAATGCCAGAGTAAGTGAGCTCATTTGCGAAGAAGATGCTGAGACGCCATATATGAAACGTGTCTGCAAACTAGACGATATCTATAAAAAAATCAACTTACATAAAAACAAAACAGAACGAAAGAAAAAATAGCCCTTGAACAACCCCATTCATCATCGCCGAATGTAAGAAAAGAGTTCAACTCTACAGAAGGTGGAAAAATAATAGAGGTAATAATGGTTTCGAAACGGAGTATAAAAGTTTCCGGAACAAAACTAATAAAATGATAGCTCAAAAATCAAAATATTATAAGAATAAGTTCACCCAATTGAAGGCCGATCCACGAAAAACATGGGGATTAATAAATGAAATATTAGGAAGAAAAAGGTCAAATCTCGACGAAACGATGACTAAGCATTTTACTAATGATATTAAAAAATTATCCAACGAATGTGCAGAACTTTTCTCTTCACAGACATCGCAAATTATGCATTACCGTAATTCTATCACATCGATTCACATAAATGCACGAGTTGAAAACAAGGTATTTGCTAATGCTACAAATGTACATGAGGTGCGTGGAATAATTAATTCTCTCGGAGAACATAAATTACCAGGAATTGATGGAATTAGAGCCGTCGATATTAGAAGACACGACGAAATTTTTGCTCCCATCCTTTGTAAATTTATTAACCTCAGTCTGAAACAATCGAAAATCCCATTAACGCTGAAGACCGCTGATGTAAGGCCTAACTATAAGAGTGGTATTAAAAATCAGCTTAGCAACTATAGACCGATATCTATATATCCAGTAGTAGAAAAGTGTTTAGAAGGTGTAATTTCGCAAAGGTTGCAAAGTTTTATTGACAAACACTCCCTTATACACAAAAATCAATACGGATTCCAAAAAAACAAAAGTACAGGAAAGCTGCTAGGCGAATTCGCTAATTGTGTCAATGAAAGTTTAAATAAAAGCCATCATGTCCTAGTCATGTTCATGGACTTCAGTAAAGCTTTCGACACTCTTAGCCACGGGAAGCTATTAGAAGCGCTGGAACGGATTGGTATACGTAGAGTAATGGCTGACTGATTTAAGGATTATTTACACAGCAGTCAGTTTTGCGTCAAGATTAAGAGCGCAATGAGTATTAAAAAGAAGCTGCAGTTTGGAGTCCCTCAGGGATCAAAACTAGGGCCGATTCTTTTCATCTTATACACGAATGAGCTACTTCGCGTCTTCAAGCAGAGCATCTCTTTTGCCTTTGCAGACGATATGGCGATTGTGGTCAGTCACAGGTCATTAGATACGGCGACGAAGATAATGCAGGAGGAGTTCGATGCCGCAGTAAAATGGTGCCACGACAACGGCTTGATTATCAATGCTGCAAAAACCAAGATGATGCACATCAGGAGTCCACAATTCAAACCAACGCAGAGTAAAATATATTTAAGAAACCAGGCCTGTCCGAACACTGCAAACAACGCTATTGAATTAGTTGAAAGCTATAAATATCTTGGAGTTATCATTGACTGTCATTTTCTATGGAACAACCACATTGGCAAGTTGCGCAATGATCTGAAAAAAGCTTTATACGCACTAGCCCATTTGCGGTACCATGCCACGGCTCCCGTTTTAAAACAAGTATACTATTCGTTAGTTGAGTCGAAGCTACGATATGGTATACTTGCTTGGGGCAACGCATCAACAACCCACATTAATAAGCTACAAAAGCTGCAAGATTCAGAACTGAAACAAATACACCAGAGTTACTCACGGAACGATGA
The DNA here is from genome assembly GCA_949129095.1 of Volucella bombylans. Classification (NCBI taxonomy): domain Eukaryota; kingdom Metazoa; phylum Arthropoda; class Insecta; order Diptera; family Syrphidae; genus Volucella; species Volucella bombylans. The sequence goes on from OX422142.1 coordinate 65,245,893, forward strand.
AAGAACATTCAAAGTTATTCAGGTGGAAAAATTCTTCAAGATGACACTATTACTGGAGTACTTTAACGATAACCGTTTCATTCGACCAATTGATCACGCAATCAACACTAGAAGCCGTGCCCAAAGTATGCTTCAATTGCCCAAAAATTGCAACACATGTGGTAGACGACAACTACAATACAGCGTTCTTTCAACAATCAACGAATTATCCCGAGAAATAGTAAACATACTCGTAGAAAATTTCAAAACTAGAAAAAACACATAAAAATGTTCTTATCAACTTTTTGTTTATTTTTTTTTTCTCTTTTTTTATAATTTTTCTTTTACTTTGTCATATCAATCATCTTAATATTTTTTTTAATATTCAAAACTATCACTTAAGGTTACTTCAACTATAAAACTTTTAAAACACAACTTTCTTCAGATAAGCTTATAGCTTCGCAGAAATTATAAAAATTGTTAAGTACTTTTAAAACTATCAATAAAATCTAATCGATATTTTGTAGAAATTGGCTAACACTTACTATAAAGTAATCCCAATTAGTTCTTAAAAAAACGAATGTTTAAAAATAAGCAAGATAATCCATTAATTTTTTTATATAATTTTTCATTTTATCTTCAGTTTTTAAAATTTAAAAATTTCGTATTCGTCATTTATTTTTTCACACATTGTGAATTTTTGTAGCAACTGTGTCGTTATAGAAAATTCTGTTAAACAATTTCTTCTATGCCAAGAGCGGATTCGATTTCCACCAGCGCCTCGCCATAGCTCTTTCTTGTGAGTACTTTGTTATTTCTGATCCAAACATACTTTCAGTTTACTGTTGTCGCCTTCGTTTTTCTAAGCTTTGCATAAACATTGTTCGGTTCTCTATTTACATTTTTGCAGATTTTTTTTTTTTTATAATTTACGTGCGTCTAAGGGGTTAGATACAATTTTACTGTTGCCAGGGCGCTGGCGGAAAGGTAGAAGGAGGAGAAAGTACAAATTGTTTTTGTAGTGGTTTGAAACTCAGGTGTATTTGGTTTCGATATTAGCTCTCCAGGGGTGGGAGTCCGAATAGGACGGAGAGTTTTTTCTTCACTCAGAGTAATTCTAAGCTTATAGTTCACACTTGTTTTTTTGTGCTTGAAACTCTACAACAGCCAAATCTACGTGTAAGTGTTATGCCTTCACACGCAGAATTTTTCTGACTGAGTTCCCAATTACGCAAATGAAAAACTTGAAAAACTTGTCATGGGTAGGATTCGAACCTTGGCCCTCCAAGTGAGAAGCGATTACGCGTAAAGCAGAAGGATAGAATATTCATTTCTCTATTTTTCCTATCGGTGTATATGGAAATTTCCTCAACATCATTTTCATAAATTTAGTTCCTAGTATTTCGCCATCGAATTGACAATATCAAATATATTGCGATAACCACTTAAATGTGAGCAGCGACATCTAGATTTACAGAGCAGGAGATGCCGATACTCGAAACCAGAAGATTTCGATACTTTAATAACAAAGTCTCGACCATTGATGACTGGAGAGTGGAATCGAATTTTCTAGCAAATCGATGACAAATTTGGAAGAATAGAGAAGTATTGTAAAATGTTTGTGTGGGTACAAATGATAGAACTTATTCTTTTCAATACAAATCCCTTTATTCAGTACAGTTACAATTCACTATTTAATTGTTTCTCTCAATACAATCCAATTTCTCAACCGCTTATACTTTTCTTATCTTTTACTTAAACCACTTAATTACTTCTCCTAATTAACTCTTCACATTTCACTTCAGAACTGAACTTGCATACCTTGGGGATGCTGAATGACATACTTCGAGAACAATCCTCGCCATCCAGCGTCCCATACAATTTCCAATTTGCTAGAAAATTCGATTCCACTCTCCAGTCGAGACTTTGTTATTCCAGTATCGAAATCTTCTGGTCTGTGAATCTAGATGTCGCTGCTCACATTTAAGTGGTTATCACATTGCTCCCTCCCTACAGTTGTTCGTCCCGAACAACTTCGTCATTCAGCATCCCGTTGAAATGACACATTCTATCCAAATGGACCACTTTCAATTTTCCTCGATCCCCACGCTGGACCCGTAGACAACGTCATTAATGCGGGTTATCACCTTGTATGGACCTTCCCAGTCCTGTTGCAATTTTTGTGATTTGCCTTTCTTACGCTGAGGATTATACAGTCAAACCAGATCTCCTTCGTTGAAACCGGAAGATTTCGCCTTGATATCGTACCTAGTTTTCATGCGGCTGCTTGCTAGCTTCATATTTTCTCTGGTGTCTTGATGCAATTTACGAATCCTGCTGCGTAAGTCATTCACGTACTCGTTCACCTCTTTGGGCTCCGTCGGTGGGGATCCGAATTTTGCTTCACTTGGCAACCGAATCGTTTGACTAAATAAGATCTCGGATGGTATGTGCCCTGTTGAGCTATGGACCGCGTTTTGGTAGGCCATTAAGAAGAGGGGTATGTGTCGATCCCAATCCCGCTGGCAGTTGCTGACAACCTTAGACAGATGCTCATTCAAGGTTCGATTGAATCGCTCGACCATTCCATCAGATTGAGGGTGTAGTGGCGTTGTCCTTGTCTTTCTTATTCCCAAATATTGGCATATTTCCTGGAAGACTTTTGATTCAAAGTTTCGCCCTTGATCAGAGTGCAGCTCCATTGGGACCCCAAATCTGCTCACCCAGTTGTTGACTATCTGTTCGGCTACGGTCTTAGACTCTTGATTTGGGATGGCAAACACTTCCGGCCACTTACTGAAGTAATCCATGACTACGAGAGTATATCGGTTTCCATTAAAGGTTTCGGGAAACGGCCCAGCGATGTCGATGGCTATTCGTTCGAAAGGTGCTCCGACATTGTATTGTTGCATTTGTCCATGTGGCTTTACTTTTGGACCCTTGGTAGCTGCACATCTTATGCACTTTTTGCACCAATTCTCGACATCTTGTTTAGCGCTTAGCCAATAGAAACGTTCCCTTACCTTTTCCAACGTCTTGTTTATTCCCAAATGGCCTCCTGAGATTCCGTCATGTATTTCATGGAGTACTTGGTTGACTCTGGACCGTGGCACAATTAGCTTCATACGAGATGTTGTCCCATCTGCACTTTCCCATTTTCTCTTCAGCAATCCATCTTGCACAAAAAGCGAGTCCCACTGTGCCCAGTATGCCTTCAGAGTTTGGCTCCGATCTGATATCTGCTGCCAGCTTGGTCTTTCCTCGTGTTCTTTCTAGGCCAATATTGGTTCGATGTCATTGTCTGCCTGTTGGGATGAACGGATTTCGTCTATACTCCAACCCTCTATTGGCTCAGTCCTGATCATTTGGATAGTTGCCTGTTCTTTTGCTTCTTTACGATTGCAGTGTTCGCATTTTACTCCGCACGGTCGACGAGAGAGAGCATCAGCATTTGAGTGGAGTGTTCCCTTGCGGTGTTGCACTTCAAAGTCGTAGCCCTGCAACTGCTCGATCCATCTTGCAACATGGCCTTCAGGGTTCTTAAATTGGAGTAGCCATTTCAGAGCTGCGTGGTCTGTCCGGAGAATGAACTTTTGTCCGTAGAGGTACTTATGGAAATGCTTCGTAGCCAGAATTAAAGCCAGAAGCTCGCGCCGGGTTACACAGTAGTTCCGTTCAGGTCTGGAGAGTACTTTGCTGTAATATGCGACCACTTTCTCTTGACCGTCATGAACTTGGGAGATCACAGCTCCAACCCCAACATTGCTAGCGTATGCGTCCACGAAGAACATTTTTCCGGGCGTGGGGTAACCCAAGATGGGGGCTTTGCACAGCTGTCGCTTCAGTTCTTGAAATGCTTTTTCGCATTCTCCAGACCACCTGAACTGTCGGCCTTTTTCTGTAAGTTGATGAAGGCTCTTTGCAATGCCAGCAAAATCCTTTACGAACCTTCTGTAATACGTGGCGAGTCCCAAGAAGCTTCTCAGTTGGTGTTTATCTTTTGGAGAAGGCCAACTTTTCACGGCTTCGATTTTGTCAGGATCCGTTCTTACTCCTTCCGCTGATATAATGTTATTCCAGTATCGAAATCTTCTGGTCTTTGAATCTAGATGTCGCTGCTCACATTTAAGTGGTTATCACAGTATGTTGGCGAAAAATTCGAAGAAATGGACAGCAAAGTTGAGCAACTAGCAAAAGAGCTCAACACAGTGCGAAAACAGAAACTGCGAGAATGTTCTTTAAGCTGTCCAAGGAGAAAAGAGTTGAAGCCTCCCCCATTCGATGGCCAGACCTCATGGTCTACTTATAAGAAGCAGTTTGAAATGGCTGCCTGTGCAAACGACTGGGACACTAATACAGTTTATTGGCTTTTTATACAGTATTTGACAAAACTAAATTAACCCCTCTAAAAAAACTAAGTACTTTTGCTTATAACGGATGTAAGAGAGTAGTAACGAAAATGATTTTTTGTTATTTTTTACACTTTATTCATCAAAACTAAAATATAAACATAACATCTATTAGTCAAAAAAAAATCTTTAAACATAAAAAGTACAAAATTCACTTGGACAAAACCCCTCGTATAAGAACATATTTCCATCAAATCAAAGGTCTGCTATAATTTTTTTTATTATAAATTTAAGAATTCTGTATTTTACCGGTATACACAGTTTAATTACAATGCCAAAATTTCAAGAAAGCGCAGTTGAAGTCTAAATTTGAAAACTATTGTTGCCTTTGATAAAAGCTTAAAGAAAATGGCAAGAAACTGTTATAATGTAGTTTTTAAACAAAAAAAAATTATTGACTATAAAAAATGGCATCACCAGAATAAGGGGACCGGAAGGAAAAAGAACTGATCCGAAATATTGCATCCCAAGAGCCAATCTACAGAATAAATGATATCATGGATCGTTTTAAATATTTAGACATCTTAAAAACAGTTATGTTGCGTTACGCCGGAGAAAACATGCCATTAAAGTGGAGGTTCCAACAAGAACACGATCCAAAACATACCAGCAAAGTTGTCAGAATCTGACAACTTTGTGGAGAGAATTGTGGGAGATTGTCAACAGGCGAATTAATCGGGGCCCGTGCAAGAATTTGGATTAGCTGTAGACGTCAGTGAAAAATGCATGGCAAAGGATGCCTATGAGTGTGATAGACAGCCTAATTAACTCTATGCCAAGGAGATGTATGGCTGTCATAAACGCGTAAGGATTCGCAACAAAATATTAAATGTATTCAATATTTTTTGTATTGTTACTTAGGGGGTGCTTTAGTTTTGTTGAGGCGAATTTTGGACTTTATATGCTTAATGAATGTTTTATTTTTATTTTTGTAACTAATAGATGTTTGTTTTTTTTCGCTCATTTATTCATTCACATTCTGATACATATCTAAGATTACCACCTAATTACAATTTAACAAACTGTCAAATGATGAATAAATAAACAAGTAAATAAACTAGTGTTAAACAACACTTCAACTATATTTTATCCATTTTAAAAGTTTTCTGATGTGGGGTGACTAAAGGTGGCCCTAAACGACGAGCATGCACGCCGAACATGCTCGTGCTCGCTATATTTTTCTCGTTCGCGAGCTGGTTCGCGAGCCGCTCGCTGTTGGCGAAAAATTTCGATTTTTTCGTGCTCGTTGGCTTCGATGTTCGCCGTGTAGGGCCATGTTCGCGAGCAAACCTCATTTTTGCTGTGAACGCCGCTTCTTTATCGCATATGTTCAAAGTATGAAGGATCAACACGAAATGAATTGCAGATTTTTTTTTTTTTTATAATTTACGTGCGTCTAAGGGGTTAGATACAATTTTACTGTTGCCAGGGCGCTGGCGGAAAGGTAGAAGGAGGAGAAAGTACAAATTGTTTTTGTAGTGGTTTGAAACTCAGGTGTATTTGGTTTCGATATTAGCTCTCCAGGGGTGGGAGTCCGAATAGGACGGAGAGTTTTTTCTTCACTCAGAGTAATTCTAAGCTTATAGTTCACACTTGTTTTTTTGTGCTTGAAACTCTACAACAGCCAAATCTACGTGTAAGTGTTATGCCTTCACACGCAGAATTTTTCTGACTGAGTTCCCAATTACGCAAATGAAAAACTTGAAAAACTTGTCATGGGTAGGATTCGAACCTTGGCCCTCCAAGTGAGAAGCGATTACGCGTAAAGCAGAAGGATAGAATATTCATTTCTCTATTTTTCCTATCGGTGTATATGGAAATTTCCTCAACATCATTTTCATAAATTTAGTTCCTAGTATTTCGCCATCGAATTGACAATATCAAATATATTGCGATAACCACTTAAATGTGAGCAGCGACATCTAGATTTACAGAGCAGGAGATGCCGATACTCGAAACCAGAAGATTTCGATACTTTAATAACAAAGTCTCGACCATTGATGACTGGAGAGTGGAATCGAATTTTCTAGCAAATTGGAAATTGTATGGGACGCTGGATGGCGAGGATTGTTCTCGAAGTATGTCATTCGAGTATAAATACCAGCATCCCCAAGGTATGCAAGTTCAGTTCTGAAGTGAAATCTGATGTGTTAATTAGGAGAAGTGATTAAGCGATTTAAGTAAAAGATAAGATAAGTATAAGCGGTTGAGAAATTGGATTGTATTGAGACAAACAATTAAATAGTGAATTGTAATTGTACTGAATAAAGGGATTTCTATTGGAAAGAATAAGTTCTATCATTTGTACCCACACAAACATTTTACATTGGTGTCAGAAGTGGGCTAGGACTTATTGTGTGTAAAACAAAAAAAAAGTGTTTTCTGACTATTTGAAACAGCTTGAATGGGTCGAAAACTATTGCGGTTGACCCTCGTCCAACTCAAATGCGAGTTGAACAAGAGAAGTCTCAGCGCCAGTGGAGGAAAAAGTGACCTGGTGCTCCGACTTCAGGAGGCTTTGAACAAAGAGGGACATGATCCTGATGCATACTCCTTTGATGTTGACGAGGATGAACAGACAAGTACCGGCAGTGACAGTGACAACTCCTCTTATTAAAAATGGACGAACAAAAGAAAAATCTGGAAGAACAAAAGAGTAGCCTCGAACAAAAGAAAAATCTGGATAAACAAAAGAGAAATCTGGAAGAACAAAAGAGTAGCCTCGAACAAAAATTCGACGAACAAACCAACAATCTCCACGGTCTTCAACAGAAAATGGATGAACAAAAGAATAATCTGGAAGAACAAAAGAACATTCTCCAGCAAAAGTTCGAAGAAATCGATGACAAATTTGGAAGAATAGAGAAGTATTGTAAAATGTTTGTGTGGGTACAAATGATAGAACTTATTCTTTTCAATACAAATCCCTTTATTCAGTACAGTTACAATTCACTATTTAATTGTTTCTCTCAATACAATCCAATTTCTCAACCGCTTATACTTTTCTTATCTTTTACTTAAACCACTTAATTACTTCTCCTAATTAACTCTTCACATTTCACTTTAGAACTGATTTGCATACCTTGGGGATGCTGAATGACATACTTCGAGAACAATCCTCGCCATCCAGCGTCCCATACAATTTCCAATTTGCTAGAAAATTCGATTCCACTCTCCAGTCGAGACTTTGTTATTCCAGTATCGAAATCTTCTGGTCTGTGAATCTAGATGTCGCTGCTCACATTTAAGTGGTTATCACATTGCTCCCTCCCTACAGTTGTTCGTCCCGAACAACTTCGTCATTCAGCATCCCGTTGAAATGACACATTCTATCCAAATGGACCACTTTCAATTTTCCTCGATCCCCACGCTGGACCCGTAGACAACGTCATTAATGCGGGTTATCACCTTGTATGGACCTTCCCAGTCCTGTTGCAATTTTTGTGATTTGCCTTTCTTACGCTGAGGATTATACAGCCAAACCAGATCTCCTTCGTTGAAACCGGAAGATTTCGCCTTGATATCGTACCTAGTTTTCATGCGGCTGCTTGCTAGCTTCATATTTTCTCTGGTGTCTTGATGCAATTTACGAATCCTGCTGCGTAAGTCATTCACGTACTCGTTCACCTCTTTGGGCTCCGTCGGTGGGGATCCGAATTTTGCTTCACTTGGCAACCGAATCGTTTGACTAAATAAGATCTCGGATGGTATGTGCCCTGTTGAGCTATGGACCGCGTTTTGGTAGGCCATTAAGAAGAGGGGTATGTGTCGATCCCAATCCCGCTGGCAGTTGCTGACAACCTTAGACAGATGCTCATTCAAGGTTCGATTGAATCGCTCGACCATTCCATCAGATTGAGGGTGTAGTGGCGTTGTCCTTGTCTTTCTTATTCCCAAATATTGGCATATTTCCTGGAAGACTTTTGATTCAAAGTTTCGCCCTTGATCAGAGTGCAGCTCCATTGGGACCCCAAATCTGCTCACCCAGTTGTTGACTATCTGTTCGGCTACGGTCTTAGACTCTTGATTTGGGATGGCAAACACTTCCGGCCACTTACTGAAGTAATCCATGACTACGAGAGTATATCGGTTTCCATTAAAGGTTTCGGGAAACGGCCCAGCGATGTCGATGGCTATTCGTTCGAAAGGTGCTCCGACATTGTATTGTTGCATTTGTCCATGTGGCTTTACTTTTGGACCCTTGGTAGCTGCACATCTTATGCACTTTTTGCACCAATTCTCGACATCTTGTTTAGCGCTTAGCCAATAGAAACGTTCCCTTACCTTTTCCAACGTCTTGTTTATTCCCAAATGGCCTCCTGAGATTCCGTCATGTATTTCATGGAGTACTTGGTTGACTCTGGACCGTGGCACAATTAGCTTCATACGAGATGTTGTCCCATCTGCACTTTCCCATTTTCTCTTCAGCAATCCATCTTGCACAAAAAGCGAGTCCCACTGTGCCCAGTATGCCTTCAGAGTTTGGCTCCGATCTGATATCTGCTGCCAGCTTGGTCTTTCCTCGTGTTCTTTCTAGGCCAATATTGGTTCGATGTCATTGTCTGCCTGTTGGGATGAACGGATTTCGTCTATACTCCAACCCTCTATTGGCTCAGTCCTGATCATTTGGATAGTTGCCTGTTCTTTTGCTTCTTTACGATTGCAGTGTTCGCATTTTACTCCGCACGGTCGACGAGAGAGAGCATCAGCATTTGAGTGGAGTGTTCCCTTGCGGTGTTGCACTTCAAAGTCGTAGCCCTGCAACTGCTCGATCCATCTTGCAACATGGCCTTCAGGGTTCTTAAATTGGAGTAGCCATTTCAGAGCTGCGTGGTCTGTCCGGAGAATGAACTTTTGTCCGTAGAGGTACTTATGGAAATGCTTCGTAGCCAGAATTAAAGCCAGAAGCTCGCGCCGGGTTACACAGTAGTTCCGTTCAGGTCTGGAGAGTACTTTGCTGTAATATGCGACCACTTTCTCTTGACCGTCATGAACTTGGGAGATCACAGCTCCAACCCCAACATTGCTAGCGTATGCGTCCACGAAGAACATTTTTCCGGGCGTGGGGTAACCCAAGATGGGGGCTTTGCACAGCTGTCGCTTCAGTTCTTGAAATGCTTTTTCGCATTCTCCAGACCACCTGAACTGTCGGCCTTTTTCTGTAAGTTGATGAAGGCTCTTTGCAATGCCAGCAAAATCCTTTACGAACCTTCTGTAATACGTGGCGAGTCCCAAGAAGCTTCTCAGTTGGTGTTTATCTTTTGGAGAAGGCCAACTTTTCACGGCTTCGATTTTGTCAGGATCCGTTCTTACTCCTTCCGCTGATATAATGTTATTCCAGTATCGAAATCTTCTGGTCTTTGAATCTAGATGTCGCTGCTCACATTTAAGTGGTTATCACAGTATGTTGGCGAAAAATTCGAAGAAATGGACAGCAAAGTTGAGCAACTAGCAAAAGAGCTCAACACAGTGCGAAAACAGAAACTGCGAGAATGTTCTTTAAGCTGTCCAAGGAGAAAAGAGTTGAAGCCTCCCCCATTCGATGGCCAGACCTCATGGTCTACTTATAAGAAGCAGTTTGAAATGGCTGCCTGTGCAAACGACTGGGACACTAATACAGTTTATTGGCTTTTTATACAGTATTTGACAAAACTAAATTAACCCCTCTAAAAAAACTAAGTACTTTTGCTTATAACGGATGTAAGAGAGTAGTAACGAAAATGATTTTTTGTTATTTTTTACACTTTATTCATCAAAACTAAAATATAAACATAACATCTATTAGTCAAAAAAAAATCTTTAAACATAAAAAGTACAAAATTCACTTGGACAAAACCCCTCGTATAAGAACATATTTCCATCAAATCAAAGGTCTGCTATAATTTTTTTTATTATAAATTTAAGAATTCTGTATTTTACCGGTATACACAGTTTAATTACAATGCCAAAATTTCAAGAAAGCGCAGTTGAAGTCTAAATTTGAAAACTATTGTTGCCTTTGATAAAAGCTTAAAGAAAATGGCAAGAAACTGTTATAATGTAGTTTTTAAACAAAAAAAAATTATTGACTATAAAAAATGGCATCACCAGAATAAGGGGACCGGAAGGAAAAAGAACTGATCCGAAATATTGCATCCCAAGAGCCAATCTACAGAATAAATGATATCATGGATCGTTTTAAATATTTAGACATCTTAAAAACAGTTATGTTGCGTTACGCCGGAGAAAACATGCCATTAAAGTGGAGGTTCCAACAAGAACACGATCCAAAACATACCAGCAAAGTTGTCAGAATCTGACAACTTTGTGGAGAGAATTGTGGGAGATTGTCAACAGGCGAATTAATCGGGGCCCGTGCAAGAATTTGGATTAGCTGTAGACGTCAGTGAAAAATGCATGGCAAAGGATGCCTATGAGTGTGATAGACAGCCTAATTAACTCTATGCCAAGGAGATGTATGGCTGTCATAAACGCGTAAGGATTCGCAACAAAATATTAAATGTATTCAATATTTTTTGTATTGTTACTTAGGGGGTGCTTTAGTTTTGTTGAGGCGAATTTTGGACTTTATATGCTTAATGAATGTTTTATTTTTATTTTTGTAACTAATAGATGTTTGTTTTTTTTTCGCTCATTTATTCATTCACATTCTGATACATATCTAAGATTACCACCTAATTACAATTTAACAAACTGTCAAATGATGAATAAATAAACAAGTAAATAAACTAGTGTTAAACAACACTTCAACTATATTTTATCCATTTTAAAAGTTTTCTGATGTGGGGTGACTAAAGGTGGCCCTAAACGACGAGCATGCACGCCGAACATGCTCGTGCTCGCTATATTTTTCTCGTTCGCGAGCTGGTTCGCGAGCCGCTCGCTGTTGGCGAAAAATTTCGATTTTTTCGTGCTCGTTGGCTTCGATGTTCGCCGTGTAGGGCCATGTTCGCGAGCAAACCTCATTTTTGCTGTGAACGCCGCTTCTTTATCGCATATGTTCAAAGTATGAAGGATCAACACGAAATGAATGCTCGCCAAATGTGTTCGTCGTGTAGCGGATAATGCAAACGAGCATGTTTGGCGAGCATGCTCGTCGTTTAGGGCTACCTTAAGATTAAAAGTCAAAAATAAAATAAATTTAATTCAAAAGTTGTAAATTTCAAATTTTGTGAAGAAAGATAATTCAAAGATATTTCTGCTACGCTACCTTTTAGATATATCTCTTTATAATGGTTCAATGCTAACATTATCAATATTAAATAACAATTCTTTAATTTTTTATTGTATAAATTATACAAATTAGATTTTCGGATGAATTATGGAAGTTTGTTAAAATAAGTTGGGACAGAAAACGTGCAAAAATTTGTAAAATGAGTTGTACGTGCAACTTGTATGTTGACAAGAGCAATACTATTTATTCCTAAGTTATAAATTTGATTGTTTCTACTTGGGATGTTACCACTTTTCTTGAAAAATTCTTTAAGTACCTTGAAAATATACAGGTGTCTCAACGGCAGAATTGCAAGTCTTTTAAATATGAGCCAGCTATGAGTACGACCATTAACACTAGAAAGAAGATGAACTATATGCTTCAGTGCCATCAAGACCTGTCTAAGTGCATTAAAATATGATCCACCCCAACTAGTAATGTCGTGTTGCAACTTCGAATGTGCAAGACCATAATAGATTTTATGTAAAATGGTTTTGGAGCAGTGTGGCTTAATTAGATAGAGTTTGCGAGCTACAAGATTCGTATGCGACTTCAATGCTTGAAAATAATCTTTCCAATTCAATGGATTGGATGGATTCTAATGGATCTTAGAATGCCTAGGTGTTTAATATATCTTACTGATTATTATCGTTGGTATCGTGGTAATTTTGGATGTCACAAGTATGAAGCGGTAAGCAGAACTTCTTACATTCGTGTGCATGAAAATGGAGATTATAGTTATTTAACGAATTGCCGCATATTCAGGTTTTCAGTTTAATTTGAAAGGGGACTACGTAGATAGGCGTACTCCGCGTAAGGTTGCGGTATGCTTTTCGTTCAATCGGAAGCGAAATCGCTCCTCATAGTGAGATCGAAAGCGATTGAGTGTTTATGACCAGTAGATTTCGCTTATTTTCATTTTTATTTTGGCACTGATAAAGTGGTTAATGAGTTATTCGAAACTAATTATGTATTGTGCAAATCGCAAATAATTGATTGTTATTTGTATGTCAGAGTGAATAGGCGTGTTTAAAGTTGTTTGGCTTAATTTTCTTTGCGTATATGTACTTAAAGTACTCCATGGTCTTTGTTTTAATATAAAATATTAAAAGGGTATCGTTGACAACATCTTAACTCATAACAGTGCTGACACCTTTGCATTATAAACTATCAAAACGAAACAATAACTGAGACAATACTGACAGAAATAACGAAAATTCGAACTGATTTTTTGAAACCATCGCTGAGCTGGAGAAATCATGGGTAGCCTACAAAATATACTGTTGCAACAACTACTAATTAATTTTATTATTGTAAATTATTTGTAGTATAACATATCCCCAAGAAGTTCCAAGGAATATGTTCCACAAATGTTGTTATTTTAGTGTTAAAAAAAGAAATTGGGGTTAAGTGCATTTGTCCCCAAAAAAGTAAAAAAATTTTACTTTACTCTTGAATACAAGAGTTCGAGAATAAAAAGCCAAAATCTTTATAACGTAGAAACAAGTTTTTTTCTTTCAATTGGAATATTCTCAAAAATTATAGAGAGTTTGGTAATACAAAAAACATTGGTCCTAACGAGCCCGATGAACAAAAAAATAAAAGTTGTGCGTTTTGGTGCCAATCGTTCTCCCTCGCCGTGCAATATACATATGTGCAGGGTGTCCCCTAATTCGTTAACGATAATTTTGGAAATGATTCCTGGGTATATTCTAAAAAACAAATCGTTCTACAGTAACGGTCTATCACTTATCGAGGATTTAAGAAAAGGCTTACTTTGGTATACCCTGACGCATATTAACGGAAATTGCTCAGTTAATACCAATAGCAGAAACTTCGTTGATGATTTTTTAGAAGAAATACTACCCTTTGTAACTGCATTTAAATAAAGTTGATATCTTGTTAGGGTCTTCAGATATCCAATTTTTCTTGCCCATGCTAATTTTTGACTTTGAGGTCACTTTTCTCCAGAAAATGCCTAATTAACATACTGTTTTACTATTTTTTTTCTTATGAACGTAACAATAATAAAGAAAAAAATCATCAATAAGTTTTCAGAAAAACGCACAGATTTTATTATACTTGGAAAAACCTGCAGCAGGTAAGATTTATAAAAAAGGGTTTTTTTGCTTTAAGCTCCAAAGGCTATGAATAAAAAATTATTTTGTGTGGTTTTAGATAATTTTTATTTTATATACTAAAACAGTTATAACAGATGCCCAAAGTGTCCTCCTTGGTTTTGTATGCGTGCTAAAGCCCGCTTTTGGATTTTAATACGAATGTTTATTGATGCTGACTGCTGCCTCACTTTTGATGACGCTTAGAGAATACGCTCTTCCAATTCACTTAAAGTTGCTATTTCGGTTGAATAAACAAGTTCTTTCATTCTTCCCCATCAACAAAATTCCAATAATGTAAGGTCTTATGTCTCCTTGTATGTGAATTGTCCGCAGCCAATGTATGAAGATTATGAATATTTGTGATCCCATCTCTTGTAAATTGAGCTTCCTCCGTCCAAAGAATTCTGCTAATAAACTCGTTATCATCCAAGCTCCGCTCTAGCAACCGGTGAGAAAATCATTGGGAAGCAGTTCTTGTACAGGTGTATGGTGGTATGAATAAATATTTTCTCCATCCAGTACATTCGAAATTTTATGTCTGGAAACATTGAATTGGAAAGCTGAGCATATGATGTTAATTGATGGATCAGTTGTAATAGCTTCCAGTATTCTTTAATCAGCCGAAATTCTTCTTACTTGTGGAGCTCTCGCGTTAAGTCGGGTATTTGAAACTGATCCCGTTTCTCGAAGCCTTCGATACGTATTTTCAAATACTCCTTCACTAGGAAGTCGCCGGTTAGGATAAAATTCATGGTATCTACGTCGCGCTCTAGTTGAACTTCCTGCGTATTCTTGTTTTGTAAGTGCAGACATTTCAAATAGCGTTTTTAAGCAACTTTAACCTTGGCGTAAAAAATTAAACTGATAAATTAATTTGTTTTGTAATCTTTTATACCATTTTTGTTTGGTAAATTTTCCGAATAGGCCTTCACACCCGAAACCTAACTCTTTCTGAGAATTTTTGAGGAACAGGGTAAGGAAATGAAGGTGTTGACAAGTAGTCAAATAGACGAGCGCGCTTTAAAACTTTTTAATAGATACGGAATTTTAAAAAAATTATTAGAAAATTAATAATTCTTAGAAAACTACTGTTATTGTCAACTGTTTTAGAAACGTAATTAAAAAACCATAAATACCTTTCTTTACCTGCTGCAGGTTTCCTTAAATATCATAAAATCCATGGATTTTTCTGGAAATTTGCCGATGATTTTTTTTTGTTATTATTGTTACGTTCATAAGAAAAAAATATTCTGGAGAAAAGCGACCTCAAAGTCAAAAATTAGAATGGGCAAGAAAAATGGAACAGCTTAGAAATTGGATATCTGAAGACCCTAACAAGATATCAACTTTATTTAAATGCAGTTACAAATGGTAGTATTTCTTATAAAAACAAAGTCATCAACGAAGTTTCTGCCATTAGTATTAACCGAGCAATTAACGTTAATATGTTAATATGCGTCAGGGTATACCAAAGTAAGAATTTCCTTAAATCTTCGATAAGTGATGTCAGCATTGGAGATAGACCCTTACTGTAGAACGATTTTTTTTCTTAGAATACCACCTTGATCAAAATGTTCCCTTAAAATTAAAAATACAAGTATATTCATCTAAATCTATATTGTCCCCTTCAAAGTAATCCCCACCGACTGCAACACACTTATGCCAGCGCTTGATCCAATCCTCGAAACATTTTTTAAATTCGGTATTTGTTGTATTTTTCGTCCAAAAATTACAAATAATGATGGCACTGTGCGACGGTGCGTTATCATGGTGCAAAATCAACGACTTTTCTATCCACAATTCTGGTCTCTTTCGGCGAATTGCTTCACGCAAACGTCTCATAACACGCAAATAATACTCTTTGTTTACTGTCTGGATTTCTGGCAAAAATTCATGATGCACTACACCGTTGTAATCCATGAAAACCGTGAGCATTGCCTTCTTTTTTGACTGAAAACGACGTGGTTTTTTTGGTCTCGGCTCATTTGGTCAACGCCATTCATTGCCTGGATTTCTGTACTCTGTACTCACAAACCCACGTCTCGTCTCCAGTAATGATACTTTTGATGAATGTGGGATCAGATTCAGCCTCGCAAATGATCTTTTTTGCGGCGTCAACACGGTCTCTTTTTTGCATGAAATTGAGGTATTTTGTCACCAACTTTGCTGCTACATGACAGAAACTCAAAACATTAACCAAAATGTCTGGGACGGATCCATAGGTAAAGTTCAAGTCCTATGCTATCTCTCTGATGGTTAATTTGCGGTTATTGACCAACATTTCGTTTACTCCATCAATGTTTTCGTCGATTTTCGATGCCACTGCGTTTATCATCTTCGATTGACTCACGACCACCATTGAACCGCTCGTGCCAATGGTAAACGACCGTTTTCTTTAGAGAATCGTTGCCGAAACACTTTTCCAACATTTCCAACGTTCGCGCACCATTAAATCCGTTTTTTACGCAAAATTTAATACAAGTTCGTTGTTGCAAATTTAAATCTATTTCTAAAATCGTAAAAAATCGCCAACACACACAGAGATAGGTGTACTTTTGGCTACGTAACTTGCAAATGTCAAGCTATGAGGCTAAGATTTAGAAGGAAATGTCAACAACAGATTTACCAACTTAACAAAAAAAAAAGAACTCAAATCGGAATAATGGGAGCGCCACACTTTGATCAAAGTGGTATACCCAGGAATCATTTCCCAAATTATCGTTGATGAATTAGTTGACACCTTGTATATACAGGGTGTCCCGGTTTAGGTTTTCGTCCTGATAGCTGAAGATTCCTGAAGTTATGGCGAACAAAAAATTATATTGCTGGGGGGGGGGGGGTCTCTTTTCACCTCCCTCCAAATTATAGCCCGTTAAAGTGAGGAACCTCTGATTTCGAGATAAAACATAAAAGACCGTAGCTTTCTAACGGATTCAGCTTAAGAAACCGTTGTGCTTATTTTTGAAAGAGAATTTCAGTGTGCATAAAGTATTAAAATTTCGTCGAGTTCAATGACAGCCAGCTAAAATTATGGCATTTTAAAGCTAATATTTTGAAAAACCATTGGACCAATTTTATCAGAAATGCGTGCCAATGGCTGCTGCATCAACAAGATGAGAATGAGTAGTTTATTCAAAAAATTGTATGGACTGACGAAGCCGAGTTTACGAGAATGGGCATTACCCACCAACAAAATTCCCACTATTGGGCAGTGTCTAATCCTCACTTAACACCAACAACATCTTCTCAAAGGTAAAGATTCAGTTGAAATGCAGATATTTTTCTTAACTGTATACCATTTTACACAAGGTTTAGCGTGAATGTCTGGGCCGGCATATTGGGTAGTACTTGTCCTAAATTCAACATTCTATTTAGAATTTTTGAGAGACCATTTACCGGAACTCTTGGAAAATGTTCCGCTTGCTCAGAGGCAAAGAATGGTTTTCCAACACGATGGAGCGCCTTGCCATTGTAGCAATAACGTAGCTTCGTTTTTAAATCAAAAATTTAATGGACGGTGGATTACCCGATTTGGTCCTTTTCCTTGGCCCACCTAGATCTCCTGACTTAACGCCAATGAATTTTTTTTCTGGCGAGCCATAAAAGAAAGGGTTTATTTGACTGAGATTTCAAGTCGGGAAGAGCTCCAAGAGAGAATAAATACAGTGGTAGAGGAGCTAAGAGGCATTTTACCAAACATTAATTTGAAGTCTGAAATCATCCAACGCGCTAGAACGTGCATCCAAAGGCACGGGCAACTTTTCGAAAATTTACTATAAAAGCGTTTTGAAATCTTAAAGCGCAACGGTCCTTTTTAGGACCACTAAAACAATTTAAAGGGATATTAAATTTATTTTGTTACTCATTTGGAAATGTGCACAACGGTTTCTTAAGCTGACTCCGTTAGAAAGCTACGGCCTTTTAAAAAGTTTTACCTCGAAATCAGAGGTTCCTCACTTTAACGGCCTATAACTTGGAAGGGGATGAAAATAGACCCTCCCCTGCAATACAACTTTTTGTTCGCGATAACTTCAGGAACCTTCAGCTATCAGGGCGAAAACTTTGACGCTTTGTATAAGTAGGTATCCAGAGAAGAGTTCTCACGGAGAATACAAACACTTTGTTTTTAATTCAAATTTAATTCAAGTTTGGATACAAAAATACAAGGTGAAAAATTGAAAACAATATATAGAATTCAAATTAGGTCCTTCTTTATAAACTCTCTTAGGTAACTCGTCTTTCGTCTTATTGTCTTGGTAGTAAAAATTAGAAGAAGGAAAAAATGGCTTCTTGTTATGTTAGTTTGGTTTCTTGCAGCTCGAAATAGTGGGAGTTAATATCTGCTAAGGGTTATGCTGCCAAACCCACAATCGGCCATCCTACGTTGGTCCTCGACTAGGTCCATCCCAACGTCTTCTATTATGCTTCTAATGGTTCTTTTGTTCTGCCTAAGGCTCCTGTCGAATGATTCTTGCGTACATTGCTATCGCTCATATCTTCGTACCAGTCGTTGCTGTCTTCTGTCTCGGTTATTGCTGATGAACCCCATGGCTTCATAAAGACTGCGCTAGTAGAAGTTGTGCGTGGGCCTTCTGTATCTCCTATTTTTTTAACGTGAAATCGATCATTTAATGATACCTTCATCACTATATACGGTCCCAGAAATTTTGCGCAAAGCTTTAGTGTGGTGCTAAATTGAGTTCGTTTTATGACTACTGGATCTCCAACGTCATACTTTAGTGCAGATTTTCGCATTTTGTTATAAGTTTTCTGGTTTTCCTTTTGAATCTGCCTGATGTTTTCCTTAGCTTTTAGTTTCGCTTTATCTCGCTCTTCCATCAAAATGCTGAGAATCTCCTCATTGACTACTTCCGCTAGTCGACAACCACTATCCGTCCGCATCCTTGTACCAATTAACAACTCTAAAGGAGTTGTCTTGAGGCTTCTCTGCCACGTTGCGTTCAGGCACTGTTGCAACTTTGTGGTGTGTTGGTATCACTTAGATGCATTTTCTGCACTTATTTTTGCTAGAACTGGTATGACCCGGTTGATGCGTTCCACTTGTCCGTTGCCTCTCGGTACTCCTGTCGTGATGGTGAGCAATTGTATCTTCTGCTTTTCGCAATATTCTCTAAAGGTATTTGAGGTAAATGCAGCGCCTTTGTCTGAGATAATGCGCTCCGAATTTCCAAATATCGCCTTCTGAGTTTCTAGTTTTTGGATTACCTCTGTTGTAGTTGTGATTTTACTGGATAAATCCAGGTAAACTTCGATAAGCCATCTGCAACGCAAAGGATGTTGGCGACCTAAATGATCGATGTGATATATACTTAAAGATACATCTTCCTTATCGATTGGGTTGAGAAATCCTTCTTGATATCCTAATGCAACGTGTACAATTTCTACGAACTGTGTCCAGCTTTTCCCGAATAATATAAAGTAATCTCTCTTTATAACTGCTATCATCTTTTCTACTCCGAAGCGGCCGTCATTGTGAAGGTCTTTGATAATTTCATCCTGCATCTGTTTAGGTAAGCAGAGTAGCTTTCATCCTTCTTTATCAGTTTTGTAAATTATGTTGTGTGCTATTAGGTAGTCGTCGTAGTTTTGTTCCTTTGAAAGGATCTTCCTTATAGTTTTTAAATGTTCATGTTTGTGTTGTGCATTCTCGATTTTTGCTAGAAATTCTCCCTTGATGACTGGTCAGATTTCGGCTTAATGCGCCAACGTGTGGCATTTTTACTCCATCCAGGTGCTCTAGGTGATAGTAAAATTCTTGTAAAGCGAGAGCCCATCCTGCGATTCGAGCTGATAATTCCATTCTCTCCATAGTCCCTTTGAAGGCTGCACAATCAGTGACAATTTTGACGTGGATTCCTAAGAGGTAATGGTGAAGATTTTTACCCGCGCAATAATAGCTAATACCTCCAAATCATAGCTGCTGTAGTTCTGTTGTGCCGGCGAGGTCTTTTTGCTGTAGAAGTATACATTCTAGCGAAAATGGCAGGGTTACTTACGGCTTCCTAAGGGATGTGCTAACCATGAGAATATTTCCTGAAGGAATTTTACCCTCAGCCTGGGCGTTTTGTTGACCGGGCATGGCTCTCTTAATGCATTCTTGCATAAGAAGGGGATTAGCGGGGTTGCGAGCTGCTCATGTGAAGCCACTTATGAGGACTGGCTTCATGTCCTATGTGAGTGTCCCACTTACTCTGACATTAGGAACTTGCAGGCTATGGGCTTTTTAATGGTGAGGTCTATGATGTCAGTGGAATTATCCATGATACCGTACGGTTCGAAAGAACCCGTAGTTTTGCAAAAGAAGTATTTAATAGAAGACGCAGTAGGCAGCTAGCGGGTAGATTATAGGAATTTCAAATTGTTGAAAGGCCGCCAGTCCTGGGCAGTGAGGTGCCCAACTGGAAGTAACCTCTAGGTTGCGAAGCTTGGCCGGAAGTTATATTCTGGTACCACGGGAGGTCAGGAGCCTCCGGAACTGTGGTTCCGGCCTGACCTAGGAGTTGGCCCCCTTGTGGGAGTATCGTGGTGGCTGTAGGTTTGTACCCAAAATCGCTGGGAGAGTAGACCGAATGGGGCTTGCACATCTCATAGCTTAGCATGTCTTGTAGTGTGCTACGACCTGTGCTCAACCATGGGATTGCTATGGAACCATCTGGTTCCACAGTTGTAACATCTTTGTGCTCTTCGTTCGTTATTTCTGTATTGACCTGTTTTATTACCTCTCGCATTTTCGTTCGTCACGACGCACAGCAAAAAATAAAAAATACAACTATTTTAGCGGTACTTTTGAGTGATTGGTAAGTCATCTTTAATATATATTTGTTGTAAGTGCATTTGTATTTGGAATTGTGAACTGGTGTAACAGTGCTGTAACTGCCGCAAACAGTGACAAGTGCACATATTTTCGCAGAAAGTTTTTATTATATAATTTTAATCTGGTGCTTTCTTAAACTGTGCGCATAAAGTATTATTAAACCATGGCTAATAATATTGATCAAGGTATGGGAAATCATTTATTGCTGAAAAAAATTGTGTTTATTTCGTGATTTTTTTAATATGAAGTGAGAAGTGCAAGTCTAATTAGAATTTAAAAAAAATGGAAATTTCTGGTTTAAGTAATGAAATACCCCCCTTGAGATTTTTCTCGTTTTGTGATGATCTGTATATCTGCTAACTTAATCATGATAGAAACTTTGCGCGAACTTGAGCTTTTTTAATTATTGACATTTTTGTAGACTCAACTCCGTCAATCAAAAATGTCGACCTGCTGCAAAGTTGGCTTGAAAGTGAGAAGTCAGTGAAACTACTAGTTGTAACTGCAAAAATTAATGATCTGCTGGGCCTGGAAGAGTTGACTGAAGATGTTGAACTTCAAATCCAAAAATCTTCTAAGTATTTTTGTCTTAAACTGAGGCAAAAATGGGAAAGCTGTCAAAGGAAACGGGACAAATTCATACAAGTTAATAAACGATGGCTTAGTCTTAATTTTCCATTGCCAGTTAATGTGCTTAGTCGTGTAAATGAATTTAATAATCCAAGTCAACCAAGAACAAGTAGAGGAAGACCATCAAAAAGCTTTGAAGAGTGTAGCGAACGTACGAAAAAAACGTCGGGTTCAGGAACTAACTTCGCAACACAGTACAGAGGAACTTAACTATGCTGCAAAAATGGGTAGTCGTTTATCGAATTCTCTGCAAAAATCTGATAAGATTTTAACTTTGCAGCAAAGTCTAGCATTGTACTTGGACTTGAATTTGTCAAAGAGAAATTACGCTCTTCTACGTTCTGTCATCAACGGTGTCCACCAAGACTGTTTTCCAAGTTACTACAAACTTCAAAAATATAAGACAGAACTTTTACCCGAAATTGCTGTTGTGTCAGAAACCATTGCTGAAATCAACCATCAATCCCTATTGAACAAAACACCAAAAAGCAATGTTGAAATTTTCAAGGAAAATCTGTCATCTTTACAGAATAACAGCTCTTCAATCTTGTGTGCAAATGGGGCCTTGATGGCAGTTCAGGACACAGCATCTACAAACAAACATTCGAAAATAGTGACAATACGGATAGCTTCCTATTTGTTACTGCTTTTGTACCATTGAAATTACTGGATACCATCAACCATAAAGAAGTTTGGATAAATTCCCGATCAGGTTCTACTTATTTCTGTGGCCTATAAAATTAATTTTCCAAAAGGAAAATAGTGCTCTTATTGCTTCCGAGCAGAGCCACATGGAGGAAATTATTGAACATCTTCAACATTTTGAAATAAATATTGATGGCAGAAACATTAATATCAAATACACTATGCTAATGACGATGCTTGATGGTAGTTCAATAAATACATTGAGCGGGACAAATGCAGCTCAAAACTGTTATATCTGTGGAGCTAAATCTTCGCAAATGAACCTTTCTTCTGTAGAAGATCGGACACCAAACACGGACAATTACAAATTCAATGATTGATTTAATTAATCATTTATTAGTTACTTCAGGCCCACTTATTTCGAATATTCGTTCCAAAAGCTTGCACTTGTCTAAGGTCGACCCAGATATTGATCAATATCTACTCAAGAATAATTGAAATTTATAAAGAAAAATAAATCAAGAATAATAAGTGTTAACATTACCAGTTAATATTGACTTGAACGATATTATTGAGACATCATCAGAAAGCGATAGTGATTAATTTATTATTATTTTTTATTTGCTATTGTTATTAATCACGTAATATAGAACGTTTATTGAAATTTAAAATTTGTTACTGAAAATAAAAATACAAATTAAGAAACATTTGTAAAATCATAAAATAAAGTTTGAATTCCAAAAAAACAGTTCGCTGCTCAACTCTTATATTCTTAATTATGCTGGGCGGGGAATTTATTGCTGGTTCGTGTATGTACTTTTTAGTTTATAGCGTAGATATTTCATGTAATAAGTCAAAACATGTAAAATAATTAGATTTCAGTCATTAAAACAAGAGAAATTAATTTCGCTGTTTTTCCCATACATTCGTCTAATGTGCGACGTCGGGTATACTCATATACAATACATCATTCTTCGGGAATGCTATATCTGATTCTCTTTAAACTCTTTCATAGAATTTGCTTCATAGATCTTGTTGTTGGGCGTATCCTCTATCCCATCGATAACATACTGAATCGCAGTCTTCTCCTCAAGTTGACCCCTAGCCCCTATGCGTGAAAGTAAACAAATAATCTTGTAGTGTTTCGCTTTTATTCTGCCTGCGGTTGATCATCAGCTTGCGTACGTCTGCGGCTGACATGATTTCACCGAATTCATCTATTAAAAAAATCTTTTAACGGTAGCCTCATGTCCGAGGTTAAATTTTGACGGTTTTTAAGGATTTTTTATTGCGGAAAATACACTACAATCTTCTTATGATAATTATGCTATTATTTAGCTATTGAATAAGAAAAAAATAATAATAAAAATAAATAATAAAAATAAAAATGTTAAATAAGAAAAAAAATATTTTAACGTTATTTTGGTGAGTTAAAATAGGTCACTTCAAAAAAAAGTAGGTGGCTTGTAATCATCTGAATTCAAAATTCCAAAAAGATTATTATTCAGTAGGGTTGTCATTCTGTCCCGTAGCAGATTTAAAAGATTTGAGTGAAAAGTAACAAAATAGCGGCCTTGTAAATTTTTTTTTCACAAATCGACTTTTTGGTTTGAAATCTAGTTAAAAAAAAAATAAATAAAAAAATATAATTCTGGTACCGAACAGAACTATTCATGTGTAGAATATTGTGTTAAAATTTCAGCTGAATCGGTCCAATAGTTTTTTTTAATCATCTAGGACGGCGGATAAAAAGTAGTTTCGAGAAAAACGCGTTTAAAGTACCCCGCAACTGCAGGGTACGCTCTCCCCTATTATTTACTGTAACTTTAAAATGTTAAAAGCCGCTTGGCATAAAGGACTTTCTGCATGTCTCACCAAGAAAAAATCACCGCAGCACCTTCAAAGCCCTTGATCCATATTTCAACGGGGTAATCGTTTTTACCTGTGAATTTTGGGACTGCATTTAGCACATCCTCATAACTTGTGGAACATCTGCTTCTAAGGTGCTCGAGTTCTGTACGTAAGAGCGTTATCTACAAGTTTCGTACCTTCTTTCTCTCTCATTTTCCTCCGCTTCTGGGTAGTTTTACGTCTAGAGCTCCCTGAACAGTTCTGATGTGGTGCTTCTTCTCTTGATTTCTGTGGGGTTAGTTGGCGTTTGATTTGCCAACTCTGCTTCCCTTTTCGAAAAGTCATTCCATTATGTCTTCAAAATCTCGTGAATTTTCCGATAATTCGGTACTATTCACCGCTTTCTTCATCATTACTTTTTGTTTAGAGAAATTCATGAAAAAACCGATAATTTCTAATTTGATATCGCTTGCACAAATTTTTTTTATTTTCTTACCACTTGGTGAAAGTAGCGTGCGCGATTCGCACGTCCCAACACGAGGTGCTGGGGGTATCCCCATATTACGTGAATTTCGGGAGCTGGATTTTGACTCGCGGCACAGAATTTTATGCCTCGAGGGATTATCTCCAGAGTAGGATAGGTAGCGAGAGTTTTAGTTTGTTAAAAATTCACAGCTATGAAATAACAGTAAAATGTTATAATAATCTAATGGATTAGATCAAGATAATAAAACAACACAGATCATCTTTTTTTTTTGTTTCAATGTGTGGCACATATTTCTTTCAAAATATGACATTTCATAAAAAAAAAAATCGAAAACTGGAAGCAGCTGTAATTGAGGTAAATGCAATTG
Organism: Volucella bombylans; assembly: GCA_949129095.1. Lineage (NCBI taxonomy): Eukaryota > Metazoa > Arthropoda > Insecta > Diptera > Syrphidae > Volucella > Volucella bombylans. The sequence continues at coordinate 65,270,429 of OX422142.1, forward strand.
TTTTTTTTCTATTGAATTATAATCTATATTAACAATTTATTTATTTTATAGTTCTTATTTGAAAGCGGAGAATCTGGCTCATCAACTTTTTCATTATTCAACCCTGAAAGCATGGATTCCTCAACCTCTTTTGAGAATGTTTCTGCAAATCACCAAAGAATCGGAGATTTTATGGAAGTAATTTATATTTACAACGATTCGGACTTCAAGAAACATTTTAGACTTCATCCGTCAACTGCCCAGATTTTGATAGGCATATAGAACTTCAATGTATGCACATTCCCTCAAGTCTATACATATTTTGCACTTATTCATAGATCGCTACAAGTTATCGGAGCGTTTTGGAATTGCACCAAAAAGAGAACTACCGAAAACTGAAAAGGAAGTATATATATTTCTTTGGTATGTGGCGAACACAAACACTTTCCGTGAAATCTGCAATTTATTTGGTGTACCGGGTTCGACGGCATGGAGCATTGTTATGAGGGTAACATCGTGGCTCATATCCATTGGCCATGAATATGTTAAATGGCCAAACAGAAATGAAGCTGCATAAAATGCAGTATTAATGGAAGCGAGAACAAAGATTCCCGGAATCTTAGGATTAATCGATGGTTCTCATATACGAATCAAAGCGCCAATCTTTAACAAAGAAAGCTGTTTCAACGGGAAATGCTGTTATAATACCACTACAAGCTGTAGTGGAGAGCCAGGTAGCTTGAACGATAGCCGAGTTCTATGAAGATCTTATTGTCTAGAGTGGCTAATTCCACCCTTTAAGGATAACGGAGCAATGACGGATGTGCAACGGAAATTTAATGAGATGCATTCATCTGGACGTATCATTGTAGAACATTTATTTGGTTTACTGAAAACCCGTTTCCGAAGGTTGCTGCATTCTACCGAGCAAACAAATATAAAGTTTGTGGTAAATTTGGTTTTCTGTGTATGTAGTATACTACACAACATGTGCAGCAAATAGCACCAGGCGGCAGCGTTTAGTAAACGATTTAATAAATAGAAATGTAATAAACGTATAAAATCAAATTCATATTTTTATTATAAAAACGTAAATATTGTAGGTAATTCATTGTAATTGTAACAGAAACTTAAAGAAATAAAAACAAAAACATAAGAAAAGGAAATCATTTTTTGAATAACTCCCTTAAGTGTGCCTCCTTTTTTAAATAACGGGCTTCCTTCCCTTTCTCTGCCTCAGCCTTTTTTTTGACTTTTGTTCAACATATTCAGCCAAAATCTTGTTTTCGTCTGCAGCTGGTTTTCGCTTTATGTCCATCTCTTCCTTCCAGCGCTTTTCTCTATATGTCATCTTTCTCCTAATTGATGAAGGTGCTGCATGGCATCCAAAGAATTCTCTTGGAGCTTCAGATGTTGAGGGAGATGGACTTTCCGACTCTAACAGAGCTGCAAAATAGGATGAAAATTAAAAACTTTATCAGTGTTTGATAGCACGTATACTTACCAGGAAAACTGCTCTCTGATGCTAAAGAATTATGGCCTTTCCCGACAAATTAATAGTATGTCTGTTTCTTATCTCCTCCATCAAAGGGAGCTTTGCTGGCCAACTCTCCCGTTCTTTTATTACTGTCCGATGTCACCATAACAAGTTCTTCAGCTTTATTTGGAGCATTTCGACTGTAGTCGGTTGACTCTAAAAAAAAACATAAATGCGGGTAAAATAGTAGAATGAAATTAAAGTCAAAATACCAGAACTGCCTGCGCAAGAGATCTTCCAATACATTCGCCATTGCGAATTTTTGTTGCCTTGTATATATTTTGAAACTCCAGAAAAGCTTTGCATCCAGAAAAGCTTTGGTTTCTTCTGGCGTCCAACTTCTTCTTGGGCTTGAAGATAAAATTAAGGTGAAATTATTAATATTTACATTTACATACATTAAATAATTAGTTGTTGCAATTACTTACGATTTGTTATTGTCTTTCTCCATTGCAATTACACAGCTGAGTTCCTCTTTGACGTTTAGCGGGAAGTTTCCATGCAACCGAATATTTTTTTAAAAATGAATATTTTCTGCACTCGTTCTTTTTAAAGGAGAAAATTGTTAATATTTATATCAAATACCAAATATTTTGTAGGTTACATTTCACTATGATGTCGCTAACATACCACTATTCAAACATAAAAATTATTTAATAACATTTGGTTTATAAATAATTCTAATGTGATAACATGGACTCTCGACAATCGTTGACAATTATACCAACTTTTACGAACAAAGATGTTACCTAGTGAGAAATAGCGCGAACTAATTTTTGGATCACGAAAATTGATCTAGATCAAAAGCAAGATCTTATGTTGTTGTTGTACTGCATACAAACCAATGATCTATATGGATCATGGGTGATAACAAAATACGGCTAATAACTCAGTTATATTTTCCGTTTTCTTTAAATTCATATTTCTGGTGTAATATTGCTTAACATTTTGTTGTATTCTGTATTTAATTTATAATGTAACATTTATTTATTTTTTAATTTCTACATTTTATTTGATCGAATAAAATTATTGTTTAAATAAGTGTACGAGTTAAAAAATTGTAGGAGAGGAATATAAGAGTTGTTTTTATTTTGTATTGTATAATAGCTACACAAATACTATATATGCATACCCCTTTGTTTGTTTTTTTTTGCAGAAATCGAATGTAACCCTGGCATGTCATCGTTTATTAAAGAAAATCCCAAGGCTACTTTGAATACAACAAACATTATTGGCCTCATTGTATGGATGCTATGTGTTTTCTACAATTGCATCAGTTCAGCTGTTGAAGTTTCAAAAATAACTAATTGTGAATCGGACAAGGAAAGTAAGACTTCTGTTCAATAGTTTCATATTATTTATTATTCTTTGAGTTCATTTGCGTAAAGTGGTATAAGATACTTTATTCTTTTTCACTTTTCATTATATCGCTTTTTGAAATTTTTGTAGTATGACAACGCGTAAAGTGGTATTTTGTTTCTTTGCCGGCTTCTATGCTACTTCGCTACCTATAGCCAGCAATGGCAAATGTACGGATAAGGAATCTTCCGTCTTAAAAAAAAAGTTTCTCTCTTCTGTTGCTCGAAGGCGGAAAAATACCATAGGTTAATTTTTTGTGGACAAAATGACAAGGAAGAATATTCCGTACGTCAGTTTATTAATTCATTCAATTAAAACGAATCTTTATAATTATAAATTTATAAACTATGTGATGGTCCTGTATACCAAAAATTGTTTGTAAAACTTAAACACATACATTTTTTTCAGAAAAGGTTAATTTAATTTACTTACCACTATTTCAACTTATAAAAATCGTACTTTAATATTTTGTGTGATGCCCGACCTTTAAATGATATTCAATGATTCTACATCTAAAACATTCGCACAAAACACGTACATCTTCGTCCCTTATAGAATTCTTCTGACAAACTCGGGAAATTACCTTGGCTCTCTGAGGAACGATGTTAGGGTGACCGAAGTTTTCAAGTCCACCGACCAAATTGGCTTAAGTCGAAATTCCCCATTCACCAATGCAATTTCTCTTCACTCCCCACTTCTAAGAATACATCGAACTCAAAATCAACTCACCGTTATCAAACACCACCCAAGCCCTTGGCACAACTCAGGAATACTATTTCCCAATATCCGATTATGATGATGAAAGCATGCGACAATAATATTATTAACAACACTACTCCCACTCCTCGGCTCTACTGGGATCGGATCAGCCCAATCCAGCACCGTTTTCTTACTCTCCCCTCAATCACCCTTTCACACGCTCAATAATCAGTTTTTAATTCTTCAGTGAAACATGAAAGGCCCTGGAATAAACTTGAACAAACCATAAAAAAGTAGAACCTTTAGAATATAATGTCGAAAGTCAAACCCCCCGTAATTTTCGGTGACGATGTGATGAATGTGTGGAGTCTGCTGTGGGGCTCGCCTGCAACGAACCAGAGAGGACAAACCTTCGAAGACTTTATTACAAACCCCAATCTCCTCACTTCTCTACCTTTACTCTACCCACTTTTCCACTCATAATACTCTCACCCACATAGACATTACCTGCTGTGCACCGCAATTATTCTCGAGGGTGCGATGGGAAGTTATCGACGACCTTCGTAATAGTGACTATTTTCCAATTTCAACTTCAGTCACTCCGGATAATACAAGGAAATCCACTTTACCAGAGCCTAGATTTAAAACCTTGTAAATTTCAGAAACTTGTCTCTATTGGGAAAATTGATGATCCTTTCGGCAACATAAACAAAGCCGCTGCAATCTTCTAAAAATCTTTAAGATCTGCCGCAAATATCTGCATTCCACAATCTGCACCCAAAGCTGTCAAGTATGCTGTGCCCTGAGGGAACACCAAACTCAATAACTTAAGGAACACTAAAAGAATAATGTGGAGAAAGAGAAAATTTTCTAACTTATAAAAAAGCAACAGCGACCTTTACAAGGCAACTAAAAACTGATAAGGCTTAAAGTTTTGATCAATTTACAGGTTTCGTCAATCCAAATCCGTCTCCGACATTAGGCAAAAATAAAACGTCTAAGTAGTCTTTCTACGTCAGTACGAAATATACGCTGCAACCACTCAAACCTGGGAAACCAGCTCTAATAATGAAAATGTTCACATAAACTTTATTCATGAAAAAAATCAAATTCAAACATTTATTCCTCATAACAAGGACTGTGAAATTATTGAAAAAACTATTTCTCTAATGGAAGTTGATACCTGTCTAAACATACCAAACGGCAAGAGTCTCGCCAGAGACTCTCCTATCCTAGTTCATAAACTTACCACAGCTAGCCAAACGCAAGCTACTCCAACTCTATAACAGTATCCTTTGATCCGGTATCATAAACCAAATTTAGAAAAATGGCACCGTTATTCCTATTCCAAATCTTAACAAAGACATCATGCAGGCCCATCTCTCTTCTTCTTTCCATCTCTAAGATTTTGGAGAAAATCATTGGCAAGCGTTTTTTTTTTGGTGCATCGAAAAGAAAAATTTAGTGAGTCAAAACCAAGTAGCCTTTAAGTCTAACCATTGTTGCATCGATGCCCCACTATACCTACGCTACTTCATATCAACTGCCATCTCTGCTCAAAACCATGTAACTATTCTATCGCTAGAAGGCCTTCGATAGAATTTGAATTCACATGATCTTAAAAAAAACTAAAGGAATGTGGAATAGGACCACAATTAAATGACTTTATCAAGGCATTCCTATCTAACAGAAATTTGTGCGTTAAAGTAACACCTCTTTTGCAAAATGGTTTCCCCCAGGGTTCACCCCTATCGGTGGTACTAAGCAGGATTTTGCATATCTGTGGGATGAGAAAATGCTCAAGTTTGTCGATACAAATTGATGAAATCGAATTACCAAACATTGCAAATTGAGGTTAAACTTCAATAACAGATATAACTGGAAAGATCATTGTATAAAGCTAAAGCCCTGATTAATCATAATTATGTTTCGTCCTTCTAGAAAATGTAAAATCCACATTATGCTATCTTACAAAAATTCTTATACTACACAAAACTGATTATGTGTTAAACATATATGGAGGCTTGAAAGAATCCTATTATCAAGCTGTCAGGAGGTCTGTCACAACTTCCATAAAAAACATTTTGGCTGAGTCTGGTCTTCCATCACTCGATAAAAGATATGAGCAAGTCAAACTTAGACTTATATCAAAGTTTCTTTTTCCTGGGAAATCGATAGCTGCCACAAGTATCATCAGATCTCTTCGTTCCCGGCGAAATAAAAAGCTCCGTTCAAAAAGCTTTATTTTGTCTCTGGCAAATTATCCAAAAAATCACATACCCTCGCACATCGCATCTGTGTTTGAATCTATCGAAATAGATCTTGCATCGAAAGCCTGGAAAATCTTTTTTTCCGATTGCTCTAAGACCAACCACCAAACAAGTTTTGTAGTCACCACCACTGCGGGCTCACTTATCAAACACAGCCTACTTCCAGCTTTCGCTTCTACCTAGTACTAGTACGTACAATTGTTGAGAATACTGGTGATTTCAAGAACAACAACGCTAACAAAACGCGAATACTGCGAAATCCAGTGCGGAAACAAAAAATCATGTCTCGTGAAATGTTCATTTCACAAATTTCAATGTCCTGCATCATCAAACTAGATGTAGGTTTGGTGGCATTCAAAAGACATACTGGCTATTTGCTGACTAACGGGATTAAGGAGAAAAGAAAAGAAAAATTGAAGAGCCTGTTAGCTGATTACGCTGGTGCTGAATTCCGTCGAATTCTGTTTACGGATAAACAATTTTTCACCGTAGAAGAAAATTTGAATAAACAAAATGACAGGCTCTATGCCCGGTGATCTAAAGATGCTGGGAAAGTTTTGCCAAGACTACAAAAACGCATTGTGGTGTTTGTCATGGTTTGGTGGGGAGTATCGTCACAGAAGTCCACTTTTGTGAGAAGGGAGTCAAAACTTCGGCTGCAGTCTACTAGGAAACGGTTTTGGAAAGAGTGGTGAAGCCGCTGAACCAGTTCCTCTTCTAAGATAAGCTGGGTATTTTCCAACAGGACTCGGCTTCAGCCCATAAGGCAAAAACTACCCAAGCCTGGCTCACGAAAAATCGTTCCATTGACGATTGGCTTGATGATGGCCCGGATTTTAATCCTTTTGATTACAAACTGTGGGCCGTTTTAGAGGACATGATTTGTACGAAATGACACCCAAACCTGAAGTCGTTAAAAATTAGCCTAAGGAAAGCATTCGCTGCGATTGATGAGTGGCCCACTTGTCTCAAGGCCTGTATAAGAGCAAATAGAGGTCGTTTTGAATGAAACAATACGTCTCCAACAATATCCCAACTATTAATGTATCCAAAATCTCTTTAAATAATGTGGGTACCTAGTCATATTTGTATTTTAGGAAACGAAATTGCTGATAGAGCTGTCAACAAAGCGGGTAATTATCCCGTTCTTACCTTTAACTGTAATAACGAAACAGATTACTTCTCATCACAAATACAATATTAAACAAAAAAACATAATACGTGGCAGGCGTACACTCATCACTACACAACTATTAAAACTATTAACTCTGACAAAAAACCTCCCACCTACCCTATGATCCCCTAAAATATCGATATCAATATCGATGTCCGTCGGCGTGTGAGACACACTCGGCCAACCCACAAACATCTGCTTACAAATGAAAATTCCCCGAGTTGCCCAACCTGCATTCAAACTTTTAACCTTCAAAATCTTTTACAACATCCCGATGAGATGCTTCTCACGAGTACAACCTACTAAAAAACATCAAAAACTATTAAATCCCCCATTCGCTTATCAAGTCCCTTAACCTAACCCTGTAAACTCTCTATTCACTCAGAGCGGAAACCATTTGATGCTACAGCTCTATCTAAAACCTAATTTGTCATTTAAATAACTAGGTTAGGTCGTAAAATAAATGAATAAATTGGATCTTGAGCTAGTGATTTCGTTTCTCGTTTTTGACATCGTACGAGTATGCACTACTCTAAGTTTTTTTTATTATAGCAGTTACTGTACTTTTGGGATTTTGTTTACGTTTGAAAACAACGCGCTAATACTTTTGTTTTTGCTAATTTTATATAGTTTTAAAGGCACTTCAATAATAATATAAACTCAACGTTTATTTTTAAGACGTTTTTTTCAAAAATTATTCAGTGAGAAAAGCTAATATAAATAAAATTAAATGAGCAATAGAAATAAAAAGGCGGACAAAGAAAAAACTGCATGCCGTCTAGCGGAAAAGAATCTTCTGGAAATGAAATCTCATATCAGATTAGAAAAACCGACAGACAAAAGTAATAGAAAATAATGCTGTCAGTTACGTTAGTTTCTTCAATGTAAGTGTCCTGGAAATGTATAAACTACCCCAAGGTTTAAGTAAGCCTCACTTGCAAGGCGCAAACGTTCCGATCGTCTCGGCGTATGAGATGTCTCTCTGCTCGCTCTGGTGGTGAACTTATTCGCTTTTGACGGGAACAGCTTGATGTGCATGGGGCTGCTGTTTTCAAAGGTTGCGAAATCTCGCGTCACGACATCGAATTTTGGAGGACTCCTCGCTGGAACCCCAACGTTAAAATTTTCCTGTGGAACTAGTATTGAAAGAAAAGCAATGTCACACTGCGTTTTTTTTTTGTTGTTGATGGATCTGATACGAATTTGGTATTGATGTCTACGATACCTGCCATTGCTGGTTTCGACCAGATACATTTTTAATCGAAGAGGTTTTTTCTAATTCTTTTTAACTATTTCTTAGAGAGATTATAAAAATGGCTTGTTCTGGAAAAAATTTCAATGTCATCAAATCGTTTTCCTTTTTTTCAGTTCAGTGATCATTACTGACAACGAATGTCGATGGCGTCTACTATGTAATTTCTCTGCGGGTGAAACGCCGTTTTCATCCGGCGATGACCGGTATGTTTAATAGACAGGAAAATCACTAAGGTATCGTCACATTTGGGTTGTGCTGCAATATCTTAAGAGAAGTCTTCAGTTTCATTTGAATGTTTAATTTATAGTTTAGTTTTATTTTGCTATCACATTAAGACATATATTATTTTATAAACTAGTGAATCGGGATTGAAAGGTGCTGACTTGATATGACGAATTGAATTCTGCTCACAGAAATTTGTAAATTCCACAGATATGAACTAGGTTGCCATTGCCCGAAACCAATACTTTAGTCAGTCCTCCCAATGCAAAAATGGATCGTAAAGAATCCTTTTGGACGTGGTAGACGACATCCATACCACAAATGGAAACTTGAATTTGGAATCTGCTATGATCAGCCACATCGAATTTTGAAAAGGTCCCGCGTAGGCAATGTGCAACCGCTCCCAAGCTTCTCCGGTGATTTGCCAGCTACTTTAATCTGGTGTTGAGTTGACATGCCGTGTACCTGTTTACCACCTCACCAGCAGAAGCCATGTCCCAGTGACCTTCGTAAACAAGTTTTAACACATTTGACCGGAACTTTTCTGGAACAGCGACTCGAAGGTTTCCACTTTGCGAAATCAGAACGCCCTTAATAACACATAGGCTCAATCTTCTCCTAAAAAAGGTCTTAAATCACTATCTACTGCGGAAAGCTTTGGTTGCCAAAGATTCACCTTCCTAATTGTCGCGTCCTGCTGAGATGACTCTGCAATTACTCTGGCGTTGATGGAAAAATCTCCCATGACCAATGAGTAGATATATTCATGATGATGATACGATTCTTCTGAATTATCAAATTCGATGGCGGACCCTCTGGCAACCGTGAAAGACAATCTGCGTTTCTATGATGCTTGGTGTGCTGATTATGAATTGTAGCCCTTTTTTATATTTTTTAGATTTTGTGTACCCTTAATATGTTTGCACATAGCGTGGTCGAGGGGAATTTAGGGAGGGAAAGATACCCATGTGCGTTGGTTTGTACGTCCGAAATTGGGCTTGACGGTATACAAGTGTTACGGTTAAAAGTTAGAAGGGGTGGAATGCTACTGGCAATTTCGGTGGAGCACTGGTGGTGAAAATAGCGATACAACAAGGTAAGACAGGAGGCATTACGTCTGTGTTCGAGGGTGTCGAATGACTGTGTAATATTGTCACCACCTATGACTTTTGTCGTGCGGTTTAGATCCTATCTAGCAAGTGCAAAGAGGTCTTAGGAGCACCTGACCAGATGTGAGCATTGTACTCCAATTTCGGGCGGATAAACGCCTTATGTGTTGAAGCCAGATCAGAGGTTGTGAAATATTTCTTACATCGCTTGAGGAAACCTAAACATTTCGCGGAGTTTTTGGCGACATCGATGAGAAAGGAAAAATTGTTTTTGTAGTAGTTTGAAACTCAGGTGTATTTGGTTTCGATATTCGCTCTCCAGGGGTTGGGAGTCCGAATAGGACGGAGAGTGTTTTCTTCGCTCAGAGTGATCCGAAGTTACAATTCGCACTAGTTTTTTGTGGTTGAAACTCTACATGAGCCAAATCTACGTGTCAGTGTTATGCCTTCACACGCAGAATTTTTCTGTCTGAGTTCCAATTACACAAATGAAAAACTTGACATGGGTAGGATTCGAACCTTGACCCTCCGAGTGAGAAGCGATTGCTAGTTCATTTTCATTTTAAATGCATTTTTATTATTTTAAATTCATTAATACTTATGCGCTATACAAAAAATTGCTTAAAAATTAGCTTAATTAACTTAAAATTATCTTATTTTAACTTACTGGCCCCATGCGGGCACTCTAAATTAAACATAATACTTAATTAATGTCTTTCGACGTTTCGTACGATTATAAATCTTTTTTTTTCTATATTTATTTAAACTAAAACTAAGAAAACATTTTATTTAATACAAAAACTTAGTATACGGACTTCCTTTTTTATAAAATCTTAAAAAACTAAAACTTATAAACTATCTACATATAAATAAATCTTAACCTACTTAATCTACTTAAACTAACTTATTGTATATATCATACAATTTTTTTTTTCTTTTTTTTTGTCCCTAGATGCGTTACCCTTTCTTCCGTTGTTTTAGAGAAGCTGTTACCCATCTAAGTTCTTTGTAATTTTTTTTTGCATTTTTTTTTTTAATCTATGTAAGCCGGCCATGACTAAAAAAATTAGGCTAACCGACTTTGCTTCCGAGTGAAGCTATATTGTACTAGAGGAATTCGACGAAGATACTTCCTCTCCTCCTAAGCCACCAAAATTGTTGGTGCTGCCGTGCAACATCCCTTATGTCGCGACTCCCTACCGCCCTATTGAACCGGAGACGCTCCGCACTGCCATGTGCGACGTCTCTGTCGTAGTTGAGTCGCCTGTCCGCAGCTGTTCGAGCAACGTGGAAGATTAGCGGCACCGCCAATCTGTCCTGGATCAGACCTTTCATATCTAGGTAGAGGAACGCTTCTGGAAGAACAAAACCGTCAAAGCGAACTCTCTCATGGTACATATAGTTAGGGTAGTAAGCCCCGGAGATCAGGTTGTTCGATGAAGTCATTGCTCTTGCAATGTGCCTTCGAGTCAACTTAATGACGAAATTGTCCACTCTTATTAGGTTCGCCCTATTATATAAGACCTCATTAGGATAGAATTTTATGTACTCAAACTCTGGTGTTCTGTATAAGCGAAGACAAGTCCTAAGACAACCCCTCTCAAACACCCGAATCTTTTCCAATAAACTTGCTCTCACGTTGAACCACACGGGACATCCAAATACAAGCATAGGCCTGATAAGGGCCATGTAGCAGATAACCTTCACCCTCGCATCGAGTTGGCTGTTATAAAACAGTCTCTTTGTAAGGGCAAAAGCACCTTTGGCTCTGGCCAGAGCAACATCTATATGTTTGTTAAAATACAGATATTGATCCAGCCAGATCCCAAGGTATCTGACTACATTTCGACAAGCAAGTGACTGCCCGTGCTGCCCCACGATCGAGAACTTTCGCCAATTCTTTCTGGTATCCCTAGAGGCCCCAGACAAAGGCGTCCTAAACAAAATGGTTTCCGACTTCTGAAAATTGATTTTCAACTTCCAGTCATCGCAATATCAGATCACTTGTGTAAATGTTGAATAGGATCGGCAAATTTACCGCACCTTGTTGCAGACCGTTTTTAATGTTAAATGTTTTAGCAGAAGTCACATCGCCATTTTTCACGATGAACTGTCTACTGGAAAGCATATTAAAAAGAATATACAGCAATGGTTTACTAATGCCCAACCTGTCCAGCTTGAAAAAGAGTCCCTCTAACCATACGGTATCGAAGGCTTTTTCCAAGTCAATCAGGCAGGCACCAGTGCACTGATTCTTGCCTTTGTTCCATTGGATATCAGAAACCAGTTTAGACGCAGCATGAATAACATCATGCCCCGCCTTGAAACCGAATTGATTATCCGGAACTATATGTTTGTCCTCAACCCACTTAGTCAGGACTCTATTGATCACCTTCTCGAAAACCTTACTGATGTTTGGAAGGCGACTGATCGACCGGAGATTCGCCGGATTGGATGTGTCTTTATCCCTTTTGGGGATGGGATGTACCACCGCCGTTTTCCAATGCGCTGGATAATGTGCATTATTCATTGCATTATTAAACAGGGTAGTATAAATGTCCACCGCTTCTAGTGGGAGATGTCGAAGCAAAATGTTCGGTATTTCATCGGTTCCCTCTGATTTCTTACTTCTAAGCGATTCGAAGATCGTTTGGAGCTCTGCCTTCGAAATGAACGGTGGTAGTACCATCTCATTGGTGATGACATTATTTGCCATATTCTCGTCACTGAACTGCATGAAACCCGAGCTCTCGAATCGCCAATTCACAATTTCATTTCGAAGGTAGAAATTGTGCACAAGGACTCGATTTTCCAGGTCGTGGTTCGGACCAATGATGTCGTTCGCCTTGTATACTTCCTGGAAAGTCGCTCCTATAGCCTCTACCTGCTCCTGCGGAACTTCGATCACAAAGAAGTTGTCATCATCAACAGCTTCATTTGGATCTATGCCTGCTGCTGTAAGTATGTTCTCGTTGTACGAGTATGTTGTTCGGTCGATTTTAAGACACGAAAGGTCGTTGTGATCTTTCCTCCGAAATATTTTATTTATTTGCGGGAACATATTCGGGTTGCTGGTGTTTACAGCCCGAATTTTGTTGTTCCAATACAAACTTACAGATGCTCTGTAATTTTCTTTTATTAATGTTTGAAGGTTTTTGATCGACGACTTTAGCGTCATAATCTCCGAGTTATGTCTATCAGTAAACTGTCTGTACAAGGTTTTTAGCCTTGACAGCAGTTTACTTTTATGTCGGTGCAGTGCGTCAATGGTTGCGTTGCGGAATAAGTCTTCGTTGTCAGTGTATTGATACCGAGGTATCGTTTTGTCCATTGTTCGTTTAATTGTCTCGTCCATTAGTTTTAGATATCTGTCAATCTCCTCGTTTGACAGATTTCTATTGGACGGTGGGTAGAGCGAATTCGAGGAGAGTGCTCTCGCCATTGTTCTGGAGAAGTGTGTCCAACGCACCCTACTATAATTGTAGGCATGCCTTTGAACAAACTCGACCAATTCCGCAGCTTCGTTCGGAACGGTTATTTCGGTACTGAGTCCGCAATGGTCACTGTTCGTGACATTCTGGACAGACAAGACCCGAAGGACGGTGTGTTGAGATCTTCGCTGCGGAAAACAACCTAACGCAGCTCGTAAATGAGCCCACGCGAATACCAGACGTTGATAGTCATATCGCCAACACCTTGAACATATTTTTAACTTCTCACCCTGATAAGTACACCGTTGATGTGCTTTCCCCTCTAGGCTCGTCGGACCATTGTGCCATATCAGCTAATTTCTCGTACACCGACCACACAGTTAGAGAAAAAATTCCTAAAAGTAACGTATGGCTATACGAGAAAGCCAACTTGAGCGGTCTCAACAGCTTCTTTAGGAATTTTTACTGGTCGTGATGTTTCCTCGATAATGACGTGGATCACAGACACCATTCTCTCTGGAATGAGATCATTTATCCCTCATCGGATAAAGAGCATCAAACCAAAAGAAAAGGCATGGTACGACCCAAGCTGCAGAGAGGCCATCAGGGTTAGAGATGTTTTTTCGGTCCTTCAAGACCAACACCACGGAAACCGAAAAAAATTTAAACGAGCCAGGAATGACTGAAACGTCTTTCTTAAGCGTGTAAAATTTCAGTACGACAAAAAGTTGAGGCAAAAAATACTGCAATGTCCCAAAGGTAATACAAGCTTTTGGTCGTTTGTCAAAAACATCAGAAACTCTGCCTCATCTTCCATCCCAACGCTCATGCACAGTGACATTCCAGCTGTCAGCTCTTTAGATCAGGCCAATCTGCTTGCTGCACACTTTGCGGCCAGTTCAAAACTCCCAGATTGTGCTTTGTCTCCGCCTACACTTGAGTGCGCCGAATCTTCAATGGGACGAATCTTTTTTCGCACTCGTGTAGTAGCAAGAGTACTTAAGGATCTTAACATATGTACATAAATCCGCTGGTTCAGATGGTATATCTCCCCTTCTTCTGAAGGGGTGTTCTTCCACGCTGGCAAAACCACTGCGTAAGCTTTTTCATCAATCCTACTCTTTAGGACTCTTCCCGAGCAGATGGAAAACAGCATTTGTCCAGCCCGTCCCTAAAAAAGGCCAGACCCATTGCACTAACGTCCCTTCTTTCCAAGGCCATGGAAACGCTGATAAATCGTCAGCTCATGAAATATCTCGAAACACGAAAACTTCTGAATGACTTCTCAATATGGTTTTCGTAGCAACAGGTCCACCCCTTGATATAATGGCGTGTGTCACCAAAAAGTGGAACCGAAGCGTACATCAATCTGGCGAAGCTGCACTTGATATTTCTAAGGCATTTGACAGAGTTTGGTATCAGGCTCTTTTGTCGAAAATGCGTGCATTTGGGATCGATGACTCTCTTCTCCAATGGATTAGAAATTACCTTTCGGAACGATCAATTCACGTTGTCTTTGATGGTTTCAAGTACCCCAGGGTTCCGTTCTGTCTCCGACACTGTTTTTAATTTTCATCAACGATCTCTTGTCTGCTACTTCTAATCCAATGTATTCCTTTGCTGACAACAGTACTCTCTGCTTTTCATATTCGTTCCCTAACTCACGTCCCTGCTCTTCGGCTGCAGAACGGGAACGCCAGCGTATGTTAAGCTCATTAAATTCTGATATTAACAGCATAACTAATTGGGGAACCACTAACAGAGTAGAATTTAATGCTTCCAAAACAAAATGCTGTCTGCTGTCGTTTAAGCGAAATTTAAACACCCAGCCATTATACATGAATGGCACTTGCATAGTCGAAACCGAAAAACTTTCCATTCTCGGTATGTGTGTCAGTGACAGTTTACACTGGATATTCGATGTCGTCAAAAATGCTGCGAAATGTCTAAGTTTCCTCTAGCGATGTAAGAGATACTTCAACTCCTCTGATCTGGCCTCAATATATAAGGCATTTATTCGCCCGAAATAGGAGTACAATGCCCACATCTGGTCGTGTGCTCCCAAAACATCTCTGCACCTGCTAAATAGGATTCAAACCCGTGCGATAAAACCCATAGCACTCGAACACCGACGTAATGTCTTGTGTCTCACTCTGTTTTATCGCTATTTCCACCACCAGTGCTCCACTAAAATCGCCAGTAGCATTCAAACTTTTAAGCATAATACCCGTCTCGCTATGAATGCTCATAAGTATACCCACTTACGGTTGTACCCTAAAATATCGTGATTTGTTCCTAAGCCGTACAACTCGCTTATGGAATGCCCTGCCTAGCTCTTTATTCCCTAGTCCTTATAACCTTCAAACATTTAAAACCAGCGTTCACCGGTACCTCTCTTTCCATCCTCCCTGATTTTCTTTCGCCCGCGCTGTGTGCAAACATTTTAAAGGTACATAAATCCCTTGAGCTCGCGCAAATTATATAAAAAAAAAAAGAGTTAGATTAGAATCTTGCGATTCCGTCGCTCGAATGCTTTGACGACTAATCTTCTTCCAGTGAAAAAATGCTGGAAATGTCTTCTTGCCCTACGTTGATACAGTGAGCAGAGTCTGAAAACCCACGCCGCCCAGCTTTTGAACGATGTTCGGATTTAGATCTACCGTGTTTGGTTGATGGTTGATCGCAACGCAAATTATTATTATGCATATCCCAAATTCCAATCCATAAAAAGAGTAAACTGGGCTCAGAAACAGAAGGTAGAATTTAAATGCTCACCCATACACTCTCAAATACCTGATGTCACTACCCAAGTTACCTACATGTGTTAAGTTTTTGGAAAATGGGATAGAGAGAGAAAGGAAGATGTCTGGGCTCAGTGGTTATTTCGCTCCATGGGTGGCATGCAATGGGGAGACTAAAGTCTTAGTGGAAGTTCGCTTGTTGTTGATTTCTAGTCAACTACTCATTTTACTAGATTTTCGTTAACTGAAAAAATGAATTTCGTTCGGCAGGGGTTTGGGATTCGAGCACCGAACCGTTCGATTTGTAAGACAGTCTACTACCACGGCCACGTCCACCCACAGTATATGTACAGTATTGTGATAACCACTTAAATGTGAGCAGCGACATCTAGATTTACAGAGCAGAAGATATCGATACTCGAAGACCAGAAGATTTCTATACTTGAATAACAAAGTCTCGACCATTGATGACTGGAGAGTGGAATCGAATTTTCTAGCAAATTGGAAATTGTATGGGACGCTGGATGGCGAGGATTGTTCTCGAAGTATGTCATTCGAGTATAAATACCAGCATCCCCAAGGTATGCAAATGAGTTCTAAAGTGAAATCTGAATTGTTAATTAGGAGAAGTGATTAAGTGGTTTAAGTAAAAGATAAGAAAAGTATAAGGGGTTGAGAAATTGGATTGTACTGAGAGAAACAATTAAATAGTGAATTGTAACTTTACTGAATAAAGGGATTTGTATTGAAAAGAATAAGTTCTATCATTTATACCCACACAAACATTTTACAGTATAGTAGCGCTGTGAGAGCCTTCAATAGATAAGTGTTTTTGCATCGGTTGTAAACAAAATGCGAGGCAATTATGACTGTTGAGGATATATTTGGATAATATATGAACAAAAAAAATATTAAAATTCCTTAGGAACTTATAGAATACCACTTACAAAAATGGAAGTAGCGGTTTTGAATGCTAAAACGATTTTTTGGCATCAGAACAAATATATTAGCAATCCAGAATACGAGTATGCAAATTTTGTTCAAACTAGGACAAATATATTATTTTGAACACTGCCGCGAACCTGATAAAGTTTTTTCTTTTTTTATGTAATCAGCGCGCTCTCAAGGGGTTAAAGTGTACCCTTTTAATGTTTTCACACAGCGCAGGCGAGAGAAACTTGGAGAGTGTGAAAAGAGAGATACCGATGTTAGATATCGGATATTGGACTTAAATGTTTGCGAGGTATAATGACTAGGAAATATATAGGACGGGCATTCCATAAGTAAGTTGTAAGGATTCGGACCGAATCATCATATTTTGGACTACGTCCGAAAGTGGGCTTGAGGTATACTGCTGTATTCATAGCGAGACGGATATTGCGGTTGAAGGTTTGAAGGGGAGGAATGCTACTGGCATTTTCAATGAAGTGGTGGAAATAGCTAAATGATATTAGCATAACCTATGAGTTTTATCGCACGGTTTTGAAGCAGATGCGGAGATATTTTAGGCTCACCTGACCAACTGTGGGCATTGTGCTCCAATTTTGGGCGGATAAATACCTTAATATATTTAGGCCAGTTCAGTTGGGGAAAAGTATTTCTTACATCGTTTGAGGAAACCTAGACTTTTCGCACCATCTTGGGCGAAATCTAATATGTGATCATTCCAACGTAAATTGTCATTGATTCACATTCCGAGAATGGAAAGTGTTTCGGTTTCGACGATTCAAGTGCCATTCGTGGATAATGGGCCATACTAACAACAAATCGTTAGTTGCGACTTAAAAAAGGTGTCGACTTAAATATTAATACAGACTTAAGTCTAAAGTGTGTACCAATAATGATTTAATAGTCAGCTTTTACTTAAACTTCACTCTTTCAAAGAAACTACTACATTTTCATTGCGTCTACTACATAACATTGATTTGACGTTCGTATTAATTTAAAATAATTTGGATTTCCGATAAGGAAATGTATGTTTAATATATGGATAACCAATTAATTGCGGAATCTGTTCTTTCGCGAAGGGTAAAATTAACTAGCAAATATTTCATCTCTTTTGTCCAATTGATGCAGCGCGTTATTTGACATATATACATCATAAGCTCTGTTTTATTGGTAAGTGACTACCCAGCTCAGTAAAATATCCCTTGGCAAACAACAACAAAAACGAAAAGTGGCGATAATTAGGTCAGTAAATAAGTGAGTATAAAATTGAATATAGAACTTTGGAATTCTGAAATCCAGGGAGCGCGGACAGCGGTTGTAAAAACTTTTATTTCATGAAGGTTGTCTGACTTCGTTTATTTAAGGATGTGTTCGTTGACTATGTATTTTATATAATCTGCGTATTCTTATAAGAGAGACGTTATTACTTAGTCTGGTTTTACATGCTGCATATTTTCATGCGCATTTCCCAATATGGATTCGGGAAAAGTCCAGACGTGGAAGTGGTAGTTGAATTGCTGGATTTGTGTAAAGATGCATTTGAGTTACAAAAAGAAAAGAAAGAAAAAGGTGAAATCGTGGTGAGAAGTGAGGGATGAACGTGGTTCATTTTGCTTTATTACAAGACAGCTGCAAATTGGTGACTAGAAATCTATCTTCAGTTATTTAAGGATGAATAAGCAAACTTTTCAGTAGCTCCCTTTGCTAATAAAAGACGATCTACAGAAGAAAAACACCATTATGAGATCCGTAATTACGCCAGAGCAAAAGCCTGCAGCGACTTTGAGATTCCTCGCACCTTTGAGATTCCTGATTTCGACATATCGTAAGCATATTCAGATGCCAACAAGTGATTTTTTAGACTGGTATAGGTACCAACTTTGAAATATAGATTGAAAGTGAGTGTTAGTGTGAGTAAAGCGTTTTATTGGGGTTCGATTGCTGAGCTGCGTAGTCACTTACCAATCAAACACAGCTATAGATATGTACATCAGCAAACGCCAATACTGCTGGCACTCCAAAGTCGAAATCAATAAAATCAGCTGATATTGTTTTCTTCGTTTGTGCATATAAAAAGGTAATGCCAATGTACTGAAGTTAATACTCGTACCCTTTGTTGGCTCCGTTTTTCCTTCCTAAATGGAAATTGAATTCCATAAGTTTTCTTTTTAAAACTCTAATTCAACAATATTTTCATCAATCAATAACTTTGTTTAACGAAATATGTAGTAATTAAGAGGACATTGCTGTATAAATCCTAATTTTGAATATTTTTTGTTATTGCTTTAAAAAAAATGCTTTTATGGCATCCAACAGACCAAGAAACTGATGCGAATACTAAAAAAAACGTTTAATGCTGATAGTGATTATATGTACTGATATGTAACCCACTACATGCATATCGTTTTATAGAGATATACTATACTATATATACTCGTATATATAGAAATTTTAAATGTGTTTTTCTCGAAAGAACCCTTTTTGAATCTGAGCACACGATAATTAGAAAACGACTGGATAAATCACGGTAAAATATTGCGTGTTTCTTTTAATTTGTCGGTGAATCTACAAAATTTTAAATGTTTTGATAAGAAATATGTGTTTTTTAATGTTTAAATAACGACATTTTTACTTTTGTTTTTAAACTATTCATTGGCTATTCACTTTTAATTGTTTGCACATTTTCGAAGTTTAGCTACGAATTAAACTTACTCGTATTATTAACATGTTTTTCATTGTCCTTTATTCAAAAATAAGAACGGAGAGTACGCAAATTAGATGCTTTATTTTTTGCATTTTAGTTTATTGCTTCAATAAAACATTTACGAAAAACACATTTTAACCCGTTTTTACTGCAATATATTTCAATAAATTATAATGAAGATAAAGGAATTTTAAATTCATGAAAGTTAAATAACACTTATACAATTTCAACTAAATTCAATTAACAGCTTACGCATTAGTATTTTAGATACCAAATCAAATCCTTTTCTGTATTTTTCTTTGTATTAAATTAGTACATTGGCATCACTCTGTTCTTTAATGTCACATTTAAAAACTTAGACACGACTAAATTTAATTTAGATTTAAAATTTAACTCCATACTAACACTAAAGCCGATTATTAAATTTGTTATTGGTACAAACATTTTGGAAAATATAGGGTTTATACTTAAGCTGTATACTTTATTTGGTTGTTAGTAAGGCCCAATAGCTGGGGATTTAAATTTCGCTTTATCGACAGCTGTCTGACTTGGAAGCATTAAATTCTACTCTGTTGATTGTTCCCCAATTGATGATGCTGTTTATATGGGAATTTAATGAGCTAAGCATAGGCCGCCGTTTCCGTTCTACAGCCGAAGAGCAGGAACGTGAGTCTGAGAGTACTGTCGTCAACAAAGGAATATGCTGGATTAGAAGTAGCAGACAAGATCATTGATGAAAATTAAAAAGAGTGTCGGAGACAGAACGTAGCCCTGGGGCACATTAGTATTTATTTTGTGAACATCAGACTTGAATCCAAGACAACATGAATTGAACGTTCCGAAAGATAATTTCTAATCCGTTGAAGAAGAGAGTCATCGATCGCAAATGCACGCATTTTCGACAAAAGAGCCTGATGCCACATTCTGTCAAAAGCCTTAAAAGTATCAAGTGCAACTTTCTTGTTTTCGCCAGATTGATGTACGCTTTTCTTCCACTTTTCGGTGAGACATGCCATCAAATCACCAGTGGACCTGTTGCTACGAAAACCATATTGCCGGTCATTGGGAAGTTTTCTCGTTTCGAGATATTTCATGAGCTGACGGTTTATCAGCGTTTCCATGACTTTGGAAGGAAGGGACGTCAGTGCAATGGGTCTGTAGGAAGAGAGAGAGAGGAAGATTCGACGAAAATTTTTTTAGGGATGGCTGAACAAATGCTGTTTACCATATACTCGGAAAGAGTCCTAAAGAGTAGGATTGGTGAAAAAGCTTACGCAGTGGTTTTGCCAGCGAGGAAAAACACCTCTTCAGAAGAAGGGGAGATGTACCATCTGGACCAGCGGACTTGTGTTTATTAAGATCTTTAAGCACTCTTGCTACTACATGAGTGCGAATGTGTATTCGGCCCATTGAAGATTCGACGCATTCAAGTGTAGACGGGGATAAAGCACAATCTGGAAGTGTTGAGCTGGCTGCAAATTGTGCAGCAAGCATATTAGCCTTGTGCAATGTTGTTGGAATTTAGGTTGAGGCAGATTTTCTAATGTTTTTGACGAACGACCAACAATTTTTATTACCTTTATGACATTGTAGTATTTTTTGCCTCAGTTTTTGGTCGTATCGAAATTTCACGCACTTAAAAAAGGCGTTGCACTCATGCTTGGTTCGATTGAACTTTTTTCGGCTTTCCTCTGTCGGGTTGGTCTTGTAGGACCGAGAAAACATTTCTGCAACCCTGGCAGCCTCTTTACAGCTCGAGTCGTACCCTGCCTTTTACTTTTCATCATTTACAAGTTGGGTCAAATTATTTTCTGCAGCGAAGATCTCAACACACCGTCCTTTGGGTGTTGTCTGTCCAGAATGACGAAGCCAACCAGAATTGTGTATATTGAAATCGACGATGCTAAGCAAGGTTGCGAAGTGCGAATTTTGACGTTGGTTTACCGAATTATATTGCTGTTGGTGTTATGCCCTTACATATAATACAATTTTTTTTTCTCGTGTGGATTGTCCCCTTTTTTCAGAAAGTTGTTCTTTTATAATTTTTATTTTTTTTTCTTTATTTTTTTTTTTTTTCTAATCCAACCTAAATCTATGTAAGCCGGCCACTGCTAACAAATATTAGGCTGACCAACTTTGCTTCCTATGGAGCTGCCAATTCTTTCTGGTGGGTGACAACACAGGCGTCCTAAACAGAATGGTTTTCGACTTCTAAAAGTTGATTTTCAACTTCCAGTCATTGCAAAATCGTTTAATTTTATCGAAGTCACGTTGCAACAGTATATTCATTACCTCAATCTTTGGACATGATCTGTACGCGATTAAGTCGTCTGTGAGATGTGAAATGTTCCAGCAGAAGTCACATCGCCATTTTTCACAATGATCTGTCTATATGTTAACATATTGTAAAGAATATACAGTAGTGGTTTACTAATGCGCAACCTGTTCAGCTTGAAAAAGAGTCCTTCTAAACATACGGTATCGTAGGCTTTTTCTAAGTCAATCTGGCAAGCATCAGTGCACTGGTTCTTACATTTGTTCCATTGGATATCAGAAACCAGTTTAGACGCGGCATGAATGACAATTGATTATCCGGAACTATATTTTTGTCCTCAACATATTTAGTCAGGACCCTATTGATCACTTTCTCGAATACCTTCCTGATGCTTGGAAGAAGACTGATCGACCGGAGATTCGCTGGATTGGATGTGTCTTTATCCCTTTTGGAGATTTTTTTTTTTTTATAATTTACGCGCGCCTAAGGGGATGATACCCTTTTACTGTTGCCAGGGCGCGGGCGGAAAGATAGAAGGAGGAGAAAGGAAAATTGTTTTTGTAGTGGTTTGAAACTCAGGTGTGTTTGGTTTCTATGTTTGCTCTCCAGGGGTGGGAGTCCGAATAGGATGGAGAGTTTTTCTTCACTCAGAGTGATTCGAGATATAATTCCCAGTATTTTTTTCATAGCTTGAAACTCTTATAACAGCCAAATCTACGTGTCAGTCTTATGCCTTCACACGCAGAATTTTTTTGTCTGAGTTCCAATTATACAATGAAAAACTGATTTTGCCATGGGCAGGATCCGAACCTGGACCCTCCGAGTGAGAAGTGTTTGCTACTACCACTACACCACGGCCACCCCATGTGGCCATGTGATGGGTTGTATCACCGCAGTTTTCCAATGGGCTGGATAATGGGCATTATGCATTGAATTATTAAACAGGGTGGTATAAATGTCCACCGCTTCTAGTGGGAGATGTCGAAGTACAATGTTCGGTATTTCATCGGTTCCCACTGATTTCTTACTTCTAAGTGACTCGAAGATCGTTTGGAGCTCTTCCTTCGAAATGAACGGGGGTAGAGTCCTATCATCGACGATGACATTATTTGCCATATTTTCGTCATTGAACTGGGTAAAACCCGAGCTCACATCGCCAGTTCACTATTTCATTTCGAAGGTAGAAATTGTGAAATTGTGGGCCAATGATGTCATTCGTCTTGTACACTTCCTGGAAAGTCGCTCCTACAGCCTCTACCTTTTCCTGCGGATCTTCGATCACAAAGAAGTTGTCATCATCAACAGCCTCATTTGGATCGATGCCGGCTGCTATAAGTATGTTCTCGTTGTCCGTCGTTCGGGCGATTTTAAGACACGAGTCGTTTTGATCTTATTTTATTTTATTTATCTTATCTTATTTTGTTTATTTGTGGGAACATATTCGTTTTGCTGGTGATTACGAGTACGGACCGGATTTTATTTCTCCAATACAAACTTACAGAATTTCTGTAATGTTCTTTTATTAATGTTTGGAAGTTTTTGATCGTCGACTTTAGTGTCATGATCTCCGGGTTATGTCTGTCAGTAAACTGTCTGTATAAGGCTTTAAGTCTTGACAGTAGTCTACTTTTATGTCGGTGCAATGCTTCAATAGTTGCGTTGCGGATTAAGTCTTCGTTGTCATGATACCGAGGTATCGTTTTGTCCATTGTTCGTTTAATTTTCTCGTCCATCAGTTTCAGATACCTGTCAATCTCCTCGTTTAACAGATTTCTCTTGGACTGTGGGTAGAGCGAATTCGAGGAGAGAGCTCTCGGCAGTGTTCTGGAGAAGTGTATCCAACGCAACGCACCCTACTATAGTTGTAGGAATGCCTTTGAACAAACTCATCCAATTCCACAGTTTCGTTGGGAGCAGTTATTTGGGTACTGAGACCGCAATGGTCGCCGTCATACAGAAAAGTGCGTATACAGTTTGTGGTACGTTGGTTAGTGCCTGTTAGTTATATTCGAGTGTCGAACATCAGGAGATCCAAATACGACCCGTGTCTAGGAAACTAGGACTATCCGTCGCCTTAAGGCCGAGTCGGTACATTACACTGTGTTGACTGCATCAATTGAATAGTAAGTATTTGGTGTATTATTTCCCCAATCTCTATGTTTGGCGTTGAAATATCCGCCGATAATAAAATAATTCTTTTCCAATTCCAGCCTTAGAAATCGAAAAAGTGTCCCGAGATATGAGATGAATACTACACTGCTATGTTCCCATTGTGGAGGCGGTCTTATTACTTGGCCGTCCGCCTACACGCCTTTGCTGCTCCTTCGGTGCTCCATCGGTGGGGTGCTGACTTAAAGAGGTCGTAATCCCTTTCATCCCATCGAACCTAACTTTTACAGCTGGTACGTCATTGGGGTGTGCCCGATTATACTGGCCGTCCGCTTGCACACCACTGTTGCTCCTTTGTTGCTCCCTCGTTGGGGTGTTGCTATAAAGGAGATCGTCGTCTCTTCACCCATCATCATCGTGTTTGGATGTCTGGATTGTAAGGACCGTCCGTTCCCACCCGTCGGCGACTTTCAGATGTCCTGTCTGATGCTGCCCGTTGCGAGTCTCCCGTCTATTTATGGGCTCCGACAACGGTGTTCCTGGTGGATCTCCTGTAGCACCCTGGGGTTCCTCTCGTGAACCTATGTGGGTTGTTTTCCGAGGTCTGGGGTTGGTGGGCCACTGGCTGATGGGGGGACCATGGCTGCCCTCCACCTCCGCCAGAGCTCGGTGTCCCCATTCAAATAAAAGAGGGACCGAAGGGACTTGCACGGGAAAAGAGAGCCAAACTCTTTTAAAACGCAGTCCTTTTCTAACAAACATCGCAACACCTCCTCTTTGAATGGAGCTGGGTCGGTTTCTTCGTAATATTTTATATCTTCTGTGCCTCGTTTTGTGTCTTTTGCTAAGCTAACCAAAAGCACATCAGGGGCTCGGTCTTTAACTAAATTAAATAGTGTGGCTCTTCCTTCGAACTAATGAGTAAATTAACATTCACTGCAAGGACCTTCAAAATTTTCTCCGCGATATACGTACCCATTACGACTCGATCGGTCGCCGCCACTACCACTGGGCGACCGAATCACTTGCCTGTTTGATTTTTAAAACACTTATGAAATTTTGTAGAACTTTAGAAGCCGAAACACGTTTAATCTCCGCGTAGGCCTATGAACGACTCAGGGGAAACCGTGGCGAGGCCATTGACTAAACTCTGACGCTAAACTCCTAGTTAAGATTGAAAGTTTTTGATCGAGATCATCGGACAATTAACAATTTTTAAAAAGCTTCAACAAACTACGGTACAATTCGGAAATGATAAACAAATAGAGCAAAAACAAGGCGGAAACGAAGGTCAATTTCGGAGGAAGCATTCAATTCTGCAACCCAAGTCACTAAAAGTTGGGACTTTAGCGTCTATCCGGACGTTCAAGAGCTATCCAACCGTGCCGCATATAAAACGTCATTTGCTAGGGCTCCGTAGAATTTCAAAGTTAGATTAATTTTGGTTTCACCATAGGTGGGCAAACGAGTGGGGAACAAGTATTTCTTCTAACGAAAAAAAAATTAAACTTGAATAGACATAATGGGTTCTAACACTACTTAACTAATCCAAGAAAATAGGAACAGATTTTCGTTCGTGTTTTTTTGCACATCCACTATTTGCTAAAAATTTAATTTAAATGTCAAATACGAGTATAACAATAACATAGCGATGTACGCTAAGTCCATTTATATACGCTATCTACGTACCGGATATAAAACAGTGCTTCCAAATACTATTGTCTTCGTTTGCGATTAACTTTCCAGTGAATTTTCAGAAACGTCAGACATTTGCCAACAAAATTTATCAAATCAAATTAAATTTGTTCACCAACCGACAGATGAACTGCCACTAAACGTCAAATACGAGTATACATCTGTGCTACCAACTTTTTATGATGAACTCTTAAGCGGGGTTGGTTGGTGTTTTTGTTACGATCGCTAACATGCGTGCAAAAAAAACACAGTTAACGTCATACTTTTATTGTCTGCAGTTTTCATTCATGGTCTATTCGATATTGTAATTTTGGAGGACCGGCAGCATTCAGCCGACTACATTGACCTTTTAGAAATACAGAAAATTCATTTCCACGCGACATGGGAAGGCAAATGATGAATTCTTCACCTTGACAACATATCGATCCACACATATAGAGGATGACCAGATAAGAACGATAGGAAAAACAATTTAAATACTCGTAAATGTGAGATATAAAATTGAGTCTGGCTTTATTTTGAAGGAAGCTACGTTCATGCCATTGTGCCTCGTTTTCGCTAGCAGTACTTCAAACGGTTGTTCCAATTTTTGATGACATGGCATGTAGCACCATCTTGTTGGATATATAGCTCGGATATATCGATGTTGTTGAGCTCTGACAACAGAAATTGGGTTAACGTCGCTCTATACCTGAGACCATTGCCGTAACGGTAATGGTGTCTCCTTCTTTATTTCGAAAGAAATAAGGTCCGATGATGACGCCATGCTATAAACCGCACCAAACAGTCAATCTTTGTGAATGCATTGATGCTTGGCCGAACACTTGTGGATTGTGTTCGCTCCAATTACGGAAATTTGGCTTGTTGACATAGCCGCTGAGTTAAAAATGGGCGTCGTCCAAGAAGATGATTTTTTGGCCAAAATCCGGATTTTCGGCCAATATTTTGATCGCCCAATTAGCGATCTCACGGCGTTGTCTATGGTCACCCGGCTTCAATTCTTGCGTCAGTACAATCTTATATGGATGTAGGCCCAAATCCAACCGCACAATAAGCCGGGAAGACTCTCTGGCGATGTCCAATTCAGCTGATCGGCGCCGAGTCGACATTGCTCTTCTTTGATACTGGCCGCTACGGCGACTATGTTTTCTTCATTTCGCACTAATCTCTGTCTGTTTAGTGGCTTAAGATCCAAATGAATGTACTCACGCTCAAACTTTTCCACTGCGCGACGAATTGGCTGTGAAAGTCAGTGAAAACGAGAGCATAATTTTTTTTTTCCATCATCGAAGAAAAAAAATTAATTATATATTTAACATTTCGCAACATTTAATTGTGTTTTTAATATGTATAATTCAGATGCAGGTGTGGTCTCATATATTCATAAAATTTTATGTTAAATACTTGTGTTTAAATATTTTTTGTGATTTAATTTTAAAAAAAATGCCTATATTTTTTTTGTTTTGTTTTGTGAAATTTTGATAAGTGAATCAAATCAATAAAGCTGTAGTTAAAAAAACGATGGGTGCAGGTTTTTGAATTTTTGTTTGTTATTTGTGTTAGGTAGAAAATGTGATGTTTTACGTAATTTTAAGCTTTTTCTTAAAAGACGTAAATTTTGACACATTTGAAGAATCATCCGGTTTAATAGTTTTTACCAAAAAACGTTTATATGAGGTGATGAAAACATGTTCTGAAGTTGGGTTTAAAGCAAAATTGGACTACTTAGAAAAATATTTGTTAGATAAGAATTTAAAACTAAAATATGTCGTTTAAGGTTTGAATTTAAATTAAAATAATGAAATTGAATTTGACTTGACTTATTGGAAGTCTTATTTTATAGATTTAGTTTTAAGAGCAGATGGCTGCGTTCTAATAGAGTTGAAAAGGATTTTTTAAGAAAAAATGAAACCTGGTTAATGGGAAATTTTGAAATTCCAAATAAATCTAGACCTGGACGACCATCTAAATCGTTTGATGATCTTTGCGTTCGTAGTAAATGCAGACAAACTGAAGAACTTCGTGGATCTCATCAAACAGAAGAACTTACTTTTGCAACACAAATAAAATTGCGGGAATCTGGGAAGACAGTATCTGCGAAAGTCCTTAAAGAAACAGCTCATTCTCCAGCAAAAGCCAAAGTTTGTAAAGAAGCATTATAAACGTGAAAGCACTTTCAATTTTGGTCGAAGCAGGTTTATCCCGAAAGCAATACGACATTGTAACAGCGAGTGACAAAAGACTGATTCCGAGTTACAGTACACTCAAAAAAGCCAAAAATGATTGCTATCCTAACCCCAGAGTCTTTCACAGTTACTGAAACTCTGGCTAAGGTTAACTTGCAAACCTTGCTAGGTCACACCATTAAGCGCGTACTGATGTATTTAGATATTCGACAGACCTTAACTGAGGACAAAATGAAATCTTTAGAGCTTATTTCAAAATGGGGTTGCGATGGATCACAACAAACCCAATATAAGCAAAAGTTCGAAAACCATTCAGATTCCGACGTAAACATATTTCAATGTTCTTTTGCGCCTTTGCGATTTTTATGCGCTTCAAATGGGGAAATCGTTTGGCAAAATCCATCATCACCAAGGTATTGTCGACCTATAAGAATCATTTTTACTAAAGAAACTAAGGATATTACCCAAAGTCAGATTAATCATATAGAATCGCAGATAAATTCTCTAATGAAAACAAAACTCAATGGTTTTGAGATCATCGAAGTTAAACATACGTTGGCATTTACAATGATTGATGGCAAGGTTTGTAACGCTGCAATAGATAAAAAATCAACTATGAAGTTCTACATATGTGGAGCAACATCTAAGGAGTTTAATGATTTGTCAAAATCAAGAGATATTCACACAAATACATTTAAATTCGGATTATCAATTCTACATGCACGGATTCGTCTTTTCGAAACCATTTTGCATATTGCTTATAAGCTACCATTAAAGAAATGGCAACTTCGAACACAGGAAGATAAAGATATTGTCAAAGTAAATCAAAGAGAACTAGTGGATGTACCAAAGCCAGGTTTCGGTAGTTCGAAATATGGCAATACAAGCCGTCGATTTTTTAATGATCCATAACTCTCTGCCGACACTCAGTTAATTTGTAGGCTGAAGATTATATTAGAAGTTCTATCCGTTGGATATAAAATCGATATTTCCAAGTTTGGTAAATATGCATTCAATACAGCAGAAATGCCATTTTGCCGATTGGACAGCTTTCCGAAGAAGCGGAAGCTCGAAATAAGCATTTTAGACTCTATCGCCTTAATTACTCAAGAAAGCACTCAAGAAAAAATTGTAATGTAGATATTCTTAATCGATTATTATTAACATCTGACCCCCTAATAACAAGCGTTAGACCTCATCCTCTTAAACAAACAAAATCTTCTTCGAAAGAAGCTATTCAAATGCTAATATCTGATCATCCGATTCCACCTCCATTAGGTGACTCTGAGGGAGAAGATAATAATAATTCTGACAAAGAGAGCAGGTCTTGTTCAGTTTCTCTCAGAATAGCAATTTATTTAAAAAAAAATCTTACAATTGTCAAATAAACGTTTTTCTCAATAAAAAAAAATTTATTACCTAACAATAAAATAAAATGCATTTTAAACGTCATAAAATATCATTTCAGACGGATATCTAACCACTGAAGCCAAAAAATAGTTTGTCTCGTTTTTTCATGCATTTACTCCATAGTATATGCTTATATGGATGTAGACCTAAATCCAACCGCAATATGAGCCGGGTTGACTCTCTGGCGATGCCCAATTCAGCTGAGCGGCACCGAATCGACATTTCTGGATCTTCTTCGATACTGGCCGCTACAGTGGCTATGATTTCTTCATTTCGCACCAATCTCAGCCGGAATTTCGAGAATATTTTTTAATAATTTCCGCACGTTCGGCAAGCGTAAAACGACGATGAAATGGCAAATATTTCTGAATATTTAGACAGCTGGATGTCATTGGTAACTTTGGCAGCTGCTGAAACATAACAATTGGGAAAACTATCATTTATATCTGGTCACCCGTTATAAATCGGGCTTAGAGCAAATGAAGTTGAAATTTTAGATTAGCTCCCAATTTCGATAAAATTTGTAATGTTTTGGTTGGCTTACTTAGTAAAAGTTAATCTGCAAAATCAGTTGTTTTATTGCCTTTTTCTTTTTATGGTAATCCAGTGGCCGTTGTTGACAGCAGATAGTCGTAAATACCACATACAATCCGTACAAGTTCTTAAGATAAGTATTGCATTTTTACGACATACGGCCAGTTTAAAAATGAGGATATTCCAATGACCTGCCAAGCAAAAAAAACATATAAACAATTAACGGCAGCGAAAGGGAAATGCGTTGTTTTAGTCCCCATTCTGCTGACATCACCAAAGTATGAGAGAGTGAGAGGTAGAGACGGATGTAGAGAGAGACAGAACAAAACTCGTTCGGCAATTCCTTGAGATACAGTAGTCTACCACGCTCTTCCAGTTATCGAGATATCCGCAGTCACTGCCATTGAAACAACGCACAGTGGGCCAAAGTGGCCCAAAAGCTGGCATTAATTCAAAGTACAAAATTGAGAACACCACCTTGATCAAAACGTTCCCGGAATAACCGTGTGGCGCTCCCACTGTTCCGATTTGAGTTCTGTTTTTTTTTTTAAGTTGGTAAATCTGTTGTTGACATTTCCTCTAAATCTTAGTGTCTTAGTTTGACATCTGCAGAAGTTACGTAGCCAAGAGTACATCTATCTCTGGGTGTGTTGGCGATTTTTTTACAATTCTAGAAATGGATTTAAATTTGCAACAACGAACTTGTGTTAAATTTTGCGTAAAAAAAAACGGATTTAATGGTGCGCGAACGTTGGAAATGTTGGAAAAGTGTTTTGGCAACGATTCTCTAAAGAAAACGGTCGTTTACCAGTGGCACGAGCGGTTCAAAAGTGGTCGTGAGTCAATCAAAGATGATGAACTCAGTGGCAGATCATCGACATCGAAAACCGACGAAAACATTGATGGAGTAAAAGAAATGTTGATGAATAACCGTAAATTAACCATCAGAGAGATAGCGAAGCACTTGAACATTGCCTATGGATCCGTGCATTGACAAGCGTGCCACAGCTGCTTACTTGGGACTTAAGACATCCTTTAGGTTCCCAAGGATCAACTAAGAGATAATTATTACATAGTACTTTTCTAAGCCTTGCAAGCGATTCCCCAAATCATTTCTATGTGCTCTCTTGTGATCAGTAAGGATAACTTCTTCCTAACGGTTTTCGTTGTCAATGTCTTCGACAATTGTTTGAGTGAATCTGATCCTGTAGTTCCTAAAGTGGTTGGGATATATTTCTAGTATTTTAACCATAATAGGTTCTGAAGTGGAGAGACCGTATACAATAGTGGGATTAATGTAACTTTTAAATATGTTGATTAAATCCGATTCCGTACAGTTGGGTTGGCTAAAGATATGTCTTGAGTAGTTTAATGTGGTAGCTACTTCAACTCTGGAATTTCATCACTGGATTTCATCACTATATTGAGTCATAATTAGTGAGTGAAAGTGAATCGGCAACTATGTTGGCTTTGCCTGGTTTGTACTTGAGTTCATAATTCTACTCTTCCAGTGCTGCTTTCCAACGCTTCATTTTGCTGTTAGTATTCTTGTTGCTGAGGACATATGTTAATCGTTGATGGTTTTGTTATTCGTGATTCGTAAAGGAAATTTCTCACCGAGTTAGTGCCCGGTTTTATTTAAAGTTCTAGAAAGGAAGGTTAGTGGTTTGTCGTCCTGTTATAGGACAGCTCCAATAGCATAATCAAAAGCGGCAGTTGTTAAATCGAATCCCTTTTCAAAGTTTGGGTAGGATAGATTACTTCTTTGGAGACGAGGAACTTTTTGAGAATTTGAAATGCATCCATTGCATTTTTATCAGGACGTATAGTCTTATCCTCTTATCCTCTTAAAAGATATGTGAGTGGTTTCGCGGTTGGCATCAGTTAAAAGCAATTAGCTCATTTTGCTAATTTTTTCTTTGTATTCCTTTTTTTGACAGGTACTGAAGCCTTTTTTTTCTATGAATTTATTGTTTTGAGTTGTTAGTGTACTCTTATCATCCATCGAGCGAGCGGCTCTTCGAGTGGCAGCTCCTTTTTGTGAATTTTTGGTGTTCTAAATTGATCTTCATTTGATGTTAATAAAATATAGTTAAACGTGAACTGTTCTTGCGTTTAATTTAAATATTTAACTATTGTTCGCGTGTGTAAATTCCTATAAATTTTTTGGTGCCTCCTGTGAGGAAATAATTCGCGAATAGTTAAATATATATTTGGTGGCGTTACTACGAAACAAACGTATATTGGACAGTTCCGTTATCTGTTCGAAAACATTCGATAGCGTGGCTTGGATTTTGGCGTACAGTTATCCTGCATACCGGATCATTTGGCAACTGTACTACCTTTACGGTTCCTGTGGCGATCGCAACTTTACTGTAGTGGATGTCTGACGACGACTCGGATTATCTGGAGTTGACTGTCGTTGGTAAGTCAGAGAATATTTTCCCGAATTGTCTTCAGAGACGTCCGGTACACTGGTGTCTCCTGCAACAATGGCGCAACTCAACTGACGCACCACCGCAGTTACCGCAATCAAACGTATCTCAACAAAGGTTGCGAAGAGTGATTTCTCGGACGACGAATTTGGCCTTCAACAAGAACTTAACTCGCTACAAATGCATTTCGATCGGTTCGTGGCTGATCATGACGCACTTGTGGCAGTAGCAAAGCCGACCGAAATTGAAACGCACACGAAGCTTTGGGATGATGTTGAGGAACACTGAAATACTTCAACGGCTAAGCTGAATCACTCACATTCAACCACAATGGATTTGAAGCTAGACCCACTGGCGGTCCCGAAATTTGATGGCACACTGCAAAATTGGCTTGCGTTCAAGGAAACGTTTGAAACGCTGGTTCATTCACAGGACTTTCCTGAGGCATATAAGATTGACAAGCTACGTGAGGCAGTTCAAGGTGACGCAGTGGCATTGTTTGGTGGTATGTACACTGGCGGATATGAAGATGTATGAAAGGCATTGAAGACTCGTTATGACAGTCCGAAGCAATTGGCTGAGATCCATGTCTCCAGATTTATTTGCCTCAAACAACAAACTGTTGAATCCACTTCCTCATTGCTCTCCGTGGTTGACACCGTGAGGGAATCTTTTGTTGCACTTGGAGTGATGAAGTTGCCCGTGGAAAGTTGGGATGCATTGGCGGTTCCCATCATTACTTCAAAAATTCCTCCGTCGACTCAGCAGGCCTGGGGTATGAGTCGGATTTCAAACGAAATTCCTAATCTCGAGGACTTACTAACGTTTATGGAGAAAGGTGAATCCCAACCCTCCAAATCGTGCATTGCGCTTGCTGAAGATGAACTTAGCTGAAACTACACCTGGCAATTGTGAGTTTTGCGACTCCAAGATTCATCGCATCAGCAGTTTCCCGAAATTGTTGGCCCTGCCTGTGGCTGAACGTTTCCACAAGCTTCGTGGTTCCAATCTTTGTTTCAACTGCTTGATGCCGGGACATGCAACCAAGGCATGTTCAGGTGGGAGCTGTCAAAACTGCCAAGGCAGACACCACACATTGCTGTGCCGCATCAACTCTTCCGGCACTACACCAACCAGCAACCCGACATCAACTGCTGCTCAACTGCTTGCAGCATCATCGAGTCAACCACCAAGGAATTACACAGCCTGACTACCATCGATAGCTAAGACGTTCGTAGTGATCGGCGATAGGGTGGTTTTATTGGCGACTGCAATTATTTGCATCAAGGATGGCTATGGTTGCACACATCGCTGCCGGGTTATTTGCGATCCGGGCAGTCTGTACTAGTAGAGGGTGTTGGTTCCGCCATAACATACACACCTGGCCGTGCTACAATCTCTTTGGCGTCGTGCGATGGCACATTTGGCATCGTTTCAATTTCTACTTGCTTACCACAATCACAACACCGACTCCAGTAGCTGATATTGCGCCGTATTTTGGTTAATGATTTGGGTTTCCGTCATGTAGCAGCAAAGTTGGTGCCAAAAGTTCTCAATTTCATGCAAAAAAGAGACCGTGTTGACGTCGCAAAAGAGATGATTTGTGAGGCTGAATCCGATCCCACATTCATCAAAAGGATCATTACTGGAGACGAGACATGGGTTTATAAGTACAGAGTACAGAAATCCAGACATCACCAGACCAAAAAAAACCACGTCGTTTTCAGTCAAAAAAGAAGGCAATGCTCTTCATGGATTACAACGGTGTAGTGCATCAAGAATTTTTGCCAGAAGGCCAGACAGTAAACATAGAGTATTATTTGGGCGTTATGCGTGAATTCGCCGGAAGAGACCAGAATTTTGGACAGATAAGTCGTGGATTTTGCACCATGATAACGCAACGTCGCACAGTGCCATCAGTATTCGTAATTTTTTGACGAAAAATGCAACAAATACCATCCAACAGCCACCGAATTGATTTGGCTCCCTGTGACTTCTTTCTGTTCAATCGAGTTAAAAAAACACTACGGGAAACACGTTTCAGCAGCCGAGAGGAAGTAATGGAAAAATCGCAGGAAGCAATGATTGACATACCGAAAACCGACTATAAAAAATGTTTCGAAGATTTTATCAAGCGCTGGCAAAAGTTCGTTGCAGTCGATGGGGATTACTTTGAAGGGGACAATATAAATTTAGATGAATGAACTTGTATTTTTAATTTTCTGAATAAATTCCGGGAAATTTTGATCATGGTGGTATCTATATTTTTTTTAATTTTTCGATCAAGTAATATCCACATTATTAAAAAATTCAAATGATTTATTTTAGACTTATCTGATTCATCACAGCGCTTGATTGAAGCTTGATTTTTTCTCAGTTGACTCAGAAAAAAAATTATGTTTTTTCTTCTTTGTATGAAGCCCGAATTTTTGTTAATCTGCAAATAATTTAGAATTCTTGGTATAGAGCCTTCAACTTCGGGTATGTAACAATGTGTAAGGCACAAAACAAAAAAAATAAATAAATTGAAAAATAGAGTTGATGTCCTGTGGTCAGTCTTTAAAAAAGTGTATTTTTAAGGATTTCCTAAATCGCGTAGACTTTTAGTTGGATTCCGAGTTCATGCGAGTTTTTATTTTTGTGTCATTTAAATATATGTATTTTGTATTTTCGTCAAAAAATCCTGCTACTTTTCTGCACTTTTGGTGATACGAGTATTTGGATTTTTGTATGGTGCCTTCGGTTTATACATTTTTTTCGTTGTGTAGGACTTTCTTCAAATTTCATTCTCTTGGCAAGAAGTGAACTTGTTGGTATGATGAGGGCTTTGGGGTGTAATTGTTGAAGAACAGTTCAATTTCTTAAAAGAAGAACTTGTTAAAATTACTTATAAAAAAAATGCACACAATAATGATTGTAGTTGCCAGTGGATATGAGATTGATTTAGGAAAGTTCAGGGAATTTGCACATGACACAGCGAGATGCTTCGTCAATAAATATCCCTGGTATCATCTGCCTCCAACTTTGCATAAATATTTTATTTATGGCTCAGAAATTATATCATTTGCACTGTTGCCGATCGGCAAACTTTCGGAGACAGCGGAAGAAGCGCGCAACAAGGATTTTAAAAATTTCCGCGAGAACTTCTCAAGAAAATCAAGCCGTGAAAAAACGAATGAAGATGTATTTAATTTCTTTTTACCGAGCTCGGATCCCATTATAACATACAAGCAAAAATTGCATAAAAAAAATTCCAGTCTTTTTCCAAAGAAGCACTCAACTTGCTAAAACCCCCAAGTGTTCAGGAATCAAACGCTCTTCCTGAGTCTGATGATAATAATGATGACAGTGATGATATCTAAGGATATAATAACAATTGTTGGTTTTGTTTTGTATTTCATGGACAAATTTAATTTAATCGTTTTTGTTTTTTTAATTTATAAGTCTCAATAAATACCTATGAACAATTTAAAAAATGGTTTTACTAATTTGTTTTTCTTCACGATAAAACGCCCGTAAAACTGGGTGAGGAAGGTAAGTGTAGTTGATAAAAACTAGATCTTCAATAAATCTTCTTTAAGTTTTTAATATTGGAAAATAGGCACATTTCAGAAAAGTGGGCGTGCCGGTGGGAGGGTTTAAAAATATTTTGGGACTGGTCTCAGAAGCTATTCTGAAAAATTTCAGGTTCTTAGCTGTAACGGCTGATTTGACACCACATTTTAAGGCATTCTGCCCCACTTTGCAACGGTTTGGTCGTGTCGTGTTGTCCAGACACACTGATTTTCCCGAATACCAGATTCCAGGAAATGTGTGTTAATGTTTAAAAACATAAATAAGTAGATTGTTGGCGCGGCAGTGCGGAGTTAACTAAGGCCTAGTCTCTCCCTCTTATTCCCTATGTAATTTTGTGCACACTGATATTGAGGAAAAACTTAAGATTTTTTGCCGACTCCGAACCGCGGCGAAACTTTTTAGGGGGAAAGATTTGTCCGGAAGTTTGCACTTGCTGGCAGAAGAGGTGAAGATATGAAAAAAAGTAGATTTTTTAAGTATTTTTTTATACTTTAATACTACCTGAATTATTATAGTTCTTTGCGCTTTAATTCAGCCTTAAACAGTTTATATAACGTTCTATTTCTTCCTATATATAAATTATAGGTAACGTATCATATTTAAAATTGGTTATAACTTTTATTAATATATTCACTAGTCATTTCAGAATCTTTAACTGAAAGTGAATCTGGAAAGACCATCGGGGATAGTGGTGACAATGAGAAAGAGGGTGTTCAATATTCCTGGTCAATTTTTCATGTTGTATTTGTAACAGCTTCGTTATATGTAATGATGACGTTGACTAATTGGTATAGGTAAGTCCAAAACAAATTGTAAATATAAATTAAGTATTTTATTTTACCTTTATTTAACTTTAGCTGCTTTGTAGAATAGGTTATGCAATTAGAGTTTCTTTATTAACTTTACTCTTACTTTTAAATAAATTTTTATTATTTGTTTCTATATTTTAACTTACATACTAGACAAAAACTTCGAAGCTAACCCTAATCTACTTATATCTAGGAGGAGCTATACAAGTAACGCACCGACCTAGGAGAGCGCATCGCCTCTCTCCCTTCTTTAAGCCTCCAGTATTCGGTGTACTGCTTACCAGAGAGCTCCTGAGCACTGGTGACATACCCTTCGTAGATGAGACGCTTTTCCCTCCCACCGGGGTGGCGGTGGTATAATACCGGAATACCATCAATTGTTTGCACTAACCCTTTAGCGTCAATATTTAGGAATGCTTCATGTGGGATAAAGCCAAATTGAAGTTTGCTCTTATGGTACATTATATTGGGGTAATATGCCCTAAAGATCAGGCTATTATCACTCGTCATTGCTCCTGCGACGTGCTTTCTAATCACCTTAATTAGGAAATTGTCAATCCTATTTAGTCCAGCTCCCTTGTAACGGACTTTGTTGGTATAATATTTTATGTACTCAGACACTGTCTCTCAAACACACGAATCATTTCCATAATATTGCTGCTGTATCCGCCAGTGTTAATTAAGACCGTGACCGATCCGATGAGCAACCTCAGGCAAAACAAGAGTTGGTAATGCAATCCGAAAAGTGCACTGCTTGGTGCGGTTTATAGTCCGGCGGAATGATTGGCTTGTTATTTTTCAAAGATGATCAAGATAACAACGTTACCGTCAATGGCGCCCGCTGTCGTTCAATAATTTCGAACCTTTTTGCCAAAAATGCACGCGCTGAACCTGGTCGACATGTGGTTCTATCATGACGGCGCTGCATGCCACACAGTACGCGAATCAGTGGCCCAATTGAGAAATGAATTCGGTGAGCAATTTATCTCTCGTTTTGGACCGGTAAATTGGCCGGCTGGATCGTGCGATTTGACACCTTTAGACTATTTTATATGGGGATACGTTAAATCACTCGTCTATGCCGATAAACCAGCGTCAATTGCAGCATTGAAAGACAACATTACACGTGTTATTAGCGAGATACCAGCCAATATGCTCCAAAAAATACACAATGGAACTAATTTACGAGCGTGTCTAGACAGTCGACAATGGATTATTTATTATTAACTACAATACATCTTCCTTGGCAGTCATTTGGTTTTTGTGAAAGGCACCCATATGACGTTATTCAAAGTTTACGAATAATGATAAAACTACGCCAAGTTTCGAAGGATTTACATATCGTCTTCATCGACTTAGAAATAGCGTTCAACAGAGATCTTATTTGGATGGCGCTAAGATCTCTAAATGTACCTGAGACATACTCCTATGTATTAAGAATGATACGCGATGTGTGCGACGATGTTAAAGCAAAAGTTAAATTCATAGCGGAAATAATAGGAGAATTCCAAGTTAAAGTTGGAGTACACCAAGGTAGTGTACAAAGTCTGTTACTTTTTTAATAACGTAGAAGATTTTCTATTGAAACTGCACATCAACGAGCTCGGTACCACTTCTGTTCTTTTCGTCGATGTTAGCGCTGTTATAGCTAACGACGTGACCGCCCTCCAAGCACATCTTAGCAATTGGAGAAAAGCCCTGGAAGATAACACGTTACGAATCAATAGTACTAAGACCGAACTTGTAGAAGGAGTCATCGTGCCAAAGTACGAACAATTTAAATATTTAGGCTCTGTCGTTAACCGCCAAGCAAATTGCGATGACGGTGTTGCACATAGTGTCAGTGTGGGGTGTTTTAAATGGCGCGAAAACTGGTGATGTCCTTGATTTCCTAATTTCTAGATATTGGCACACTTCTTGGAAAAGTCTTGATTCAAAGTTTCGTGCTTGATCTGAGTGTAGCTCAGGACCCAAAATCTACTCCCCTAGTTGTTGACTATTTGTCCTGCTACGGTCTTAGCCTCTTGTTTTGGGATCGTGAACACTTCCGGCTACTTATTGAAATAATCCATCGTGTTAACCATTTGTTCCGGCGGTATGATCAGGATGCATGGACCTTGACTGCGCTGGCCTTTGAAGGCACTTGGTAGCAAGGTACGGGGCCGACGATGTGCCATAGGTTTTTGTTTAATTTAATTGATACTGCTTTATGGGTCCTGATGAATCACGTCTCCATAAAATAAGTTGATGCCGTCGATAGTCTTCATGTACCAGTACCTGCCAGTACATTTGTTGAATATCGGCTTTGAATATGCAATGCTTTTTGAGTCGCCTAGTTGAGCAGGATTCCCGGTGAATGGAAGTCTGTGCAGATGCCGCATGAGAGTGACGATGTGGATAATTGTCCCATCCGTCCTGTAACTAACCACCCGAAAATAGTGGATAGTCGAAGAACAGGCATGATCTCGGTTGTTTTGACCCGACCGACTGAAAGAAAATCGTAATAGAACCCTGCTCCTATAAATAGATCTATTTGGTTCGACGTATTACATGTTGGATCGGCCAATTTGATGATTCTCGGTATAGTGCAGTTGGAGATATCAATCGACTTGGTGGGTTGTGGCGACAATATTTTCTTAAGAACCAGTGCCTCTAATCTTGTTGTGAATTCTCATTTATTGTTGATTTCAGTTGTACGTTTATTCTCTTCTGTGTTTTTTGGACTGACTATTGATCATTTCAGTTGTACGTTTATTCTCTATTCTCTTCTGTGTTTTTTGAACTGCATTACGGATTTCCTGGATAGAGGTCGTGGAATTATTGCCATTTCAAGTAATCATGGAAAACTTTGAGAGAGTCAACTTAGGTAGCGATACTATGCTATTCGTTGCTACCATTAGCCTTTGGTCTGAACTAGAGGAACCATCATGATGATCTTGTTACCTGATCAGTATCTCGATAGTAAGTTGCTCGATTTGACTTGCCAAATCAAAGTGTTGTTTTTCGTTGTCATTAACATCGATATATGCTTTTTGAAGTTGGGACTTACCATGCTTAGCATCCTTCAGCTTGTACTCCCAGTACTGTTTTAATTGCAATATTTCTGCTCGGTTGTATCATATAAAAGATTACGCATTGAGACAACTATACCCTGATGAAACCTTGTTGAGTCTTCTATTGTAGCTGTGGACATTTTTGACTCAGTCGTTTAAGGATTTAGTTTGAATTGTGCCTTAATTTTTTCCTTGAAATGGGTCCTCATCTTCTCGTAGTTCTCGCGGACCGTATCGTACAAACCTTCAGTAAAATACCGATGATCAAGGGGCAGGGTTGCCCTGATCTTGATATCTGTTTTATCAACGATGTCCTCCCATGCTGCCTCTAATTGACGAAGTCTTCCTACGTAGTAACCTGCCTTATTTTTTCTGGCCGCGGAATCCCTTTTATAGTTCTCAGTGAGTCGATAGAGCTCATCGATATTGAGATTTTGTTTCTCTGTCAGCTGGTCGATATCCATGTTTTTGTTATTCCAATCCACGATATTCTAATTCGGAGACAACTGTTTCATTGGTACTGTTCCGTTGGTACGGACTTTACCAGTGTCTGAAGCCCTGGTAAACGCTTCTGTGTAGTAATGATCGCTCAAGAGTTTGCCTCTTACTCAATGAAGCAAATACGAGAATCGCGTCGGGGTCATCAAATGTGAATGTCAGAACTCTTTTGCTCCGGCGCACAGTGGTCGATTTAGGGTAATTAGCTGGACTTAATTCGTATTTAATTTTTTTATTATTTTTGATTGGAAATGTGTTTTATAAATCAATTTAAAATCATTTCGATGACTTCAGAGGGTGGTATCTTGTGTTGTCAGGTTGGTAGATGTCACAATTCGCTTATCTTTGGGTCAGAAGATATCAACATGGTATGGAGCACATCCTTATTTGTTGCGATTCGGGACATCTTTCTTGAAAACGTTTCGAAAACTTTTGTAATCTTTTTGACGGGCTTCTAAGACATCTGCCGAAAGCTGTCCGATAGGGATTGGAAAACTTTCAATGATCTCATCACCGTGCAACAGAGTTTTGTCGACACCTACAATCATTTTGTACCAATTGTATTTGGAAACAAATAATTTTGCTGTGTCCAAACAGTAAGTACGGAATTTATTGTTATCAATTTTGAAACCTGAAGTTAATGTCTTTAAAACAATTGACAAACGTTTTACTAGTTTCGGGTCTAAGCCTATTATTTCAGCAGTTTTTGCTCGATCCTTAAAAAATTTTCGGGCCGTGTTGCCGTCATTGGTATTTCCTCCACCTTGTTTTGGAAAATCTACTAAGATTCCCAATTCAGATCTACTCGTAAGTTCATTTTGTAATAATTCTTTTCTATTTTTAACTGCTAGTTTCTCTTCAGTTCCTCTTGCCTGCCAGCTTTCGTTTTCAATTTTGTAAGATACATGTACCAGCGCTTCGGAAATCTAATGTGTGCATGAAGACTTTGTAAGCCGTATGAATAGTCAGTGGTGTCAGAAGGTTTTTATAAGCAAAGTTCAATATTTATTTATTTATTTTCAAAGGATCGATACAAATGAATTTATAAAGTCCGGGATTTTACGCCGGGGTACTATGCCCATGTGGCGTTTGTCAACAGCACGCGGTATACCCGCTTCCATACGGTTGAACTCCTTTGCGAATTCGAAACGTACTGGACGGCAGTATCTTAGAGAAGATGTTCTTGAATTTATACATATATTTTCAGTCCCA
The DNA here is from genome assembly GCA_949129095.1 of Volucella bombylans. Lineage (NCBI taxonomy): Eukaryota > Metazoa > Arthropoda > Insecta > Diptera > Syrphidae > Volucella > Volucella bombylans. The sequence goes on from OX422142.1 coordinate 65,311,649, forward strand.
GAACCAATTTTACTTATTTCTAAAGGTACTATGCATATTAGTATAATATCAGTATAACTTGCCTCAGGATTTACCAAAAAGTTTTGCCTATAACGCGAGTGCCCTCCACTACCATCAGAGCCCCATTTCCACGAACATACTAAAGTGTCACCATTTTCTAACTGGTTCTCAAAAGTTTCAAGGTGCGCAGCAGACAAACGTTGTAGTGTCAGGTCCAACAATGGCTGTAGGTTAACTTCACATAAGGTTTCAGTTATAGACAAAAAATTACTTGTTGTATAACATTGTTGTTTGACTTCTAAAACAGCATCGTAGGCTGCATAAATATTTCTATATGGCTTGATCGTATTCGGAGTTTTGGGTTTCTTAAGCTTTTTAAGTGCTTTTGGGGAACACTCGACAACTCTTTTTACGACTTCGGATAATGATAATTCTTCGGCCGACCTTTCCATAAGGTTTCGAATTTTTCGTCTTTTAGCTCTGTTTCCACATTCCTTTTCCGGTTGGCACATGAATTTCAGGCAATGGAATTAGGAACTCTTTTTGAAGCCAAAACTCTTCAACTTTTAAAAATCGTTCTGGTGACATTTTTTTTTTCTTTTTACTTTTTGAAAAGGTGTGGTACAAAAGTTTTAGTACTCATTTTTTATGAGCAGCTTCATCAAGAACGGTTGATTTTTTGACATAACGTACTGAAAAATAGCACTTGCACAAACCGTTACTGATGACTTAAAAAGATTTTCACTTTGAATGACCAAAAAAAGTTCTTGACATAAAGGGAATGGTCGCCCTATAAAGGGCGGATTGATACCTGTAGGAGAAGAAAAAAGAAAGTTGCGCTGAGTTTCGGCACTTTAATTAAGCAAAAATTTAAAGGTAAAAGTTTCACGATGTCACTTTATCGCACTTTTTTGGTTATGGACCAAGAAATAAAGCAAAAGTTAGCTCTTCACTACAAATAAAAGTACCACCACATTTAGTTCATAGTGACAGAGCCAAATATCACCAATATTTACCAACAACATACTCTGACATATTTGCTACAAATAATTATCTCACTTATATTTCACTATAACACTTTATAAAATCCTGTTAACGCGCGAAAAGCAAAATCGAGAGAGAGCAAAGCTTTAAGCATTGCATTGAGATGCTTCCCTTTGATAAAAGGTGTGTTTTATTCAAAAGTGCATATACACTTTTTCAAAAAACGCCCCAACTCACTTTTATACTCACTTTTACATATAATTTCAAAGTTGGCAGACTCGATTTCAGTTTGACATTAAATCAGAAAACCTCGCGGCTATGTTCGCGGTGTTGGTTTCAAAGTTGCATTGAGTGGCTTTCCATTGGGCGAATCCAATCGTACTTTAAATTTCATTTAACACGTTTGTTTCAGTTTTATATGGAGATTTTAGTTTTAAAGATTAAATTTCCAGCCATAGGGAAATTAATTAAATTAGATTAACCCAACCCAGTTAACCCAATAGAAATCAAAACGAAACGCATTTAGTTGCTTTTTCCTTAATATTTTCTCCGATAAACTGGAGCTTGGGTGGCATTTTGAAAGCAAATAAGCACCTTGGCACACACTAATTTTAAAAAAGGTCCAAGTTCCTTTTTGGGTAGAAGAAAAATAAATATTTTTTCCAATTTTAAAAAGCCCAAAAGAACGTTCATTATTGACTTGCTCTTTCAAAACATAAGTTGATCCACGAACACATCCCAGAATAGAGAGAAACGGCATTCTGCCAACCATCAGGAAACGAATAAATGCCCTCTAGTTGTATGTTGCGACATCTATAATTCAAATCTTTCGTAAATCTATCCTCACTTCTGAAAGTGAACTAAATTATTCTCAGTTTTGATTTTGTTTTTGTTTCATGTGGAAAAATGGCTATGCACTTTTGAATAAAACACGATTAAAGTAACGGAATTAAAGTACTTATTTTATTGTTTCTCGTTATTTGGGTGGTTAACTTAACTCCTACCTCTATTTTCGATTTCGCCTGTACTTCAACCCTCTACTGGCTCAGCCCTGATCATTAAGATAGCGGCCGGTTTTTTCAATTCCTTCGGGTTGCAGTGTTCACATTTGACGCCACACGACCAAAGGAAGAGAAAATCAGTTTTTGAACGGAGATTTCCCTGGTGGTTTTGCACTTCAACTTCGTAGCCCTGCAACTGGTTTATAAATCTTGCAATTTAAATTGTAGTAGACATTTTAGAGCTGCGCGGTCTGTGCGAAGAATGAACTTTTAGAGGTACTTATGGAAATGTTTCGTTGGCAGAATTAAAGCCAGAAGCTCACGCCGAGTTATGCAGTAGTTTCATCCGGGCCTGGAGAATGCCTTGCTGTAATATGTAACAACTTTCTCTTGACCATCATGAATTTGAAAGATCACAGCTGCGACACCAAAAGTGATAGCGTTGTTTCCACGGTGGACATTTTGCCAGTTGTGATGTAACCCAATATGGTGCATTGCATAGCTGCCGCTTGAGTTCTTGGAATTAATTTTCATACTCCCCAGACACCCAGAAAGCTGATGCAGGCTTTTTAATCATATACAATACTTACAATACTCACAAAATATTTTACGAATATTCTGTAATACGTGACAAGTCTCAAGAAGCTTCTGAGTTGAAGTTTATCTTTAGGGGCAGACCAACTCTTCACCGCTTCGATTTTATCAGGATCCGTTCTTTCTCCTTCGGCTGATATAATGTGACTCAGATAATTTACTTCCGGATGTAACAAGGCACACTTTTCTGATTTCAGCTTCAAATGAGTGCTTCGCAGCCTCTTAAACATTTCTTTTAGATTTTCGGGATGCTCTTCGAACGTCTTGCCTATGATGTCCAAATACACTAGGCAGGTTTTCCACGTGAGTCCTTACAATGTTCGTTCTATTAGTCGCTCGTGACCTGAGCGTTGAACAGTCCAAATGGCATCACCGTATACCGCCAAAGACCGCTTCCTGTAGTGAAGGCAGTTTTCTCACGATCCGTACTATTTATCCCTATCTGCCAGTAAACATTCTTCAAGTGAGGAGGTGAAAACCATTTCGCTCCAGAAAGCATATCCAAAGTGTCATCAATCCTCGGAAGTGGGTAGCTGTCCTTTTTAGTGACATCGTTGAGTCGTCGGTAGTCTACACAAAACCTCATGCTGTCATCTTTCTTCTTCACGAGACCACTGGAGATGTCCACGGACTGCAATTCTTCAATGAGTCCCTCAAATTTCATCTTCGACAGCATTTCCGGAACTTCTGTTTGCTTTGCCAGTGGAAGACGTCTTGCAGGTTGACGGATTGGTCGGGCGTCTGCGGTGTCGATGGTGTTGAACAAGTTGTGTACGTCCATATTCTCCGGCTTGTATAGCAAATATATATTACATATAGATTACAGAGGCTAAGAATTTTGTTCTTGATTTTCATGCTCTAAACTGTTCCCGGTGTTGCGCGACTCGTTTCCGATTTAGTTTATATAAACTCAATAGGTTCACTTTTGCCTGTATACTGAATGTCTTTGGATTTAGAATCTTTACAGGAACAATGTAATTCTCTTTCACTAAGCTATTTCTCACCATGAAGTCTCTTATTTTTTGGCTCCATCACATAGAATCGGTGGCTTCCAGGACCACCTTCCACTTTTGCCCACACAATTGCTTCCGACGAAGGCTCTAGAACCTGATTTGGGTAGATGACGACGTTTAAGACGGTAGTGTTGGTGTTTCCGTATACAATTGGTATCTCCGTATTTCCGTATTTCAGAGTTTGTGCCCGCAAGTCGACTAGTAGTCCATGTTCTTTCATGAAGTCTGTACCAATGATGCACTCGCGACATATGACAGCTACCAGAAACACGTGAGAGAAGGTTATTCCCGCCAGGTGGATTTTTAGGCGGACTTCGCCATATACCTTAATGGTTGCTCAAGTAGCCCTGGCACCGGTGTTTTGCCATCCATTTTTCCTTACCGCTGACTACTTTTACCAGACCACCCTCATTGCATCGTTTTGCCAGCGGGACTTGGTTGATGGTCCTCCGGCCGTCAACTCACGCTACGAACTTATGCCCCGCGAAGTTAGTGCTTAAGCAATTCCCGACTGATGGCTTCGGCAAGATTGACCGGCAGCTTGGTAGGCGTTTCTGCCGGTTTTTCTCTTTATGTCCTATTATATCGCAGTTCCAGCAATAAAATAGTTCGTCTCTCCCGCGGTGTATCTCGTTCCTCGGCATTTAGTCTTGCGCAGGAACATTCAACAGTTGCTTCCTCCCAGACGAAATGCGTTCGTTTGGAAGCCTGATTGGCTGCTTCCACCGTCAGAGCGAAGGCAAGTGTTTCAGCAAGGGTTCTTTTCCCTGTTATCTTTACTGCAGACTGTAGCTTCGAATCTGCGATTCCCCTGTGCCAGTCTACTGACATCTGCTTGCAACTGTTCAACTCGGATTTAAGTTGGACGAGGACCAACTGCAATAGTTTTCTATTCATGATAGCTTTAACATTATCTATGTTATGGGATAAAGGATCGCACTCCAAATAGAATGATGCTTGTTGTCAGATGCAGTGAACAAAATAAGCCACTATATCGAAATGGATATAATGTATGCACATCCGAAATTAATCTTTTAAATAATCTACCACCACCAACACAATGCAAAAGAAGTGTGATCACCGATCTGGCTCACCCAAGCAAATGCATGGATTAAAGCACATGGCAACAAGACTTTAATTAATTTAGTTTTCGGCAAAAATGTATCGTCAATTCATACAGCAAGGTCAGGTCTGCTAAATATATTTTTTTTTTTATAATTTACGCGCGCCTAAGGGGTTAGATACCCTTTCACTGTTGCCATGGCGCGGGCGGAAAGGTAGAAGGAAGAGAAAGGAAAATTGTTTTTGTAGTGGTTTGAAACTCAGGTGTGTTTGGTTTCGATATTCGCTCTCCAGGGTGGGAGTCCGAACAGGACGGAGAATTTTTGCTTCACTCAGATTGAATCGAGGTATAATTCACAGTATATATACACCCAAATCAAGATTTCAATATTAAAAATGTCTTCGACCTTCCACACCAATTATGTCTTATAACAGGCAACTTCAACAGCTGGAACCGAATGGCTCCCCCACCCACTTTAGCACTCACAACACATTCACAAACGTCGATCTCTCCTTCTGTTCATCCAATATAGCTATGGTGTCGAAATGGGAAATTTCAGATGACCTCTTCACTTCCCTATCATCAAACATGGATTTGACACTCCATCACCTAACACTAACCGTAAACCCAAATTCAAAACCAACAACGCCGATTGGGACTTATCAAAAGTCTTCAGAAAAATTTAACCTGGAACGCGAGCACAGCATCAACATCAATAAAGAAGCTGCCAATATACGCAGAATTATACTTCAAAGCGCCAACACTTCTGTTCCCCAAACACAACATAATACAAGTAAGTCAAGTGTCCCCTGGTGGAACACAAAGGCAATTTTAATCACCAAAATAGTATTCGGACTATTTCTCTATGGGCAAGCTTCTAAGTCACAATTAAATAAAATTAAAACTATTTATAACTCTGCAATAAGAACAGCTTTGGGTGCATATCGTACGACCAACATCAACAATCTCCTCTTCGAGCCGAATATGCCTACAATAGAAAATTTAAAAAATATCTGTACAAGAAAACTTTTTAAATCCCTTTTATCTAGCGACACCCCGTTTGCAAAATTGATAAAAAAACGGAACAAAAAGAAAACGACCAATAAAACTCCTATCAACTATCAGTAGAACCATAGAACTATGTGAAGCCGAAATGGTCTCGTACAGACTAGTCAAGTCTCCCCTTCCCAAAAACCCACCATGGACATTTAACACAAAACTAATAGACACTTCAGCTCACAAGCACGCCAAGTCATCAATCCACCCCAGAGGTATTTCGCGCCAAATTCACTGAAATGAAAGACAAACTCAAGGACACACATTTGTCTTTGACGGGTCAAACACAAACAATATTTCATATAGTGTCACATCATTAAACGACATAATCCACCGTGCTATTCTTTCCATATATACATCGGTCATTTCTGCGGAAATAATTGCAATATATATAGCCGCAAGTCACATCAAAAACGCAAAAGAAAATACGCGACCTGCACTACAATGGCGATTATTATCCAAGCCTTATAAGAAATATTATCTAAGATAATCACTCAAATATAAAGCTTGTATGGATTCCCGGGCACGTGCAAATACCAGGGAATGAGTTTACAGATAAAATCGCCAAAAATGCCGGCAAATACCTTTAATTTGCACCCCAAACTTCAACCCTCAGGACATCAAAAAGTGGTCAAACTTCCAACACAAAACCAAACTCCAACAACAGTGGCTAAATTCCTCGGAGTGGTACAAAAACGCTAACGGAAACAAACTTAACATTAAGGATTACCTCATTATAAATGAAATAGATAGCGAGTCCAAAATAAAGCTACATAAGTTCATACGACTTAGATTAGGTCACACCAAACTGTCTCATCAACACTATAGACAGAAACATATCATCGCTATGTCCATTCTGCACTCAGTCAACCATCTCGATTCCACATATCCTCAATACATGCCCCAGCTTTGCTAACGTCAGGAGACCAATATTTCACAATACCAACCCAATGACCTTACTTTCGAACCCCACCCTTAAAAACATCAACACCGTTTTATTATATTTTAAACAATGTAACTTATAACACCTTATATAACCCTTGATTTTGTAATTTTACATTACAATTCAGTTTAAATAAATACTCGGAAATAAATAAAATAAATATGTCTGCCAGTAACTGTCTGTACAAGGTTTTTAGTCTTGACAGCAGACTACATTTATGTCGGTGCATAGTTGCGTTACGGAATAAGTCAGTGTGTTGGTACAGAGGTATCGTCTTGTCTATTGTTCGATTGATTGTCTCGTCCATTAGTCTTAGATACCTGTCAATCTCTTCGTTTGACAGATTTCTGTTGGAGGGTGGGTAGAGCGAATTCGAAGAGAGTGCTCTCGCCAGTGTTCTGGTGAAGTGTGTCCAACGCACCCTACTATACTTGTAGGAATGCCTTTGAGCAAGCTCATCCAATTCCGCAATTTCGTTGGGAAAAGTAATTTCGGTGCTGAGACCGCGATCGTCACTGTCATATACGAAAGTGCGTAGACAGTTTGTAGTTTGTTGGTTAGTGCACGTCAGTTGTATTCGTGAGACGAACAGCAGAAGGTCCAAATAGGACCCGTGTCTGGGAAACGTACATCATACTGTGCTGACCCCACCAATTGAATAGTAGGTTCCCTCTAGAATTTGGTGTATTATTTCCCCAATCACTATGTTTGGCGTTGAAATCTCCGCCGATAATAAAATAGTTGTCTTTCAATTCCAGCTTCAGCAATCGAAACAGTCTCGAGCTCTAAGATGAATTGATTGAGTAGCCTTAGGTGCATAGACAGACAGACACCATGTCCAAGGCTTTCCACTACGGAGAGGAATATACACAATGCATGCTTCCAGCACCTGGAAACTACGTACTACACGACTGTATAATACTCTTTTAAAACGTATTCCTTTTCTTACAAAGGTCGTAACGCCTCCTTCCTCAATGGAGTTGGGTGGGTTTCTCCATACTATTTTGTATCTTCTGTGCCTCATTTTGTGTCTTTTGGTAAGCTTAGCTTCGTTAACCAAAAGCACATCAGCGGCTTGGTCTTTAAGCAACTTAAATAGTGCGGCTCGTCGTTCGAACCTAATCAGTGAATTCAGGGTTTGCTCCGCGACAAACGTACCCATTACAACAAAACGTGCGTTAGGCCAGGCAGCAGCGCGTAAATTTGAACCACCCGCGCGGTGTGTTCAGTTATATGACGTTGAAGCTGAGTCATCTGCTCCTGGACAGAGAGCAATATAGCTAGCATGTCAGATACTGGTTCCGGTGCTCGAGACGCTGGGGCCTGAGAAGCCACCTTCGCTTGCTGTACCGTATTTCCCCTACCTGCCGCCATTTGGGCGTAAGTAACATGGGGAGTAACGGCTGGAGTTTGTATATGCACGTGTGGACGTTTAACTTCCACCTTCTACTGCCGAGCCAGATTTACTCTTTTGATGTATTGGAATTTGGGACAACTCCGACAGTTTGCGGTGTGTCCCGTGTTCCCACATAACGCACAAAAGAGTTGGCTTTTTTCAGACGCTCCGTCCGTGCCTAGAGCGCATTCTTCGAACTTGTGGTTCTTTCCGCACTTCACGCATCGAGGCTGAATTTCGCAGTTCGACGCAGCGTGCCCGCACCTTTGGCAGCGAACACATTGTAAAATGTTTTCGCTCCTCTTTAATTTTTCCCAGTGTACAACCTGGTAGTCTAGGACTTTGATACTCCTTAGACCATCCAGATTGCTGTTGGGACTTAATTGGACCAAGAAAAACGTTAGCTGCCGCTTCTTCCTTTTGGATCTAGCCGTGACAAATGGCTTGACCCCCACGAATTTGAGCTCTTGGTACCCCTTCCTTTTCAGCAGTGCAAGGAGCTCCTCCCGACAAATCGATGGTTCTAACCCCCTCAGCTGCATTGTTTGCTTTTGTTTAATTTTGTGGTAGCTCTGTGTTACAGTGGATCACGTGCCTATATACGCTTAATCTTTTTATAAAAAAAAATTACAGTTCTATCGTCTCATTGAGTTCCATCTTATAAGTGTTTATAGGTGGAACCCTTGTTTTAGATACTTTTGTAGTTGTTTTTGTTGTGGTTGCTGTTGTTGTTATTGTTGTATGTATATGTTGTATGTTTAGGCTGCTGTTTTGGTTTTTGTTGTTGTTATGTGTTGCGCTTCTTTTTCTGGTAGTTGTTGCTGATATTGTGACTGCTGAGAGTCGGAAAGTTCTCCTAGCTGCTCCTTCTTCCTCCTTGCTATTTGTTTAGCTTTAATAGCTAACACTCTTTACTGGAGAAGCTTAATATTATTGTTCATTTTCTCTGCCTCCTCTTCTTCGTCATCTGACTCAGCGGTCGCCAGAGATGCGAACATCTTCCATATATTGGTCTTCTCCACCATTAGACACATATGGGGAATGATCTTTGGGTGCCTTTTGCTGTGCTGCTGCCTCAGCAAGGAAACCGGACCCTTAACGGGTAACCGGAGCCAGAATCGGGGGAATGTTCTCGGTAAATGGGTCGTTGCCCGCAACGCCCATGTTGTCAACGAGCCGAGTGAAGTGATACCTTTGATGCGGTCAACGGTGGCAAGAGTGACATTGATGTTACTCTTGCCAATGAGGCAGCTTTTAGGGCGTTTAGCTTTAGGTGGCGTGTTAGGGTAGGGGTGAGTGATCACAACTGGATTTAGTTTGAGATCGCTCACGAAATTGAGTCAAACAATACAGTTTCAGACAGGAGATGGTGTGTGCGAGGCGCTGATTGGAATGTTTATGGTGCGCGTATACTTGCGGAGGTTTCCTCCCTGACACCGCAAGTATACGGCAGCTTAAGCATAGACCAGCAAATCGCACACACGTACGTAAGTTGGTGGAACCGCTGTCTGACAGAAAAGCGAAGGGCTTTCAGAAGCCTGAGGAAGCGATTCCAAAGGGCTAGGGCGGCTAACGCTGAGAACCTGGCTCAGATGGGCATTGCCTTTCGGCAAGCGCTCGCTGAGTACAAACGGCTCATTGTCAGCACAAAGGAGTCTCACTGGAGAAACTTTGCCTCTAATAATAGAGACGATCCCTGGGGCAAAGTATACAAGATTTGCCGTAGAGCTAAAAAGACTGCTGACATTGAAGGCATACGTGTGGATAATACGGTTTTATCCACATGGAAGGACTGCATTACTGCATTGCTTGGTCAGTTCTTCCCGAGAGAGGAGCGCTTTGAGGACTCTTCATATGAAGAGCCTCCGATCCCTCCGGAGTTAAGAACTGAAGAAGTCGACTATGGTGTTTCACTTCTTCGCTCTAGGAGATCTCCTGGAGCTGATGGAATGACCGGAGAGATGGTGAGAGCCATCTGGAAGGCCGTCCCAGAATACCTACTCGGACTGTACAGCAAATGTATTGCTTGTAGCTACTTCCCCAAGGATTGGAAGGTGGCAAGTGTGGTTGTGCTCCTGAAGTCCACCGATAAGATTAGGTCTGACCCTAAATCTTATCGGGGCATCAGCCTGCTTCCGGTACTGGGAAAAGTACTGGAAAGGGTTATGGTGGAAAGGGTTTCAGAGAGCATGGCGGAACCAATGTCCCCCTTCCAATTCGGCTTTAGAAGAGGCAAGTGTGTCGAGGATGCATGGTCTTTCGTTAAAGACAGAGTCCTCAGAAGCAGGGCCAGTGTGGTTATAGGCATCTTTATTGACTTCAAAGGTGCTTTTGATAACCTAAACTGGCAAAAATTAGTAACCAGGTTGCAGGAATTGGGCTGTCGGGAAATTGGGCTTTGGGGAAGCTACTTTTCCGACAGAAAAGCGAGTGTGGTAAGTGCACACGACAGCGTATCAATAAATGTTGAGAGAGGTTGCCCCCAGGGGTCCATCTGTGGTCCTTTTATTTGGAACCTGATGATGGATCCACTCTTGCGGCGACTAAACGAGCTCTGTGGGTGCTGCGCCTATGCAGATGACCTGCTCCTTATCCTCGAAGGCCAGTCTAGGGCCGAAATCGAGGCAGTAGGAGAAAGAGCTCTAGCAGTCGTCGCTGAATGGGGAGAAAGCGTAGGGGTAAGTGTGTCGCAGGACAAGACCGTCTTAATGAAGTTCAAGGGCAAGTTGAACGTAAGACGTCGGGCTCCTAAGATACATTTGAACGATACATGCCAACGTTAGATGTGTGACTGAGGTCACATATCTGGGCATAACGATGGGTGAGTGTATGAACTTCATGCCTCACCTGGTTCGTACTAGACTACGTATGCTGAGTGCTGTAGGCCAGGTAAGGCGCATCTTACGATCTGACTGGGGACTCAACAGGCGTTCTGTTCGTATCATATACGATGGCCTATTTGTTGCCTGTGCAACATATGGAGCATCGGTATGGTACGACAGAGTTATGACTGTTGATGGCCAAAGGCGGATCTTGACTTGTCAAAGAGTCGCCTTACTTGGCTGTTTACCGGTGTGCCACACTGTCTCCACAGAGGCAATGCAGGTGTTGCTTGGAGTGCCACCTCTGGATCTGGAAGTGATGCGACGTGCTATTGCTACACGCATGTGTTCTATCTAGATGGCAATCTAGATGGGATACTAGCGTAAATGGCAGGGTTACTTACGGCTTCCTAAGGGATGTGCTAACCATGCGAGTTTTTCCTGAACGGAATTTTAACCTCAGCCTGGGCTTTCTGTTGACCGGGCATGGCTCTCTTAATGCATTCTACCTATGAGGACTGGCTTCGTGTCCTATGTGAGTGTCCCAATTACGCTGACATAAGAATTGCAGGCTATGGGCATCACCTTTAATGGTGAGACCTACGATGTCAGTGGAATTATCACTGATACCGTACGGTTTGAAAGAACCCGTAGTTTTGCAAAAGAAGTATTTAATAGAAGGCGCAGTAGGCAGCTAGCGGGAAGATTGTAGGAGCTTTTTGTTGCAAGGCCGCCAGTCCTGGGCAGTGAGGTGCCCAACTGGAAGTAACCTCAAGGTTGCGAAGCTTGACCGGAACTATGGTTCCGGTCTGACCTAGGAGTTGGCCCCCTTGTGGGAGTATCGTGGTGGCTGTAGGTTTATACCCAAAATCGCGGGGAGAATGGACCGAATGGATCTTGGACATCTCATGGCTTAGCATATGTCGTAGTGTACTACGACCCACGGCCTATGTTTTGTCAACCGGACACTGTGCCAATTGTACCATATATAAAACTACTCAAATGACTTTCTTATTGATTTTATTACTCAATCACAAGCCGAAACTCCTCTAAACACCACGGAGGTCTATGAACGACTACCTTGAACGACCGCGGCAGATATCAGGTGAACATTGGGAGAAATATCTCACGTAAAGGATTTCTGACATATTCAGCATTTTACCCTCCTAGCTTTTCGTTTCTTTATGTATTGTACATTTTGTATTTTTATTTTATATTACATTCATATTATTCAACATTTTGTTATTTGTACACTTTTTATTACTATGCTCATATTGTAATACTTTTTGTATTATATTAAATTTAATACATATTTTTAAGTATAACCTTTTAAAAAAAATAAGTTTTCTGCTAGAACATGTTAAATCATAATTTTCTCGTTATCCCTCCACGGTGGTAACACGGGGTCTCCACTAGCTATTAAATCAAAGCATGCTATATTTATCGCTAATAGAGACTGACATAGCTGCTATAAATCTATAGCCTGCGATAAAGGTATGATTTTATTGCTTACTTTTATAATATGCAACAACAGAAGGCATAACTCTTATTTACTAGCAAATTTAATTTTTCGGCCATTTGCAATAGTCATTTTGACTAAAAAAGTTTCCTATGAAATGCACACCAAAGAAAAATTGACAGCTGCTTTGCTTTGTGCTATTGTTATGAGTTTATGGCTAGTGGAGACCCACTGTTACTTTTTATAATACGCGATAATAGCAAGCAGAACTGTCGTTTACAGGTAAATCGAATTTTTCAGCCCTTTGCAATTGTCATTTTGACTAAAAAAGTATGCCATGAAATGCACACGAAAGAAAATTTGATAACTACTCGGATTTGTGCTTTCTGCAATAAGGAAAATTGTTTTTTACTTGTTTATTTAAAAGACTAATGAAATATTTAGATAGAAATGATAAAAATCTTCTAATTTATTTCTTTTCGAACTTAATGTGGGTATTACTCCGCTGCACACATATTGTAAAATTCAATAAAAAAAAACTGTACATTTTATACGAAATTGTGTTTGTTTTTCTTGTTCATAATATTTTTTCTATTTCATGTATAAGGGTTATGTTAAATATTTCTTTTTTAATTTACTAATTCTTGCGTTGAGGATATTCTCGAAGAAGTATTGTTTTGGGTAATGTTAGGACGACTAATGGGTTTTAATTTAGACCAGAAAGGTTCATAGTGTAGTTCCGGTTAATTCCCTTAGAAATTTCATATATAAGTATCTTATTCAAATATGAGTTTTAGAAAGCGACGTTATGTTATCGGTTGTGAAATTTGTAGACTATTATCATTTATTGAGCACAAAATATGTAGTTACCTATGTAATTTTTTATTTTTGTATTTTCTTAACAATTAATTAAAAGTAAACAAAACTAATGCTTCTCCCTTATAACACAGGCCAAATTCGGATATTAAATACTTCAACGCCAATACAGCGTCCATGTGGATAAAAATAGTATCAAGCTGGATATGTGTTGCAATTTACATTTGGAGTTTAATTGCCCCAATGATTTTAACAAACAGGGAATTTAATTAACCAAGCTCAACGAGAAAAACAGTAATAAAATGTAATTATGGTTATATTAAGAAAACATGTCTATTGGATTGCATATTATCGTAAAAGGCTCACTGCCGATATTCAAATAAAATAATATAAAATATTAATTATGCCAAATAATTGTATCCGATCTAACTTTTGATTTGAAGGTTAAAGGTTGTTTTATTTCATGTAAAAACAATTTTAATATCGAACATGCACCATCACCAACAATTCTTTCTTTTTAAAGTCGTTTGGTGTTGCTTTTTTCGCTTTTGTTTTCAACTAAAACTTAGTGAATTTGACACAAGAACCATACAGGTTGATTTTAAAGTGTAGGAAACGCTAAGAGGTGAGTAACTGACACGCGAGTATGAGCATATGTAGATTAAAAAAAAAAATTAATGGTGGGGGATGGTTCGAAAATGTAGGTATATCTTCCGAAATACAGCATTCTTAAAAAAAAGGCCTTCTACTGACCTACATATGCTTGCCCCAACACAGTTGCATTAATTCTTATTCAATTTCAATTTCAATTTATTTCAAGTTATTCGGGAGTACAAGTAAGAACTGAGTCTTTTTTAGTACATACATATTTATAATACTCGTATATTTATGTAGCTCAATTTAGAAATTATTAGTTAACATTATTAACATCGCATTATGAGCACAAAAAGGAGAAATTAATTTAGTTATAATAATATTAACAAAACAATAATTAGGCGTTAAGAAAGAAAAAAAAAATATAAAGTAATGATTAAATAATATTTAGTATATAATTATGTAAAAGTATTTGAAAGAAAGTGTATATGGTATGGGGTTAAATAAATTCACTTTTGAACTCAATATTTCGGTTTTATTGCTGTTTTTTTATCAAAAAGACCTGCATTTAGTATTAAAAAAAAGAAAAACTTGATTTTTTTTCTTAAGCTGGTAATTTTCACGACACGACCGAGTTTGTTAGAACAACTATGAACAAAAACAATTTCGACTGTAAAAGTTATTTTTTTATTTGTTATAAAACTTATTGCGTGCAAACCCATAAATCCTCCACTCTCTTGTCCATCTGTCGTCTGTTGACCTCTTCTTTTCTCCTCTCCCGTTCTGTTGTTGTCCCTTATTTTCTTTCTTCCCGTCATGTTCTGGATAACAAGGTATAGGTGGGATTCACTGGATCCTCTGGATCAGAGATGACCATATAGGTGCCTCGTATAGAGCCAGATGAACGTCCTGGAGACTAGCTTGATGCCCCAGGAAGTCAACACAACCAGCAATAACCGCGAGCCCAACCTATACTCACCTTGTTTGCAAAATAAAACATCTAAAGATACCCCCACAAAAAAGTTTAAAGTATAATTGTTAAGGAAAGCCCACAATTCTCTGCGGTCGTTCTTTTGCCCCATATGTCTGAACGATAATTTACAGACGATGAATTGACGGAACCGCATGTGTGTGTGTGTGAAATGCGGTGATAGCCAAAGAGCACGGTAAGCTCATTCAATAGCTTATCATGTTAGTGACAAGAGTCATGGGGAAAAAAATAGAGAACAATAGAAAGCAAAAAAATAGAGAAAAAGACAAAGTAAAAAGTTTAATAACCGTGACCGCCTACTTCCCGGTTGTAACATTTACCCTACTTGAGACAGTTACCTCTTTCTTTTTTTTATATCTTTATTTCATATCAGAAACTTAAAGCTAATACGATATTAAATACTGAAGCCAAAGGCTTTTATTTATGAAATAGTGTGATACACTCTCTTGTCTAAGACAAGAGTCGAATATATTTATCGTTACTTAAAAAAAAAGTACAATTGATGGGGAAGAAATATGTAATTCAAAGTGTTAAAGAAATGAAGTTAAAGCAAGGAAATTAAATCATATAATTAGAGTGCAAAATAAATCAATTGTGGCGTGATTAAAAGAGAAGAGTCATTTTTTAATATTATTCAAAAAATACTGATCTCACTCTCGAGGCGCAGTTACAAAATAAAAGCGTGTAGAATGTGTTTTGTAGATTGCTCGCAGATTTACAAAATTTCTGGTGTTGATTCGTAAATTGAAATTTGTATGACCTTATAGCAGTAAAGATGTCTTAACGGGAGAATTCTTATCCTTTTGAATAGCACAGAACTAGAAGCTCTACCTTACACATAACTCTGATTGCGTGTTTTTGCAGACTCTGTATTGAATTACGTACCACCCCAACAAGATAGTGTGACTGCAGCTTTGATTTTAATAAACCATTGTGGACTAACTTTATGATAGATGGACTACAGTAGAGGCTAAGATGAAGGAGTTGCCTGATAACTCTATTCAGGTACTACTTTAGGTATAAGGTATGGTCTTTCCAACTGAACTTATTATCTAATATAATACATTATACTTAAAATTGTCCACGCTATCAATTTTGAAGCAAGGAACTGACGTTACTGTTTAAGGTAGTAGGATCATGGCAGCCTAAAATAAATCTCAAGAAACACGGTGAATGGTCACCCCAATTATGTTTGTCAGGAGCCAAAAACGACTCAAGTCGACTGTCGGGTCGGGTCGGGTCGACATGTTTTTGTTTTTGATAGCTCACAATTAAAGTTTATTATCGTGGAAATACATTGTTTATTATGTGTGCCTGTTGTATGCCTTATTGCAAAACAAGTGCCTGGTGTTCTTACGGATCATGGACGGTACTAGCATGCTGGCTTATTGCACGGCTGAAGTTCGTCGGACGGGGTGTGGTTCTTGTCCATTTTCCATTGCACTATAGACATAAAAAAAATCATACTCATGCTAGATTTTCACATGAAGAGAAATAAATATTAGGGGTAACCTAGGAAGATCTACTTCAACTGACTCTAAAAATGACTGACTCCTCTTACAACATGAATCCTCACTGACAAGTTTTGTGTCAGGTGTTAGCAAAACCTTCCCTAATGGGATAATACACATCCTCTAATTCATACCAGAACATTCCAGCCCCCACAGTCAACGCCTAATAAAAAGCGTTTCTTGACTGTACCCATACTCTCCGTTCACCATTACTCCATTACTCTTTTAGTAATTCAAAGTAAAAAACAGTGTCTATCAGAATTCAGATTTATTATTGACAAACTATTTATAGTGTTTTTTTTTTTTTTTAATATTCACAGTATATAACTTACAGGATATTTATTCATACTAACATTTATTGTATACAACTAAAGACTATTTGGCGATTCTACATTGGTCGTATATTAATATGGCCAAAGACCTTAAACATACACCCACAATTGTGTTGTCATTAACAAGTTTTAATTCCAATATATGGAAAATGTTCCAGTACTATTACCCTAATTGCAACTAGGCCTTGATTTCCCCTATTACCCCTACCTAGATCGAGCTCGAACTGGTACCTGGGTTAGAGTTCCACGTTATGGTTTTATTTTTTCTTTAATAAGTTTTACAAATTTTCCGACAATGCAAAATGACCCAAGGGTAGTATTAAAATGCAGTTGTATGTTTAATGTATAAGATATAGTTTGATGCTTATAATTAGATATAGTTCAATGCTTATTTAACGGAACTTGAAATAAACCAAAAAAGTATTTATGCGTAGCATCTGCGTCCAAGTTATAAGCGAGCTGTGCTCAAATTATTCAACAAGAATAAAAAATTTGTCACGCAATAGAGTTAATGGTTCGTTACTTTGAGGGTTAAACGTTTGCATAGTTAGTACTTAAGATATGTACTTAAGCATACTCTCTACTTCACCACTGAATCACGAATCAGGTGAATGTCAATTTACGGGAAGAATTTACACTTCCAACCACGACTGTCACGAAGAGCCTGGACATAAGACACGTCACACTTAACCCTTGGTTGATTTCACGTTCTCAGACATAAATTTGTGATTACTTTGATATTTCTTTACAAATTTAATATGTTTCTATAGGGTGATCCCTCTGATAAGGTAAGTATTACTATAGATTTACTTATATTCTATGGTAGGTATTTTCAAAATTTAGGTTTAATTACATTCGAAGGTAAGTATTTTCAAAATGTAGGTTTAATTATATTCAAAGGTAAGTATTTTCGAAATTTAGGTTTAATTATATTGATAGGTAAGTATTTAAAATTACAAAAATTTCATTTCAGGATCTAGATTTTCTTCGTCTCCCTTTTAGGTTAGGGCACACACACCAAAATATCCCGAATTATAAATTTTCCAGGTAAAGATTCAAGGGTAAACTTTATACTAAAAATTTAACTAACAAATGCGGAACTATGGAACTAATGGTCTACTTTAAGTTGGAGGTAAGTATAAACAAATTTCTTTATATTTTTCTTTAGCACTTTCCAGGTATGAAGTAATCAAAAATGAGGATAAAGCGCAATTTTAGTTTTCCTTTTTCTCTCTGCGCGGTAAGTATAAACAAAAAGATTAAAATTGTTACCTTACATTTCCTTTTCTTTTGTTTAATTTAGGTGTTGATGAATGTGACCACTAGGTTTACGTGCCGGATTAGGTGTTGCGTGGCCCGTCGGGTGTACAAACGGTGTTGCTGGAACAGGATCTGTAGTTGATACTGACTGTACCCAAATGAAAATGATGTTGGTGTTGATGTTGTTGGTAAGTTTTTATGGTGTTGTAGTTACGTTTTGATGATGTTACAGGTAAGTAATTATAAAGTTGCAGGTAAGTAATCATAAAGTTGCAGGTAAGTAATTATTTTGATGATGTTTCGGGTAGGTAATTATATTGTTGGACGTAAGCAGTTATGGTGTTGGAGGTAAGTTTTGATGATTTTGCAGGTAAGTAACTATATTGTTGCAGGTATTTCTGCAGACAATATTAAAGTTGCTGGTGTTTCTGCAAACAATGTTAAAGTTGCCGTTGTTGTAGCCTTTCCAGGATTTTCAAAAGGATCATGTTTTCCTTCTTATATTTCCTGCCTTACAACCTTACCGTCAAAAAGAAAAACCACTCTATATTATTCCCGAACACCCGTTTCTATTATTTTGCTTTTTTCTTCTTCCCACCTTCACCTTAACTTGCTAAGATGTAGATTCCTCCGGATTACAATTTATCAGTCATCTGCCTCAGCGATCGTCCCAACATGAAAAGATGGAAAATAGCCATTAAAAAAATCATTATGGCTCCTTTTCTACCAATGACAGCGTGACTGACATTGTTGGAAATTAAATTCAACCAACTAAGGTTGAATCAATCCAAATTTTATATATATGTATGTGTAAACGTAGTATAAACTATCACTATTAACTTTCATGCAATAAACAGAAAATACTGAAATGTCAATTAATATATAAAAGGAAAACCTTAGAGCAATAAAACAAAACAATTTATAACGTATCGGAGACCGGTAGTTTTATTCAACATTTTTTAATTAAAACAAGAAACAGACATATCAACTGCAACCTACTTTACCCAACAGCTGGTTTTCCACAATTTGGCAACACTATGACTTGCCAGGCCATCAGCTGACTGGCTTCAGAGTTGTAAACCTTCGCGGTTTTTCCTTTTCCGGGCCAGCAACACGGTTCACTTTCCTCTTTATTATCCATTCCAGCTGATAGTTTATCAAAGCGTACTAGGTGCACTAAGTATTGAGCATTTTAATAGTAGTAGCGAAGACGAAGAAAATGAAAATAAAAATAAAATTCTACGTTTAATTAGGAAAACGCTGCGAACTAAGTCAAATCTCTTTGATTTGCCAGACACGAAGTAAGTATTTATATTAAATAGTTGAAGCAAATATAATTCTTAAATATTTAAGTTCGTGCAATACTGGTGCAACGAATAATTTAATGTTATTATTCAGCAAGTGGAAAGCAAACTGATTTCGAAGCGAATTTCTTCGATATCTCTTCAATAAAGTTGGTTACTGCTTTAAGAATATTTGCTAAGGGTGAATGTCAACACGGTGTCGGAAATGATTTTAATCTGGGATTGACAAAATCCACCGTTCGTAAAAGTCTGCAACGTTTTAGAGACCGAGCTGTGTCCAAAGTGGATTTCTTAGATTACATCGAATGAAGAAGCAAAACTATCCTTTTTCGAACATGGTGTAAAAGAAGCGCAAAATATAACAAATCACATGTAAGGCTTAGGACCACGAGGAAAATCTCTCTACAATGGTTTCTATATATATTAGGAAATATGGCTGTATAATTAGCTATAATTGGTCTCTGCTCAAGCAGAATATTATCACGGGGCGGGCACTTAAGATGTGTTATGACTTTATGAAATAGTTTGGATAACAAAACAGTACCACAAAGATGAAGTCTGGGCAGCGCAAGCTGTTTTACCGGACTACATTGCTTTTTGCGCATAAAAGATGGCCAGACCAGTCGTTGTCACTGTGCTGAATTCGCAAATAAAATGTTGCCGCATAAGCTAGCTCTGAGGCATCACAAAGCCCATGGATTTGGATTGAATAACTTGGAGTATAATTGACCCATCGATGAACTTGGATTTGCTGTATTTCGGGAAGAACGGCAAAGAAAGTTTTCCAGCGGTGACAGGTTAGCCGCACAAGGTTTGTGTCCCAGGACGTCCCATCACGCCAAATTTGCTGCATTATAATTTGTTCAGTAATGTTAACTGAAGCTAGCCATCCAACAGGATCGAAGAGCCTCGAAATTACCGAGAGAACTGCTCTTTTTGTTAATAAATGATCTTCTTAAAAAAATTTAAAAAAGAAGTGAAAGGAATCCAACTTAGTATTCCATTGTATTCCAAGAGTTTTGCAGATACTTTTATCATCCAATCTTAGAAAGTTTTGATCATAGAGCTGCGAAGAAGGAAATTCGTTAATCAGATCGACGCAATTTGATGTCCACGTATGTAACCAGAACCCGGAGTATAAGGCATCAGAATTGATGCTGCAATTGTAAAGCAGTCCTAATATCATGGGCTCCAGAAAGGACGTCATCGACGTAGAAGTCGTTTTTGAGAATCTCAGATGCGAGTGGGAAGATATTTTGTACGTCATCGGCTAGTTGCAGCAAGGTACGAATAGCCAGGTATGGTGCACATTTTATACCAAAGGTAACAGTTTTAATACGGCCATCAACTGGATTGCGGAACAAAAGCCTTTGATATGCATAGTGTTCAGGATGAACAAATATTTGGCGGTACATCTTCTTGATGTCAGCGTGGAAGACAAATCGATAAAAGCGCTATCTCAATATTAAAGTGATTAAGTCGACTTGTAACACTGGACCCGTGTATAGTATGTCATTAAGACTGATTTCGTTACTTGAAGGATTTGATGCACTGAAAACCACCCGAACCTTTGTTGTGATGTTATCAGGTTTTATCACTGAGTGGTGTGGAAGATAGTTGGAACATAATGTATGATTTCGAATTATCTTCTCAGAAGAAACTAATTGACTGTACCCCAGGGTTGCATATACCGCAAGAACCTGATTGTATCTCGAATGGAGCTCAGGCTTTTTAATCAAAGTTTGCCTAAATGCTCTGGCAATGCCCAATTCAGCTCATCGGCGCCGAATCGACATATCTGGGTCTTCTTCGTTACTTACTGGCCACTACGGCGACGTACCAATCTTGGCCTGGTTGCTGGCTTAAGATCCCAAATAGTGTACACACACTCAAACTTTTGCATGGTGCCATGAATTGCCTGCACACTGAAGCCATGAGGATGACCGGCCACACTACGAAATTCACGTTGCGTATTTACAACTTAACCGAAATTTCGGTAATATTTTTTAACAATTTCCGCACGTTTGGCAAGCGTAAAACGATGCATGATGAAATGGTAAACTTACTGAATATTTTTACTGCTGGATGTCATTGGGAACAGCTGTTGAAACATAGCAATTGGAAAACTTTCAACTGCATCACAACTAGTCTGGTGATGCTAAGACCTCTTTGCCCTTGCTAGATACGAGTAGGATCCAAAACCGCATCATAAAACTCATAGGTGATGACAATATTACACAGCCATTCGACATCCTCGAACACAGACGAAATGTCTCATGTCTCCCCTTGTTGTATCGCTATTTTCACCATCAGTGCTCCACCGAAATTGCCAGTAGCATTCCACCCCTTCTAACTTTTATCCGTAACACCCGTCTTGTTATGAATGCTCATCAGTATTCCTTTAAGCCCACTTTCGGACGTACTCTGAAATATCGTGATTCGTTCTTAAGCTATACATCTCGCTTATAGAACGCCCTGACGAGCTCTTTATTTTCTAGTCACTATAACTTGCAAACATTTAAAACCAACGCACATCGGTACCTCTCTTTTTCCGCTCCCTAACTTCCCCTCGCCAGCGCTATGTGCAAACATCTTAAGGGTGCATAAAATCCCTTGTGCTCACGCCAATTGTAAATTGTACAATCGTAATTAGCGTTGTTATTATTATTAATTATTATTGTTATTAGCACTAGCAATGGCTCTGCAACATTTTGAGAAATTTTTTTCGGTCTAAGGACAGGATTGTTTAGAATTGCTGGCCTAGTAAGATTATTCGAATTAGCCATATTTAGTTAGTTTTAGTGAATGGTATACAGTAGATAGGTAGTTCTTTCAGTTCTTAGCAAATTATTTTGCAAGGGGAGGACAAATCTTATAATGAATTGTATTTATGTATATTTCAGATTCTTATTTATAATAGAATTGAATATGAT
Source organism: Volucella bombylans (assembly GCA_949129095.1). Lineage (NCBI taxonomy): Eukaryota > Metazoa > Arthropoda > Insecta > Diptera > Syrphidae > Volucella > Volucella bombylans. Next base: position 65,333,721 of record OX422142.1, read on the forward strand.
ATTGTAAAATGTTAGTGTGGGTACAAAGGAGAAAACTTATTTCTTTCAATACAATCGCTTCAATCCAATCGGATATCTCAACCACTTTTACTTTTCTTTATCTTTTACTTAAACCACTTAATCACTCACTTAATTCACACTTCAAATTCATATGATGAACTGAGTTTGTTCTGGGCTAGATGAGCCGAGAATTAATTTTTAATGTTTGGAGAAGAAGTCTCCGAACGCTTAGGAAATAATAAAACATATCTTATTTTTGATTGATCCTTATTTTATGAAGATGTGCAGATAACAATGGTTCTCTTTAGGAGATGTTTTATCGACTTTACTCCCGCCTCCCATAGCCCTCCGAAATGTGGTGACGATGGAGGGTTGAAGTGCCATGATGTACCTTGCGTTGCCAAATTTTGTGCGACTTCAGCTGACCATTCTGCGGATATGAACTTGGCTTCCTTTCTGAGCTCATGGTTGGCTCTCTTAAAATTTGTTCCGCAGTCGCTGAACATGTTGCTGCAGCTTCCTCGTCTTGCGACAAATCTTCTGAATGCTGCGATGAATGCTGCAGCACTTAGGTCGCTAACGAGTTCGATGTGTATGGCCTTCGTGGCCAGACAAACAAACACGGCTATGTATTCCTTTGTCGATCTGTTGCACTTCCCTTTCCATAATTTTATTTCAAATGAGCCAGCGTAGTCGACACCTGTATTTGTGAAGAGTCGGCTAATCCTTACCCGTTCTGCTGGTAGGTTTTCCATTAATTGTAGTTGCATTTGGGCATTGTAGCGATGGCATCGGATACATCCGTGGATCGTTGATTTGACCATTCCTTTCAAGTTTGGAATCCAATAGCTCATTCGAATTTCTGCCATCATCATCTGTTGTCCACCATGCATGGTTCGTTGATGTACGTCGGTTACCACCAACCTAGAAAAGTGATGCCTTTGGGGAACGATGATTGGATGCCGTTGATGAAATCGTAGTACTGAGTTTAGCAATCTGTCACTCACTCTTAACAGTTCCTCTTCATCCAGAAATGGATTCAGATTGCGAATCACACTTTCTTCCGGTATTGCCTTCTTCTGCTGAAGTGCCTTGATCTCTTCTTGGAACATTTCCCTTTGAGCAAGTTTCATAAGTTGATCATGTGCTGATCTTCGTTCATTTGCTGTAAGGGGGGTTGTCTTTAGCATTCTTCGTTGTTTAGGGTTTTTTAAATTGAACAAATAGCGCCGCCATATAGCTATGTTGCACACGAGGCGTTGTAGTGTTGAAAATTTTAGAAAAAATTCATTGTTTAACAGAATGCTGTATGAAGTTATTTGAAAAGGTCTGGTTACTGGTATTTTCAGGTTTCTGCTGAAGAATGATGTGTCAATTTCTTTTCCTTACTTTCCACATTTGTTTCTGGTGGAATTGTTGTTGGAATTTCATCTGCCTTAAACTTGTGGAGAAAATGGGACCCATGCCACCACAACTCGTTACTAATGAGCTCCTCTGGGTTCAATCCGCGGGATCCAATGTCAACTGGGTTGTCCTTGCTGCCTACATGTCTCCACGTTGCCTTGCTTGTTAACCTTTGGATTTCGGTTATTCTGTTGGCTAGAAAAGTGTTCCGCGTGGATGGATTTCCTTTTATCCAAGCTAAGGTGACCATGGAATCCGACCAGGCAAAGGTCTTTGCCTCTTCCAGTTACATAGCGGTGGTGATTTTGTTCAGAAGTCTTGCCAGAAGCACTGCTACGCAAAGTTCTAACCTCGGCAACGATACACATTTTAACGGAGCGACTCTTGTTTTGGATGCTAGCAAGTGTACATGTTCTTTACCGTTTTTTGACACTCGTGCGTATATCACTGCCGCATACGCCTTTTCAGAGGCGTCGCTAAACCCATGGAGCTGCATCTGGGATCCGTTTTCGTAGCCAATCCAACGTGGAATTTCCAAAAGTTCCAGTTTTTTTTAGGTTGTTTCGCAATTTTATCCACTGCCTTTCTATCTCAGGACTTATTGTGGAATCCCACGATAGTTCATTTTTCCACAGTTGCTGCATAATGATGTTGGCCTTGATTATGCATGGCGCTATCTATCCCAACGGATCGAAGAGGCGTGCGATGTCGGCTAACACGGATATTTTAGTGTGATTTTCGACATTGGGTACGTCAATTTTAAAATTAAAGGTATCTTTGGCTGAATGCCATTGGATACCCAACACTTTAATGGCATCCGATGAATCAAATGTTAAAGGAAGATTCACTTCCCTTTCAGTTTTAGGTATCTGAACCAAAAATTTTGATGAATTGCTGGCCCATTTACGCAGAGGAAATAGAGCTGCCATTAACACATCTAGAATATCTCTTTGTAACCTGATGGCCGCTTCTACATTATCCGCCCCGTAGAGCAAATCATCCACATAGAAGCCTTCGAAAATCGCCTTATTAACATGGGGGTACGTTCGCTCGTTATCCATGGCTACCTGATGCAACGTTCGTACTGCGAAATATGATGCTGAAGCAGTACCGAACGTAACCGTATTGAGCGCGAAGGTTTTAATCGGTTTGTCACTTCCAGTTCTCCACACGATAAGCTGATAGTTAGTGTCTTCTGGTGCCATCCATATTTGCCTGTACATCATACTTATGTCTGCGACAAATGCGACCTTGAATTTTCGCCACTGTGCGATGAGGTAAATTATGTCCCTTTGTAGACGTGGTCCTACCATTAGATGATCGTTCAGCGATTTTCCGTTCGATGTCGTAGATGAGGCGTCGAAGACTACCCGCAGCTTTGTGGTGGTACTTAAGTTTTTGAATACTGCATGGTGAGGTAGGAAATAGTACTCTTCTGTCGTCTCGAAATCAGTTTTAACTTCCCTCATGTGCGCCAAGGCGACGTATTCGTCGATGCACTTGGTGTACTCTTCCTTTAGTTTGCTATTTCCCTCTAGCCTTCTTTCTATTTGGAAAAGTCGTGCCATTGCTTTTCTCTTGGAGTTTCCCATCTTTGGCCGCTCATTTTCCTGAAACGGAAGCCGCACTTCGTATCTCCCATCGGTCCTGCGCCTTGTTGTTTTTCTGAAGTGTAGTTGACACCTCTCCTCTTCTTGGGTTAATTTCCGCTCTTCCAGGTTTTCCTCGATTTCCCAAAATTGACTGAGTTGTTTCTCGAGTGTAATATGGTGATTCTTTACTCTTACTGTTTTGAATTGCGGATCACCTTTAGTCGCCCTGTCAATTTCCATCCAAACTCTGTATTTTGTGCTATTGGAGATCCATTCTGACTCTTAATTAACCCACCTAGGATAATCGATGCGTATAAGTTGGCACCTATGAGAAGATCAACCTTTCCAGGGTAATTGTATGAGGGATCAGCTAAACAAAGTTTCGAAAGATGACTTCAAGAAGAAGTTTGAAACCTTTGGGTTGGTAACATCGAAGTCAATTTTGGTAAAACAAACGCCCCAACATTGAGACAAAATGAGGGATTGGTAAAAGAAAACATTTTAAATTCGACCTGACTATTTGCAGTAAATGTTGACGCTTCTCCTAATACTGTCACACTTGCTTCCGCCCGCTGCTTCTTTAAGTTCAGCACCTGTGCGACATTTTCTCTAATAAAAGTTGCCTCTGATCCTGAGTCTATTAAGGCTCTCAAGACATGTTGCTCCCCGCTGGCAGAAAAAACCTTGACTAAAGCGGTAGCTAGTAGCACTTGTGATTGCATTTGATTGAAATGCGAATTTAGAGCTTGAATTTGGGAAGATGAAGGCCCTGTTTGCCCACTGTGCCAGTTGGATTGTATTGGTCAATTCGTATTTAGGATGAAGTTGCTGTCGCATTGCCCGTGAAGAGGATTTGGTTGATTCGCATTTTGAATCAGGTGATTATTGTAGTTCTGGTTGTATTGCCCTTGTAAATAACCCATTTGATGAATGGATTTTTACCTGTTATTGGGATGGTGGTGCCCATATTGTGTATCTGAATGCAACATGGTGTGGTGTTTATTTTCACATTTTTGATATCTGTATCTGGTCGTATCCGAGACAGTTGGTGCAAGTTGAGCTCCTCTTTACTACCCCTTGTCGTTCTTTAACGGTTATTCTAAGAAATTTCTTACAATGCCGAATTTCGTGGGAGGTCTTGCACACTCGGCAGAGAAATTTCTTTCTTTCACGTGAGGACGTTACGTGGTAAGCCGTAGGCGCGGCCTTTCGTGATGAATTGGCCCCCGTGTTTGACTCCATGATATTTTCCAAGGAGCCGAATCTAGCTTCAATGAAGCTAGCAAATGACTTCAACTCCGGAAGAATTTTAGAAGCACCTAATTTCTCTTCCCAGGCCATTTGTGTCTGAAGAGGAAGTTTATTATAAATGACATAAATCAAAATAGAATCCCAAGTTTCAACCGGTATCCCTTGATTTGAGGGTGCAAGAATACGTTCATTGGTCGTATCGTCGTGGTCGCAGTGACCTAAGTGATTCCGCAGATTCATGAGTGATTCTTTGTTGCTCCATTAAAATTCTGAGCTTTGTGTTCACAAGCTTACGCTTGTTATGATAGCGCTCTTTTAATATACCCCACGCAGATGCATACGTTTTCTTGTCGAACTGTAGGTTAGAAATAAGATCCGCAGCTTTCCCACAGACATGAGTTTTGAGATATTGTAGCTTTTGAATCTCAGACAGCTCAACGTTTTGATCAATCATGCTTTCGAATAAGCTGAAAAATTCCCACCATTCTTCTTGTTTGCCGCAGAATGGCTTTATTTGAACAGGTGGAAGACGGATATCAAACACCGATGTGCGACAAGTGGCGTTTAGCCGAGAAACATCCAGATGGTCACTGCTTTTCTCTGTGAATTTATCCATTTCATCGCTTAGCATGCCCACAAACGCGAAATAAACCCGTTTTATTTTGGAAAACGTCTCTACTTCCTAATATTTGTCCCTAAATGGATCAGACACTCTTCCGACGATTGAATCGTGGTCCTTCTTGGCTCGTTTAAAGCCTTCTTCGATTTCGGCTAAACATGCACTCACATACCGCGATTCAAATTCTTTTTTAAAATCATCAAAATCCGTTTCGAGCTCTTTTAAAAAAGGTCTTGCTTTTCAATATATTTCGCGATTTTTGCCATTTTGTTAAAATGTATTTGGTTTTTGTAAGGTTAATATGCTATCACAATCACACACTGATATGGGCTTTAAGATCTCTGATATGGACTTTAAATTTTGATATGGGCTTTAAAATTGTATTTATGTGTACATAAAGTACAGTAAAATTTCTTTAAAATATTTTATTGTTTTTAAATATTTTACAAAAAGGCAAGTTGTTGGCGGTCGCAGATAACAGTTGAGCTCCTTAAAGCTGTTGTTCTTTGTTGTTCTGCACCGTTGGCAAGGAATAGTTGAGCTCCTTACTGTTGTTGTTAATCCACCGTTCTGCACCATTCAATTGTCTGCACCGTTGGCACCGTTCAATATAGCTGGAGATGTGTTCCTTGAACTGTTTCTGTACGGATCTGGGATTAAAATACCCCTACACTATCCGTAAATCCTGTTGGTCGATGGGTACTGTGGCCGATTGACTGTCCATCGTTGATCGGATATGATTTTTATTGGCTTGATGACCAACTACACTCCTCCCACAGTACACTTTTATATTCGTTTAATGTTTGATTAAACTTTTAAGGACTAAGCACTTGTTCTTTTTTTTAAATACTAACGGCTTCGAAGGACCATGTTCTGGGCTAGATGAGCCGAGAATTAATTTTTAATGTTTGGAGAAGAAGTCTCAGAACGCTTAGGAAATAATAAAACACGTCTTATTTTTGATCGATCTTTATTTTATGAAGATCTGAATTTAACTGTGTCAATCTGCTCTACGCACTAACCTCGTAATCTCTGTACCTTGTAAAACAGCTGGTTTTTCTTTACATTGGTACGTATATGGTCATTGACCCTGCCTTGCATTTATGTACCATACTGTTTATTTATAATGCACTAATATTACTACATTTGTTAACAATGACCCCTACTTTACATTGTGAGAACGGGATCGCTCTATCGCTGATTGCTCTGTTACTTCATGTGTTGACAGTACTCCCATTTGATTGAAGGTGGTTGGAGTGACCCTTTCCCAGTCCCTTGTGGATTTAGCGTAGGTGTGAGTGAGTCGGCATGTTCTTTGACCTGCTACCTGTCATTCTTGTGACCATTCAGCAGATCATTTGGTGGTTTGTGATATTTGTTTGCGTTGCAGGATATTTAGTGGCGGCGCGTATACTTCGTTCGCGCTGCAGCAACCAAATGCCATATCCAAGGAAAGAAGTGGAAGTACGTGCTGACAACCCAGGATGACGTTTGAGTTGGGGTGCAAAACAGTGATGTAAATATTGTTGGGAACCAACAGAGTTGCATATTTTGGGATGCTGGTATTTATACTCCCTGACATATATCGAGAACAATTCGTGCTATGAACATATAGATAGATGACGCTGCTCACATTTAAATGGATATTACACTGCTTGCTTCCTAAAGTTTTTCGTCTTCGATCCGTTAAAATGACACATTCTATCCAAATGGACCACCTTCAATTTTCCTCGATCCGCACGCTAGTTACGGTAGACAACGTTATTAATGCGTGTTATCACCTTATACGGACCTTCCCAATCATGTTGCAATTTTGGTGATTTTCCTTTCACAAATTCTCGACATCTTGTTTAGCGCTTAGCCAATAGAAATGTTCCCTTACCTTTTCCAACGTCTTGTTTATTCTCAAATGGCCTCCTGAAATGCCGTCATGTATTTCACGGAGTACTTGTCTGATTCTGGACCGCAGCGCGATTATCTGCATATGAGATGTTGTTCCATCTGCACTTTTCCACTTTCTCTTCAGCAAATCATCAGTGTCCAACATGAATTCAGAGTTTAGTAGAAGTCCGTAGAAGTACTTATGGAAATGCTTCGTAGTCAGAATTAAAGCTCATACCGAGTTACGCAGCAGTTTATTTCAGGTCTGGGGAGTCCCTTGTTTTGATATGCGTCCACATTTCCTTAACCAACGGGAACTTGTGTGATCACAGCTCCGACCCAAACATTGCTATCGTCTGTATCCACGATGAACATTTTTCGGGATGTAGGGTAACCCAAGATGGGAGAATTGCATATCTGACGCTTCAGTTCACGGCTTCTATTTTGTCAGGATCAATCCATATTCCTTTCGATGATATAATGTGACCTAGCTATTTTACTTCCGACGGAACAAGGCACACTTTTCTGGGTTCAGCTTTAAATGAGCACTTCGTAGCTTCTCAAACACTTCTTTTAGATTTTCGCGATGCTCCTCGAACATCTTGACTATTACAATAACGTCGTCAAAATACACTGGGCAGGTTTTCCACGTGAGTCCTTGTAATATTCGTTCCATCGTCGCTCAAAGGCGGCCGAAGCGTGAAATACGTAATGTTACGTTGAGCCGTTTAAGAAAAAAGAAATAAAACACACCGTACTCTTAAGAGGAATAATGTTGTTTATTCAATTATCGAAAATAGACTAAATTAAAACTTCTTAAGCGAAACTTCGCTTACCTTCAAATTATTTCTCAATGCAAACTGTGCATTATCGGTAAAATGTTGTTGAACGGAAGTTGCGAAATTGCATATCATACAATATATGAACATTGAAAGTTGCGGAATTGCATTTCATACAATATATTAAGTAGGGCAATGTTGTTTACCGGAGGAAAACAGGAAATGATTACTATGCAGTAGATGGAGAGGTTAAAGGGAATCGAACTGTGGTCAATAATCTACTTTATGGGGAATACTTTAAGTATTCCCCATAAAGTAGATTATTGACCACAGGAAAACAGGAAATGATTACTATGCAGTAGATGGATGCACTTTAAGTATTCCCCATAAAGTAGATTATTGACCACAGTTCGATTCCCTTTAACCTCTCCATCTACTGCATAGTAATCATTTCCTGTTTTCCTCCGGTAAACAACATTGCCCTACTTAATATATTGTATGAAATGCAATTCCGCAACTTTCAATGTTCATATATTGTATGATATGCAATTTCGCAACTTCCGTTCAACAACATTTTACCGATAATGCACAGTTTGCATTGAGAAATAATTTGAAGGTAAGCGAAGTTTCGCTTAAGAAGTTTTAATTTAGTCTATTTTCGATAATTGAATAAACAACATTATTCCTCTTAAGAGTACGGTGTGTTTTATTTCTTTTTTCTTAAACGGCTCAACGTAACATTACGTATTTCACGCTTCGGCCGCCTTTGAGCGACGATGGAACGAATATTACAAGGACTCACGTGGAAAACCTGCCCAGTGTATTTTGACGACGTTATTGTAATAGTCAAGATGTTCGAGGAGCATCGCGAAAATCTAAAAGAAGTGTTTGAGAAGCTACGAAGTGCTCATTTAAAGCTGAACCCAGAAAAGTGTGCCTTGTTCCGTCGGAAGTAAAATAGCTAGGTCACATTATATCATCGAAAGGAATATGGATTGATCCTGACAAAATAGAAGCCGTGAACTGAAGCGTCAGATATGCAATTCTCCCATCTTGGGTTACCCTACATCCCGAAAAATGTTCATCGTGGATACAGACGATAGCAATGTTTGGGTCGGAGCTGTGATCACACAAGTTCCCGTTGGTTAAGGAAATGTGGACGCATATCAAAACAAGGGACTCCCCAGACCTGAAATAAACTGCTGCGTAACTCGGTATGAGCTTTAATTCTGACTACGAAGCATTTCCATAAGTACTTCTACGGACTTCTACTAAACTCTGAATTCATGTTGGACACTGATGATTTGCTGAAGAGAAAGTGGAAAAGTGCAGATGGAACAACATCTCATATGCAGATAATCGCGCTGCGGTCCAGAATCAGACAAGTACTCCGTGAAATACATGACGGCATTTCAGGAGGCCATTTGAGAATAAACAAGACGTTGGAAAAGGTAAGGGAACATTTCTATTGGCTAAGCGCTAAACAAGATGTCGAGAATTTGTGAAAGGAAAATCACCAAAATTGCAACATGATTGGGAAGGTCCGTATAAGGTGATAACACGCATTAATAACGTTGTCTACCGTAACTAGCGTGCGGATCGAGGAAAATTGAAGGTGGTCCATTTGGATAGAATGTGTCATTTTAACGGATCGAAGACGAAAAACTTTAGGAAGCAAGCAGTGTAATATCCATTTAAATGTGAGCAGCGTCATCTATCTATATGTTCATAGCACGAATTGTTCTCGATATATGTCAGGGAGTATAAATACCAGCATCCCAAAATATGCAACTCTGTTGGTTCCCAACAATATTTACATCACTGTTTTGCACCCCAACTCAAACGTCATCCTGGGTTGTCAGCACGTACTTCCACTTCTTTCCTTGGATATGGCACTTGGTTGCTGCAGCGCGAACGAAGTATACGCGCCGCCACTAAATATCCTGCAACGCAAACAAATATCACAAACCACCAAATGATCTGCTGAATGGTCACAAGAATGACAGGTAGCAGGTCAAAGAACATGCCGACTCACTCACACCTACGCTAAATCCACAAGGGACTGGGAAAGGGTCACTCCAACCACCTTCAATCAAATGGGAGTACTGTCAACACATGAAGTAACAGAGCAATCAGCGATAGAGCGATCCCGTTCTCACAATGTAAAGTAGGGGTCATTGTTAACAAATGTAGTAATATTAGTGCATTATAAATAAACAGTATGGTACATAAATGCAAGGCAGGGTCAATGACCATATACGTACCAATGTAAAGAAAAACCAGCTGTTTTACAAGGTACAGAGATTACGAGGTTAGTGCGTAGAGCAGATTGACACAGTTAAATTCAGATCTTCATAAAATAAAGATCGATCAAAAATAAGACGTGTTTTATTATTTCCTAAGCGTTCTGAGACTTCTTCTCCAAACATTAAAAATTAATTCTCGGCTCATCTAGCCCAGAACATGGTCCTTCGAAGCCGTTAGTATTTAAAAAAAAGAACAAGTGCTTAGTCCTTAAAAGTTTAATCAAACATTAAACGAATATAAAAGTGTACTGTGGGAGGAGTGTAGTTGGTCATCAAGCCAATAAAAATCATATCCGATCAACGATGGACAGTCAATCGGCCACAGTACCCATCGACCAACAGGATTTACGGATAGTGTAGGGGTATTTTAATCCCAGATCCGTACAGAAACAGTTCAAGGAACACATCTCCAGCTATATTGAACGGTGCCAACGGTGCAGACAATTGAATGGTGCAGAACGGTGGATTAACAACAACAGTAAGGAGCTCAACTATTCCTTGCCAACGGTGCAGAACAACAAAGAACAACAGCTTTAAGGAGCTCAACTGTTATCTGCGACCGCCAACAACTTGCCTTTTTGTAAAATATTTAAAAACAATAAAATATTTTAAAGAAATTTTACTGTACTTTATGTACACATAAATACAATTTTAAAGCCCATATCAAAATTTAAAGTCCATATCAGAGATCTTAAAGCCCATATCAGTGTGTGATTGTGATAGCATATTAACCTTACAAAAACCAAATACATTTTAACAAAATGGCAAAAATCGCGAAATATATTGAAAAGCAAGACCTTTTTTAAAAGAGCTCGAAACGGATTTTGATGATTTTAAAAAAGAATTTGAATCGCGGTATGTGAGTGCATGTTTAGCCGAAATCGAAGAAGGCTTTAAACGAGCCAAGAAGGACCACGATTCAATCGTCGGAAGAGTGTCTGATCCATTTAGGGACAAATATTAGGAAGTAGAGACGTTTTCCAAAATAAAACGGGTTTATTTCGCGTTTGTGGGCATGCTAAGCGATGAAATGGATAAATTCACAGAGAAAAGCAGTGACCATCTGGATGTTTCTCGGCTAAACGCCACTTGTCGCACATCGGTGTTTGATATCCGTCTTCCACCTGTTCAAATAAAGCCATTCTGCGGCAAACAAGAAGAATGGTGGGAATTTTTCAGCTTATTCGAAAGCATGATTGATCAAAACGTTGAGCTGTCTGAGATTCAAAAGCTACAATATCTCAAAACTCATGTCTGTGGGAAAGCTGCGGATCTTATTTCTAACCTACAGTTCGACAAGAAAACGTATGCATCTGCGTGGGGTATATTAAAAGAGCGCTATCATAACAAGCGTAAGCTTGTGAACACAAAGCTCAGAATTTTAATGGAGCAACAAAGAATCACTCATGAATCTGCGGAATCACTTAGGTCACTGCGACCACGACGATACGACCAATGAACGTATTCTTGCACCCTCAAATCAAGGGATACCGGTTGAAACTTGGGATTCTATTTTGATTTATGTCATTTATAATAAACTTCCTCTTCAGACACAAATGGCCTGGGAAGAGAAATTAGGTGCTTCTAAAATTCTTCCGGAGTTGAAGTCATTTGCTAGCTTCATTGAAGCTAGATTCGGCTCCTTGGAAAATATCATGGAGTCAAACACGGGGGCCAATTCATCACGAAAGGCCGCGCCTACGGCTTACCACGTAACGTCCTCACGTGAAAGAAAGAAATTTCTCTGCCGAGTGTGCAAGAGGAGCCAAGTAAAGAGGAGCTCAACTTGCACCAACTGTCTCGGATACGACCAGATACAGATATCAAGGAAATGATTACTATGCAGTAGATGGAGAGGTTAAAGGGAATCGAACTGTGGTCAATAATCTACTTTATGGGGAATACTTAAAGTATTCCGGATGTGTGGGTTCAGGTTGCGTCCAGGACGTAACACGTGCGGACGGCATCACTGTAAACTGCCATCTACCTGCCAGTACCCGCTCTTCAAGTCAAGAGTTGAAAACCATTTCGCTCCAGAAAGCGTATCCAAAGTGTTTTCGATTCTCGAAAATGGGTAGCTGTCCTTTTTAATTACATCGGTAGTCTACACAAAACTTCCTGCTGCTGTCTTTCTTCTTCACGAGGATCACTGGAGATGCCCACGGACTCTGCAATTCTTCAATCAATCCCTCAATTTTCATCTTCGACAACATTTCGGCAACTTCGGTTTGATTTGTCAATGGAAGACGCCTTACAGGTTGACGGATTGGTCGGGCGTCTCGGGTGTCAATGTGGTGTTGAACAAGTTGTGTACATTCATATTCTGCCACTTGTTTAGCAGATATATCAACGTACTCAACGATTATTTTTTCGCTGCTCTTAGACCAACAGCCCACGACAATTTTTGGGATTGAAGGTATAACCAAAAATTATTTATGTTATTATTAAGTCCGTAAATAAATGAAGTCTGGCAGCAACCTCGGGCAGAGGTTAATAATATAATATAATATGCCAAAAATGCGTTTTTTTTCTAATTCTAAATCATAAGTATAACCACTTTAAAGTATCATTAAACGATAGAACTGGGTGCTCTGAGTACAAAAATATGGGTCCCAGACGATTTACATGGGGCAAACCTCTGCCAGACGTACTAATAGTATACTAAAAACAATAGGTACATACATAGTGATGTAAAGAGTTTTCCAATAGGGACTTGACAACTTTGAATTTAATTTGTGAACGCACTCCTTCACTAATCATCAAACTTTTTACTTAAAATTTATTTTCTTAGTTCTAGTATTAAGTAATGTTAAAATGAATATAAAAATAGACTGTAAGATTCGTCGAAAGACATAGTTTAAGTGTTAGGTTTAGCTTAGAGCGCCCGCATGGGGCCAGTAAGTTAGTATAAGATAATTTTAAGTTATTTAAGCTAATTTTTAAGCATTTTTTTGTCTAGCATGTAAGAGTAAATTAATTAGTAAATAAAATTGCATTTAAACTGAACTGAACTAATCATCAAACTGTCACTGTCAATTTATTCAGTAAACTCAACATTTTCATCATGGTAAAGTACACGAACGAGCAACGTCTGCAAATTATAAAAATTTTCTACCGAAATTCGGAGTCGGTGACTGTAACTTTAAGAGCGTTAACTCCAATTTTCGGTCGTAATTCTCGCCCTAGTAGACAGGCAATAACAAGTTTAGTGCAAAAATTTGAGTCTGCCTATTCGTTGTGTGATGTTGCTGTGTCAGTGAGACAACGGGTTGGTCGAAGTGTTGATAATATCGCTGCCGTTGAGGCGTCAGTAGCAAACGATAAAAATCAGTCAATTCCACGGCGTTCTCAAGAATTGGGCATCGCTCAGAACACATTATGGCATATATTGCGTAAGGATCTTGGTTTACACCCATACAAGATCAAGCTGACTTAAGAATTGAAGCCGATGGACTATTTGAAGCGACGTACGTTCTCCGATTGGGTTATGGAGAAGATGCGCCAAGATGATTAATTTCATCGCAAAATCATATTCAGTGACAGGGTTCATTTTTGGCTCAATGGGTTACTGGCCCGACGTGGGTTATTGGTCGGGTGAAAATCCGCATGTGCTTCATGAATCACCACTTCATCCACAAAAAATAACTGTTTGGTGCGGTTTGCATGCCGGCGGCGTTATTGGGCCATATTTTTTCGTCGACGAAAATGGACTTGGACGACATGTTGTTTCAACAGGATGATGCAACAAGCCACACAGCACACGCTACAATCGATTTATTGAAGAGTAAGTATGGTTAGCGTGTTATCTCAAGAAATGGGCCAGTCGATTGGCCGCCTCGTTCGTACGATTTAACGCCGCTTGACGATTTTGTGTGGGGCTACGTTAAGTCATTGGTTTATACCAACACGCCAACGACGTTGGAAGAGCTCAGAGCCAACATTGAACGCAAAATAGCGGCCTTTTCGGCCGAAATGTGTGGCCGAGTCGTTGAAAATTGGGTCCATCGAATCGACCGCTGCAAATGTACTTATGCCAAGAAATATTTCATTCTTAACAAACGGTAAATACGTAAAACCATATGTTTGGGTATGGAGTATCCCCGGCTGGTTGCTCGTTGTTGTAGAGGTATTGAACCAGATAAAAAAAAGAGTCGAAGATATGCTATTGGAGCGACATCTAAATTTTGCATCTAGATAAACTACAATAATTTCTACAGCTCTGTTCAATTGCATTTTGACCTGAACATTGCCGGCCGCCTTGCAGCCTTGGCTGCAAAACGGTATAATTTTTAAAAGTTACGGTTAATGTTAAAATAGTAAAGTAATTAAAGTTTCGGTAAACCACCCTTAACAAAATTGCATTAACATTTTTTAAAAGTTAACAATAATTAAATAAGTATATTACCCAGTCTGTCCGACAGCTGAATTTGCGTTGCAGCAATCCGCATTGGTTCAATACCCGTAGAAATGCAGGTGTTTATATTAAATTATCCAAAATGATCGAGGGAAAATTGAGAGAAATTTAACAAACAGCTGGTTGAACTGACACTTCACACTAACACTGATACATTGTTCTTATTTCTTTCTCCTTCCAAATATTTCGTTTACAATCCCACATTTTAAATACACAACTGTTTATCTGCCCGATAATGGAAGAATACATTCTTTTTATTTCTTTGTCTATCCAAATATTTCGTTTGCAACCCCATATTTTATACGAGTATACATAACTAATACCTGCCCGATGATGAAAGAATGCGATTTGAAAAAGTTTATACGATATTGCAAAGCGGTTTCAATGCATTTTCAATGCAATTTATAAGCAGGAATGAACGTATGCGTGTTGAATATGCGGTTTGAAGTGGTGTTTATTCGAGCGTATTTAACCAATGCGGATTGCTTCAACTGTCGGATAAACTGGGAATCTGACTAAGAAAAATACAATATTTAGCGAACAATACTACTTCATATAGATACGTGCAATGTAAGTATCTACGTTACGTCTAGTTAAATAAGTAAATAGTGAGATTGCTGAATTGATCTCTGCGAAGTTGGAAACTCTTGTTTATGTTTGAGGTAAAATGCAAAGCTTGGCTATTGGTCACGTTATCACACCATTTTGAGTTCTAATATCTGCAACGCGAATACGATTATCAGATCAAGACGCCATTAATTTGCGAAAAGATTCTCATCTTTAATGACAACCAAGTCGTCAAAAGACATATTTCTCTGAGGATGCTTCCATTTGTATCTCTTATTCAGTTCCTTGATATATTCATCCTTCCATCGGCGACAAAATTGATGATACAAAATCTTAACCCTTTCCCATCGTTGAACATAACTTAGGGATTTAGGTTATAGACGAGCTAACAGAGGGCCACCGCGAAGAAAGTGACCTGGGGTCAGTGGAGGAATGTCAGATGCATTTTCAGATATGAGAGAAATTGGTCGAGAGTTAAGACAACTTTCGATTTTTGAAAGAAGAGTGGAGAACTCTTCGAAAGTAAGTTTATGAGTTCCAGCTATCATTCTAAAATGAAGCTTAAAGCTCTTAACTCCAGCCTCCCAAAGAACGCCCATATGTGGTGCACCTGGTGGAATGAATTTCCATTCAAGGTTATAATCTTTGTATCTTTCAGATATATCCTTGGAGAAAGTTGCCAGAAATTGCTCAAAATCTTTAGAAATTACTTTACTGGCTCCTCCTAAATTACTGCCATTATCAGAAAATAGTGTTTTAGGCATTCCCCGTCGGGCGACGAATCTACTTAAGGCTGCTAAAAAGCATTGGGTAGTCAAATCACTCGTTGCCTCCAAATATATTGCCTTAGTGGCGAAGCATACGAAAAGACAGACGTATCCTTTAAAGATCCGATAGTTTCTCCCTGAAAAGCTTTTTATTGCAAATGGGCCAGCAAAATCTAGACCAGTGGTAGTAAATGGGGAATAAATACGGGTTCTTTCAATTGGTAAAGCCCCCATGATCTGAGTTTAAACCTTCCTTTTGTGGATGAAGCATGTCTTACACAAGCTAATGCATTTCTTTACCAAGTTTTTAACTTTTGGTATCCAAAACTCGCACCTAATCAGACGAATTACCAATTGGTTTCCACCATGGATCGATATTTCATGAATGAATTTTACAAGTAAAGTTGATATATTCGCTTGGTAAGGAAGGAGAATCGGGTATCTTTCGTTGTAAGAGAGAATTGAATTGAAGAGTCTTCCGTCAGAACAAAGGATTTGTTTCGGATCCATAACTGAGCTGAGGTTATTCAAATGACTTTTTTTTTAGATAGGCTCACTCTTCGAAAGAGCTAGATATTCGTCTCGAAAATAAAACGCTTGAGTCAAACGAATAACTCTGTATTTAGTATTGTCTATTTCTTCTGCAGATATTAGTTTTGGACGAATAGGAAAATTGGTGTCTAAAACGAGGATGGGTTCTGTTGGGATGTGTAGGGTTTTTTTTGGGTTACTGTGTGGGGTTAATCGGATAGAAAAAAATGCGGTTTAATGAAACATGTCTTTTCGCTTCGAGGGTTACAGCAAAGAGAGATTTTATTAGTCTTTTCCGGAAATTTATATTTACCTTTACAAACTGTCATACTAAATGTACTAAATAATATATTTACACTTCGTTACGTTACGTTTTCCTTGTTACATTAAATTAAATTTCAAATTAATTTATCTTACTTTTAACATAAATTACAATCTTAATACAAATAAAATAATTATTTTAACTAAAAATATATGTATATTAGTTATACACTTTGTTCACGAACATGCTCCCGCCCGGTGGACGAATTTCGTCCGCAAGTGTCCTCGCTCTTGTACCTTACTGTACCTCTTTTGACATAAAAGTTGTGTGTTGTGTGAGTGTGTTGACTAGACATGTAAAATGAGACAAAATCTTGTAATTAATAATTTGAAACATTTCATGTAGGTGACAAGGACGACGATATAACAAACGAGCAACAATAGCCTAGTGCAATAGTGCAATTTGTTTTGATCATTGACCAAAACTGGGTCAAATCGCGTCGGAAGTGATTTTCGGTTTTGTTTAGTTTTGTTCAGTTTCTGTTATCCATTATTTAGCCCTTTTTTGTATTAATAAAAAGGTAAGTGTTTTTAATTTATTTATCTTCGTTTGCTCCCCTTACACCCGAAATTCGATTTCATTTTGAGTTGTGTACACCGGCGCAAGTACACGTGCGTGTGTACATGTTGATGTACATCGATTGGTTTTGGTTTCGCGAAAGTGATATTCGAGTGCAGTGCAAACAAAATAAAGGAAAAAAAAAGAATTGGGAAAATAAAAAAAAATTAAAAAGTTCATTAAAATTATTTTCCCAACAAATTCGGTACAATTTGTGGTGTTATATTGTACGATAGCTGTTTTCCGCGTACGCAATTTTTGGTTGTGCAGTGCGATGCTGTGCGACGAAATTTTCGCGAACGGTTAGTGTTTTGATGAAGGCCGAATTAGCCTTCTTAGTGTGTGTGTGGTGTTTACGTTTTCAAGTAAAACCATGAATCCGCCTTCCTTTGAATTGTTGTTGCAATTCATCTTCAGTAAGTTTTTTTTTAACATATTCATTTTTTGTTATTTACATATTTATTATTGTAAAATGTTTGTGTGGGTACAAATGATAGAACTTATTCTTTTCAATACAAATCCCTTTATTCAGTACAGTTACATTTCACTATTTAATTGTTTCTCTCAGTACAATAGATTTCTCAACCGCTTATACTTTTCTTATCTTTTACTTAAACCACTTAATCACTTCTCCTAATTAACACTTCAGATTTCACTTTAGAACTGATTTGCATACCTTGGGGATGCTGGTATTTATACTCGAATGACATACTTCGAGAACAATCCACGCCATCCAGCAATTGGCTAGAAAATTCGATTCCACTCTCCAGTCGAGACTTTGTTATTCCAGTATCGACATTTTCTGCTCTGTGAATCTAGATGTCGCTGCTCACATTTAAGTGCTTATCACATTATTATTATTTGTTTCCTTTGTTTATGATAGTTTAAGTTATTTATTTTTACATTTGAGTAATAAATGTTAAAGTGTTGTGTTGTGTTGAGTGGACAACGTTGAGTGTTAAGTGCCGTTGGGGTTTTGATTCTCCAATTCCCGTCGGTATTTTGGAACTCTGCAACGTTGTCTGGTATGAATGATGTATTTTCTGTGGATAACGTTGAGTGTTCACTAAGAAGCTTCAAATTCCGTCGGGGTTTTGATTCTCCAATTCCCGTCGGCATTTTTGAGTTTTGGAACTCCACAGCGTTGTCCGGAATGATTGATTTTGTGTGATTTAGGGCGGACTGTATGTGTGTTGTGTTGTGAAGGGAATCTAGGAAGTAATTATTATTAATTTGTAATTATTTGTGTCTCTTTAATATAATAAATTGCTGTTAAAAGAAAATAAATGCTTTTAATTTTCAAATGAATTTATTTAAAGTGTGTGTCTTATAAATTTTGTGTTGTGTTATTTAAAATGTTGTGTTGTGTTGTATTTTTCTTTCCTATTAAGTTCTCCGGTTTTGTTTCGTACGGTAACCACTTGAGCAAGTCCGTCTTTGCTTTCCGGGATGTGTGTCGAAATCCGCTGGAGTCGCCATTGCGGTAGCGGTAGTCTTTCACCCTTGAAAATGACTGAGTCTTCTCTTATTGGTCCCGGCTTCCGTCTTGTCCACTTCCGGCGCTGTCTCGTCCTGGGCAGATATTTTTCGCTCCACTTTTCCACGGCAGTGTCTTCTTGACAAATTTCGAAAAGTCTTGTGCTGATTGCGTCTACCTTTAGTGGACCTCTGTTTCTTTTTCTAGCTTGTGCCGGCAGTTTTGAACAAAACGTTTGTAGTATACAAAATTACGACGAAGCTTCGTGGCTCTGTTTGACTTTTTGAACACCGCATGCTGATCAATGAAAAAGTGGTGTGGTATACCCAGTAATGTATTCCTTTTGTCAACCTCTGGCATCTGACGAAGCTCCTTGCATTCCTGTAAACACTTGGAAAGCTCCTTGTGCTGTGTGGGGTTTTTCTGGAACCTTCCTTGCAGTTGATGAAACCTACGTAAGGCACCTAACTTCGGACGCTGTCTCGTCCTGGGCAGATATTTTTCGCTCCACTTTTCCACGGCAGTGTCTTCTTGACGAATTTCGAAAAGTCTTGTGCCGATTGCGTCTACCTTTAGTGGACCTCTGTTTCTTTTTCCAGCTTGTGCCCGGCAGTTTTGAACAAAACGTTTGTAGTATACAAAATTGCGACGAAGCTTTGTGGCTTTGTTTGACTTTTTGAATACCGCATGCTGATGAATGAAAAAGTGGTGTGGTGTATCCACTAATGTATTCCTTTTGTCAACCTCTGGCATCTGACGAAGCTCCTTGCATTCCTGTAAACACTTGGAAAGCTCCTTGTGCTGTGTGGGGTTTTTCTGGAACCTTCCTTGCAGTTGATGAAACCTACGTAAGGCACCTAACTTCGAGGCACCAAACCCAGGCTTACATTTCGGTTTATTGAATACTACATGGTGAGGAGTAAAGAAGTGGTGTGGTGTATCCAGTATGGTATTCGTTTCGTCAACCTCTGCCATATGTTGAAGCTCCTTATTTTCGTTTAAGCACTTAGAGTACTCCTTGTGTAGTGTGGGGGTTTCCTGGAATCTTCCTTCTAGTTGATGAAACCTACGTAAGGCACCTAACCTCGAGGCACCAAACCCAGGCTTACATCCGTCTTTAAATGGCTGCGATACCTCATATCGACCATCACGCGATCTCGTTATTGTGTTGACATTATTATTTTCAGATGTTTTCTCTTCCGCAGTTTCCTTAGTGTTGAAAGGCAACTCCTCCAGTTCCCAGGACCTTTCCTGTTGAGTGTCGTTATCGAGAACCTGTAAGAAGCTATGGACAGATTCTTTATTTTGTGAAATAACCTTCCCAAGGATAAGCCAACCTAACTCTGATTCCTGTGCGATTGGCGATCTTTCATCATCACCGCGTATAATGGATCTTAGAAAAAATTCAGAGTAAACGTCGGCTCCCTGGAGAATATCAACAGTCGCAGGCTTATCAAATTGTGGATCAGCTAACTTCAAGCCCTGAATATGTTCCCAGTTTTGCAGAGCTAGAGGCTTGGACGGCAACTGACCAGTCAGCGATTTGAACACATAGGCTGGGGTATTTGTCTCGAAAGGTGTTACCAGAGCCCCAAAGGTAACAGTTACATACCACTTACATGAACCACTGCTAACTTTTCCCAATCCAGATACCTGAATGAGTTCGTCGCTGATGAAGCCCTAATAACTGGACAGCGGATTCAGTAATGAACGTTGCTTCCGATCCAGTATCAACTAACGCCCTAAGATGCAAATATTTTCCATTTGAAGACCTGACTCGAACAACTGCTGTTGCCAGAAGATGGCTGATGTACTTTATATCTTAAATTTATATCTTATATGTGGCAATACTGTGAAATTGAACGAAAGATTGAACGAAAGAGAAAGAACGAAGAGTGTTGGAGGCATTGTCAATCGAGCATTCATATCGGTCGGTCGGTTTCGGCATTTTGTAATAAATAAGAGAAAATACTTTTTTTGCGTTTTTATTCATGTCTACGCCCTATAAACTCAGAAGTGGGATTCGGGACATACAAATAAAAAAACAAAACATCACAATGTGCGTAGACGAAAATTTAAACGGGTTATCAACGGCGCAACTAAAACTGTGGCTAAAAGTGCTCGGTAAAAAATCAAGCGGCAGCAAAGCAACTTTAGTTTTACGTTTGAGTGCCATTCCAGAGAACGAACGGGGAAATTGTCCAGAATTAACGGACACATCATACGACCTACCCAACACGGCTGAAAATGCATATGGTACCGCAAACGACGGCAAGGAAAGCGACAACGATTCAGAAGGAGGAAAATATATTGAAGTAACGGACGACTTGAACGACGATCCTATCAATAACGAAGACAATGATGAGCACAATGGCACAGTTAACGGCACCAGAACGACGATGGCAGAAAAGAACGACGACGACTTTAAACGTGAACATCAACACAAAGCCCACGATGTTGCAGCGAAAGCAAACGACGAAACAACGGACAACACTACAGACAGTAGTCATAGCCTGATGATGATTATGAAGGAGATGCAGCTTATGAAGAGAAAAGTGAACCTGCAACGAAAAGAAATGGAGTTGCTAAAAAAGGAAAATGAGTGTTTAAAAATGATGAGAAAAGGAGAAGAAAATGAACTGATAAATGAACTAGAAAAAAGTAACAAGGAGTGTGTGTATTTAAGAAATGAAATAATGTGTGATTTTTTAGCTGGTTTGGTTTTGGCAACACTGGTTTTGACAGCTGACGTGTGTTTAGTACCTTGTGTCACTGTCAAACAGCTTCAGTTTGGTTTGCAATTTAACCATGGATCGTCTTACAAATGAACAACGCTTGCAAATTATTGAATTTTACTATCAAAATTCGTGCTCGGTTCGAAATGTTCATCGCGCGCTGCTTCCATTTTATGATCGGCATTCTCGACCTTCTGAGCAGTCTATTCGGAAGATTGTGACCAAATTTCGCACCAAATTTACTTTGTTGGACATTAAACCACCAACACGTTTACGTACTGTGCGTAGTGAAGAAAATATTGCGGCCGTATCAGCTAGTGTGACAGAAGACCGCGAAATGTCGATTCGGCGCCGTTCCCAGCAGTTAGGCCTTTGTTACAGCACTACGTGGAAAATTTTGCGGAAGGATTTGGGCGTAAAGCCTTTTAAGATACAGCTGGTGCAAGAACTAAAGCCAGCCGACCTACCACAACGCCGAATTTTTGGTGAATGGGCTCTTGGAAAGCTGGCCGAGGATCCGCTTTTTTATCGAAAAATTGTGTTCAGCGATGAGGCTCATTTTTGGTTGAATGGGTACGTAAATAAGCAAAATTGCCGCATTTGGAGTGAAGATCAGCCAGAAGCATTGCAACAGCTACCAATGCATCCCGAAAAAGCCACTGTTTGGTGCGGTTTATGGGCCGGCGGCATTATTGGGCCATATTTCTTCAAAGATGATGCGAATCGCAGCGTTACTGTCAATGGTGAACGCTACCGAGCGATGATAACAAACTTTTTTTTGCCCGAAATGGAAGTTCTTGACTTGCATGATATGTGGTTTCAACAAGACGGTGCCACATGCCACACAGCACGCGGAACAATGGCGCAATTGCGAGGCGAGTTTGGTGAACAGTTAATTTCACGTTTCGGGCCGGTCAATTGGCCGCCTAGATCGTGCGATTTGACACCATTAGATTATTTTTTGTGGAGGTATGTCAAGGCTAATGTCTATAGGGACAAGCCCGCTTCGATTGACGCACTGGAAGCCAACATCCATACACTCATTCGCGAGATACCGGCCGATATGTGTGAAAGAGTATGCCAAAATTGGACTCAGCGGATGGGCTACCTGAGACGCAGCCGCGGTCAACATTTGCATGAAATTATCTTTAAACATTAAATTGCAAGGTTCAAACTATCGATTCAAATAAATATTTCATTCATTTTTTGGAATTTTTTGTGTTTTTTTTTTAAAAAAAGTTTTAAACCTCTTAAAAAATCACCCTTTACAATTGCAGCGCGAACATAACGATCGACTAAAAAGAGAGTGTAACAAAAAGAATGAGACAGGAATTGACAGCGAAATGTGTAGACAGAAAGAAAAGGGACCGAAGTGTAGTGATGAGCGTGAACCATCATATGAGCGCTACGGAAACAACAACACAAATATAAGTATGGTGAAAGAACTGGTGTCCGATTATGCTGGGGAGGGCGGTCCAATACCTCACAACTTACGGTCAGGTTGGCCACAACCAGTAAATTGTGGTTGCTACCTTCAGGTGTATATAATTCATGCTATGTAAACCGTGAACGTCGCCGATTGCCGAATGTGAAATATGAAATGAAGATATCTCTTAACAACGAAAAGCCATTTCATTGTACTCCGAGAAGACTATCGTATTTTGAGAAAGCTAGGTTGCAGGAAACAATAGACGAATTAATAGAAAAGCACATTATTAGACCTAGTGATTCGGAATACGCTTCTCCGATTCTGTTTGTGAAAAAGAAATCGGGGGAACTGCGATTTTGCGTTGATTACCGTTCTCTGAACAAAGTTACGTTAAGGGATAACTACCCCCTGCCGTTAATTGACGATTTGTTAGACAGATTATCGAATAAGAGTTTCTTTACGTTACTAGACCTGAGGAGTGCGTTTTATCATGTGCACATGAGTGACGATTCGGTTAAGTATACATCTTTCGTCATACCGACAGGTCAATACGAGTTCTTACGAATGCCTTTTGGCCTAAAAAATGCTCCGTCTACGTTCCAGAGGTACATAAACATGATTTTTAGTGATCTTATCGGTTCAGGGAAAATAACTGCGTACATGGACGACATTATGATTGCGTCTGCCGAGGAGGAGGAACATCTTTGTGTTTTAAGGGAAGTTTTATGCAGGCTAGCTGAAAACGATCTTGAACTCAGGTTAGATAAGTGCAAATTCATGCATTCAGAAGTAAAGTACCTAGGATATACGGTGTCCGGAAAGGGCATACGTCCCGATGATAAGGGGGTGAAAGCGATAAACGACTTCCCTGTTCCCCAGAACGTTAAAGCAGTTCATAGTTTTTTAGGACTTTGTTCCTACTTCCGAAGATTCGTTAAGAACTTCTCCGTGATCGCTCAGCCACTATACAACCTAATAAAGAAAACGTCGGAATTTAAGTTTGGTGAGACCGAATTGAATTGTTTTCAACTTCTTAAACAAAAATTTATTGAAACTCCAATTTTGTCCCTCTACGACCCTAGGGATGAAACTGAATTGCACTGCGATGCAAGTTCTATTGGGTTTGGGGCAATATTAATGCAGAGAAAGTCCGATGGGAAATTCCACCCAATATTTTACTTCTCTAAAAGAACAACAGAGAGCGAATCGAAATTTCATAGTTTCGAGTTAGAGACTCTAGCAATTGTATATTCATTAGAGCGATTTAGGATATACTTACAAGGAATCAAATTCAAAATTATTACGGACTACAACTCATTGATACTTACTATGAATAAAAGGGACATAAACCCTCGAATATCTAGATGGGTCCTACAGATGCAAAACTACGACTACGTACTAGAACATAGAAACGGGACAAAAATGCAACATGTCGATGCATTAAGTCGCTCCACAAATATATTAGTATTGGAGGAAAACACATTCGAACAAAATCTTTCTATTTGCCAGCATAGAGATCAGAATATATGTAATATCCGAAAACAGTTAGAAAAATCGGACAATAAGTTTTATGAAATGCGTAACGGGGTAGTGTATAGGAAAGTTAAAGATAATATACTGTTTTATGTACCAGAAGAAATGGAAAGTCGAGTGCTAAGTAAATACCATGATGAGCTTGGGCATGTCGGTCGTGACAAAGTTTTAGATGCTATAACAAAAACGTACTGGTTTCCAAAACTTTCGGCGAAAATAAAAATCCACGTAGATAACTGCCTGAAATGCTTAGCATTTTCTTCAAAAGAGGGTAGGAGAGAAGGCAAGTTGAATAATATACCAAAAGGCGAATTGCCATTCGAAACCATTCACATAGACCATTACGGTCCCGTGTCGTTAGGAATTTCGAAAAAGAAATATGTCCTATTAGTAGTAGACGCATTCACGAAATTCGTAAAGTTGTTTCCGGTACGTACCACGAACACAAAAGAAGTTGTGAGTCAATTGAAATTATACTTTCAAACGTACAGTCGACCGAAAGTCTTGATATCCGATAGAGGTAGTAGTTTTACTTCAAATGATTTCGAATCATTTCTCGAGATAAACAATGTTCGACACATAAAAATAGCTACCGGTTCGCCACAAGCGAACGGTCAAGTAGAAAGAATAAATAGAAATTTGGGTCCAATGATAGCGAAATTGAGTAGTGGTAATCCAGCAGGCGGCCTGGACAGAATCTTACCACAAATAGAGTTCTCCCTAAATAATACTTTGCACCGCGCAATAGGTACAACGCCTAGCCAACTTTTGTTCGGGGTTAGACAGAGGGGAAAGGTTTGTGACCACGTAGCCGAATATTTAAACGAAAACAACAAAAGTGAAACGGAAAGAGACTTATACAATTTGAGATCGAGAGCCGTGGAAAAACAGAAAAAACTGCAAGAATATAATAAAAAGAAAATAGATAGAAATCGTAAAGACGCGAGGAAGTACAACGTAGGTGACTACATAATGGTCAAGAACTTTATCAATACACCCGGAGCATCCAAAAAGGTTGCACCAAAGTTCAAGGGTCCATACCAGGTAAGAACAGTGTTAGGAAATGGAAGATATGTAATCAAAGACGTAGAAGGGTTCCAGGTTAGTCAGATACCCTACGAGGGTATTTGGGAAGCAGCCAATATGAAACCATGGCTTAAATCGGATACTCATAAGGCAAACGGTAATCGGGGCGATTACGGGTCAGGATGGCCGAATTGTGGCAATACTGTGAAATTGAACGAAAGATTGAACGAAAGAGAAAGAACGAAGAGTAGATAAGTTGGAGGCATTGTCAATCGAGCATTCATATCGGTCGGTCGGTTTCGGCATTTTGTAATAAATAAGAGAAAATACTTTTTTTGCGTTTTTATTCATGTCTACGCCCTATATATATGAAATGTTTGTGTACCTGTTGTTGTATTTTTATAATCCCTTGTAGGTTTAGGGCTGATATTATTAACATGCAGCAGAGAATGGTGTGCCTGCTTGCAGTAATAGCAGCACACAGGATGCTAGACAGTTCTGGCAAACCCCGATTCTGTCCACTGCCTTAGATCGTTCACAGATCTCCATGGCAATAAACTTCTGACAAGTTCGAAGGGGTTGCTGACCTCTACCACATACCTGGCATGCAAACTGCTACTTCCCGACGTGCAACACCGTTTTCTTCTCGCCCGCAACAGCCTTGTGTACAGAAGAACCGCTGACCTTGATGCCACTCGTTCCAACTACTGCTTCCAAGGTTCGAAATCGTGTCTCCAGGAACTCTGTAAATTGTCTCAGTGTCGGCAACTCCTTCGAACTACCCAACTTCTCCTCCCACAAACGCTGAGTAAAAGCAGGTAATTTTTGCACCAGAATATAAATTAAAATGTCATCCCAAGAACCAACCGGCAATCCTAAGTTTCCTAGAGCGTGGAAACATTCCTGGGATGTGTCCAGTAGAGACTTGATGTTGCTTGCCGTCTCCTTTGTCAACTGTTGCTGCTCAAAAAAAAGTTGGAAATGAGCGTTTACCAACACTCGCTTGTGGTCGTATCTGGCGACAAGCAGTTCCCATGTTTTGTCGTAATTGCCAGCGTACAAACCTAAATGCTGCAACAAACGAGCAGCTTCACTGACAAGAGAAGATTTCAAATAGTGAAGCTCTTGAATTTCACCCAGCCTTTTATTTGTGTGGACTAAAGATACAAATACATCGTGGAAAGCCCGCTACTTCGTGTACGAACCCTCAAAATGTGGAATTTGGATTTGAGGCAATGAAAGTTCATTACAAGAAGCACCTGTGGATTCACTTTCCACATTCTTCTCCTTTGATGCTGACTTGGCATTGTCGATAGCATCGACCAATTCACCTCGGTAAGCGAAATATGTTTCTTGAACCACATCAAAAATTTCATCAAAATTTTCTTCTTCCAGACCTTCTTCAATTTCTCCTCGTCGAATCTTCGCTTGAAGACCAAGCGCATTCTTGAAGTTCCCTTCTAGGATAAGGAGACGACCTGAAAGATAGCTGGCTGTACGACGTGATTCTCCAGTCTTTTTGAAGTTGGAGTGGTCACGAAGAATCTGCTCCAGAACACCTTTTTGATCTGCACCCGTGCACAATTTCGACATATTTTAAGGTTTTTATTTGAAAATTAATTAATTATAAACCAATGTATGTATGTATCAAGTACAATGTTTATTTAATTATTAGATACAGTTTATTTAAATAATATTAATTAATTAATATTTTATTTCAGCAACTTACGACCTTTGGTTAACTTTGCCCAGCTGGTGACAGTTGAGGTTAAAGATGAAAAGTAATTTTTTACACGGCGCGGGAAATGCGATTCTGCACAACCACCGAAAGAGTCTGTAAGTCTTAAAAAGGAGAAAGACAAGGGGCAAGACACCGACCGCGAGGGAATCTGTGTATGTACTTTGTGTTTTATATATATCTATATATATTTTTTTATGTTTTGTACACTTGCACTTTGTTCTTGCACTTGCACTTGCACTTTTTATTTTATTTTCTTTTAAATATTTAATGTTTTGTGTAGTCTCTTAAGTATCTTTTATATATATATATATATATGTATGTATATATATATATATATGTATGTTTTGCACTTTGCACTTTTTTTTATAATTTTTTTTTTCTTTTTTAAATGTTTAATGTTTAATGTTCTGGGGAGTCTTTATCCGGCACGAAAAGGACCAAATGTTCGGGTATGTAGGGTTTTTTTTGGGTTACTGTGTGGGGTTAATCGGATAGAAAAAAATGCGGTTTAATGAAACACGTCTTTTCGCTTCGAGCGTTACAGCAAAGAGAGATTTTATTAGTCTTTTCCGGAAATTACTTCCATGTTTACCTTTACAAACTGTCATACTAAATGTACTAAATAATATATTTAAACTTCGTTACGTTACGTTTTCCTTGTTACATTAAATTAAATTTGAAATTAATTTATCTTACTTTTAACATAAATTACAATCTTAATACAAATGAAATAATTATTTTAACTAAAAATATATGTATATTAGTTATACACTTTGTTCACGAACAGGTTCTGTAAAAGAAGCGCAAAATATAACAAATCACATATAAGGCTTTAGACCGTGAGGAAAATCTCTCTACAGTGGTTTCTATATTAGGAACTATGGCTGTATAATTAGCTATAATTGGTCTCTGCTCAAGCAGAATATTATCAGCGCCTTGTAAAATAGTTTGATGCCATGATGACTGAGTCAAATAGGACCATGCCACCATAAACCATTTGCTTTTAGATCCATTGGTGATAGGCCTCTCGTAGCCAAATTGGCTGGGTTATCGAACATGGTACCATCTGCTGGTACATACATTAGATTGTATCTGCGAGACGCGGTTGCCTACAAACGTTTTCCACGTATATGGAGGCTTCCTCAATCAAGCCAAAACGATAGAATTATCTGTCCACATAAATAGATCACGGGGCGGGCACTTAAGATGTGTTATTACTTTATGAAACAGTTTTGATAACAAAACAGCACCAATAGTTTTTTTAGATGGCCAGACCAGTCGTTGTCACTGTGCTGAATTCGCAAATAAAATGTTGCCGCATAAGCTAGCTCTGAGGCATCACAAAGCCCATGGATTTGGATTCACTTCACTTGGAGTATAATTGAAGAGCAGCAAAGAAAGTTTTCCAGCGGTGACACGTTAGCGGCACAAGGTTTGTGTCCCAGGACGTCCCACCACGCCAAATTTTCTGCATTATAATTTGTTCAGTAATGATAACTGAAGCTAGCCATCCAACAGGATCGAAGAGCCTCGAAATTACCGAGAGAACTGCTCTTTTTGTTAATAAATGATCTTCTTAAAAAAAATTAAAAAAGAAGTGAAAGGAATCCAACTTAGCATTCCATTGTATTCCAAGAGTCTTGGAGATAGTTTTATCATCCAATCTTAGAAAGTTTTGATCATAGAGCTGCGAAGAAGGAAATTCGTTAATCAGATCGAAGCAACTTGATGTCCACTTACATAACCAGAACCCGGAGTATAAGGCATCAGAAAGTTGATGCTGCGATTGTAAACAGTCCTAATATCACGGGCTCTAGAAAGGACATCATCGACGTAGAAGTCGTTTTTGAGAATCTCAGATGTGGGAATATATTTTGTACGTCATCGGCTAGTTGCAGCAAGGTACGAATAGCCAGGTATGGTGCACAATTTACACCAAAGGTAACAATTTTAATTCATAGTCTTGAATACCGCCATCAACTGGATTGCGGAACAAAAGCCTTTGATATGCATAGTGTTCAGGATGAACAAATATTTGGCGGTACATCTTCTCGATGTCAGCGTTGAAGACAAATCGATAAAAGCGCAATCTCAATATTAAAGTGATTTAGTCGACTTGTTAAACTGGACCCGTGTATAGCATGTCATTAAGACTGATTCCGTTACTTGAAGGATTTGATGCACTGAAAACCACCCGAACCTTTGTTGTGATGTTATCAGGTTTTATCACTGAGTGGTGTGGAAGATAGTTGGAACGTAATGTATGATTTCGAATTATCTTCTCAGAAGAAATTAATTGCCTGTACCCCAGGGTTGCATATACCGCAAGAACCTGATTGTATCTCGAATGGAGCTCAGGCTTTTTCATCAAAGTTTGCCTAAATGCAATGTCTCTTAACGGCCAAGAATGGGAAGAGGATTTTTGAATGGAAAATGGACAATGTAACGGCCGCTGTCATCTCTTAGAGTTGTTTGGGAATACAGTTGCTCACAGAATATATCTTCTTGAGATATATAATCTCTTTAACTTCCCAAAACTTCGAAATGTTGGATCTAATGCCTTCTTTAACAATAGATGGATATAAAGCAGCACCGATTACTATGTCTATTTTTGTACTTACGTAGAAGTAAAGATCTGCAAGCTCAAAATCGATTGGTTCTGAAACTTCTTCAAGACAGCTTGACTTTCTGGAGCTGTTGAACATGTTCTGCTGACTGAACAGATGGGGATTGTTGAACAAGAGTGGAGTGTAGCAGTGTATGATGCTTCTGTTTGCACTGCATGCAAGTAAGCATACTTCGGCAAGTTTTTTCTAAATGAGTAGAAGCTAGACAGCTTCGGCAAACTTTCAGTAAATTCACCTTCGAAATCCGATCGGGAATAGTCATTTGTAAAAAGGTCTGACACTGACGAATCGAATGCGAGCCTTTGCATAGTTTGCAATTAAAATTAGTAGCTTTTGAATGAAAAGCTTTGTGTTTATTTGCACCATGCCCTTTAGGTTGTTGAACTTTCTGTCTTGATACAAATTTAAGATCGGACACAGTTTCGAGTACCCTATACCGACTTGTTAAGAAAGGATCCATTTCCTCCCATGTTGGAATATCACTTTGGTTTTTAACGGATTGCTCTCATAAAGATAAAGTTATTTCAGGTAACCTACTCGTATTTGAAGAAAGGTATACAAGAATAGGATCCCAAGAATATATTGACACTTTATGGGTCTTAAGAATCGATATACAGTCATTGATCTCACGCTGGAGATCTTTAACGCCTTACCAGACTCGACCGAAATTATAGGTAGGTTAAAAACACCCTTCAATTCAATAAAATTCGTCTGTTTTCGTATTGAGCCGAAAGTGCTTTTCAAGCTAGCTCAAAATTATCCGCAGTGAGAGTGAATTTAGAAACTATGTTGCTAGCTTCACCCTTTGTTTTTAAGCGCAGATGGAACAATTTTTGAACTGAACACAATTTCTTATGGTTTCGAAATGATGGCCAAGTGAGATAATCAACGTAAAATGTTTCAGTGTCACAAGGAGGAACCTTGATGCACTGATCAAGATTTGAAATTGCACTAGAACTGCTTTTATCACTATCTTCTTTAATACGAGATGATTTATTTGCTGAATCGATTACTTCTCTTAAACTATTAATATACGTTGTAGATGACACCCGATATTTAGTTTTAATTGCCTCTTGATATTCACACTCATTGTCAAGTAAGCAAAGAGCGTAACACTTTTTAGTTTTAGCCCATAGATCTTTGATCTCAATTTTGGATGCTTCTAAATTAGTTAATGTTTTATCAACCAGTGTCTTGAAGGGCTGACTGAAATAAAATCAGCTGATCAGTTGCAGCGATAAAATTTTCTAACACTGCCATTGTAATCGAAAGGAAAGAAACAAAATCTATCCCCAAGGAAAGACGAAACGCAAACTCAATACTTAGCTAAAGAAATTGCGAAATTTTGTTTTATCCAATTAATTTATGGGTTCCCAACTAGGCAGAGGATACTCGTATATAGTTTAAAAGCACTTTTTAAATAAATTACATGTACATTAATATTATATTTGAGAATT
This sequence comes from Volucella bombylans, assembly GCA_949129095.1. Taxonomy (NCBI): domain Eukaryota; kingdom Metazoa; phylum Arthropoda; class Insecta; order Diptera; family Syrphidae; genus Volucella; species Volucella bombylans. The sequence goes on from OX422142.1 coordinate 65,364,737, forward strand.
TAAAGTAAATCAAGAAATTGCACTAATCATAGAAATATTTGCACGCACCTGTTATTTAATGATGATAATATTTGTGGATTGCGATATTCTTCAATTGTGTTTTCTTCTTCTGCTACGATCTGCTGGTTGTTTGTAGATAAAATGAAGTAGGTCAGCTTAGATTGATCGGTGGGGGTGATCTATTGTTAACTGCTGGTAGATGACTCTCTGCTTGAATTCTGTGCGTAAAGGAGCAAAGAACAATAATACGACTTATCGGCGAGCGTACATTTATTGTTCTTTACTTGCGACGATTATGAGGGACACTGAATCTTGTGTGTCGGTAGTTGGGTTGGTAGGACACGATAAAGGGATCTTGTTTAGCAATGCCGTCGATGATCGTACGGAGAGCGCCAATTTTTTTAGACTTGTGGTAAAGATGTGGGAATCTAGTGTGATGACAGATTTTTTTGCTCCTTTTTTTAGGATGATTTTTGCCACTTTAGTATATCGATGCTGTCGTGTGGAGAGTTGATTTGTTTAATTTTATTTTTTATTTATTTAGGTTTTGAGAAAACTAACTAGAAAACTAGCGTTGAGTGTCTTCTGGCTGATATTCAACGAGCGGTAGGGGAAAGATACAGGGATCTTTATTGATATCGTAGTGTCGAAGATTGTGTGGAGAGCGACATCAAGGTGACCTGGGCGATCGTTTGGTGTAGCAAATATAAATATTTATGATGAATTTGTTGACGATTGTGTGATTGGTTTTCTGTCGATTTTGCCGTAAATGATTGTTTCCAAAACACTTTCTTTGATAATTTTACGATCGATGAATGATAAAGATTGTGGCGATTCGATTGATGTTGGTTAATATTATCAGGCTTGAAGGACCAAATGTTTGGGTATGGAGTATCCCCGGCTGGTTGCTCGTTGTTGTAGAGGTGTTGAACCAGAAAAAGAAAAGGAAAATTGGGAAAATTCGCATTGGTGTGTGGTGACAAAAACAAGCCGATTGATTAGACAACAGCTTCAGTCATTGCGTTGTGTTAATTAACAAGTGAAAATGTGTGATAAAAAACAAGTGAAATGTGTTCTTCATTCAAGTGATAGTAATTAAAGTCGTCCTTTACGTGGGCTATAAAAAAAACGCGAACGTCAACTAATGGGCTGACCCAACTGTTCGACTTGCTATCAAAACACAATCTACGAATTCGTTTATACTATTATCGATGAATTCCAGACAAGAACTGATTTCACAATGCTCATCAGCTTAACTCAAAAGCTCCGTTAGCTACCCAAAGTTTCCCATGCATTCCTCCTAATTGTGCACTTTGCCTAATTCGCGTGCACTTGATCCGGTGTCAAATAGCCTGCTCGTGCATTCGTTTCCGTGGGAAACTCAACAGACCAATTATTTGCTAAATCATCTGGGAACCTGTTTGCACCTGTTGGAACAAGCTATTGGGCGGCGCGTATCGGTTTGTGATAACTCTTCCCCCTTCGAAAATCTATGCCTCTTAGATGACATTGAGGTCAAGCAGTTGGTTGTGGTAGGTTAGGGGATGAGATTGTTGGGAAACTGGGCTTTGCATGTATCTTTCGCCAGATGGTAAGTACGACGAATGCCATACCAATTAGTATTGAAACTTCTGTAAAAATAGAGATTTCAAATTGTTGGGATAAGTTACCTATGCGTTCTATGTTCTGAACGCTGAGTTCATGCACGTGTTCATGCAGGAGGAAGGGCTTGTGGTGTTGTAGCCGCAGAACCCGAAAAGGTCCCCCCTTCAATTCGATTGTCTCGCTATGTATCTGTATTATATATGTACCTGTAAGAGGCCTTGACATATTGTTAGAAATTAAATCGCCTTTAAAACTGGTGACAAAAATGGTGTCGTCTTTAAGGAGTCCTAGGACCTCCTCGGTACTTGTTTGGAAGGTGCAGGTCGTGGGTCCACCTTTCAACAGTCTGGCACCTCAGCTTTCCTCAGGAATTACTTCTAAAGCCTTATCTTCACATATTGTTGAGTTATTTATTGAAAGGCAACTGGCCTTAATGCCATACGTGACCCCGTGGTTGATCAGACCTTTCCTGAATTTCAGATCGATCCGCTTTACCTCTATAGCTAATGGTCGTGGCATTGAAATAACGTAATCGGTGAAAATTGAGGGTGTGCCGTACTCAATTGCTTCTATTTCGTTAGCGTACGGTAGAGTTGCTAGTTCATTGATAACCGTGTTGACCTCTTTTGTATCAAGGAGATTGGTATTAATCAGGCCGCTTTTCGCCATTGTTTTCGGACGAAACATGGGTCCACCACTATGACCCTGAAAGCAAACAAGAGTCCATGCAGTGGCATAAAAAAGGAACAGTCCCCCCGTAGAAGTTCAAAGTCACTCCGTCTGCCGGGAAGCTCATGGTCACAGTTTTTTGGGACTCAAAGGGAATCTTGCTCATTGAGTACAAAAAAAAAGGTGAAACCATCAACGCCACATCCTACGCTTCCACTTTGCATAATTTGCGGGAGGAAATTAAAAAGAAAAGACGGGGTAAACTCGCAGCGGGTGTGTTGCTTCTTCATGACAACGCTCCTGTTCACACGGCGCGAGTTTCCAAGGCTGCTGCGCGAGATTGTGGTTTCGAAGAAATCCAACACCCACCCTATAGTCCAGACCTTGCCCTTAGTGATTATTTCCTGTTTCCGGATTTGAAAAAATGTCTTCGTGGAAAAAGATTTTCGGATGATGAAGAACTCAAGTCGGCAATAAATGGGTATTTTGCAGAGAAAGAGGAAATTAATTTTTCTGAGGGTTTAAAAAAGCTTATCTCAAGATGTAACAAATACATTGATGTTAGGGGAGATTATATTGAAAAATAAAAACAATTTAAATTGAATTTGCATTTTCCTTCATATCGATACCGAGAATATATTGAACGTCCCTCGTAATTGAAGATCTGGAATCCCCAGCTCGCCGCTAAAGACGTTAATCTGTGGGATATGCAAATATTTTTCGTTCGATACATGTGGTTATCTAAGAATGTTTGTCGCGACCTTACTACAGAAGTGGAAGTTAAAATGTTTAAGTAAGGACAACAGCAAAAATTTCCTTTGTTTCTGCAACATTTTTACTCGTGTTACAGTTGCAGTTAAAATTTATATTAAAAATATCTAAGGCTAATTTGGTTCCTGTAATTGGATTAATATTTCTTAAAACAAATTGTGCTTGTGATGTAGTAATATCACTATATAAGGAATGGTTACAGGTGCATTGTCCGTATATCGTGTGTGTGTGCATACACCCCCCTTTTTATTCATTTTTTTTACGTATATATTTTAAGGGGTTACATACGTTTCTCCGCTCAAAAACGGAGCGTTTTTCAAGATTTTTTTTTCGCTACGATATTAAATTAATATAAAAAAAGTAAAATATACATTGTGTAAAGTATCCTTGACGAATACAAAACTTTATTGACAATTGAAGAAAAACAATTATAAAGTACACATTTCGCCCATCTTCGGAAACCTCTCCGCAAAAACGTGCTGGGCGGTACCAGGAATATCTCTGGTAGGTTTTATTTGAAACAAAAAAAAAAACCTGTTAAAGTAGATGGATAAAACAAGTCTCTATCATAGCCGTTTTCAAAAATTTTAATATTTAACAAAATGGCAGCATTTTGAACGTACGAGGCTATTTTTGACTAAAAAACTAGTCACATTTTTATTTATAGCAAATCTAAAAATTAAGATATCAAAAAAATCCTACGTAGGAGACTAGATAATGGTATTAAGAATATTCGTGCGAAATGGCATGCAAATCGGTCGAGTGGTTCAAGAGATATTTCTGGTACCAACTCGAAAAACACTGTTTCGAGAAAAACGCAAACGAAATGCAAAATCTGCAGTGTGTCTTGCCTGCATGGCTTCGAAAGCAAAACTGAAAATGTGCTCGAGTAGTGCCTTCTGGAATATTCTGAATTCTAATATTCTTATACGGCTATATTGAGGAGTTCCTTCGTTTTCAAGTCTTTGTATTCCGCTTTCATACATCGGTACATTTCGAGGATTGTCGAATGTAATTACGCAATGGGTGCTGTTTTGGCGCAAGGTATATCGGGGCAGGTTATGCCAATTGAGTACATCTCAAGATCCCTCAATAAAACCGAGGAAAATTACGTTACGAATGAAAAAGAAATGTTGGCCATAGTCTGGGCTCTGGACAATCTGCGCTCGTACGTATATGGAACGAAAAAGATAAGAATCTTAACCGACAACTAGCTGGTTACTTTTGCTCTAGGTAACAGGAACTTTAATGCCAAATTTAGGAGATCATATAAAGGTTCAGGTACTGACACAGCAACTATCAACTCATCGACTAACACTGCTAATGGTACAGTGGGACCCGATGCTTTGACGGAAACGGCCAGCGAAGCGAAGGTTCGACAGACACCGCCACCGAAACTGTCCACAGCGCAGAAAGCTCAGATCTCATCGCGTCCCGCTGTACCACTAGCAGTGTTAGTCGATGAGTTGCTAGATGCTGTGTCAGCACCTGAACCTTAATGTGATCTTCTTGAGTCTGGTGCCGTCCCAGATAGTATTGACTCAGACAAATGATTCACTTCTGTCTTTAGAGAGCTGTCTCTGGAGAGAGCGTCAGCTACTATGTTTGTTTCACCTGCTTTGTAAACCAACTCGTAGTTGTAGTCCTCTATGCGAGCTTTCCACCTCTTTAATTTGACATTAAAGTTCCTGTTACCTAGAGCAAAAGTAACCGGCTAGTTGTCGGTAAAGATTCTTATCTTTTTCGCTCCATATACTTTTTCATTCGTAGCGTAATTTTCCTCGGTTTTATTGAGGGATCTTGAGATGTACGCAAGTGCCTTGTCCTGTCCCGATATATCTTGCGACAAAACAGCACCAATTGCGTAATTTGAAGCGTCCGTGGTCAGGTTAAATGCCCTTTGAAGTCAGGGAAAGCGAGGATCTCCGATGAAGTTAGTAAAGCCTTGAGCTCGTTAAAAGTTTTCAATGCATCTGCATTCAACTCAATTTGGATTCGTTTTGGTTGGCTTGTTTCAATTTGGGCATTTTCGCCCCTCGTAAGGTTCGTAAGTGGTTTTGCCACCTTCGCGTAGTCACGAATAAATTTTCTATAATAGGACGTCAGTCCCAAAAAGTATTTCAGATCCTTAAGATTCTCCGGAGGAAATATGTTTTGTATGACCTCAACCTTCTTGGGATCTGTTCGAATTCTATCGGGGGTGATGACGTGCCCCAAAATTCGACCTCTGTTTCCAAGAAAAGAGTCTTTTCCAAATTAACCTTTAAGTTTACCTCGTGTAAACGGGAAAGAATAGTTTCTATGTTCTTTAGCATATCGTCCATGTCACTCCCAAGGATGACTATATCGTCGATATACACGTAGCATATTCTCCCCAAAATAGTAGAAAATGCGGTTTTAGGTATATCATCCTCTTTCATGGGTATCTGGTGAAATCCAGAGGTGTGATCAAGGGTGGTGAAGTATTTCGGCTTACCTAGGCTCGCAAGCGTTGAGGTAATGTCCGGAATTGGGTATATGTCGGATACGGTGGCGAGGTTTAAGCGTTTAAATTATACTACCATCCGGTGCTGAAGTTCTCCTGTGGGTTTGTGTTTTTTCAGAACAACCCAAATTGGAAAATTGTAGGGACTCTTGGAAGGACGGGTGATTCCCTCCGTTAAATGTTCCCTAATCTCTTCATCCACTTCCTTCCTCATGCACGGTGGGTAGGGGTAACTCTTTGTGTAAATTGGTTCGTCGGTGGTAGTTTTTATCTACGCCCTCACGGATGTTCTTATCATTTCATTAGAACTAAGGAGAGTGGAACCCTGTGATATGTGTGGACCGATCAAGTTCTTGGTAGCCCCCGTGTCCACAAGGAAGCTTAACACTGTACCGTTCTTAAGGATGTAACTTACGAGTATGTATGGAACGCTGGATAAGCGTCCTTCATAAAATATACCTCATATTCATAGTTTGCCTCAGCTACTTCGTGGTAGGCTTGAGGTGATGGCTCCTGGTGTCCCTCATCGTACCCTTCAAGCGCTTCGTCACGGTTTTCTAATGACACTTCTTTATCCGTCTACAGGTTGTACAACTTCTGTTGCTTTGGGGAGGAGTCCCGTGAGCGTTCTCGGCGTGTGCTTTCCATTTGAAAGGGTTGTTTTGAGGTCTATTCGAATAGTTCACCTTTTCAGTCTGAATCGAATGATCAATTTCCATCTTGGGATAAGGTTTTGGACCAGTCGGCCTAGGGGGTGCAACAGAATTTGGAACAAAGCTATGACGGTTGGGTAAGTTAGAATATGTGGTTTTGGGTGGTTTCTAAATTGTGGAGGAGGAGGCCTATTTTCCCGTCTGAAAGACTGATTAAGGGGGGCTGTTATTGTGCTTGTTGCATTGCTGACATGAATCGAATGGTTTCGGAAATTGAAATTCTGAATCTTCAGACACGAGGCGTATGCTTCGGTAAGGGTTTTGGGTTTCTGTACGATAAGCGTCCTAGACTAGACTAGCCTGTTGAAAACATCCAGTCGCTTCTTCTGCAAACATCCAGCGCACGGTTCCGGTAAGTCACTACCAGTGCACCGACAGTTTCCTGTGAATAAGATTCCGTTTTGATCTTATTAATTGTTAAGGAGAACTGGTGGTTCACCGTGGCGGTAAACTCGTCCAATCTCGACCCCTTCTGTGAGAGTTGGTTGAGTTGATGCTCTAAGGTTCTGATGTCGCCTTTGGCGCAATCCAACGAAAGTATTCTTTTAATTTCCTCCCAGTCATCATCAAAGATGTTGTAGGAAATAAGGGCTGAATCAGCTTTTCCCCTGATTTTTTACCGAATGTGCTGTAATATTGCACGATACAGTGGTTTTCTCCTAATTCTACTGAAGTCCTTCAGTATACCCTCTACATTATGTATCCAGGACACATATTGCGTGGGGTTTCCGTCGAAGGTCTGCAGTTCCTTAACACAATCGGGGAACCGACTTATTTCTTTCAAGTCAGCCTCTGTCCTTGGTTCGCAGAGGGGTAAGTTAACGCGACTGGTCTCAAGTACCTCGCTCAAGTGACTTTAAGCACTCATCTATTCCCTTAGCTGGGTTAAAATAACATTGACCGCTCCGGCCAACTCCGTTACACATTTAGCGACTGTATCCATTTTTATTTAAAAAAATATAAACCTTAGTACTAATTCACAATTTATATCAATTTATCGAATTTAACTGCCTTCAATCTCTTCACAGATTCAAACTATTTTTTAGTTATTAGATCTATATAGTATATTTCTTTTTAAATATAATATTATTTGATAGTATGCGCGGTGTACATGTATAAATTTCCTTTAATTTTTGCACGATCTTTTCAATATAAAACAATGCATCTTACCTTTTCCTTTTGACAATTCTTCGCTCTTCTTCTTCTCTTCTTTTTTATAAATTAATCTGTTTTACACTTTTAACAAATAGATTTTTTTCTCACAGTACTTTTTTATTCCTTTCGCTTTTTTTTATTTTTTTCTTTTTTATAAATTAACCGGTTTTATGCTTTTAACAATTGTTGGCTTAATTTTTTAGACCAGAAAGGCAGTTGTGTTCCCATGGTTGCAACGCCACACACCCCAAAGGGGGTGGTCTGATCTATGCCCATTTAAGGTCAATATTTTTTTTGTCACTATTGCTAGGACGAAAATGATATACGTTTTCTAAACCTGTCCCTGCTCGGGCGTCAGTTAAAGTCGTCCTTTACGTGGACGACAAAAAAACGCGAACGTCAGCCCCTTGACATAACTTTTCGACTTACAATCGAAACACAATCTACGAATTCGTTTATACTGTTATCGATGAAGTCCAGACTAGAACTGATTTCACAATCCTCGTCAGCGTAACTCAAAAGCTCCGTTAGCTACCCAAAGTTTCCCATGCATTCCTCCTAATTTAACTTTTCGACTTACAATCGAAACACAATCTACGAATTCGTTTATACTGTTATCGATGAAGTCCAGACTAGAACTGATTTCACAATCCTCATCAGCGTAACTCAAAAGCTCCGTTAGCTACCCAAAGTTTCCCATGCATTCCTCCTAATTGTGCACTTTGCCTAATTCGCGTGCACTTGATCCGGTGTCAAATAGCCTGCTCGTGCATTCGTTTCCGTGGGAAACTCAACAGACCAATTATTTGCTAAATCATCTGGGAACCTGTTTGCACCTGTTGGAACAAGCTATTGGGCGGCGCGTATCGGTTTGTGATAACTCTTCCCCCTTCGAAAATCTATGCCTCTTAGATGACATTGAGGTCAAGCAGTTGTTGTGGTAGGTTAGGGGATGAGATTGTTGGGAAACTGGGCTTTGCATGTATCTTTCGCCAGATGGTAAGTACGACGAATGCCAAATTAGTATTGAAACTTCTGTAAAAATAGAGATTTCAAATTGTTGGGATAAGTTACCTATGCGTTCTATGTTCTGAACGCTGAGTTCATGCACGTGTTCATGCAGGAGGAAGGGCTTGTGGTGTTGTAGCCGCAGAACCCGAAAAGGTCCCCCCTTCAATTCGATTGTCTCGCTATGTATCTGTATTATATATGTACCTGTAAGAGGCCTTGACATATTGTTAGAAATTAAATCGCCTTTAAAACTGGTGACAAAAATGGTGTCGTCTTTAAGGAGTCCTAGGACCTCCTCGGTACTTGTTTGGAAGGTGCAGGTCGTGGGTCCACCTTTCAACAGTCTGGCACCTCAGCTTTCCTCAGGAATTACTTCTAAAGCCGTATCTTCACATATTGTTGAGTTATTTATTGAAAGGCAACTGGCCTTAATGCCATACGTGACCCCGTGGTTGATCAGAACTTTCCTGAATTTCAGATCGATCCGCTTTACCTCTATAGCTAATGGTCGTGGCATTGAAATAACGTAATCGGTGAAAATTGAGGGTGTGCCGTACTCAATTGCTTCTATTTCGTTAGCGTACGGTAGAGTTGCTAGTTCATTGATAACCGTGTTGACCTCTTTTGTATCAAGGAGATTGGTATTAATCAGGCCGCTTTTCGCCATTTGGCATGCCCGACCGATATCATTTACTTCTTCTTTGATGAGCAGAATTTCACGTGTGATACCAAAGAGCTTCTCATTAATTTTATATTGGTGGTTATTATTTCCTATAATGAATTCCTCACATCGAAGGATTTCGCTGCAGTCTGAAGCATCGGAGCTACCAGCCACCAATTTCCAAGCAGATCCCAACCTCTTGCCCTTCTCGTTGGCTTACCTATGAGCGAATGAAGACGGCGCTTCACCAGTGACAAATGGAATTTTATCATGTGCCTTCTGTCTCCGTCTTTAATTTTGCCGCTTGTGGCATTGGACACCCCATCCAGCAGATGTTCGAATCACTCTAGGTCAATGGCATGCACCAGCTTGAAATTGCCATCAACGAACCAACCCTTGCCTTCCTTAAGAGAAAATATAGGTGCCTTGTACGACGAGCGTTCAACATATTCTCGGTATCGGGGTGAAGCTGTGGTTGTATATATAAATTGACTTATTTATCAAGTAATACTATTATTTTAGTGCATTCATGTAAAATTTCATATAAATGTGATTATTAATTCGCGTTTTATCTCTAGTTAAACAGAATCATAATGGCAACTGAGACGATGATGGTGAAAATTGAGCATCGCGCTGTAATTAAATTTCTCACTAAGCAAGGAAAAAAACTATTCATGAAGAGATGGTGGCTGTTTACCAGGGTTCCGCACCTTCATTATCAACTGTGCAAAAGTGGTCAAGTGAGTTCAAGAGAGGCAGAGAGAGCATTGAAGACGACCCCCGCTCCGGCGCCCCGGCTACTGCTTGTACGTGAGAAAGCATCAAAGAAGTCGAAAAACTTGTTCTTGAGGATGCCCGAATAAAGGTGAAAATGATGGCAGAGATCACCAAGCTTTCAATTGGTACCATTCACACCATTCTTCATGACCATCTTAACCTTTCAAAGGTCAGTGCAAGGTGGGTGCCACGAATGCTCACAGCGCCTCAGAAAAAAGTGAGAATCGCATGCTGTAGAGAGCTTTTGGAGATGTGTAGTGAGAACGCGGACGGTGTTATGGATCGAATTGTTACTGGGGACGAAACATGGGTCCACCACTATGACCCTGAAAGCAAACAAGAGTCCATGCAGTGGCATAAAAAAGGAACAGTCCCCCCGTAGAAGTTCAAAGTCACTCCGTCTGCCGGGAAGCTCATGGTCACAGTTTTTTGGGACTCAAAGGGAATCTTGCTCATTGAGTACAAAAAAAAAGGTGAAACCATCAACGCCACATCCTACGCTTCCACTTTGCATAATTTGCGGGAGGAAATTAAAAAGAAAAGACGGGGTAAACTCGCAGCGGGTGTGTTGCTTCTTCATGACAACGCTCCTGTTCACACGGCGCGAGTTTCCAAGGCTGCTGCGCGAGATTGTGGTTTCGAAGAAATCCAACACCCACCCTATAATCCAGACCTTGCCCCTAGTGATTATTTCCTGTTTCCGGATTTGAAAAAATGTCTTCGTGGAAAAAGATTTTCGGATGATGAAGAACTCAAGTCGGCAATAAATGGGTATTTTGCAGAGAAAGAGGAAATTAATTTTTTTGAGGGTTTAAAAAAGCTTATCTCAAGATGTAACAAATACATTGATGTTAGGGGAGATTATATTGAAAAATAAAAACAATTTAAATTGAATTTGCATTTTCCTTCATATCGATACCGAGAATATATTGAACGCCCCTCGTAATTGAAGATCTGGAATCCCCAGCTCGCCGCTAAAGACGTTAATCTGTGGGATATGCAAATATTTTTCGTTCGATACATGTGGTTATCTAAGAATGTTTGTCGCGACCTTACTACAGAAGTGGAAGTTAAAATGTTTAAGTAAGGACAACAGCAAAAATTTCCTTTGTTTCTGCAACATTTTTACTCGTGTTACAGTTGCAGTTAAAATTTATATTAAAAATATCTAAGGCTAATTTGGTTCCTGTAATTGGATTAATATTTCTTAAAACAAATTGTGCTTGTGATGTAGTAATATCACTATATATGGAATGGTTACAGGTGCATTGTCCGTATATCGTGTGTGTGTGCATACACCCCCCTTTTTATTCATTTTTTTTTACGTATATATTTTAAGGGGTTACATACGTTTCTCCGCTCAAAAACGGAGCGTTTTTCAAGATTTTTTTTTCGCTACGATATTAAATTAATATAAAAAAAGTAAAATATACATTGTGTAAAGTATCCTTGACGAATACAAAACTTTATTGACAATTGAAGAAAAACAATTATAAAGTACACATTTCGCCCATCTTCGGAAACCTCTCCGCAAAAACGTGCTGGGCGGTACCAGGAATATCTCTGGTAGGTTTTATTTGAAACAAAAAAAAAAACCTGTTAAAGTAGATGGATAAAACAAGTCTCTATCATAGCCGTTTTCAAAAATTTTAATATTTAACAAAATGGCAGCATTTTGAACGTACGAGGCTATTTTTGACTAAAAAACTAGTCACATTTTTATTTATAGCAAATCTAAAAATTAAGATATCAAAAAAATCCTACGTAGGAGACTAGATAATGGTATTAAGAATATTCGTGCGAAATGGCATGCAAATCGGTCGAGTGGTTCAAGAGATATTTCTGGTACCAACTCGAAAAACACTGTTTCGAGAAAAACGCAAACGAAATGCAAAATCTGCAGTGTGTCTTGCCTGCATGGCTTCGAAAGCAAAACTGAAAATGTGCTCGAGTAGTGCCTTCTGGATATTCTGAATTCTAATATTCTTATACGGCTATATTGAGGAGTTCCTTCGTTTTCAAGTCTTTGTATTCCGCTTTCATACATCGGTACATTTCGAGGATTGTCGAATGTAATTACGCAATGGGTGCTGTTTTGTCGCAAGGTTATGCCAATTGAGTACATCTCAAGATCCCTCAATAACACCGAGGAAAATTACGTTACGAATGAAAAAGAAATGTTGGCCATAGTCTGGGCTCTGGACTATCTGCGCTCGTACGTATATGGAGCGAAAAAGATAAGAATCTTAACCGACAACTAGCTGGTTACTTTTGCTCTAGGTAACAGGAACTTTAATGCCAAATTTAGGAGATCATATAAAGGTTCAGGTACTGACACAGCAACTATCAACTCATCGACTAACACTGCTAATGGTACAGTGGGACCCGATGCTTTGACGGAAACGGCCAGCGAAAGCGAAGGTTCGACAGACACCGCCACCGAAACTGTCCACAGCGCAGAAAGCTCAGATCTCATCGCGTCCCGCTGTACCACTAGCAGTGTTAGTCGATGAGTTGCTAGATGCTGTGTCAGCACCTGAACCTTAATGTGATCTTCTTGAGTCTGGTGCCGTCCCAGATAGTATTGACTCAGACAAATGATTCACTTCTGTCTTTAGAGAGCTGTCTCTGAAGAGAGCGTCGGCTACTATGTTTGTTTCACCTGCTTTGTAAACCAACTCGTAGTTGTAGTCCTCTATGCGAGCTTTCCACCTCTTTAATTTGACATTAAAGTTCCTGTTACCTAGAGCAAAAGTAACCGGCTAGTTGTCGGTAAAGATTCTTATCTTTTTCGCTCCATATACTTTTTCATTCGTAGCGTAATTTTCCTCGGTTTTATTGAGGGATCTTGAGATGTACGCAAGTGCCTTGTCCTGTCCCGATATATCTTGCGACAAAACAGCACCAATTGCGTAATTTGAAGCGTCCGTGGTCAGGTTAAATGCCCTTTGAAGTCAGGGAAAGCGAGGATCTCCGATGAAGTTAGTAAAGCCTTGAGCTCGTTAAAAGTTTTCAATGCATCTGCATTCAACTCAATTTGGATTCGTTTTGGTTGGCTTGTTTCAATTTGGGCATTTTCGCCCCTCGTAAGGTTCGTAAGTAGTTTTGCCACCTTCGCGTAGTCACGAATAAATTTTCTATAATAGGACGTCAGTCCCAAAAAGTATTTCAGATCCTTAAGATTCTCCGGAGGAAATATGTTTTGTATGACCTCAACCTTCTTGGGATCTGTTCGAATTCTATCGGGGGTGATGACGTGCCCCAAAATTCGACCTCTGTTTCCAAGAAAAGAGTCTTTTCCAAATTAACCTTTAAGTTTACCTCGTGTAAACGGGAAAGAATAGTTTCTATGTTCTTTAGCATATCGTCCATGTCACTCCCAAGGATGACTATATCGTCGATATACACGTAGCATATTCTCCCCAAAATAGTAGAAAATGCGGTTTTAGGTATATCATCCTCTTTCATGGGTATCTGGTGAAATCCAGAGGTGTGATCAAGGGTGGTGAAGTATTTCGGCTTACCTAGGCTCGCAAGCGTTGAGGTAATGTCCGGAATTGGGTATATGTCGGATAAGGTGGCGAGGTTTAAGCGTTTAAATTATACTACCATCCGGTGCTGAAGTTCTCCTGTGGGTTTGTGTTTTTTCAGAACAACCCAAATTGGAAAATTGTAAGGACTCTTGGAAGGACGGGTGATTACCTCCGTTAAAAGTTCCCTAATCTCTTCATCCACTTCCTTCCTCATGCACGGTGGGTAGGGGTAACTCTTTGTGTAAATTGGTTCGTCGGTGGTAGTTTTTATCTACGCCCTCACGGATGTTCTTATCATTTCATTAGAACTAAGGAGAGTGGAACCCTGTGATATGTGTGGACCGATCAAGTTCTTGGTAGCCCCCGTGTCCACAAGGAAGCTTAACACTGTACCGTTCTTAAGGATGTAACTTACGAGTATGTATGGAACGCTGGATAAGCGTCCTTCATAAAATATACCTCATATTCATAGTTTGCCTCAGCTACTTCGTGGTAGGCTTGAGGTGATGGCTCCTGGTGTCCCTCATCGTACCCTTCAAGCGCTTCGTCACGGTTTTCTAATGACACTTCTTTATCCGTCTACAGGTTGTACAACTTCTGTTGCTTTGGGGAGGAGTCCCGTGAGCGTTCTCGGCGTGTGCTTTCCATTTGAAAGGGTTGTTTTGAGGTCTATTCGAATAGTTCACCTTTTCAGTCTGAATCGAATGATCAATTTCCATCTTGGGATAAGGTTTTGGACCAGTCGGCCTAGGGGGTGCAACAGAATTTGGAACAAAGCTATGACGGTTGGGTAAGTTAGAATATGTGGTTTTGGGTGGTTTCTAAATTGTGGAGGAGGAGGCCTATTTTCCCGTCTGAAAGACTGATTAAGGGGGGCTGTTATTGTGCTTGTTGCATTGCTGACATGAATCGAATGGTTTCGGAAATTGAGATTCTGAATCTCCAGACACGAGGCGTATGCTTCGGTAAGGGTTTTGGGTTTCTGTACGATAAGCGTCCTAGACTAGACTAGCCTGTTGAAAACATCCAGTCGCTTCTTCTGCAAACATCCAGCGCACGGTTCCGGTAAGTCACTACCAGTGCACCGACAGTTTCCTGTGAATAAGATTCCGTTTTGATCTTATTAATTGTTAAGGAGAACTGGTGGTTCACCGTGGCGGTAAACTCGTCCAATCTCGACCCCTTCTGTGAGAGTTGGTTGAGTTGATGCTCTAAGGTTCTGATGTCGCCTTTGGCGCAATCCAACGAAAGTATTCTTTTAATTTCCTCCCAGTCATCATCAAAGATGTTGTAGGAAATAAGGGCTGAATCAGCTTTTCCCCTGATTTTTTACCGAATGTGCTGTAATATTGCACGATACAGTGGTTTTCTCCTAATTCTACTGAAGTCCTTCAGTATACCCTCTACATTATGTATCCAGGACACATATTGCGTGGGGTTTCCGTCGAAGGTCTGCAGTTCCTTAACACAATCGGGGAACCGACTTATTTCTTTCAAGTCAGCCTCTGTCCTTGGTTCGCAGAGGGGTAAGTTAACGCGACTGGTCTCAAGTACCTCGCTCAAGTGACTTTAAGCACTCATCTATTCCCTTAGCTGGGTTAAAATAACATTGACCGCTCCGGCCAACTCCGTTACACATTTAGCGACTGTATCCATTTTTATTTAAAAAAATATAAACCTTAGTACTAATTCACAATTTATATCAATTTATCGAATTTAACTGCCTTCAATCTCTTCACAGATTCAAACTATTTTTTAGTTATTAGATCTATATAGTATATTTCTTTTTAAATATAATATTATTTGATAGTATGCGCGGTGTACATGTATAAATTTCCTTTAATTTTTGCACGATCTTTTCAATATAAAACAATGCATCTTACCTTTTCCTTTTGACAATTCTTCGCTCTTCTTCTTCTCTTCTTTTTTATAAATTAATCTGTTTTACACTTTTAACAAATAGATTTTTTTCTCACAGTTCTTTTTTATTCCTTTCGCTTTTTTTTATTTTTTTCTTTTTTATAAATTAACCGGTTTTATGCTTTTAACAATTGTTGGCTTAATTTTTTAGACCAGAAAGGCAGTTGTGTTCCCATGGTTGCAACGCCACACACCCCAAAGGGGGTGGTCTGATCTATGCCCATTTAAGGTCAATATTTTTTTTGTCACTATTGCTAGGACGAAAATGATATACGTTTTCTAAACCTGTCCCTGCTCGGGCGCCAGTTAAAGTCGTCCTTTACGTGGACGACAAAACAACGCGAACGTCAGCCCCTTGACATAACTTTTCGACTTACAATCGAAACACAATCTACGAATTCGTTTATACTGTTATCGATGAAGTCCAGACCAGAACTGATTTCACAATCCTCATCAGCGTAACTCAAAAGCTCCGTTAGCTACCCAAAGTTTCCCATGCATTCCTCCTAATTGTGCACTTTGCCTAATTCGTGTGCACTTGATCCGGTGTCAAATAGCCTGCTCGTGCATTCGTTTCCGTGGGAAACTCAACAGACCAATTATTTGCTAAATCATCTGGGAACCTGTTTGCACCTGTTGGAACAAGCTATTGGGCGGCGCATATCGGTTTGTGATAACTCTTCCCCCTTCGAAAATCTATGCCTCTTAGATGACATTGAAGTCAAGCAGTTGTTGTGGTAGGTTAGGGGATGAGATTGTTGGGAAACTGGGCTTTGCATGTATCTTTCGCCAGATGGTAAGTACGACGAATGCCATACCAATTAGTATTGAAACTTCTGTAAAAATAGAGATTTCAAATTGTTGGGATAAGTTACCTATGCGTTCTATGTTCTGAACGCTGAGTTCATGCACGTGTTCATGCAGGAGGAAGGGCTTGTGGTGTTGTAGCCGCAGAACCCGAAAAGGTCCCCCCTTCAATTCGATTGTCTCGCTATGTATCTGTATTATATATGTACCTGTAAGAGGCCTTGACATATTGTTAGAAATTAAATCGCCTTTAAAACTGGTGACAAAAATGGTGTCGTCTTTAAGGAGTCCTAGGACCTCCTCGGTACTTGTTTGGAAGGTGCAGGTCGTGGGTCCACCTTTCAACAGTCTGGCACCTCAGCTTTCCTCAGGAATTACTTCTAAAGCCTTATCTTCACATATTGTTGAGTTATTTATTGAAAGGCAACTGGCCTTAATGCCATACGTGACCCCGTGGTTGATCAGAACTTTCCTGAATTTCAGATCGATCCGCTTTACCTCTATAGCTAATGGTCGTGGCATTGAAATAACGTAATCGGTGAAAATTGAGGGTGTGCCGTACTCAATTGCTTCTATTTCGTTAGCGTACGGTAGAGTTGCTAGTTCATTGATAACCGTGTTGACCTCTTTTGTATCAAGGAGATTGGTATTAATCAGGCCGCTTTTCGCCATTTGGCATGCCCGACCGATATCATTTACTTCTTCTTTGATGAGCAGAATTTCACGTGTGATACCAAAGAGCTTCTCATTAATTTTATATTGGTGGTTATTATTTCCTATAATGAATTCCTCACATCGAAGGATTTCGCTGCAGTCTGAAGCATCGGAGCTACCAGCCACCAATTTCCAAGCAGATCCCAACCTCTTGCCCTTCTCGTTGGCTTACCTATGAGCGAATGAAGACGGCGCTTCACCAGTGACAAATGGAATTTTATCATGTGCCTTCTGTCTCCGTCTTTAATTTTGCCGCTTGTGGCATTGGACACCCCATCCAGCAGATGTTCGAATCACTCTAGGTCAATGGCATGCACCAGCTTGAAATTGCCATCAACGAACCAACCCTTGCCTTCCTTAAGAGAAAATATAGGTGCCTTGTACGACGAGCGTTCAACATATTCTCGGTATCGGGGTGAAGCTGTGGTTGTATATATAAATTGACTTATTTATCAAGTAATACTATTATTTTAGTGCATTCATGTAAAATTTCATATAAATGTGATTATTAATTCGCGTTTTATCTCTAGTTAAACAGAATCATAATGGTAACTGAGACGATGAGGGTGAAAATTGAGCATCGCGCTGTAATTAAATTTCTCACTAAGCAAGGAAAAAGTCAAAAAACTATTCATGAAGAGATGGTGGCTGTTTACCAGGGTTCCGCACCTTCATTATCAACTGTGCAAAAGTGGTCAAGTGAGTTCAAGAGAGGCAGAGAGAGCATTGAAGACGACTCCCGCTCCGGCGCCCCGGCTACTGCTTGTACGGGAGAAAGCATCAACGAAGTCGAAAAACTTGTTCTTGAGGATGCCCGAATAAAGGTGAAAATGATGGCAGAGATCACCAAGCTTTCAATTGGTACCATTCACACCATTCTTCATGACCATCTTAACCTTTCAAAGATCAGTGCAAGGTGGGTGCAACGAATGCTCACAGCGCCTCAGAAAAAAGTGAGAATCGCATGCTGTAGAGAGCTTTTGGAGATGTGTAGTGAGAACGCGGACGGTGTTATGGATCGAATTGTTACTGGGGACGAAACATGGGTCCACCACTATGACCCTGAAAGCAAACAAGAGTCCATGCAGTGGCATAAAAAAGGAACAGTCCCCCCGTAGAAGTTCAAAGTCACTCCGTCTGCCGGGAAGCTCATGGTCACAGTTTTTTGGGACTCAAAGGGAATCTTGCTCATTGAGTACAAAAAAAAAGGTGAAACCATCAACGCCACATCCTACGCTTCCACTTTGCATAATTTGCGGGAGGAAATTAAAAAGAAAAGACGGGGTAAACTCGCAGCGGGTGTGTTGCTTCTTCATGACAACGCTCCTGTTCACACGGCGCGAGTTTCCAAGGCTGCTGCGCGAGATTGTGGTTTCGAAGAAATCCAACACCCACCCTATAATCCAGACCTTGCCCCTAGTGATTATTTCCTGTTTCCGGATTTGAAAAAATGTCTTCGTGGAAAAAGATTTTCGGATGATGAAGAACTCAAGTCGGCAATAAATGGGTATTTTGCAGAGAAAGAGGAAATTAATTTTTTTGAGGGTTTAAAAAAGCTTATCTCAAGATGTAACAAATACATTGATGTTAGGGGAGATTATATTGAAAAATAAAAACAATTTAAATTGAATTTGCATTTTCCTTCATATCGATACCGAGAATATATTGAACGCCCCTCGTAATTGAAGATCTGGAATCCCCAGCTCGCCGCTAAAGACGTTAATCTGTGGGATATGCAAATATTTTTCGTTCGATACATGTGGTTATCTAAGAATGTTTGTCGCGACTTTACTACAGAAGTGGAAGTTAAAATGTTTAAGTAAGGACAACAGCAAAAATTCCTTTGTTTCTGCAACATTTTTACTCGTGTTACAGTTGCAGTTAAAATTTATATTAAAAATATCTAAGGCTAATTTGGTTCCTGTAATTGGATTAATATTTCTTAAAACAAATTGTGCTTGTGATGTAGTAATATCACTATATAAGGAATGGTTACAGGTGCATTGTCCGTATATCGTGTGTGTGTGTGCATACACCCCCCTTTTTATTCATTTTTTTTTACGTATATATTTTAAGGGGTTACATACGTTTCTCCGCTCAAAAACGGAGCGTTTTTCAAGATTTTTTTTTCGCTACGATATTAAATTAATATAAAAAAAGTAAAATATACATTGTGTAAAGTATCCTTGACGAATACAAAACTTTATTGACAATTGAAGAAAAACAATTATAAAGTACACATTTCGCCCATCTTCGGAAACCTCTCCGCAAAAACGTGCTGGGCGGTACCAGGAATATCTCTGGTAGGTTTTATTTGAAACAAAAAAAAAAACCTGTTAAAGTAGATGGATAAAACAAGTCTCTATCATAGCCGTTTTCAAAAATTTTAATATTTAACAAAATGGCAGCATTTTGAACGTACGAGGCTATTTTTGACTAAAAAACTAGTCACATTTTTATTTATAGCAAATCTAAAAATTAAGATATCAAAAAAATCCTACGTAGGAGACTAGATAATGGTATTAAGAATATTCGTGCGAAATGGCATGCAAATCGGTCGAGTGGTTCAAGAGATATTTCTGGTACCAACTCGAAAAACACTGTTTCGAGAAAAACGCAAACGAAATGCAAAATCTGCAGTGTGTCTTGCCTGCATGGCTTCGAAAGCAAAACTGAAAATGTGCTCGAGTAGTGCCTTCTGGATATTCTGAATTCTAATATTCTTATACGGCTATATTGAGGAGTTCCTTCGTTTTCAAGTCTTTGTATTCCGCTTTCATACATCGGTACATTTCGAGGATTGTCGAATGTAATTACGCAATGGGTGCTGTTTTGTCGCAAGGTTATGCCAATTGAGTACATCTCAAGATCCCTCAATAACACCGAGGAAAATTACGTTACGAATGAAAAAGAAATGTTGGCCATAGTCTGGGCTCTGGACAATCTGCGCTCGTACGTATATGGAGCGAAAAAGATAAGAATCTTAACCGACAACTAGCTGGTTACTTTTGCTCTAGGTAACAGGAACTTTAATGCCAAATTTAGGAGATCATATAAAGGTTCAGGTACTGACACAGCAACTATCAACTCATCGACTAACACTGCTAATGGTACAGTGGGACCCGATGCTTTGACGGAAACGGCCAGCGAAAGCGAAGGTTCGACAGACACCGCCACCGAAACTGTCCACAGCGCAGAAAGCTCAGATCTCATCGCGTCCCGCTGTACCACTAGCAGTGTTAGTCGATGAGTTGCTAGATGCTGTGTCAGCACCTGAACCTTAATGTGATCTTCTTGAGTCTGGTGCCGTCCCAGATAGTATTGACTCAGACAAATGATTCACTTCTGTCTTTAGAGAGCTGTCTCTGGAGAGAGCGTCAGCTACTATGTTTGTTTCACCTGCTTTGTAAACCAACTCGTAGTTGTAGTCCTCTATGCGAGCTTTCCACCTCTTTAATTTGACATTAAAGTTCCTGTTACCTAGAGCAAAAGTAACCGGCTAGTTGTCGGTAAAGATTCTTATCTTTTTCGCTCCATATACTTTTTCATTCGTAGCGTAATTTTCCTCGGTTTTATTGAGGGATCTTGAGATGTACGCAAGTGCCTTGTCCTGTCCCGATATATCTTGCGACAAAACAGCACCAATTGCGTAATTTGAAGCGTCCGTGGTCAGGTTAAATGCCCTTTGAAGTCAGGGAAAGCGAGGATCTCCGATGAAGTTAGTAAAGCCTTGAGCTCGTTAAAAGTTTTCAATGCATCTGCATTCAACTCAATTTGGATTCGTTTTGGTTGGCTTGTTTCAATTTGGGCATTTTCGCCCCTCGTAAGGTTCGTAAGTGGTTTTGCCACCTTCGCGTAGTCACGAATAAATTTTCTATAATAGGACGTCAGTCCCAAAAAGTATTTCAGATCCTTAAGATTCTCCGGAGGAAATATGTTTTGTATGACCTCAACCTTCTTGGGATCTGTTCGAATTCTATCGGGGGTGATGACGTGCCCCAAAATTCGACCTCTGTTTCCAAGAAAAGAGTCTTTTCCAAATTAACCTTTAAGTTTACCTCGTGTAAACGGGAAAGAATAGTTTCTATGTTCTTTAGCATATCGTCCATGTCACTCCCAAGGATGACTATATCGTCGATATACACGTAGCATATTCTCCCCAAAATAGTAGAAAATGCGGTTTTAGGTATATCATCCTCTTTCATGGGTATCTGGTGAAATCCAGAGGTGTGATCAAGGGTGGTGAAGTATTTCGGCTCACCTAGGCTCGCAAGCGTTGAGGTAATGTCCGGAATTGGGTATATGTCGGATACGGTGACGAGGTTTAAGCGTTTAAATTATACTACCATCCGGTGCTGAAGTTCTCCTGTGGGTTTGTGTTTTTTCAGAACAACCCAAATTGGAAAATTGTAAGGACTCTTGGAAGGACGGGTGATTACCTCCGTTAAATGTTCCCTAATCTCTTCATCCACTTCCTTCCTCATGCACGGTGGGTAGGGGTAACTCTTTGTGTAAATTGGTTCGTCGGTGGTAGTTTTTATCTACGCCCTCACGGATGTTCTTATCATTTCATTAGAACTAAGGAGAGTGGAACCCTGTGATATGTGTGGACCGATCAAGTTCTTGGTAGCCCCCGTGTCCACAAGGAAGCTTAACACTGTACCGTTCTTAAGGATGTAACTTACGAGTATGTATGGAACGCTGGATAAGCGTCCTTCATAAAATATACCTCATATTCATAGTTTGCCTCAGCTACTTCGTGGTAGGCTTGAGGTGATGGCTCCTGGTGTCCCTCATCGTACCCTTCAAGCGCTTCGTCACGGTTTTCTAATGACACTTCTTTATCCGTCTACAGGTTGTACAACTTCTGTTGCTTTGGGGAGGAGTCCCGTGAGCGTTCTCGGCGTGTGCTTTCCATTTGAAAGGGTTGTTTTGAGGTCTATTCGAATAGTTCACCTTTTTAGTCTGCATCGAATGATCAATTTCCATCTTGGGATAAGGTTTTGGACCAGTCGGCCTAGGGGGTGCAACAGAATTTGGAACAAAGCTATGACGGTTGGGTAAGTTAGAATATGTGGTTTTGGGTGGTTTCTAAATTGTGGAGGAGGAGGCCTATTTTCCCGTCTGAAAGACTGATTAAGGGGTGCTGTTATTGTGCTTGTTGCATTGCTGACATGAATCGAATGGTTTCGGAAATTGAAATTCTGAATCTCCAGACACGAGGCGTATGCTTCGGTAAGGGTTTTGGGTTTCTGTACGATAAGCGTCCTAGACTAGACTAGCCTGTTGAAAACATCCAGTCGCTTCTTCTGCAAACATCCAGCGCACGGTTCCGGTAAGTCACTACCAGTGCACCGACAGTTTCCTGTGAATAAGATTCCGTTTTGATCTTATTAATTGTTAAGGAGAACTGGTGGTTCACCGTGGCGGTAAACTCGTCCAATCTCGACCCCTTCTGTGAGAGTTGGTTGAGTTGATGCTCTAAGGTTCTGATGTCGCCTTTGGCGCAATCCAACGAAAGTATTCTTTTAATTTCCTCCCAGTCATCATCAAAGATGTTGTAGGAAATAAGGGCTGAATCAGCTTTTCCCCTGATTTTTTACCGAATGTGCTGTAATATTGCACGATACAGTGGTTTTCTCCTAATTCTACTGAAGTCCTTCAGTATACCCTCTACATTATGTATCCAGGACACATATTGCGTGGGGTTTCCGTCGAAGGTCTGCAGTTCCTTAACACAATCGGGGAACCGACTTATTTCTTTCAAGTCAGCCTCTGTCCTTGGTTCGCAGAGGGGTAAGTTAACGCGACTGGTCTCAAGTACCTCGCTCAAGTGACTTTAAGCACTCATCTATTCCCTTAGCTGGGTTAAAATAACATTGACCGCTCCGGCCAACTCCGTTACACATTTAGCGACTGTATCCATTTTTATTTAAAAAAATATAAACCTTAGTACTAATTCACAATTTATATCAATTTATCGAATTTAACTGCCTTCAATCTCTTCACAGATTCAAACTATTTTTTAGTTATTAGATCTATATAGTATATTTCTTTTTAAATATAATATTATTTGATAGTATGCGCGGTGTACATGTATAAATTTCCTTTAATTTTTGCACGATCTTTTCAATATAAAACAATGCATCTTA
Organism: Volucella bombylans; assembly: GCA_949129095.1. NCBI lineage: Eukaryota > Metazoa > Arthropoda > Insecta > Diptera > Syrphidae > Volucella > Volucella bombylans. Next base: position 65,387,710 of record OX422142.1, read on the forward strand.
CCTTTTCCTTTTGACAATTCTTCGCTCTTCTTCTTCTCTTCTTTTTTATAAATTAATCTGTTTTACACTTTTAACAAATAGATTTTTTTCTCACAGTTCTTTTTTATTCCTTTCGCTTTTTTTTATTTTTTTCTTTTTTATAAATTAACCGGTTTTATGCTTTTAACAATTGTTGGCTTAATTTTTTAGACCAGAAAGGCAGTTGTGTTCCCATGGTTGCAACGCCACACACCCCAAATGGGGTGGTCTGATCTATGCCCATTTAAGGTCAATATTTTTTTTGTCACTATTGCTAGGACGAAAATGATATACGTTTTCTAAACCTGTCCCTGCTCGGGCGCCAGTTAAATTCGTCCTTTACGTGGACGACAAAAAAACGCGAACGTCAGCCCCTTGACATAACTTTTCGACTTACAATCGAAACACAATCTACGAATTCGTTTATACTGTTATCGATGAAGTCCAGACCAGAACTGATTTCACAATCCTCATCAGCTTAACTCAAAAGCTCCGTTAGCTATCGAAAGGTTCCCATGCATTCGTCCTGATTGTGCACTTTACCTAATTCGCGTGCACTTGATCCAGCGTCGTATAGCCTGCTCGTGCATTCGTTTCCGTGGGAAACTCAACAGACCAATTATTTTCTGAATCAGCTGGGAACCTGTTTGCACCTGTTGGATTAAGTTATTGGGCGGCGCGTATCGGATTGCGATAACTTAGTCCAAAGCATTGTGGAAAAATTATTTTGTTTTCTGCAAAATAATTGAAAAAATGTTCCGAAATTTTAAAATGCAGACAAGCCTTAGTAGTTATCATATCATAGCTCGTGTTATCGGCTATTTACTGCGATATCCACAAAAATTATAACATCTAAAAACAAAACAAATGATGTTTACTGTAAATTCTAATTATTTACCCAATTGTGTTTATATTATTATCACATAAACTTGTATTTACGTGTACATAGCGCCAGAAAGAACCACTTCAAATGTTGGATTTGAGAGTATTCCAACTATATCCGATGCAACCGCCGAAGTCTCGACGTCATAATGTTTTTTTTGTAATTTTGTTACTAAAAAAATAAAGGGCTGTGAGCAAACGCTTATATGTGGCCGGCGATCCACTTTAGATAATATTTTGTGTAAATCAATACTTCTTGGCAATGAAGTGGTGTACCAAAAATTAATTAATAGTTCCGAAGACGATGAACTTTAATACCATAAGTCATGTCTTGCTAAATTTCTTCAAGAGGCCAATAATCTAGAAAAAAAATTAGCTAAAAGTAAAGCAGGATATAGACATGCACACAAATGCGCCTTTTCAACAGTGTGTGCCTTTGTGGAAGACCACATTTTGAATTTAAAAGAAATTCATCAATTTAAAGATATTGCTGATGAACAGAAACCAAAAAGAAATAGAGCAATCAATTGTTTATTCCAAATCATGTTTAAAAAAAAATAGCGCCAGTAAAGGCAAAATTGTTATGAAAGAAGTTCAAAAAAATTTCGTAATCTTAAATACCTATGTATGAATACAACGAGGGTTTTTCTTAACGATACCCTTAGCACTTTAAATTTAAAATCTGCGATAAGGTGCGACTTATTAATTACAGATAGTATTATACATATTATAAATGACAATTTTTCGTAATGTTTCAAATAGGAATATAGGCCGTTAAACTGAAAGCTCAACTTTTCCAGATATTTTGACTATAAGATCTACGATAGGGAATGAAGTGAAAGTGCCCGATAACTGGTACCGACATACGTTATGGGAGAAAGGATTATGTACCTATATCAAGGTGAATTGGTTTGACAGTAAAAACGCTCCTGCAAAGCTGGAAGATATTGTAAAATGTTTGTGTGGGTACAAATGATAGAACTTATTCTTTTCAATACAAATCCCTTTATTCAGTACAGTTATAATTCACTATTTAATTGTTTCTCTCAGTACAATCTAATTTCTCAACAGCTTATACTTTTCTTATCTTTTACTTAAACCACTTAATCACTTCTCCTAATTAACACTTCAAATTTCACTTTAGAACTGATTTGCATACCTTTGGGATGCTGGTATTTATACTCGAATGACATACTTCGAGAACAATCCTCGCCATCCAGCGTCCCATACAATTTCCAATTTGCTAGAAAATTCGATTCCACTCTCCAGTCGAGACTTTGTTATTCCAGTATCGAAATCTTCTGGTCTTCGAGTATCGACATTTTCTGCTAGATGTCGCTGCTCACATTTAAGTGGTTATCACAATATTTTAAGAAATAGAGTGGATGTGTCCGATAATGAAGACAATATTCAAAACAGCGAATCATGTGATGAGCCGGATGACGAATAATTTAATACACACACATTTATAACGAAAGTTTTTTGATTGTTTTAATTATAATTAGATACATACCTTGTACTTGATAACATACAAGTGCATCCATGTTTATGTAATGTATATATAAAAAACAAATGTTTAAGTAGTAATATACATATTATATAGTATCAGCACTTTTTCACAGTTAAATTCATGTATCGAATATGTGGTTATACCTTTTATTTAAAAAAATTGTTTTTTTGCATACTATTAGTACGTCTGGCAGAGGTTTTGCTCCATATAAACCGTCTGGGACCCATATTCTTATACTCAGAGCACCCGGACTACAGGATTTGACTTCATTCATTAACGGACATTATAATATCATAAATCATTTTCGGTTATCCTTTAAAGTTGCTGTGGGCTCTTAAACTATCTTGATCCAGATTACAGAGGCTGAAAATTTTGTTCTTGATTTTTATGCTCTGAACTGTTGCGACCGGTGCTGCACGATTTGTTTCCGTTGTGGTCGATATAGCCTCAACAGGTACACTATCTCCTCCTTTTTCACCTTTACACTGAAAATCCTTGCAGAGACCATATTGTTCTTTGGTTCCACTAAGGTCTTTCCCGCAATGAAGTCTCCTCCATTTTCTGGCTCCATCATATAAGATCGGTGGCTACCAGGACCACGTTCCACTTTTGCCCAAACAATTGCTTCTGACGAAGGATCTAGAATCTGATTTCTGCAGATGACGACTTTTAATACTGAACAATTGACGTTTCCGTATACTCGTATCATTGCTATCTCCATGTCTCTGTATTTCAGGCTTTGTGCCCAAAGTTCACTACTAGACTATGTTCTTTCATACAACTTGTACCAATGATACGCTCGTCATACATCTCAGCCACCAGAAGACTTGAGAGAAGACTATCTATCTAAGGTCGTATCTATCTAAGGTCGTCAGCAACTGCCAGCGGGATAGGGATCGACATATTCACCTCTTCTTAGTGGCCTACCGAAACGCGGTCCATAGTTCAACAGAACACACACCATCCGAGATCTTATTTGGTCAAACAGTGAAGCAAAATTCGAATCCCCACCTATGGAACCCAAAGAGATGACCAAATACGTGGATGACTTGCGCAGCAGGATTCGTAAATTGCATGAAGACACCAGAGAAAAGATGAAGCCAGCGAGCAGCCGCATGAAGACTAGGTACGACATCAGGACGAAATTTTCCGGCTTCAACGAAGGAGATCTGGTCTGGTTGTATAATCCTCAGCATAGCGGGTGGCCGTGGTGTAGTGATACTAGCAATCGCTTCTCACTCGGAGGGTCCAGGTTCGAGTCCTGCCCATGGCAAGTCAGTTTTTCATTTGTAATTGGAACTCAGACAGAAAAATTCTGCTTGTGAAGGCATAACACTGACATGTAGATTTGGCTGTTGTAGTGTTTCAAGGACAGAAAAAAATACTGTGAATTATACCTCGAATCACTCTGAGTGAAGCATAAACTCTCCGTCCGATTCGGACTCGCACCCCTGGAGCGAATATCGGAACCAAACATACCTGAGTTTCAAACCACTACAAAACAATTTTCCTTTCTCTTCCTTCTACCTTTCCGCCCGCGCCCTGGCAACAGTAAAAGGATATCTAACCCCTTAGGCGCGCGTAAAAAAAAAATAATAAATAAAAATAAGAAAGGCAAATCACCAAAATTGCAACGGGACTGGGAAGGACGTTGTCTACCGGATCCAGCGTGGGGATCAAGGAAAATTGAAGGTGCTCCATTTGGATAGAATGTGTCATTTCAACGGAATGACGAATGACGAAGATGTTCGGGACAAACAACTGTAGGGAGGGAGCAGCGTGATAACCATTTAAATGTGAGCAGCGTCATCTGGATTTACATAGCAGAAGACTTTGATACTCCAAGGGCAGAAGATTTCGATACTTGAATAACAAAGACTCAAACATTGATGAATGGTGAACGGAACCGAGTTTTCTAGCAAAATGGAAATTGTATGGGACACTGGATAGCGAGGATTGTTCTCGAAATATGTCATTCGAGTATAAATATCAGCACCCAAAAGGTGTGCAAGTCAGTTCATCAGTTGAATTGGAAGTGTTAATTATTAGAAGTGATTAAGTGGTTTAAGTAAAAGACAATAAAAGTACAATCGGTTGAGAAATTGGTTTATATTGAGATAAGCGATTAAATTGTGAATTCTGTATTAAATAAAGCGATTTGCATTGAAAAGAATAAGTACCATTTTGTACCCACACAAACGTTTTACAATATTTACAATATTTATTCAGCATTCAGCATTCCCTCAACATTCTCCCCTCACGGTGAATAAAGTTCTCAGCGTGTTGCTTTACTAGAGATTGCTTGTTCTCAGCTTTCATCTTTCGCCTCGTAAACGCAGCTTTGTTTTACCTCTGAACATCTTTAATTCACTATATTTGCTTTTCGTTTTTTTTTTTGGGTTCTGCAAAGAGGAAAGAGATTAGTTAATTGACAAGAAAAAAACACAAATTGACAAAAACGAGAAACAAGACAAACAACAGGTCTGTTCGCGTACATTTTGGACTAAATATGTAAAAACTGTCAAATCCGGTGGAGTGGGAATAAAATGTCTCTCAGTGAGAAAATTTGTTAAAAAGTAAGCGAATGGATTTGAGACTGTTTTGTACAGACAAGTCAACCGTCTTTATTTTGTTTTTTCTTTAAAAAAAAAACAATTAAAAAAGCAAGTTTTAATGAATTTAGAAGTTGTTTATTCATCATCTTGAACTTCAGGACAAAGATTACTCAAGCCTAGAAACGTCTGAATGAGCTCTTCTGATAATTTATCTTTCTATTGTTCATCTATATGCCATTTGTAGATGCCAGAAGGTGTATGAGGAGCACTTTCATTTCATTTGCCTGTTTTTTAATATATTTTGTCTGTAAACACTTTCTAAAAACAATTTTCCATTTGAAGCTTTAATTATTAATTAGTCGTTTATACAAATCTCACTTATTTTTGGCAAAACAAAGTAAAAAAAACAAACCCAATGACAGTTTCAAATAAAAAAAAGCGGTTTGACAGTTTTTATAAATTTTCCCAAAGATATTTCTTGGACTAAAATTTACAAAAGAGGAGAAATGAATTGCTCTTTCATTTCGCTTTCTTATGCGAAAAGTTATAAAAAAAAATATGAGTACGGATTTTAGACTGCTTTTGTCAGTTTTTCGTAGTTTTGGGCAGTACGCGAACAGACCTAATAACATGAAGTTTTTATTGCCCTATCTTTTTCTCTTTCGCGCCTGTGTAGTTGGTCTGCAGTTTTCCTCAACTCTGCTTCCGTAATTCATCAATTCATTATGTTGAATGGCTGACCGCGGAATGTAGTCCGGTATTGTTATTGAGAGTTTTTTATCCGTCAGGGGTGTAATTGTTTTATTGACGGAGCAATCGATGAGGAATTAACTATTCGGATAAGTGTTATGTTTTTCTCTTATTTTAATAGCTAGTTTTATTAACATGTGTGATAATATGAATTGTTTTTTATTTATTTATTGTGTTTGAATCGTGTATGCTTTGAATCCGTATGTTCGATATGCTTTGTGTATGCGTTTGTGTAACTGTATTGAATGGTTGTATTGCGTTGCATTGGTTGATCGGATATAGATCAAAAAGTATCTAATATCTATCTGTGGCCAAAAACCATAACCGCTAAAGGCGACTTTAGACGAAAATGAGATTTTGATACCATTAGATTCAGGGTACTCAAATCTATTTTGTAATTTTTTTTCAGCTTTCTATCATTAAAACTGTGGCCACAATTTGGCCACAGTTTGACAGCACACTCTCGAATGACGAATCAGGATGCGTTCACTTTGCACAACGGGCGCGTTCTAAATGGCTTTACAACTCGGTCATCCTGATGTTTGGCCGACCTCAATCACAAAGAACCAATACATATTAGCATTAGAATAATTTACAATGCACACAAAAGAAAACAACATTGGAGTAGTGCAGATTCTACTGCCCATCTTTTTTCTTTATTGTCCCCATACTACGAATTCTGTAATTGGTGGTTCAAATCAATTAAATAGAAGTGAAGTGAAGCGCGAGGTAAAAATTTCGCTTATTTTGTTTGTTTTCTGTTGTTTTTTGTGAATTTATTGTTGTTGATTTGTTGCTGTGATTTTGGGTAAGTTAAAATGACTGAATTCCATTATTTCATTGATTTTATAATATTTGTTGTTTATTAGTTTTCGCCTCCATTCGTAATATTCTTGCGTGTATGTGTGTTGTGTTGTTATTGTCAACCTTGGATCGGCTGTGACTACCTTTATTGAGGTGGTTTTAATGGACTTATGCAGTTAATTTGCTTTTTGATTACATTTTATTTGTTTTTCTTTAGTTTCAAGTGCGTAAGTTGTGTGTGTGCGATTGGAGTTCTGGTCAGACTATGATTTTATCATTGGTTGCCGTTGCTGACATTCCTGTAATTGTTGCCCCTTTTTAATGTTATGACCATTTTAGTTTCTCGACTTGATTTGAGATTACACAATTTTACTAAAATGGTTATTTCTGCTGCTGAATGTTGTGTTGTTGTTTTATCCGGAATGTTAGTAATCATATATTAAATTATGTGCTGGCCTTTGCGAAGTCTTTGCGGAAGTGATTGGCTCCTCGAGTTCCTGCGATACTAGCAGTCCGAGTACGGTCTAGGAGCGGCCATTTGGCGACACAATCACAGTTCCGATTGATTTGGTATGATCGTTATTATTTTGTTGTTATTTTTAGAGTGTCGGTTCTGTGGATTTTTGTTCAAACGCTTGATCCAATGTAGTTTTAGTGTTGTGTTGAATTTTTGTGAAATTTTGCGGACGTGATTGCCTTCCCGAGATCCTACGATGCTGGTGGTCCGAGTACGGTCTAGGAGGGGCCATTTAGCGACACAATCACGGTTCCGCTGAAGGTAAAATGTTTTTTTTTTGTATATCGTGTTGGGAGTTAGTGAATCTGTGTTGTAACCTAAGTAGATAGGTGGCTGTGTCTATGAATTCGTATGCCTGTATTAAATCTGTGTTGTGTCCGCGTTTTATGTGTTGCTCGGAAGTGGGCATATCTTTGTTATTGGTCGTTTTAGTTCCGCTGTCCCCGTTTTTAGTGTCACCACTCTGACCAGACCATCGGTACCGGGGTGCCACCATTCCTGGCAATGTTCCATTTGAGTGGTGGCAGCCGTTCATCTTTGACGAGAACTAAATCGCCTTCCTTGATTTGGTCGTGTATTGTCTTCATCCACATTGGTCTCTGCTGCAGTCACGACAAGTATTCCGAACTCCAACATCTCCAGAACGATTGCAATAACGCTTGCACTCGTTTACATCGCTCTAGGTGACTCATATTCACCAGTTCATAGTGTGGTTGTGGTGGTGAAACTAACGGTGAATCATCTGATTGTGGGCACAATTGTCTGGTGTTCAGACATGCTTCTATCTGAGTTAGAAGTGTGGTGAGCTCCTCGAACGTCAGCGTTGAATTCCGGCTACTCTTTTTATGCGAAACTTAACTGATTTTACACCTGCTTCCCATAGACCTCCAAAGTGCGGGGAAGCAGGTGGAATAAAATTCCTTTTTGTGCCATCGCTCGCCAGGGAATTCGCTATTGTCCTCCACTCCATCTTGGCGTCCCGAAGACATTTTTGAAGCTCTTTGTCTGCTCCAATGAAATTCTTGGCGCAATCGCTATACAGTTCCCGGCAGAGTCCTCTCCTTGACACGAACCGTCGGAATGCGGCAATAAAGGCTTGTGTCGTCATATCGCTGACGAGCTCGATGTGTATTGCCCTTGTCGCCATGCATACAAATAATGCAAAGTAGGCTTTGTATCGCTTTGCGTTCTTATCTCTCCAAGTTTTCACCTCAATCGGACTGGCGTAGTCCATGCCAGCGTAGGTGAATGGTCTGGATACCGTCGTTCTTGCAGTTGGAAGACTGCCCATCACCTGCTCTAAAGGTTTCGCTCTGAATTTGTAGCAAATATTGCATTTGAAAATGTAATTCTTGACGGTCGTTTTGAGACGAAATATCCAGAACCTCTGAATATATACGCCATCACCTTTTGATTACCTCCGTGGAGTGTTTTCTCATGCGCTTCTTTGATTATAAGGTCTACCAACCGATGTTTGTGGTTTAGCAGTATGGGATGCTTGGTGCTGAATGGAAGTGTTGCATTACAGAGCCTTCCACCGACTCGATGTACTCCAAACTCGTCCTTGAATGGATTTAATGCCTTTAGCCCTCTCAACTGGTCGTTTTGTAGTTTTGTACGTTCGTCCGGAACCTTCCCGGAAACTTCCCTTTTTGTGCATCCCTTATTATCTTCATAAGGGCAATCTCCAGTTCCTGTGTAGAAAGTACAGCGCTTGACTGCTTCCTGTGTTGGCTTTTATAATTTAAAAATCGTAGACAGTAACCCACTCTGCGGGTTACTCTAGATAGTGTTGAATATTTTTGTAGTAGAATTTCTACTACTTCTTCTTCCACGACCTGGTGATGTGCTCTCGTTGGACGCTCTTCATGTTGTGTTCGCTGAAAATGCGGTTGCTCTGGAAATGGTGCATCCCACCGATGTCGCAAGAACTCAGGTCCCTGCCACCAAAGTTCGTTGTCAATTAGATTCGGAGCTAGGGTTATGTTGGCTAGGCTGGATTATGTTGTGATGGAATATGTTTCCACATCGCGCTACTTGTAAGTCGTTGGATTTGAGAAACCCGTTTGCATATAAAAGTTTTCCATTTTGTAGGTGGAGCCTTGATCCAGCACAACGTTATGACGGAATCCGTCCATACCACCGTTTTCGTCTTGTGCAACTTCAAAATTCGAACTGCTTCCTTTAAGAGATTTGCCAACAATAACGCTACACATAATTCTAATCGCGGAAGGGTTATTGATTTTAGTGGTGCCACCTTCGTTTTGGACAGAAGCAGCCTCATGTGAACCGTGTCATCTTCTTCAAGAACCCGAAGATAAATCGCCGCCGCATATGCCTTCTCCGACGCGTTCGTAAACCCGTGGATTTCCACCATCTTGACCTGCTTGCTTGTGTGGATCCTACGCGGAATCTGAATACACTCGATGTTGGGTAAGTCTTTTGAGAAACTCATCCATTCTTTCACTAAATCTGGTGGTAACGGTTTGTCCCACTCCAATCCTTTCCACCATAGTTGCTGCATTATCATCTTTGCCTTGACTATACATGGTGAAACCAAGCCAAACGGATCGTAGAGCCTGGCTATTAAAGACAAGATTGACCGTTTCGTGAAGTCTGCAGTACTTATCGATGCAACCTAGAAGGAAAAAACGTCAAGTGCTGGTAACCACCTTATGCCCAAAGTTCTGACGTTGATATTCTCATCCATTGGAATGGTAAGGTCAATTACACGCTGATCCAGTGGAATGTGCTGAAGTACTAAGTTGGAGTTATTGACATGCTTTCGTAAGTGGAATCCTGCGGTCTCCAATAGTTCCTTAACAGCCTTCAACTTATCCTGTGTCTCTTCAATACTGTCTCTTCCGCTGATAACGTCATCAACGTATAATCTATACGCCTCGTCGTCTGCCAACTTCTGGAAAACTTTAATAGCGAGTTAAGGTGCTGACGCTGTACCGAACGTCACTGTTCTTAGGCGAAACATCTTTATTTCTTCCTCGGGCAGTTCTCTCTAGAGTATGTTTTGCTAATGGGAGTCCTGGCTGCTGACTTGAATTTGACGGTACATTTTTTCGACGTCTCTTGTAAATGTGTACTTGTATAACCGCCATCTCATTATGATATCAATTACGTTCTTCTGCATTTTAGGTCCGATCATCAAGTGGTCGTTGAGTGGTGCCCCACCGATTGTTTTAAATGTCACATCAACGTCCACTCGCAGTTTGGTTGTCGTGCTGGACTCTTTGATGACCGCATGGTGAGGAATTAAATAATGATATGGTGTTTGAAGAACGTAATCTGACTCATTTACAGGAGACATATGGCCGAGTGTCAGATATTCCTGCATGGTCTTTGAATACTCCCTTAGCAGTGTTGGGTTACAATGAAGAGTCCCCTCCAACTGTAAAAATCGTTTTAAAGCACCGTGACGTGTTAGTCCCATGGTGGGATGTTTGCCACCCTTAAACGGTAGACATACCTGATACCGACCACAAGGTAATCTTATAGTATTTCTTATAAAATGAGCTTCACATTCCTTTTCTTCCTCAGCTTCATACCTTGGAAAGGGCTCTTCTCCGATCTCCCAAAATTTTCGGAGAGTTGTGTCGATGGTTGAGCCGAGCCAGCACGAAAAACTGCTTACTTGAGTGCTGCTGGGTATCTTTCCTAATAGAATCCATCCCAGCTGGGTTTTTTGAGCGACCGGACTAGAATTCCTAGCAACCTTGATGACCTCACTGAGAAGGATGTCGCTGTAAATATCCCCACCTAATAGCATGTCTACCTTTGACGGTAAATTGAATGTTGTAACCGCCAAAGGTAAGTCTCGAATACTATTCCATTTACTACAGTCGATGTATTGGGCCGGAAGAAGCCCAGTCAGTGTCCTAAAGACCAATGCTTGCGCTTTGCCTGCTTGAGGTTAAAGACTCAAGTTCCAGGTCGACGGCCTTTTGTGTGGTTCCACTTCTGACCAACCCCAGCCCATTAACCTTCATAAACGTCCTCTTTGGTTTCAGACCAAGTCGTTGGACCGCTGATTCAGTGATGAACGAAGCCTCAGACCCTGGATCTACTTAAGCTCTCAAAACTTTACTGCCTCCACCTGAAGATCTAAACTTCAACATCGCTGTAGCTAATAAAACCTTGGTGTTCGTGCTGACATGATAACTGTTGAGATGTGTGTGGTTGAACTCCGAAGCATTTGGACTAACGGTGGAAGTCTGATGTGGCTGATGGTTATTTGTGTGGCTGGACGTAGATGGATGACGAGCAAATTGCGTAGCTGAAGGTGCACCGTGTGTGGCTCTCCCCATGCTGCGCGTATTTTCGTGTAGCAGAGAATGGTGACGCTGCTTACAGAAATGGCAGCATTTCGCACTGGGACATCTTTGTTTGAAATCGCTGTATGACAAGCAGTTTTCACACACTTTCACTCTACGTACGGTTTGCCTCCGACGATCCACATCCATTTGCAAAAATCTATCACAATTCCTAAGCGAATGCTGACCCCTTTGACACACGCTACAGCTGACCTGTTTGCTTGACTTCTCCTGGCTATAAAAAACATTACTCGTTCCTGTTCTACGCTGCTCGGATTTGCTATTGGAACCTCCGGGATCTACTGCTTCTAATGTACGAAACCGACACTCTAAAAATTCTACAAACTCCTTGAATGATGGCAATTCCTTACTCGAACCTAACTTTTCTTCCCATAATTGCTGTGTATTATTCGAAAGCTTATGCAAAATAATAAAAATTAAAATAACATCCCAACTATCTACTGGCAGGCCTAAATTCTTCAATGCATGAATTATTTCTTGTGAAGTATCGAGGACTCTTTTGATGTTAGCCGATGAATCAGAGGTAATTGTATGTTGATTAAATAAAAGTTTCAGCTGAGTATTAACCAACACTCTTTTATGATCGTAGCGCTCTGTCAAGATCTTCCATGCAGGACCATAATTGCTTTGATCGATAGTCAAGTGCTGTAGAAGACGATCTGCTTCACCGCTAACCGACGACTTCAAATAACGAAGCTTCTGGACATCGCTTAAAGATTGGTTGTTATGAATTAATGTCACAAAAATGTCGTGAAACGACCTCCATGTTTCATAACTGCCAGAAAACGTTGGAATATTGATGACCGGCAATCGCAGCTCGTTGTGGCCTCGTTCCTTGGTATCTGCGGTTAACTGAGCTGCTCTTGAACCGTTCGTAGCAGCTTTAATAACCGGAATTTTGTCGAATGCATCTAACAAATCTGCTTTGTAATCCGCAAACAATTCGAGGATTTTATCAAATGTCTGCACTAACACACTAACCTGCTCAGAATCACTCATCATCTACCATGATATGCTCATGGTATTTATTTGCCTGAACCATTTGCTCGTCCAATATTGAAATACGAGTTTGAATATAATTCGCCCTACTCAAACGCGCACTGTCTGCCTTCCCAAAATTCTCATAGTCTTTTTTGATACGTTCAAGGACGTTCCGAAGGACATGACGTGAAAATTTATGCGAGATGTGGAAAATTACTACACAAAACCGCCAATAATATGTATATTATATATATATGTGTATATGTTTAAAAATTTACCACGATGGGGCACAATAAGCGTGTTATATATCTATATATATTTATCTATATATGTAAATTTTTGTGTAGAGTGTAAGTAATTATAATGGAAAGGACTCACTTGAACTTCCGACTGATGATTTCCTTTTAATTTCTTCCAGGTATGCACTTCTCCTGATGATTTTTTCTGTGCACACACACACTTTTGGAGCGTCCTTAAACTTTTGTAGAAGTCTGTAGCGATGGGATCCTTGATGAATTGCTGGTTGCAGTTTTTCTTCTTCTTATGTTAAATTTCTGGTATTGATGTTGATAATTTATTTATTAATATTATAAAACTTCAGTGTTGATAACGTTCGTTTATAAATATGTATGTACGAGTATATCTATATGTAGATTCTTGTGTTCACAAACGTACTTGTACAATTTTGTGTTGATTTTGTATTAAAATTCTTCATTTGGCTCGAATTGACCAAACCAACCTTAGAACAGGTGCGGTATAATCAAGCGATCGGTAATTTACAACAGCAGCAGTCACAAAATGATGGGGATGGTACGCCGCCCTCGCCGCCAATGCCAAATTGTTCACCACCGCCACCACCGCCGGCTGGTGTTAGTATTATAGATGTTGTAAGTGGTAGAGCGGATGCGTCATGTCTGATTTCTTATAGTGATGCGAGTGAAGGCGGCCGGCCATATGGTATTGCACTATATGATTTCGAAAGTGATGTGGAAGGTGATCTTAGTTTTAGGGAAAATGAAAAACTTTACATTTTGGAAACACTGAACGATGAATCGTTGAGAGGACGTAACCGAAGTGGCTGTGAGGGTATATTTCCAATCAACTATATTGATATCAATGTTCCCCTAAATGATAACGCATCAAGCACAACTTCATCAACTGCTGTCTCAATAAGCAGTTCATCGTACAGTAAAAGTTATCACGAAAAAAATAAACAAACCACTAACAATCAATATACGTATAGTATAAGAACAACTAAAACGACAGCTACAACAGCAATCGAAATTTTTACCACGCACTTCACTTCACTTCTATGTAATTGATTTGAACCACCAATTACGTAATTTGTAGTATGGGGACAATAAAGAATGAAGATGGGCAGTAGAATCTGCACTACTCCAATGTTGTTTTCTTTTGTTTGTAATGTCCTCTCGTTCACGTCCATAAGTGTGCATTTTAAATTGTTCTAATGCCATTTTTTTTTTAATTTGAAATTCAAAGATTTATATATAAATAGATATTAACTGCGTTAATATTCGAACATTCTCCCCGGCTGTGAACAGCGTTCGCAATCGTAAATGTCCCTGGATGCTGCTTTCTTCTGCTTATCTGGCCACTTTCTATAATTTGGATAAATTTGTTCATGCAAAAAATAGAACGAAATTTTTACCACGCACTTCACTTCACTTCTATATAATTGTTTTGAACCACCAATTACGGAATTTGTAGTAATTTGGTTTTCGGTTTTGGTTGTTCTTCCGTAACAAAAGTTAAAAAAAAGTTTTTCTTAAATATAACGAAAGTGTTAGTTCTATCAGTAAAATTGTAAACAGTTATTTTTTACAGAAAAATTAATTTTGAAATAAGAAAGAGTAAAATTATCTTTATCTTACTTTTTGTTTCAACGCGATCGGAGTTTCGAATCACCCAATAGAGCCCTTTGTAATTTCACGCGTTTGTGAAAAAAAATGTAAACTGCTCTCCTGAAAAAATTAGTAAAACAGACTTTAGTGATTTTTTCTTGTGACCACAGCTATAATAAGAGGGGACACTTCGTCAAAATGCGCTTATCTTGACACCTTGACACATACACCTTCAGCTTTTCATTTAAATTTGTGAAAATTTGATAGGTATAAAAAACCATTTGTAAGAAAGGGATGAAAAGGAAGGATGTACGTTTGGAATTAAAGCACAAACTTACAGGGTGTTCTCACAAAAAAATTAAAACATTTTATTTTAAAGCGTAAAGGTATATATGAATATTTACATGTGTGTAACACTCAACATTTTGTGTTTATTGTTAATTATAATACTTTCCACAATTTCGGTAATAAAATAGACTTTGATTTCGCTATATAGAAATCGTCACTCTCTTTTTCCATAATCTGTTTATTTAAACTTGCACACTATGCTCTCAATTTCAATACTTCGTCCTCAAGGCTTCCACTTTCAATTGTTTGAGTTCGTTTATTCGTTGTTGAAAAACAAAAAAGCTGAATACTGTCCTCGTCACCTGAGCTTGCAACTTCTTCATTCTTACTCTCAACCGCGTCTTGAGTATTTTGTATTCTCTCTTCGTCATTTTTTCTGCCGTTCGCTGACCTCTTGCTTAGCTCTACAACATCTTTTTCCATTTCTGTTATTGCCGTAGCATCGTTTCCTGGTATAAATTTATTTGGAAATGCAGACCATTTTAATCGCCGTTTCGATGTTCTGTACATATTACATGAAAAATGTTTTCCACAAATCCGATAGTCATTCGAAAGTTTTGAATGAATTAGGTCCCTTTACTTATAGCACAGATAATAAATCTATGTAGATGGGAAGTTCTGTCCTATAAAAATGAAATCGAGCTAAAAAAAAGCTTTTTAAAAAGCTGCAAGTTCTTACAAAGAGCAGAAAAGTCATTTTATTTCTTTTCTCTTTTTGCTCTTGCCACTTGTTACTCGAACATGCAAAGCCGTTTATCTCCTATCACACTCCTATGCAAAAACAATACGTGAACGAAAGAAATAAATAAAAAAAAAACAATTCGCCCATCTCAACTTGAATGGACGGCGATATGCAAAGGCATCATACGTTGACGTTGCCCAGTATAACCGGTTTGCTTGAGGTTATGTACGTGTGCTTGTTATTTTGTTTGTAACTTGTTATGTAATGTAAATTAAATGGGGGTAGGAATATAATTTTTAAGATCATGAGATCTACGGTCCGTGAAGGTGGAAGTGTTGGAGGGGGTTGGTATGACGTCGCACCACACTATAAAAGTGGTTGGCATTTGAAGCACGAGGTGTTAAGGGCTAATACATGTTATGGGGTTGAAGATATACATATGTACATAAGTGCAAGAGCAATTTCCTGATTTGCATTTTTGTCAAATTTTGGACATTAAGTACCTACAAAATTTGATAAATTTCAAAGCATTGAGCAACATCGAACTTATTCGGAAAATGTATAGTTACGAGTACATATTTGCTCCCTTTTCTTTCAAGTTATGCAATAGGGAGCTTTTAAAACTATGGTATATGCAAAATATTTGTATATAAAGATCGAAAATCTTCAATTCCATGACTCGGGGACAACGGAGTAAGGGACGGCCGAATATATGTTATGTTAGTGCGAACAAGTGGAATGGGATCTCAACCAACTTGGAATGCAGCACCGCTGAAAACAGCTGGCGAAAAGCTGCGCCAGGTAGAAAGGCTTATTGGTTAAGGTCCTGGTCCACCCCGGACTGTAGCGTCACCTAAGGAAGTAAGTATATTGAAAATATTTTTCCGACAGCCATGAATGAACCATATTTTAACTAGCAAAATCAATACTATATAGAGTATGATTTTGTTCCTTGGAGTAAGGACTTTGGGTCCAATTTGTTAAACCAGACTGAAGTAGCACCGGGTGCCTAGGCTTATTCTGGTGGTAATCTTCGACAAGGTGTCATTTGTGGAGTTTGTATTAACCCAGAGGAAGAGGAACTCCTCTAAAGTAATGAGTGTTGACAGTGACAAATTGTACGATTTGGTAGATGACAGGGTTATCCTTGCTAGATAAAATGTACTTTACAATGGCGGTAGAATTTGGCCACCCTGAAGTGTCTATATCAATGATGTGTCCCAACAGCTGGACAGATCCTTATTGTGCTTATACCTGTCTGCGGTTACATAATACGAGTATTTTAATATGAGATTGAAAAAACCATAATCCGGTGGAGGTTTAGAAAAATTCTGAGGTTTTGTTTCCAAGCGTAAGGCGCATCGCAAATTTTCTAGTATGATGCGACACAACCGGATAAGTTTTCTTGGGACCCCGAATTAGGCCATCGCATTATAAAGCCTAGTACAATGGATGCTGTCATAAGCATAGGTGGTAGGTATTGACTTGGAACTTGCTAGTTCTTTCTAAGATTTTCCAGGCCGGAAGTCACACTCCTTTCGATAAATTTTTGTGGACCGAAGAGGTGTTACGCGTTCACACAGTACACTGAATAGAATCATATAGCCGACATTAGGTAAACATATCCCTCAGAAGCGGGCGCTATCCATCGTCATCCTACACAGACGGACGAGTTTGGCAGGGATGTCAAGATTAGACATCGCTCTATATAGCTCGTCTCTATAAATGCTGTCATAGGCAGCCTTAAAATCGATAAGCAGGTGGTGGGTATCGATCTGGACTTCTTGGGTTTTCTCCAGGATCTGCCGGAGTGTGAAAATCTAATCGAATGTGGACTTTCCTGGCTTAAAACCGCGCTGATAGAGTCCAATCAGGTTGCTTACGATAGCTTCAATCAAATCAATCCTAGAAGAAACATGTTTTTATGGTTTTGTCAAATGAGTCCGGACTGGGCCCCGTGCGACTTTTTTTTATTCCCCAAACTCAAAACTTAGCTTAAGAATAAGTTGCCGCTTAAGTGGGTGTATCACCAAGATAATTACCCCAAGCACACCAGTAAATTGGCTAAAAATTGGTTTAGAATCAATGGGATTAATGTCATGGAGTGGCCTTCTCAGACTCCAGATCTTAATCCCATTGAAAACTTATGGGCTGATGTTAAACAAGAGGTTTTTAATGAAAAACCAAAAAACGTTGGTGAATTGTGGACTACAGTGCAATCTGCATGGGCAGGTATTTCGAGAGAAAGGTGCATGCGCTTAGTCGACTCTATGCCACTTCGTTGTACTGCAATTCTTTCAAATAAAGGCCATTCAACGAAATAAATACTAAGCAAGTGCAACATATTCAATTTTCCGTGTTTTTTAAATGAATTCAAGTCAAAAACGTAAGCCTTTCTAAATAATACTGCTATTTTTTTACACACTTGTATTTACCTGAAGCTTAATATTTTAGGTTTTCTATAAGAATAGGTAGTTACTTAATTTCAAATTCAATACTAAGTCTTTAGAACATTATTCTATGTAGAGAAAGAAAAAACAAATAATTAAAATACAGGTTCTATAAAATTGGTTTTATTGTAAAATAAAAAGTTAAGTATTTAACACTGCTATTATTTTGCAAACAGGTGTATATGCATTGCAGATTAATATGATAATAATGTTTGAAAAGAATTTATTTTTAATAACATTATTCTTTTCTTACTTGTCACTGTTCAACGGTAATTGAAACATAATTAATCCTTCAAATTTCTCTGCAGTTGTGTTACACACTAAACACTTTAAAGTATGTTTAGCCATTCCTTATACAAATATTTCTCACCACTTAAAAATTATAAAAGTCTTGAAATACATTTTGTTCTTTTACCAAATTATCTTGACTTAAAAATATTTGCTGCACCGTGTTACAATTCCCGTTTAAAACTAGGTGAAATCAACAATACACCACCTTTAAAAACCTATGGTAAAAAAATAATGGATGGTGGGTGGTAACTTCATTTCAAATCCACATTTCCCTATGCTTTAACGCCTTTGAAATTGCGTTATGGGATAGTTTGTAGTACACGGGTAGAGAATGTGGTAGTAGCATTTCAGGTATAGTGCGTAGCGTGTTTAATTTAAAGAATTTTGGATAAGAAAATAAATTTGATCTAACAGTTAGTTTTTTGCTTCTTTAACTAATGATCAAACATTTTTTTTTGAAATTTGTGTAAGGATTAGTGACTTTGAAGTTGTATTGATATTCTTATTGTAGATATTCTTTGATGTAGATTCTTTTTTTTCTAAAATGTTTGTTTAAGTGGAATCGATGTATGATGAATTGGAATGGTTTATGCTATGATTTTGGTTTGACAATCTGGTGGTTTAATTCGCGAGATTTTTAAAAATATATTTTCCTTTTATGGATTGATTTAGATGAAAATTGGACTGTATATTATTTGATAATGGGTATTATTTTTATTAGGCATTATTTGTGTTGAGTGTTATTTTTTTTAAGTACCATTTTTGTGTTGAATATTCCCCTTTTTGTTGTGTTTTTCTTTGCTTCATGTTACCAATGTATTCTTGGCTACTTCCTTTGATTAGTTGTACATATTATGAGTAATATTACCATTTTTTTTTTAAGAATATGTGATATTATTATTATTTGAATCAATGCTCGTTTTGTTAAATCTTAACTGTGTGTTGTGTTAAATAATTTAAATCCTGTGTTGAATTAGGTTTTAAGTTGATTGTTGTATATGTATGTTGTTGTGGAAGCGATTGCCTCCCTGAGCTCCTGCGGTACGAGTGGTACGAGTACTCTCAGGAAGGGGCCAAGTCATTCATTTTTGATCAACACTAGATCGCCTTCCATGAATTCATGTGGCGTTGCCTTCATCCACTTTGGCTGTTGTTGCAATCGGGAAAGATATTCGCTGCTACAGCGCTTCCAAAATGTCTGCATAAGAGTTTGCACTCTCTTCCATCATTCGCGATGCGAGATCTTTTCAAGCTGGTGTTGCGGTTCAGGTGTTAAGAGGAATGGCTCTCCGACGAGAAAATACACTGGATTCAGTTTCTGAATGTCGTTGATGTCGTCGGTTTGTGGGTACAAAAGGTCTCGAGTTCAAACACGCTTCCACTTGAGTGAGAAGGGTGTAGAGATCCTCGAAGGTGAGCATCTGATTACCCGCCACACGTTTGAGGTGAAACTTCACTAACTTCACCCCCGCTTCCCATAATCCTCCAAAGTGGGGGGAAGCCGGGTGAATGAAACTTCACGTCGTTCCTTCGTTGGCCGGTTTTTCGATATGTAATTCTCGATATAGTGCCCGCCGAGCAACGAATCGTCGAAACGCACCTGAAAATAATTCTGTAGTTATGTCACCTACGACTTCAATATGTATGTCCTTCGTAGCCATACAGATAAAAATTGTCAAATATCTCTCCAAGTCTTTATCGCGACGGGTCCTGCATAGTCTACTCCTGAATGTTGAAATGGGCATGATATAGTGGTTCGCACTGCCGGAAGGTTGCCTATTAATTGCGTTGGGTGTTTTGCCCTGTACCTAAGACAAAGTACGCAGTCGTACACTATTTCTTCCCTTCCTTTTTTAGGTTAAACACCCAGTAGTGTTATCGTATATATACAACTGTCTTTTGACTGGCACTGTGAAGAGTTTTTTCGTGCGCTTCCGGTATGAGCAGTTTAGTGAAGTTGTGGTTCGAACTTAGCAGCATTGGGTGCTTTCTGTTGTAGGATAGTGCAGCATTACCTAACCTTCCCCTACTCGAAAAATGCCGTCTTCGTCGGTGAACGGATTGAGTGTTGTGTAGCCTTTTATGTGTTCTCTTTCTTCTTTCGGAAACATCTGTTGCTGAACTAGCGTCACTACTTTGGTTTTGGCCTGCTCGATTTCCAGGAGTGATAAATACTCTTCCTGTCGGACAAGAGTTTTGTGACGTTGTACGCTGAGACGGTGTACCACCACTCTTATTAACCTGGCAATGTGCTACGTGATGCAACGTCTGTTGGATTTATCTCCGATGGGATATGTTTCTAGACAGCTTGGTTAGCGAGTTGTTGAATTCGCGAGACCATGTTACTGATAAAAGTTTTCCATCCTGACAACATAACGTTATGACTGGATCTGTCTAGGCATATATCTTACTTCAGTCTAACTTCAAGACTTGTATTGTTTCCCTTAACAGCTTCGGCAGCAGTGCTGCTCCGCGTTGTTCCAGATGAGGTAACGTGATTGTTGTTAATGGGGCCACCTTCGTGTTGGACATTAGTACTCGTAAATGCATATGTACTTGTTTGTCTTGATCTTGAACCCGAAGGTAGACAGCGACTGCATAAGCATTCTCAGATCATCACTGAATTCATGGAGTTCAATAAAACTTGAGCTGGAAAGGTTGTTTATCCAACGTTGGATTCGGATTTTTTGATCGTTGGCAGGTCTCAGAGAACTTTTAGCCATTCGATCTGTAGCTCCGTTGGTAGCGGGCTATCCCAGTCAATACCTCTTCGCCATAACTGCTGCATAATGATCTTTGCCTTCACGATACATGGCGAGATCCATCCCATCGGGTCTCAGAGTTTTACCGCTGCAGATAAAATTGTCCTATTTGTTACGTCTCCTTCTCAATCCTGCGTAACTTGAAAAGAAAAGACATCTGAAATGGGATTCCACTTGATCCCTTGATCCACTTGATCCGACGTCTTCACCACAGGGAATCTTGAAATTTTCATAGCGATGTTCTAGTGGAATGTGTTGTAAAATTTCTTCCGTGTTCCTAACATGCTTACGCAGGTGGAATCCAACTGTTGCCGGTTTGACCTCTTGTAGCTTAAGCGAGCTTCTTTGATGGTATCTCCTCCGTTGATTATGTCATAAACACAAGTCCCTTCTTTAATAATGGCGTCCGACCGAGAGAATTTGTTTGGTTCATCATTTGCAAGATTCATCAGCGCACGAACCGCTAAAAAGGGAGCTGCTGCTGTCCCAAAAATAATTGTGTTCAAACAGTATATCCTAAACTCCTAAACGTCGAACACGACTCGCAAGTTCCGTAGTGGTACTGGATTCTTTAATAACAGCGTGATGTGGGATAAAATAGTGGAATGGACTACTAAGCAGTTCATCCGAACTTTCTATCGGAGTCATCTGACCAAGCTCAATGTACTCCGCCATAGATTTCAAATATTCCTTGTGTTGTGTTGGGTTGGAATGGAGTCTAATTTCAAATTATGCAAATCGCTTGACTGCGCTGCTAACTGGGGTTCGGACTGAAATCATCACAGTAATTTTGGACTGGATGCATTACACCCAGACTAATCCCATTTGTTCGGACTGAATGCAATACAGTAATTTTTGACTGGATACATTACACCCACGATTGAGACCATTTCACATCACCCAATATCCCTTAAAAAAAATGGCCAACGAAGTCACGATCACTCACTCTTCATCGTTCTTTCCGGTCGGCGAGCTGTAGTCATCATTCAACTCGTGCTTTATTGTATTTTTTCTCAATCCATATTATACAAGCGTCTTTTGATTTTGAATACGGGCCGGAGATTTCAATTTTTTCCTTCGTCCCAACAGAACGAATTTTGGTGCCGAAACCCGGGACGCTTGTTATATTTTACTAGTTTCTCGGGCAATTAATATTGCACACATATTCATTAGCGCACTGTCATCGTAAAAGTTATCATTTTCCGCGTGTGCTAAAGTTAGGTTACGAGTATCGAAATGTCAAATCAGTCAAAAAATACAAAAACTTCGGTTTCCGCAGAACTTTATGTACAGCAGAAACAACTGATTGAACGCGTGGAAAAAAGCCTCGTCAACCACCGAAAATCCCCGCAAGATCGACACACTTCAGCTTATTTCAAATGTCGCCTGGAAATCTTGGAGAGCCATTATCCTGAGTTTAATTCAAACCATAAACTCATAATTTGTGAATCTGACGAGGTTACAAGTGCATATATCAAAGGGGATCTGGTGACAGCGTTTGAAGAAGCATACATAGCAGCCTGTGGAGAAATAGAAAGTGATTTATCAAAATTGATACCACCTGTGGAAGCCAACCATGCATCCACATGTGCTAGTTTATCCGGCTCCACATTAAACAATACGGAAATTATGTCACAATGGAACTGTCACGTTAGACTACCCCCTATCACTATCCCCACCTTCGATGGCACCTACAGCAATTGGTCATCATTTAACAGTTTGTATGACTCCATGATACACTCAAATACTGCTTTGGGAAATGTCCAGAAATTCCATTACTTAAGATGCTCACTAACCGGCGATGCCGCCGAAGTCATCGGGGAAGTACCCGTGCAAGCTGTTAATTACGATGAGTCCTATAAATTGCTATGCGAGCGCTACGATAATAAACGAATCCTCTTCCAAAAGCATATGAAATCATTTTCGTCGTTTCCAGCCATTAAAACCGAGAATGCACCCAGTTTAAACCGCCTATTGAATATGTGCAAAGAATGTGTCTGTGTTTTAAAATCTTTGGGCTTCGAACTTAAGCATTTTCAACCTATCCTAGTGTACTATTTGTCCGAAAAATTGCCTCACGATATCTGTGAATTTTGGGTGCAATCATCCGGTCAAAGTAAAAATGTTCCCAACTTCAAGGAGATTACCGACTGTATCGAGATTCGCATTCGCACGATTGAAGAGATGACATCACAAACTGAAAAAACATCTTCACAGATAACGCTTAAACCAATAAAAAAGGGGCCTCTCAACCCGGTTCAATCCATCAACTTCAAACATTCCCGGTCCTTCCATGTCAATACCAAAAGGCTAACCAAATCGTTTCTTATCAATGCAATGTCTGTGATGGTCATCATCCCATTCGTCAATGCACCAAATTTCTCTCAATGCCAATCAATGATCGAGAAAAGGTAATTAAAAATCTTAATTACTGTTTAAATTGTTTAGCGTATAACCATCAGCTCACCAAGTACCCCAGCACACGCACCTGTGGAGAATGCCGTGGATGCCATCACACTTTGCTACATACATAATGCTGCTGTTCATTTAATGCACTCCAGTCCATCAACCTTAACTACAACAACAACTCATTCTAATAATACTCGCTTTAATTGTCATTCCAGACTTACACCACCGAGATCATGCTCAAAAATAGAGGCTGAAGTATTATTAGCCACTGTATAAATACAAATTCAATCTATTAACGGCGTCTATCATTACTTTCGGGCATTGCTAGATTCTGGTTCACAAGCGACCTTCGTTACAGAGCGAGCAGCACAAGTACTTCAGTTAGTCCGGAATCCAATTCGAGCAATCATCAGCGGCGTGGGGTGTCGGAGAAACCTCACGAAAAAGCGTTACTTTGCATATCAAAACTCCGATCAGCACGAATTTCACATTATCAGTGGACGCGCTTATCTTATCACAATTGACCAGTTTTTTACCTGCTCGCGAAGTTCCTCTCCGTACATGGCCCCACCTCAATGGTATTTCATTAGCCGATCCAGATTATCGTTTACCAGCGAGAATTGATGTTATTTTGGGAGCCGATGCTTATGCACAAATCATGATGGATTGAATTCGACGAGTGGCACCAGACGATCCAATCGCTCAAGAAACCAAATTAGGATGGGTACTCTGCGGTCGGGTTAATACTTCTCGACCAAACACACCAACTGTTTCCAAGTTTTTAATTCGATTAGAGATCGATACACAGATCCGCAAGTTCTTCGAATTAGAAACTGTCCCAGACAAACGCATTCTTACGTCCGATGAGAAATGGTGTGAATCATTTTACACCAGAACCTGCTGCCGTGATCAGCACGGTAGATTCATCGTACGGTTACCATTCAAAACATATGTTGATAAGTTCGCAGTACTAGGCAAATCGAGAGACGGAGCAGTGTGTCGTCAGCTGCAGTTGGAGAGGAAATTTCGACAAAACGCAACTTTACGGGAAAAATACATCGCTGTCATGTCAGAGTACATAGAATTGGGACACCTGCATCGTGTACAAGATACCGAAGATGAGTACACAGGACAAATTACACCTAATATAACTTCTTACCGCTGCTGTTACATTCCGCATCAAGTCGTGTATAAGGAAGATAGCTCCATCACTCAATTCCGAGTCGTTTTTGATGCTGCCCGGAAAACATCGAACGGCAGGTCATTGAATGACATAATGTTCACGGGGCCTCCGTTGCAAAATGACATTGGCAATTTCATCGGATTGCTTTTAGCGCGGACATCGCAAAAATGTACAGGCAAATTCAAGTACCACCATGTGACGCCGAGTTTCAACGAATTGTTTGGCGAAACCATCCAAGCGAACCGTTGCAAGATTATGCCGTTAATACCGTGATATTTGGGAATTCATGCTCTCCATATCTTGCAATTAATACCATTCAGCAACTAGCCTCCGAAAAACAAAAATCATATCCAACAATATCCAAAGTTATACGGACAGACATCTATGTTGACGATGTGTTTTCTGGCGGGGATGATCTAAGGTATGCCTTTCACTTACAGTATGAATTAATCCACCTTTTGAAAGCAGGTTGCTTCAAATTGAGAAAATGGGTCAGCAACTCATCCGAACTGTTGAGTAACCTCACACCTGAAGATCGAGAAGTTCAACTGCCCTTACCTTTAAATGATATGAATACGGTTAAAGCTCTCGGGATTTATTGGCAGCCAGCAGAGGACTACTTATCACTTTGCATGAAATTTAAACCAACTACAATGCCGTTCACCAAGCGATTAGTATTTTCTGTTATCTCACGCCTATATGGTTGGATTGCACCAGTGATTGCAGTTGCTAAAATGGTTCTTAAGCAGCTGTGGTTTATTCAACTGGATTGGGATGATTTAGTACCAGACGAGTTCTTAGAAAACTGGCGAATATTTCTAGATGGCCTTTCGGATCTTCAATTAATTAAAATTCCACGATGGTTACATACGGTCTCATCCAACACCTGTTATCAACTGCATGCTTATTGTGACGCATCTTCCAATGCGTACGCAGCTGTAATATATCTCAGAGCAGTAATGGACGATGGTTCTACTCATATGACTCTATTAATCGCGAAAACTAAAATTGCCCCAGTGAAAGTGATTTCTATTCTTCGACTTGAGCTCTGCGGGGCGCTTCTGCTGCTGCTAAACACGTGAAGGCTGGTTTAAATTTCAAAATATATGAAGAAAGTATTTTCGCCTACAGCGACTCAAAAATTGTCTTGGCTTGGTTGCAAAGGGACGTTAACCGCTTCGTTGCCAATAGAGTTTCCGAAATCCTGGAAACTACTTCCGTTCAGCAATGGCATCATGTCTCAACTAAGCAGAATTCAGCTGATTGTGCCACGCGGGGTATGTACGCAAAGGAGCTCGCTAACTATCTATTATGGTGGAAAGGACCCGAAGATTTACAACAACCTAAGCCTCATATCGTACCTGTGAATTTAGATTTGGGTGAAAACGATCAACAACAAGTATCGATAGAGGCACGACCACAACAAGTCTATACAACAGTCGTATCAGAGGCTTTTATTGAATGCTTCTCCTCTCTCAATAAACTATTATGGATGTCCGTTTTGTGCTCCCGATTCTCTTTTAATTCTCGAAGGAAAACCCCGCTCGAGCGAAAAACAGGTGCTATCTCCGTTGAAGAAATTCACTTCTGGACGCAACATTGGATTAAGGTCGTTCAAGCTGTTTCTTTCCCTCATGCATTAAACCATTTAAAGTCGAACAAAAAATTTAGTAAGTGGAAACAATTCTTAACTCTTAACCCCGAGTTCGATGGATAAGGTGTTTTGCGAGTAGGTGGCCGATTGCATAGCTTTAATTTATCAACCGCCCGCAAACACCCGATTATCTTACCAACCAATCATCATTTTGCAACTCTAATCATTCGGGAAGCCCATATAAATACCTTGCATGGGGGAGCTCAAGTTACACTGAATCTGATTCGGAACAAGTGTTGGATTTTAGATGGTCGCACAGCCGTTCGTGAGGAAATCAGAAAATGTTTGATTTGTTTTCGTCACAATCACAAACCATGTCAGCAGATGATGGGGAGTCTGCCAACGCCTCGAGTGAAATTTTCTAGGGCATTTACCCACACCGGTATCGACTATGCTGGGCCAATCTCTATTCGACCATCGAAAGGACGTGGAATTGTAGCAACCGAAGGATATGTGTGCATTTTTATTTGCCTCTGCACCAAAGCCATACATGTGGAAGCTGTCACGGATCTATCTTCTTTCTTTTCTAGCTGCCTTTAAACGTTTCGTTGCTCGGAGACGATTTTGTGGACACATATATAGTGACAAGGGGACCAATTTTGTGGGGGCGGAGAAAATCATACAGCGGAACAAACACAACTTCAGGAAAATCGTAGAAGCCGATATTGTACCAAAGTTAACAGATGTTAGCATCAAGTGGCATTTTATCCCACCAGCTTCCCCGCACTTCGGTGGCTTATGGGAAGCTGGTGTCAAATCAATAAAACACTACCTGAGAAGAGTTATTGGACTGTCAACGCTAACATATGAGGAGATGTCAACATTGTTGTGCCAAATTGAAGCTGTGTTGAACTCAAGACCGTTGTGTCCTCTTACTAACTATCCGGAGGATTTGGAGGCGCTGACCCCCGGTCCTTTCCTGATTGGAGGTCCGTTGTTGGCACCTCCTGAGACAACGTTACTTGACACGACGCTTAATCCTCGGTCGCAACTAAATCGTTTCGACTTAGTCCAAAAGATGCAGCAAGAATTCGCTAAAAGATGGAAACAAGAGTATGTTAGCCGATTACAATCCCGTCCGAAGTGGCTTAAGAAAGAACGAAACATGTCCGTTAACGACTTGGTACTTCTGAAAACGGAGTAGTCCCCATCGATATTCTGGAAGCTCGGTCGGATCACCGAAGTTCATCCCGGGTACTTGGTCCGTGTAGTTTCGGTGCGCACGTCGACGGGGGTGTGTAAGCGACCTATTACCAAGGTCTGCCTACTTCCAGATTGTGAACCAGATACCCACACTCAAACTTTCTAATTTATTTTACATTTACAATAATATCTTTAATTTATTCTTCTTTTTTTCAAACAGACACAAGAATGATAATGCCGCCTGAGCAAGAGGTCCTTTTTTCATTGCAGGCCGAGTTAGTGGCGGATTGAATTGACCACTTAGCAATGAGAAAGGACAAAGCGAGATTCAGATGCTGGATGCATCAGCGGGGCCCGGTGTGTTCGGACTGAAAGCATCAAAGGTGGGCCCCCGCCCAATTATCAAGGCTTCGCCCTTTAATGACGTTGTCTAATAATGAACGGGGGCAGAGCAAAGTACTGGTCTTATCGTAAACATCTTCAGATGACGCTACCGAAGGTTGCTACGATTTGATCAGTCACAAGCTGCCGGTCATAGGTCTTGTTGGCGGCTGGACCACCGGTAGTCCCTACCAGGACTTAAATCACGGTACCATGGGAGTCAGGAGCCCCCCGGATCTCGGTCCGGGCCTGACTTGTTAGAGGTAGGCCCCCTTGTGGGAGCGTCATGGTGGCTGTGGTTTAAACCCAAAATCGCGGGTAAGAGTCTTCCTTTGGTTTTCCTTTTGGTTTTCCTTTGGTTGACTCAATGTGGAGTTGCAATAAGTGCTGGGTGCTGTGACCCTAAGAACAGTAAGAGGTTTTAGGTCGGCCTCGACTCATACCAAGGGTGGAACTTGTGCCGGCAACACAGTTCCGAATTGGTATCAAATAATGATTATCATTGTGAGCGCTGGCAAGGCGTATCCTTGCCCCCATGGATGTATGGGCATCCCGTGGAATAAGGCCGTAAAGGCAGGTGTCCACGAAAATCGAGAGACGTTCTGAAAGCATCAAAGGGCCCCCGCCAATTATCAAGGCTTCGCCCTTTAATGACGTTGTCCAATAATGAACGGGGGCAGAGCAATGTACTGGTCTTATCGTAAACATACTCAGATGACGCTACCGAAGGTTGCTACGATTCGATCAGTCACAAGTTGCCGGTAATAGGTCTTGTTGGTGGCTGGACCACCGGTAGTCCCTACCAGGACTTAAACACGGTACCATGGGAGTCAGGAGCCCCCCGGATCTCGGTCCGGGCCTGACTTGTTAGAGGTAGGCCCCCTTGTAGAAGCGTCATGGTTGCTGTGGTTTAAACCCAAAATCGCGGGAAGGGTTTCGGCCCAATATAGAGTTGCAATAAGTACTGGGTACTGCGACCCTAAGAGCAGTAAGAGGTTTTAGGTCGGCCTCGACTCTTACCAAGGGTGGAACTTGTGCCGGCAACACAGTTCTGAATTGGTATCTGAAACAGTGAAATGACGGTGAGCGATGGCAAGGCGTATCCTTGTTCCCATGGAATAAGGCCGTAAAGGCATTAGTCCACGCAAAACACATGAGACGTTCTGAAAGCATCACAGTAATTTTGGACTGGATGCATTACACCCAGACTAATCCCATTTGTTCGGACTGAATGCAACACAGTAATTTTTGACTGTATACATTACACCCACGATTGAGACCATTTCACATCACCCAATATCCCTTAAAAAAAATGGCCAACGAAGTCATGATCACTCACTCTTCATCGTTCTTTCCGGTCGGCGAGCTGTAGTCATCATTCACCTCGTGCTTTATTGTATTTTCCTAATCGTTATCTTTTGTTTGTAATAAACTCAATCCATATTATACAAGCGTCTTTTGATTTTGAATACGGGCCGGAGATTTAAATTTTTTCCTTCGTCCCAACAGAACGAACACCACCTATGCATTATCTAATGATATTTCTTAATTCTAGAATAGAACCTACAATAAAATCAGAAAGAAAAACTGTAATCCAACCTATAGTTTTTTTTTCTATAGCTGTGGCAAATGTATCATTTGTATGTAGTACTAAACAGACTGAGAAAAAGTTCAAAGTCAAAGGTGATTTTTCTTGCTCGAGCCAACTTTAAATTTTTTATTTTTCCTTTAAAATATAATATTTTTGTAAGCTAAAACCGGAAGAAAAAATACTGTAAAGAATTTGTTTTTTAATTTATAATTAATTTTATGAAAATAGAAAAAAAAATCGTATTCCTTCATATTCGTATTCCTGCAAGTTGGGCTACATTTGCCTACAGTGAGAGACTACCACCAACGTGTTGCTAAATAGCTACTCTTTCAACCTAAATCAATTCTAGGTGCCACCAGGTGCCACTGGTTGTTTCATTGGCAATGATAACGGCACATTTTGTATTTTCTTTTTATATTTTGAGTAACGCGTAAACATTTGCTGGCGTCTGGTGTATTGATATCGTGACACTGCATTATTAACACAATAACACTATTATATTATTACATACAAGGTACTTTATCCATAATTAATTGATTATAATTACTTAGGTACTTCATTACTTCCATTTTACTGTTGACAATTCAAGGAAGCGAATTTAAATAGATAAGAGATTAAAATGGAAAGTTTTACCATTTCATACGCGGATTTCTGCATCAAGCTTATGGAGTGTGACATGGATAGGACGAAATTAAAATTATTCTTATAAAAATCATGCATTTACTTAAGTAAAACTAGAATTGACCGCATTGTTGAGGCAGTATACAAACGTTTTTACTCTCAATTCAAACGAAGGTGGTTGGTAAGAACGCAAAGTGCCTCTTAGAAATTTTTAAACTTAACTTTAGTGATGATAAGTGTGAACTTTCTACCAGCTCCATATTTGGTCGTCCACGGAAATCCTTTGACGAGTGCTGTGATCGCGCTAAGCGATATAATAAGGAACAAGATATAAAAGGGAAGAAGAAGTGCTATGTTTCCTCAAGAAGTGATTGATTTTGCTTCTACCTCTAATATTTCAAAAGCTGATCAGAGAATTTGCACGGTTGGTATGTTTAAAAAGTTTGAATTCACAAAAGAAAAATATGAATATCTAATGCACTGGTTACAAAGTGAAAGATATAACATACTTGTATCACAGATAATAAATCTATACAATTGTCTCATTCATATGGGAAGTTTTGTCCTATGAAAATGAAATCGAACTAAAACAAAGCTTTTTTAAAAAGCTGCAAGTTCTTACAAAGAGCAGAAAAATCATTTTATTTCTTTTCGCTTTTTGCTCTTGCCACTTGTCACTCACACATGCAAAGTCGTTTATCATGCAAAAACAATACGTGAACGAAAGAAATAAATAAAAAAAAACATACGTTGACGTTGCCCAGCATAACCGATTTACTTGGTTTATGTACGTGTGCTTGTTATTTTGTTTTTAACTTGTTATGCAATGTAAATTAAATGAGGGTAGGAATATAATTTTGAACATCATAAGATCGAGGGTCCGTGAAGGTGGACGTGCTGGAGGGGGTGGGTATGACGTTGCATCACACTATAAAAGTGGTTGATATTTGAAGCACGAGGTGTTAAGGGCTAACACATGTTATGGGGTTGAAGATATACTTATGTACATGAGCGCTAGACCAATTTCCCGATTTTAATTTTGTGCTCAGGTTAAGTACCTACAAAATTTGATAAATTTCCAAGCATTGAGCAACATCGAACTTATTCGGAAAATGTATGTATATGTTATTTACGAGTACATACATATTTGCTCCCTTTTCTTTCAAGTTATGTAAAAGGGAGTTTTTAAAACTGTACTCAAAATATTGGTATGTAAAGATCGAAAATCTTCAATTCCGAGACTCGGGGACAACGCAGTAATGTACGGCTGAATATATGGGAGTTCGAACAAGTGGAATGGGATCTCAACCAACTTGGAGTGCAGCACTGCTGGAAACAGCTGGCGAAAGATCGCGCCAGATGGAAAGGCTTGCTGGTTGAGGTCCTGGTTCACCCCGGACTATAACGCCACCTAAGTAAGTAAGAAAAATATTGGAAATATTTTTCCGACAGCCATGAATGAGCCATATTTTAACTAGCAAAATCAATGTTCCTTGGAGTAGAGACTTTGGATCCAATTTGTTAAACCAGACTGAAGTAGCACCGGTGGCCTAGGCTTATTCTGGTGGTCATTTGTGGAGTTTGTATTAACACAGAGGAAGAGGAACTCCTCTAAAGCAATGAGTGTTTACAGTGGCAAATTGTACGATTTGATAGATGACGGGGTTATCTTTGCTCGACAAAATATATTTTACAATGGCGATAGATTTTGGCCATCCTGAAGTGTCTATATCAATGACGTGTCCCAAAAGGCCTGTCATGGCCCCGTGCTGCTTTTTTTTTATTCCCCAAACTCAAAACGCACCTTAAGAGTAAGGAACGCACGGTAGAAAATGTAAGTACAAAAATGTAAAAAGCTACGACCAACGCTTTGAAGGCGATGTTAGAATTTGCCATCCAGCATTGCTACGAAGAGTGGCAGCACCGTTGGGATCCTACTTTGAAGGTGACAATTCATTTTATGTTTGATACATGTGTTTTAAAAAAATTATTCTCATTACTTTTGGGACACACCACGTATATATTCCAATATATGTACATAGTATTATCTATATATATACTTGTATAATAATTGATCACTGCGCTTGGCCTACTTAAGTAAAAGCGGCTTAAGTACAAGATTTCAAAACTAATTCTAAGAAATCACATGTTTTAACAAATTATAGTTAAATCACCCTTACTTAAGTAGTTTCCAGGGGACACGAGCGAGGACGTGGCAGGACATCGACCCCCTCTCTCCCAACCCTCTAATAATCGTTGCCAATTTATCGTTGCTTACGTTGCTTACTTTCATTTTTAATCGTTCATTACATTTTGCAATTTTCTTATTTTATTTCTGGAAATCGTGTTTTTATTTCTGTTTTTATCAAGGACCCATTTACAATTTGAGCAATGCAATTATTCGGAAATTTATTAAATTAATCTTGTACTCGTAACATTCAATAGAGGTATCAAACCATTTCGGAGAATTCATATTTGTTGCCTTTATACATTCTTTGATGATGTTTTCTCTTAAATTAGATGCAAAAGGCAGTTTTTCAAAGTATGCGGAGAATATTTGTATATGAAGACGGCATACCTGAAAATATTTTTCGGACGGCCACAAGAGAACTGTATTTTCTTTCGAATTCTCATATTCTTTTAATTTTATCAGTACTTCTGTTAAATTGAAATCGTGTTTGTCTTTTAACATTTCTCCCGCACAATTTTCACAGATTCTATTCATCTTTTTTATTGTTTTGAAATAGCAGTATCCTGCAAAATATCTAATAGCAAGGTCGTTGACTTGCGGTACCTTAACTGGTACTGTGTTATCATCTAATGGGTTAATTATATTATTAGTATTCATGTTATTTTCAAAACAATTTTCATTCTGAAGAACCTTCTCATTAAGCACTGTTTGCTCCTCTGTATCATTGTGCAAAACGGCGTTCCAATCCACCTGCAAGTATTCCGAATCTTCTTCCCCGCAATTTGAACGTTTCGATTTAAATAGAAATTTAATCGATATAACTTTGGCTATCAAGGAGCTAAATGCAGCAACACTGGGGTTACTTTTATTTATGTTCCGCGCTCTTAGTTTGCCAAATAAGTTTTCTAATGGATCTTGATTAAATTTATTTACATAAACCTAATATAAATTATCATGATTCATGAATAACGTTTCCCTTATTCTTAAAACGCTCCCTGTAGTTAGAGCTAAACCCTTAAAACAGAATGATCTATTTGTTGCGTTAATGGGTTTAATATTTATTATATAAGATGAGCTTCGAAAATGTCATAGCATTTTGATGAATACCAAGCAATGAATCGATTTTCCCTTGAATGTTTTGCTTTTCACGCGCTTGTAGCCTTTTCTTGTCCTCTTTTAAACGACGAATTTTCTTTAATAAATTTGGTTTCGATTTTCGATTTTCTTTAATAGTTATTCCCAAGACATTGTTCAATTTCTTGAGATTTTCAATTCTACTGATGTAAAAAGGTTGCCTTTTTACATGAGCCTCACAATTGGCGCAAGCAAATTCAATGTGATCATTGAATTTTGTCCTTAATAAATTTTTAGAAGCCAAATTTAGTTCCCCTATTGTAGGTTCACTCGAACTCAGTTTTAAATCTTTATAATTTTCATAAGTAATCTTAGCTTTGATTGGATCAAAGCAAACAGAACCGTCTTCAGAGTTCGGAACACTCTTCGTTTTAAAAAGAGAGTGGGATAAGCGTTTATTTTTAAATATTTTTTTCCCAAAAAGGCATTTTCAAAATGTTTGCTGCAAATGTAAGATTTTTTAAGGCATTTCACGAGACTCCTCCGTCAAAGCTAACAATTCATCATATTTAACAGTGCCTTTTTTTAGGGAAACGAAATAATTTCATATCCGAAAACTCATTTTTGGTTGCACAGCAATGTGCTATTGCGCACTTTGTTCTCCTCCAGGACATTTTTATTGTTGTTCAGATATAGATGTGTTTACCTACTTTTCAGCTTTTAGAAATATGTAGATATGTAGGAAGTTTGTGATTAAATGAAAAATCTTATTAGTTACGAGTATAATAGGAACAAAGCAGCTCAAATTGTATTACGAAAATGAATACATATACATATACCCACATAATATGCTTATATATATACATATATATATAAATATATGTAATGTAATACCTGCACCTAAACGCTAGTTTATATAAAAATTTAGTGGATATACGTACATATACAATATATTGTACATCAAGTAATACATATATGGATAAAATACATTGAAATAAAAATACATAGATACCTATTTTATAGATTTACCTGTGCACTTTAATTATCACTTCAATTCAATTCAATTACTTATTATTTACATGCACTGAATATTAATAACACGAATAATATTTTGCTCGTCAAACTTCAATTACAAAATGTAAGGAAATATTCGACTTTTCCCGCCTTTGAATTGTTCTTTCTTAGATACACACCCATACGCTCAAACAAAATACCAATTCATGAAAAATTACATAATTTCCTATTGCAGTCGAATGAAAACAAATAGCCAAGTCTTCATTACAGACAGCAAAAAAGTTGGTACATTATATGAGTGGTACAATATGCCACCTACTCTCCACAAAATTCACATACACGGCAAGGATATAATGGAAAAGTGTGTTTTTCCTGTGGGTTTATTGTCCGAAGGGGCTCAGAAATGCAGAAACAAGGACTACAAGAAGTATTGAGCCAGACACTCCAGGAACAAAGACATCATGCATCGAATGATGGTGACATCTGACCCGTTGATATCACATTTGACACCTTCTTTTAGCAAAAAAAAAAAAATAAAACACAGTGATCTAAGCGAAGAAGTAAAGGCTCTTTTATAAGGATGAAATTTGGAAAAGCTCTCGAATTAAATTGCAGAATTTGTGTGTAAATAAATTAATTATGGTAAGAACAAATAATTATATATCGACAGTCCACATTTTTCCTAAATCATGTTCTTTCCATATAGAAACATATACAACTGGGTCAGTAGTAAAAATATGAATTTCCTTGGAGAAACATACTTTTTTCCGCATCTCTATACAAAAATCTCCAGTGGGCGCCGTGGTTTGTGCCACCCACGCTGGGAAGCTCTCCACGCTTAAATGGCAGTCTAACTTGATAACGCCTATCAGGTAACCGTATTGTGTTGTTCGCAGCCGTGGCTCAATCATTAGTGGACTGACTTTCAAATCGGAAGGTTCGGTGTTCGAATCCCAGCCTCGACCGAAAGACATTAATTTTTTCAGTTAACGAAAATCAAGTAAGATGTGTAGTAGAAATCAACAACAAGCCATCTTATACTAAGAATTTAGTCTCCCATTTAATGTTGGATGCCACCCATGGAGCGAAATAACCACTGAGCCCAAACATCTTTCTTTCTCTCTCTATCCCATTTTCCAAAAAACTTAACGTATACTGAGGCATTATACAATAACTGTATTCA
Organism: Volucella bombylans; assembly: GCA_949129095.1. NCBI lineage: Eukaryota > Metazoa > Arthropoda > Insecta > Diptera > Syrphidae > Volucella > Volucella bombylans. The sequence continues at coordinate 65,422,912 of OX422142.1, forward strand.
TACCCACTTGACTGTTAAGTTCTTAATAAATAAGTTTTCTCTTTTGTCTTTATAATTTAACATGCAACGACACATTTTAGCTAAAGTATTTGACTTTTGTTGATTTACATGAATTGTGTTGAAACTTCAAACTTGTTCAAGTTATATTGTAAAAATTCTGTTTTTAATTCCTGTATTTTTTAGTGAATTGTGTATGATCTGTTACATGTTGCCAAACATTTCACATTTCATTGGACATTTGTTTGAGTTATGTTTGTAATTTAAAACGTAAACGCTGCTATAATTAAATTAGAGAAAATTTATTTAGCAATGATCGATCTTTCCCCCAACACAGGGTTTGTCTCCTACTAGTCCATTTTCTTTCATGAAAACTGTACATGCTACACTCATCATATATGTCAGCCACCAGAAAAATGTGAGAGAAGACTACTCCGGCCGGGTGGATTTTAATGCGGGCATCGCCATATACCTTAGCCGTTTCTCCAGTAGCTGTTCTGAAGCTGTAACTGCCGGTGTTATGCAACCAGTATTTCTGCACCAGACACCCCCTGATGATTGAGACTGAGGCACCGGTGTCTATTGTTGAAATCCATTTTTCCTTTCCACTGACTACTTCTACTAGAAGTCTTTCATTACATTGTTCCGCTAGCGAGACTTGGATGATGGTTCTGGGGCCGTCGGCTTCCACTACCAACTTCTGCCCCTCCAAGTTGGTGCATAAGTATTTCCCGACTGATGGCTCCGGGAAGATTGACCGTCTTAGTGATACCCGTTTCTGCTGGTTTCTTCCTCTATTTGCTTGATTCTGCAATCAGGTTAGCTTTTCCGGCGTACCGGTTCTTTACACTGCCTTTGAAGATGTCACAGTTTTTCGCAGTTCCAGTAGCGTATTCTTCGTCTCTCCCGTGTATCTCATTCCTCGGCACTAAGTCTTGAGTAGGAGCATTTAACAGATGCTACTTCCCTGACGAAATGTATTCCTTTGGAAGCCTGATTGGCTGCTTCCATCGCCAGAGCGAAGGCAAGTGCTTCAGCAAGGTTTATTTTCCCGGTCATCCTTACTGCTGACTGTAGCATCGAATCTGCAATTCCCCTGATGATGGTATGACAAATCTCTCAATCTACTCACGCCTGCTTCTAGCTGATGCAGTGTTTTTCCTCGTTGCTGCATTCGGCTTTGCAATTGGACCTCCACCTACATGTGGCTGTCCCCAAACTGTTTCTCAATAGCCTCTATTAAAGCCACATAATCTTTATGCTTTATGCTTTTCGATGACTATCCCAGGATAGTCCACGATGGGCAAATCGATGAAAACCACGTTGAATGTTCTGGATTCGGGATATATGAACTCGCTGAAAGGGGGACCACACTAGGCTGGCATATTCGAGAAGGGGACGGACAAGGGTCACATAAGTGTTGCAAAATTCTTAAGAACATCGTTTGATAAAACCAAGCGATGAGTTGGCTTTAAGGATTATGAAAGTGGTTTTCCAAACTTGGGGGAATTGCCCTTGCGTGATGAAATAAGTAGAAAGATTGGAAGCACAATTTTTGGAAGCAAATGATTGTTTAAAAAAGTTTGCAAAATAGTTGGTAATAGTGCGTTTGTCGGTCGATGATATATTATCGAACGAGAGAGAGGGGGTAACTCTCTGATTTTCTTTTGTAGTTCACGAATTGATAAAATGTCTTAGGACTGTCAATAAGGTTGGTCTGCGCTGTGTCAGACAGTTAGGAGCTGTATGAATTGGAGTTAGGTTCCAAGATGCTAGAGTAGTCGGAATAAGAACTGTTTCCAAGAAAAACTGCCCATAATTTGTTTCTTTTGTTTCGTAAAGAGCGATATTTCACTGTAAAAAATGGAGACAACATCAGATAAAAATAGGTTGGTAAAATCAAAGAAGATTTGCTAAGATAGATATTGATTTTGTGAAAATCAGCTTTATGAAAGTTGTAAGAAGCAATACTAGGGGAAGATGGTGGACTGGGGCGGAGAGTTGCGAAAAAAAAGAGAAGAAGAAGGGGGTGAAAGTTGTCGACGGTTGATAGAATAAAGGGGCACAACGTTACTGTGGAGTTAATAGGATCAGTAGTGGAAATAAGGTCTAGTTGCCTACCGATGGAGGGACGTCACTTACTTTTCATAGGATTGAGTCAGTTATGCTATCAATGAATAGAAATTCCTTGAGGGAACTAGCGTTTGACGAGATAAAAAAGAAGTGATTGTTAGGGGAGATTTTGTCAAAACCGTCAGAAATTAAAACGCGTTAAAATTTAATTCAATTTAATTCGATTTATTTATAATTCTGACGTAAGGTTACAAAATTGGTATCTTTGCTACTTGCCACCTGTTTTTCCTGTGTGCAGTCGATGAAAAGGTTGGATTAAGAAAGACCGAATGCTCTTTGTTCATCTGTCAATGAACCGACAAACCTTGTTGATGGCGGAGTTTGCGGTTCAAAATGTTCTGATTCTATTTCCGTTCCCGTAAAGCAGCAGCTGCATGGGCAACACCTCCTCCTGGTATGTCCACTGGTGGATTTACCTCTGTATTTTTGCGGACGTCCAAGACAGCTAGGTTTACAGCAGGTCTTTCGTAAATGCCTGTCTTTGTTAAAATCGTAGCACTTCTTACTTGTCCATCTTTTGAGACTCTTGTTTCTATGACCCGTCCTTTCGGCCAGCAATTGCGGGGATTTCCAGGATCCACGATTAACACGATGTCATCTTTTTTATAGGCTTAACTGGAGCAAACCATTTTGTGCGTCATGTAATTGTCGGAAGATACTCGTTAACCCAACGTCGCCAAAATTGTTGGCCATAGTTCTGAGAAGCCAGCCAATTATTTATAAGAACTTCTTTGTTGTCATTAAATACAGCCCATGGCTTCGATCCATTGGACGAACCCAAAAGAAAATGATTGGGTGTTAGCGCTTCCTCATTCTCATTGTCAATAGGGATGTATGTCAGCGGCCTAGAGTTGACAATATTCTCCACCTCAATAAGTATGCTTCTCAGCAGCTCGTCTGATGGATGACGATTGGGAGAAATTTGGGTCAACACAGTTTTTACGGAACGCACGAGTCGTTCCCAACTTCCACCCATGTGAGGTGACCCGGGTGGGATAAAACTCCATTTGGTGTTTGTCGAAGTAAAGGCCCGTACAAGCTTGTCCTTATCGATACTTTGATACGCCCGCTTCAGTTCAGCGTCAGCCCCTCTAAAATTCGTACCATTATCACTAAATAGCTCGATGGAAGTCCCTCGGCGCGCTATGAAGTTCCGAAGAGCAATTATGCAGGAATCCGTATTCAGCGAATGGGCGATCTCGATGTGAATAGCTCTAGAGGTAAGGCATGTGAGCAAAACTCCGCATCTCCTCTCATGTCTTCTCAAGTTGACGACGGTTAAAGGCCCAAAATAGTCCACTCCTGTAAATGAAAATGGGCGAGAAAATGGCGATATCCTACCAATTGGAAGCTGAGCCATTATTGGCGGTTGCGGTCGTGCTGCAGCATTCTTACATGTCTGGCAGTTTCTACGAATCTTACAAAGCACAGCTCTCAACTTTGCGATGTGGAATTTTTGCCTGAGCTCATTCACAACGGTTACGTGGTTTGCATGATTGTAGAGGAGATGATAATCTTCCACTATTAAAGTTGTTATGCGGTGCGGAGTAGGAAGTATAGTTGGGTGTCTCACATCCACGCACGATTCAACATATCTTTCGATGCTGCTGTTGGCACGAAGGACTCCGTAGTCATCTAAATAAGCAGATAAAGAACCAAGTTATATACTAATATATGTATATAATTGTGTATAATGTCTATGTGTGTGTATGTGTGTTTTGTGTATGTAGGTTAAGTAGACTAAGGTTAATTTTAAGTTAGATATTAAGTTTTTATAAAAAATAAAAAATATAAATTATAAATAAAATCCATATGCTAAGTTTTTGTTAGCAATTCTTTTCTTAGCTTTAAGTATAGTAAATAAATATTAGTAAAGAAAATGTAAATAAAGTTGAAAGACATAGTTATAAGAATTTAGAGTAGCTTAGAGTGCCTATGTGGGGCCAGTAAGTTAGTATAAGATTGTAAGTAATTTTAAGCTAGCATTTAAGCATTTTTGTTAGTATGTAAGAGTTAGTGATTAAGAAAATAAAATGCAATTAAAACTAACTAAAACTATAAAGAACCAATTGAACTTGATTTGTTAATTTTATATTTTTTAGATAAACAAGCTATCTCCTCAGAAAATACTTCGCGCTGGGCTTGCTTGAAGAGAATCCTTTCTGCCACCTGTAGCTCCTCTCTTGTCAGTGGGCCAGATCTTTTCTCTTCTTGTCTCCGAATCATCTTCCAATTGAAGGCACATCGAATAACTCTTCCGGCAGAGCGAAGAAGCCGAGACCAGTAAGAAAATAGCTCTGGATGAAACTAACGTCGATCTTCAATACATTGCACTCCAACGAACTGCGCCTTCAATTCCTCTGTGGTGTCTGACTTATTGGATTCCTCATTAGGCCAGGATTCTGGAGATGACATCAGAAAATTAGGTCCCTTAAACCACGGACTTGACGTTTTAAGGTTAGGACCATTATGCCACTTGGTTGCCTCGTCAGCCACATTTAGCTTGGTAGGTACCCAACTCCATTCGTCGACTTTGGTGATCTCGAGGACTTCGCTTGCTCGGAATGCGACGAATTGTCGGTATCGACGATGATCGGACCTTAGCCAACTAAGGACTGTCTTTGAGTCCGACCAGAAGTACTGTTTGTTGAAGGAAATTGAATGTGACTCCCATAGCTTCTTGGCGATACGTGCTCCAAGCACGGCAGCTTGTAACTCGAGTCTGGGGATCGAGAGACTCTTTAGCGGAGCTACTTTGGTTTTCGCCGCAATCAATGAGAGATCATCCTGGCGTATGCTACCGCTGCGAAACAATTTTCACTGGCGTCGACAAAGACGTGGAGCTCGTAATTTGGGAAAAAGGGAAATCTTGTTGAAACATAGCATCTAGGGATACGTACCTCCTCGACATGTGGGAAGAAGCTTATCCAATGCAGCCATTTGTCATGCTCAGCTTCTCGGATTTCGTCGTCCCAGCCAATTCCACTGCGCCAGATGTCTTGAAAAAGTATCTTTCCATACATTACGAAATTTGCCAACAATCCCAGCGGGTCAAAGATTTTCATAAGGGTTCGCAGCACTTCACGTTTGGTTGGAATCCGTTTATCAACGAAGATATCTTTATTAGATGAAGTAATGGTGATTTTGAACGTAAGGACGTCTGCAGTTGTAAACCACCACATGCCGAGAACTTTCTCGGGTGCGAGTTCAGTTTTCATGCTAAGGCTGATTTCAGCGGGAGAGCTGGAATGGAATATATTAGCGATTACCTTAGAATTGGAGATCCAATTTCGAATGTGGAACCCCCCTTGTTGATGAACAAAGGCTATATCCCTAGCAAGTCACACAGCCTCTTATTCGGAGTCCACACTGTCCATGACGTCATCTACATAATGATTTGAGCAAATTGATTTTACGGCTCTTGGGTATTCGCTCCTAAAGTCATGAAAATCCCAAACGTCATAACCAGCATAACATACTCCTCCACTTCATTGTGTCCCTGCTGAACCACAAAAACCGCTGGTAATTTTGATCTTCTTTCCTTATCAAAATTTGGCGAAACATCTCTTAAATGTCAGCGCATATAGCAAAGCGCCTTTCACGAAATTTGAGGATGACGGACATTAAGGATGTTAATAAATCGGGGCCTTTGAGAAGCACCGAGTTGAGGGAAACTCCTCCAACTTTAGCGGCCGCATCCCAGACAAGTCTTACCTTACCCGGTTTGTTCGGGTTTTTAACTGGGAATACTGGCAGGTACCATGTATGTGATCGATCTTCAGCAGCTTCTTTCGGCGTTAGTTTTCTAACGTAACCTTTGGTACCGTAGCTTTCGATTTTACTATGAAGCTCCTCTGCTAGTACAAAATCGCGGTTCACCCTTTGTTGGAGGCATGACAAACGCTTTCTTGCCATCAGGTAACTATCGGGAAGCCGAACATGTTCATATTTCTAAAGCAATCCCGTCTCGAAACGTCCATCCTTACGTTTGGTATTGTTTCGAAGTTGTTCTAAGGCTCTTTGGTCGTCGGTTGACTGTAAAATCCTAGAGGCAGAAGATTCAAATTTCTTGTTGCAGAGAAACTCATTTACAAGCTGCTCCAACTCGAATTCGCTTTCGCGGCTGCAGTCACATATGTGAAAGTTGATGTGTTCATCTAAACTGGTTTGGGTCCTTGATGACATTTGAATTGGCCGATATTTCAGCAGTTTTCACATATATCGCACGCCACCATGTTGTCTTCCAAATCGGAATCGTTGCACAGTTGGCAATTGTATTCCTGCATGCGATCTGTTGGTTCCATCGATGATACTGGACCTTTGGCAACAGTGTTAAGCAATTTTGTAAAATTGTTAGATATCCCCTTGTCAAACCGGCAGAAATTAAAACGCGTTAAAATTTAATTCAATTTAATTCGATTTATTTATAATTCTGACGTAAGGTTACAAAATTGGTATCTTTGCTACTTGCCACCTGTTTTTCCTGCGTCCAGTCGATGAGAGGGTTGGATTAAGAAAGACCGAATGCTCTTTGTTCATCTGTCAATGAACCGACAAACCTTGTTGATGGCGGAGTTTGCGGTTCAAAATGTTCCGATTCTATTTCCGTTCCCGTAAAGCAGCAGCTGCATGGGCAACAGTGATCTTTCTACGGAATCCACTTCAGCAGAGGCACATTAAAGTCGCCAAAGATAAGGATATCGTTGAGGGAATCACTTATGTTAATTTGTTGGTTAATTGCTTTAATAGCAAGGATGTAGAGTTCGATAGGTTGAACTGGGAGAATGTAGGAACACACAACATGTAGAGACCTATTGAGAAGTGTTATTTTAATTGAAACAAAGTGAATTTTATCAGAAAAAGAGACAGCTACGAGAGAAGAGTTGAGGTTATTGTCAATAGCAAGTAGGACAGCTATACATGGAGAATCAACTTCAGGGAGGGCAGGATCATTAACCATAGGGAGAGAGTGATCGTCATCTCAGAAAACATTATAAGAAGATGAGAATAGCTCCTGACTCTTTATGTCGGGGATCAGATTGGTAAGGGAATGGACGTCGAAAGAGAAGCCATGAGATTTACACAAAATAGCACGAGTTTTAGAGTGCAAGCCTCTTACGTTTTGGTAGTAAAATGAAAGAGGTAGTTCTCTACGTTGAGGAATATGGGAGTGTATATGAGATGCAGGCAAAGGAGGCAAGTAGTGATCGAAAAAATCTATTATGGTCACCTCGCCCACGCTGAAGGTGAGAAACACTTTTATAGCGTGCATAGCTGTTGAAAACAGCGAGTTCATCCGCAACCTTTTGGGTAGGTGTGTTGAAGATTTCAAAGTACCTGTTTTAAAGTTTCCTGACCCTAGTTATATCAGTAGGAAGGATTTCCTGTTGGATGGAGACCGTGACGCTTGTTTTAGTTTTTCCCTCAAAGCAAACAGAGCCGGATTTATCGTAAAGATATGCGAGAAAGAGACGTATACTTTCGTATATCTTTTTATCCCTTAGGCTCTCTAGGCTAATTCGCATAACGGCATTCTATGGCGTCTATATTCCTTTATTCCTTTAGGCCAATTTAACGTTTGGTGGCGAAAGGGATCAAAAATAGGAGCAGGTGCCTTTGAAACCGAGGAAGAAGGCGAGTCAGAAGCTATATTTAAAATATGTGAGCTGATAAAGTTTTGCGTATTTGGCTCCTATTGAAGTCAAATCAAAATTGGGAAAGCAGTTGTTAATATTCGTAGGAGGGGGTGTGGGCGGTTGAGCTGTGATAGTATCAGGTTCAGGGGTTAAATTAGAAGAAACGCGTTGGGGCTTGGATGGAAGAGAGCCACTTGGTGCTATGTGGGGTTATGTGAAGGGGGTTTTTTAGGGATATAGAGAGGAGGGTAAAATTGGGAAATAGTTTGGTTTTAATGTTCCAGTTGGGGTCAGTGTTGAGAGTAAAGCAAGTCTTTTTGCTACCCTGGGTTTAAAGGGTTTAAAGAAAATGACGTTTGGAACAACTTAAACAAAATTTAATGCATTAAAAGAACAATATGTAAAGGATTAAAGTCAAGAAAATTAAATGAGTGGATTATTATAGCAATATAAAGTTAATTAAGCTGTGAGTATTTTAGGTTTAACTTTCTCCCCCTCTTGAATGGACTTAGGTCCTTCAATAGGAAGTCGCCTAATCTTCGTTATAGCATGCTGAATCTCACCATTGCTGGTCTTAAGTGTAACTACCCGCATAATGCCATCTTTACCAGGATGCGCTTGAAGCACTCGACCCAATTTCCATTTAAGTGGTGGAATATTTTCTTCTTCGATGATAACGATGTCTTTGCCAGTTATTGCAGAGCCTCCCTTTACCCATTTGGTTCGTAGCTGAAGGCCTTGCAAATATTCCTGTGACCACCTTAACCAAAACTGGTGAAAGTAACGCTGCAGCTGTTGGTAGCGTGTAAGAGCTCTTATGTTGTCTTGCTGCAAATTTGGTTCAACGATTGCATTGAGAGCAGTACCAATGATGAAATGACCATGGTTGAGGGTTTGGATATCATCAGGACTCTCCGACATTGGTGTTAGAGACCTGGAAATGAGAACAGATTCAATTTGAATTAGTAAGGTATTTAGCTCGGGCTAGGTAAGAGGTAAGATACGTCTCATATGAAACTTGGCGCTCTTGACAAACCACCAAAATGGGGAGGTCGAGCAGGCATAGTTTTCCAAGCAATTCCATCCGCCGCACACGCGTTGATTATGTCTTCCCGATTCTCACGCTTAAGAACCATTTGATACAACTCGTGTAATTAGTTACGTGCTCCGATAACGTTGGTTGCATTGTCGCTGTATATAATAGAGCACAGTCCACGGATACCGACAAATCGCTTAAGGGCAGCCAAGAAACTATTAGCTGTAAGGTCCCCCACCAATTCGAGATGTACGGTCTTAGTAACGAAGCAAACAAACACAGCGACATATGCTTTAACAGGCGCGGTTCCTCGACGACGAAAATGGATTCGAAAGGGGCCACAGAAATCAACACCAACAATATTAAAGGGCATTGACTGCTGCACGCGTGACTGAGGTAAATTGCCCATAAGTTGGTGATTAATTGCTGGTTTAGTTCGTACACATCCAACAAATTGATGCACCATTTTCCGTGTCACAAATTTGCCACGGATGGGCGAGAAACGGTCTCGAATTATGGTTAAAAATGCTTGAAGACCTGCATACAGATGCTTGATGTGAAGATGATTTACAAAAGTGTAGGTGAAGAGATGATCTTTCGGCAATAAAGTCGGATGTTTTGCGTTGCAATCAAGAGATGAATTTGATATTCGTCCTCCGACACGGAGTATCCCCTCAGCATCTAAAAATGGTGAAAGCGATTTGATTTGGCATCTAGAAGATAATTCATTATTGTTAGATAAAGTTGAGATTTCCTTTTTAAAATTAGTTAATTTAATATTTAACTAATATATATTTAATATTTAACTAATCCGTGAAGCGCCATGTTTAGCTCGTCGATGTTAAGAGGTCCAAACGTACGTAAATTTATATTTTTTAATTTTGTATTCATTTTAAATCGAAAAATATAAGAAACGGTCCTGAGTAGAGAAAAATAATTATTATGAAATTTGATCCTTTAAAGCAGATTTTCTTCAACTTGTACAGTCAAAATGATTTTTATATTTCTTCGCTTGAGTTGTGTGTACTCGGATGCTAAACCACGTCTTAAGTGGGCCACTCGCTTTCTGCCAAATTCAAAAAGGATTTCCCGTTAAACCACAACTTGTTGCTGATTAACACCGAAGGGTATGCTCTTAGAGAAATTATATCGGCAGGATATAATTCCGACACTATATGTCGCCATTGGGAAGCAAAGGTATTTTGTTGGATAATACAGATATGCGATTTGCCACAAATGTCTGCCAGTTACAAGACTCTTCTGTGATCAAGCATAAATGTTGAGTCAATCCAATAGGTGATATCCTGAAACATTCCACCAAAAATAATCTTTAATCGTTTAACCAGTTGAACTATCATAACTGGAGCACACAGTTCCAACCGAGGTACGCTAAGCTTCTTTACCGGCGCTACTTTCGATTTGGCACAAAGGGGCTCAACCTTTGTTGTACCGTCCCTGTCGACAGACCGTATATAAATGCAGGTTCCATAAGCATCTTCGGAGCTATCAGAGAATGCATGCAACTGAAAACCTTTAGAATGACTAAAAAATGTGTACCGATTTATTTGTAAGTCGCTAAGCTCATGCCATTTATCCCCCCTAAAATTCACCCAGCGATGACGAAGATCTTGCGGCAATGCTTGGTCCCATGTAAATTTGAGGTTCCATAATTGTTTCATAAAAATTTTAGCGAGAACAATTACCGGCTTAATTAATCCTAATGGGACAAAGAGGTGTGCTATCTCGGATAGTATAGTCTTTTTCGGAATTGGCCTGGAGGGTATAGGTGCTATTTCGTAATGAAAACTATCAGTCTCTGGATTCCATATTATGCCTAAAGTTCTTACTGCATCTCCGCCTTTGATTTTATAATATTGTTCCCGATCATCTGAGGGTATATCTTCTAAAAGCTCTCGCGAATCTGAGCACCACTTTTTTTAAACTAAAACCGCTTTTTTTTAACATCGTTATCAGTTCTATCTGAAGAGCCTTTAATTCATCAAGAGAGTCACAGCGTGTAAGTAAGTCATCGACGTAAAATTCCATGTTGATGGCAGCTAAAGAAAAGTCGTTTTCTTCATCGACAGACAATTGTTTCAGCATACGCGTTGATAAGAAAGTGGCAGATGTGGTTCCAAACGTGACAGTGGACAATCGATAAATGTTTATACGAGTATCTCCAGTTAAATCTCTCCATAAGATGTAATGGAATTTCCTATCAGCTGGATCTAGCTGAACTTGGTGATACATTTTTATAATATCTGCTGTCATTACAAATTTGTGTATGCGAAATCGCAATACTATAGATAGCAGATCAGATTGAATAATCGGTCCAACCATCAAAATTTCATTGAGAGACTTCCCAGAACTTGTTTTTGTAGACGCATCGCATACTACACGCAGCTTTCTAGAAGAACTTGATGGCCTAAGGACACCATGGGAGAAAGAAAGTAGTGGGGTGTGGTGAAGTCCACGTCTTGTGCTATCTCCATATGTGAACGTTCGATCCATTTACTCATAAATTCGGAGTATTTGGGACTATGCTTAAAGGGCAATCTCACATTATAACGGCCAGAGTCTAATCGTAAATAAATGGTACCGAAGTGAGATTCGCATTGTTTCCCTTCTTTTCTTAAAGTTGATTGCTAAGGAATCGAAGCTCTCCATTTGCCAAAAATCCCTTAGAGAGTTTTTCAATAGATCATCTGAATCAGACTGAAGAGAAGTTTCTTGTATTGTTAAACTGTGTTTATTCGAAGCAATCGAGTCTGGTATTTTTTCTGCTACTACCCATCCGAATAACGATTGAACGATTGGTAAATTAGGACCCAACTAAATTTGAGCGACACATAGACGGCTGAGGAATAGATCTACTCCTAGGAGTAAATCTAAGCGTTGTGGATTATTGAACCGAGAATTAGATAAGTTAATATTTTTCGGAATATTCCACAATATTTGTCAGGGGTATGGCCAGTGGTGTGTGGCATTACAAGTGTTTCTACCATAGCCTGGAAGCCGTTGATGCGAGAAGCGATGGTGAATATAGTTTTGTATTTCGCAGAGGTTATGGTGTAGTTAGCACAAGTCAGTGAGGTAAAGGATGGAAGCCGAGGAGTTCACAAACACTGCATAAGTCTCTCGAAGATCAGGTGCACTTGCAATCCAGAATTCAACAGAACACGACATGGTATGGGTTGCTGGAGCTTATTAAAAATATTAACCTAATATATGTATTATTTTTTGCAGTGCTAGAATGCAGGGAATAGGGATTTACCGCTGATGTAGCAGCGAAGCTAGTAACAGGGAGCCTTTGCGAGGCAGAAGCAGCTTTTGATGTTTGATGTGCCATAGTTTGGTGACAGCTTGAACTGAGTGGGGTTTGCGGTACTGAAGAAGAGACGTTTTCACTAAGGTGCTTGCTACCACAATTACGACATGAACTAGTTGGGCAATTAACGCTTGTTTGACCGGTTGTTTTTAAGCAATTTAAGCATAAACTTAATTTTTTAATTTGGTTAATACGATCTTGAATGGATAAATTTTGAAATTTCTAACAACGATATATAAAATGGTTGGAGGTAGAACAAAAGTTTCATGTACCCTTAATGGCAATAAAGGATTTTACATTGTGTTTTGAATTATTTTTATGAGTCTTATGTGAACTGTTTTCACCTTTTAAATAATAATCAGAATTGAATAAATTGTTTTCTACATTACTTTCTAAATGGTGTGCTCTTTTCTTGATGAATCCTGTTATTTATTTTAGACTGGGAAGCCGATCCACTGGAGCTTCATCGTGCCACTTACTGAGGGTTGCTGCATCCAATTTAAAGGTGATGAGAAATACTATAATGTTTCACTGGTCGTTTTAAGTTGCTGAGCCCGGTCAAGTGGTTCTACTGCAGATGCCTTCTGGATTTTGGGAAAGTTGAACATGCGCTGCATATGTTCCTGTGCGATAATTTTTCGATTTTCAAACCGTTCCTTCAACCATGCTAACGCCACATTGTAGGTGTCGTCTTCGATTTTGAGTCCTTCAATTGGTGTAATCGCAGGTAATGAAATTTCATCTGTTTCGAAAGCGTAGGGTTTTAGTGCACTAACGATAAAAAGCGATTGTACCAAACCATCCACTTAGTCACGTCACCTGAAAAAGAAGGAAGTTCGATTATAGGTAACTTCACCGAATCAAGGGGATGAGAATGCGAGATCTGGGACATATCGATCGTATAATCCTTTTCCGGGTGCTTCCTATGGATTAGAACTTTCATCGTAGCTATCGTAAAGAAGTTCGTCTCCCCGTACGTCAAGTATGGACTCGTAATATTTTGACAGTTGATGATTTTCTGTTGCAGGTTCGAGATGCAGATTGGATGTGGATGATTGGGGATGAATATCTATGACTTCCCGGAGAGAGTTGATGAAATTACATGTTTTCTTGTTGGAATCCATTATTGCGGAACCGATTGATATAAATTCGCTTAACATTATAGCAAGTGGCGCTTGTATGTTTCTTCATTTCTAAATCTTGCACTTTCTAGTTCAACTAATGGCAGTCTTCCGCACATCTTATACTTTGTTAAAAGATAGATAGTTTGTCCGGTTGCAAGGAGCACATGTGAGAGAGATACACTGATACACTCGTCACAGAAGAACAGCAGCATGGAATACTTTGCTGCAGATCCCATTACAGGCAACTAAGTCAACTTTATTGGATGGATTGAACTGGAATAAACGAAATAGAAATTCAGAATTATGGAATAAAGTAAGAGAGCGGTTAAATACAGTGGGGGTTTAAACTGAGCTGATTATGTGGCTTTAGCGCAGACTATCGAGAAACAGTTTGGTGATAGGCACATGCGGGAGGTTTACAAGGTTCAATTGCAAAGCCGAATGCAGCAAGCGGGATAAACACTGCAACAGCTCCAAGCAGACGTTAGAAAACTGGCACATTTTTCGTATCCCACCGCAGGCCAAGACATAATCGACGAAGTGACAAAGGACGCATTCATCAGGGTAGTTTCAGATTAGAAACTATAGTCAGCAGTAAGGATGACCGGGAAAAGAATCCTTGCTGAAGCACTTGCCTCCGCTCTGGCGATGGAATCAACTAATCAGATTTCCAAAGGAATATATTTCATCAGGGAAGTAGCATCTGCTGAATGCTCCTGCTCATGACTAAGTACCAGTACAAAATACTAAGTATTTTGAAGAACCAGTATGACTAAAAGGCTGTCTTCACTGGGGTTACAAGCAAATAGAGGGACAAATAAGCTGAAACAGCTACCAAGAAACCGGTCAAACTTCCCGAAGCCGTCAGGAGGGAAATGCTTACTTCGCGGAGCAGAACTTTGGTAGCAGGAGCCGGCGGGCCCAGGGAAACTATCCAAGTTACGCAGGCAAAACAATGCAATGAAAGTCTCCTACCTGAAGTAGTCAACTAGAAGGAAGCGAAGGAACAGGCCGCAATCTAAATGATCAGAACTGAGCCAGTAGAGGGTTGGAGTACAGATGAAATACCATTCCTCCAAAGAGGCAGATAATGACATCGAACCAATTGATATGTATTATACCTTGTCCAACAAAACATGTCAGTACAGGGCTTATGGGAAAGCTTTTTTTCTAACAGTGGTGCCTGTAGGTGGACTCAATGGCACATTACCACTGAAACACAAAGGAAGTAACTGAACCCTATGACTTGCTTGCCCGATAGCCGTGGGCAGAATGATCATAAAATCACCATTCGCCATTACTGCTGGCTGTGCATTGAAAATAATCTCATCAAAGCAGTTATTGTTAAAAAGCACATGGGATTTGAAGCTTTTGAGAACACAAAAATGAATTACTGTGTAATAATATGTGTGGTGGTGTTGTCATTTGCGTTTTTCTCTCCTCTTTTTGAGAAACCGTAAAAATGTAGTCAAACCATTTTTTTCGACTTTGTATTTTAAATTTTATTTGCGTGCTATTTTAATGCATTGCAACAAAGCAGTGCAATAAGTGATCACATTATTGTTGGACTAAGTGCGTTTTAGTGATATTGAGTTAAATAATAGTGGTTCAAATTACTGTGTTGTGTCGGTGTTAATGTTGTGTTTAAGAAAAAAGGATTATTTTCGCTGTGTTTTGAAACTAGAATTTAATTTTATTTTAACGCGCCTGGAACCCACCTCCGTAATAGTTTTGGACAATGCTTCCTATCATTCGAGAAAGAAAAATAAAGCACCAACCACTTCTACTAGAAAAGATGACATAAAAAAGTGGCTGAGATCTAATGCTATATGTTTTGAGGATGATATGGTTAAAACAGAGTTGCTTGAAATCGTTAAATGTTTCAAAGCCAAGTATGAAACCTATGTCCTGGATGAAATGGCTCAAGCTGCAGGACATAAAGTGCTTCGCTTGCCGCCTTAACACTGCGATCTAAATCCAATAGAATTGGTTTGGGCTCAAGTAAAAGGATTTGTAGCAAGCCAAAACAAGTCATTTAAAATGACAGAAATTAAATTATTATTAACAACAGCACTTGTAGGAGTTGACAGTGAGAAATGGCACCAATGTGTGCAACACGTTGAACAGGTTGTTGAGCCAAAGATGTGGGATATGGACGTTTTCGCCGAGGAAGCAGTCGAAAGATTAGTAATAAATATAAATGATGATAGTAGCAGCACTAACTTTTCATCAGACTAATAGATTTTAATATTATAAATTAATGAAGTTATTTTTACTTTAAATTAATGAAATTTTATATTTTTACATTATATTTTACTATATTTATTATGAATTATATTTTTGTTTACTATATTTATCATGAATAAATGAAAATACATATATTTTTTAGTTTTTTTTTCCATTTTCGGATTTTTTTTTTTTAAAACAAACTAAAAAGGGATTAGGCCTACTGGGGACACCCTTAAAAAAAACGCGCCACCGCTTGATGGTGAGAAAAAGATAAATGACATTTATATCGTTCAGCAATATTTTTACTTGTTTATTTTAAATGGGGAGATGGTAACCCTAAGCGAAATGCTCTTTCTCTTTGTGGTGATTCATCATATACACCATGGCAACCCTATGAGAGCTTTAAAGAGGGACACATTTATGCATGTATTGCAACCAGACTAAGAGGCAAATGTCCTATCTTCCCTGTACTGACTTTTATTCTTGGATAAACTATAGATATATTCATTCCACCTTCTCTTTTCCTCTCTCCCTCTCTCGCGGAATCTTGACTCGGTTATTACTAGCGTAAGATATATCAGTGGCGACGAGGAAAAAAAATTGAAATATCACACGAAAAGACCAATAGTGACACAAATATGACAAATTTTATTGGAAGAATAGAATACTACAGCATGGGAGATAATTTCCAGTCATATATTGAACGTATGCAACATTTGCTGAAATTAAATAAAATAGAAGACAGTGCAAGCAAAATTTCTTTTATGATTGGGGTTGGAGGCGCAGACCTTTAAAAAGTGGCAAAAACGTTGGTGACGCCAAGGAAGCCAGAAGTCTTCACCTTCGATAACCTGGTAAAATTGCTTACAGCTCACTTTCTCCCGAAAAAGAATATTACAGCTGAGAGATTCAAATTTCTGAATCAAAATCAAGATAATGACGAAGTAGTAGAGTTGAAGTCTTTAGCTGATTCATGTGCATATGTAAATTTTTTGGACGAAGCGCTAAAAGACCGTTTCCTAATGGGAATTCACAACAAAAAAATACAGTCAAAACTAATCGATGCAACACCTAAATCATTTGAAGAGAGTTGTGAAATGGCACTTAACATGGAGATGATTCAGCAAGAGCTGAATGTCATGGGGACGACGACAACCGCTAGCCAGATGGTAAATAGTACATTCCGATCACAAAGAGCTTACATGGACCGCATGGAAGAGACTTCTCAGAGTAGCGGAGTAGAGCGTCAACAGCAGCAGCAGCCGCAGCGTAACAACAATAAACACAGTAATTATAGCAATTACGGTGGAAAAATGAATATTCAATGTTTTTGTTATCAAAAATTTGGGCATTTCGCTAGAGATTGTTTTAGTATAAAAGATTTTTTTAAAAGAAAAACTTAAAAATTTGGTAAAAGTAATAGACCTACTAACACAAATATACGTCACTTGGACGGAAATTATGATTCAGGAAGTGAGGATAACGCCGATGAAATTAATTATATAAATAATCTTAAGGTTGGAAATGATAATAAAAATTATGGAATATACATGAATGAGGTTAGTTCTTTCAAGTTGGGAAATATTCCTTCGCACATAGAATTATTTTGTGACGGAAAACTGCTGAGTTTTGAGGTTGATACGGGAGCATGTACGTCGGTGATCCATAAAGATATATATAACAAGCTTTTCAAGGGTCGCGAGATACTAAAACTAGAACAGTCATTACTTTTGATTTCCGGAGGGCAGATAGATATTATTGGGTACACCTCGATTTTAGTAAGAACCGCGAATAATGATACGGAACTTGACAATTATAGAAAGCAAGAAATATTTTACTCCTCTTTTATTGCACTCGTGGCTAGACAATCTCTTCGTTGGGTGGAGAAATCATTTTGTGAATAGTATGGAAGGAAGCTTGAAGCAAGAAAACCCTTGTACGTACATCATTACTAGATAAATATAAACACGTGTTTAACAAAAAAACCACACCGATTAAAATGTTTAAGGCTCGTATTGTCTGTGAGGAAAATAGTACTCCTATTTTTTGTAAGCTCTATGGTATGCCCTTTGGTATGACAGAGGTTGTAGAAAAGGAATTAGATAGGTTCGTCGCCGAAGGAATTATTTATCCCGTACGTCACAGCAAGTGGGCCTCCCCGATTGTGGTAGTTAAAAAACCAGACGGTGGTATACGAATTTGCGCCGACTGTAAGGTATCGATCAACCGGTATATGAAAGACGATCACTACCCATTGAACAAACCTGAGGATATTTTTGCTGATCTGTCTGGTTGCGGATGTTTTTGTGTGCTTGATTTGCAGGGGGCTTTTAAGCAGATAGAAGTAGAAAAATATTGTCAAGAACTCTTGACTATAAATACCCACAAAGGATTATTTAGGCACCGGAGACTAATTTTTGGCGTAAAGTCTGCACCAGCCATTTTTCAAGCCACTATGGATGAAATTTTAAGAGGAATTCGGAAAACCAAAGTGTTTATTGATGATATTCTGATAGGTGGTAGGGATTTAAAGGAGTGTCTAGAAATCTTAGAAATGGTTTTGGAACGACTAGCTAAATATAATATAGTCAATTTTAAAAAATGTCAGTTCCTTAAAGAGGAAATTCAGTATTTGGGTCACGTAATTTGCAAAGAGGGTATTAAACCCAATCCCGAAAAGGTAGACGCTATTACTACGATCCAAATAAAGTGATTGCCATTCACTGTGATGCCAGCCCATATGGGGTGGAAGGTTTACTATCACATGTGATAGATGGGGTTGACCGTCCGGTTATGTTTGTATCGAGCACCCTAAGTCCTGTGGAACAATGCACAGCTTCAAAGAGAAGCTTTAGCGATTATGTTCAGTGTCAAAAAGTTTCACAAATACATATATGGGAGAAAGTTTACGATTTATTCAGATGCTCAGCCATTGAAGGAAATGTTTAGTCTCTTGAAGTCATTCCCCCCGTTGCAGCGGCTAGAATACAAAGATGGGCTGTATTCCTAAGTATGTATCAATATACCCTAAAATATCGTAAGGGGATATTGATGAATGCGGATGCTATTCTTCCTAGTCCTACGGGGTTAAAGAATATAACCGTAAATAGATTGCAGCCATTTGTGAGGGATCACATAAACATGGAAATTGTTGAGCAAGAAACAGTAAAGGACACAACGCTCCAGGAAGTTAAACAATTAAGTAAAACTGGGTGGTCAAGAAAGGCTCCTATGCATTTAAAGTCCTATTTTCGTAGGCGTAATGAAATAAATTTTGAGAACGGATGCCTTTATTATGCGAATAGATTCATCATTCCTTCCGTTTTAGTTTTTAGGGTTTTAGAAATTTTGCATGAATCTCACATCGTCATAATTCGAATGAAGATCCTAGCACGTCAGTATTTTTGGTGGGATGGCATAGAAAACGACATTGAAGATTACGTTAATAGATGTGGGGTCTGCTCTTTTTCCAACAACAAAACATGTTCGACTTATAAAAGGCCCTGGCCGGAATCGAAATTCTGTTTTGAAAGGATGCATTTAGATTTTTTCTTCTTTAAAGGAAAGCATTTCCTAATTTTAGTGGGTAACTATAGCAAATGGATCGATGTTAAACTAATGAGGAACACCTCGGCGGTTTGTCTAATAATCACGTTGAGGACTATATTTTCGTATTATGGGCTATCAAACTTTAGTGTCAGATAATTTGCCCCCTTTCACTTCTGAAACGTTCCTGAACTTTTGTGAGTCTAATAATATAAAATGTCTTAAAAGTCCTGCGTACCACCCTCAGTCAAATGAGTTAGCTGAAAGAGCAGTAAAAACAGTCAAAAATGCTTTGAAGAAGATGTTACATGAGATCACCTCAAGCAACACAGTTCCGTTGCAAAAGATAGTCTATCGATTTTTACTCAAATATCGTACCAAGCCAGGTACCACTAAGTCAGTATCCCCAAATGATTTTATATTTAAGCACAAAACGAAAACACTTTTAGATGTTTTACGGGTGGCCATGGTGTAGTGGTACTAGCATACCCTTCTCACTCGGAGGGTCCAGGTTCGAATCCTGCCCATGGCAAATCAGGTTTTCTTTGTGTAATTGTAACTCAGACAGAAAAATTCTGCGTGTGAAGGCATAACACTGACACGTAGATTTGGCTGTTGTAGAGTTTCAAGCACAGAAAAGAAAAATACTGTGATATACCTCGAATCACTCTGAGTGAAGAAAAACTCTCCGTCCTATTCGGACTCCCACCCCTGGAGAGCAAACATAGAAACCAAACACACCTGAGTTTCAAACCACTACAAAAACAATTTTCCTTTCTCCTCCTTCTATCTTTCCGCCCGCGCCCGGCAACAGTAAAAGGGTATCTAACCCCTTAGGCGCGCGTAAATTATAAAAAAAAAAGATGATATCAATCCTAGGATTAAAGAAAATAATATTCAAAATAAAATAAAAATTTACAAGCGCACCGGCACAGCAGTTTTCCGGGATTCGTTTAGGTTTAGTAAAGAAAAAAATGTTTATTATAAACAAAAGAGTAAATTCAGTTATAAGTGGGTGCCCGGCATTATAATAAGTAGAGTGCGAAATGTAATATATTTAGTAAATATCGATGGGTACATACGTTCGGCACAATTAACCAATTCAGACGTAAGGATAATGTTAAAGTGTTAGATTTCGCACCTAGCAATATTATTTTAAATAGGAATCAAGAAGAAAAAACTGTACCTATAGTTAAACCTGCTAGGAAAAGAAAGAGATCCTGCGATACGGAGTTCACAGAATTCGTAGTTCGAAGATCAAACCGTCTTAAACAAACTAAGAAGCTTAAACAATAGATATTATTCGTCTAAAGTTAATTCAAGAATAAATAAATTATTCATTTTATCAGTGGAGAGCTTAATTATACCTAAAATGAGATTATATTTATTAGACTAAGCAAAAT
Source organism: Volucella bombylans (assembly GCA_949129095.1). Taxonomy (NCBI): domain Eukaryota; kingdom Metazoa; phylum Arthropoda; class Insecta; order Diptera; family Syrphidae; genus Volucella; species Volucella bombylans. The sequence continues at coordinate 65,443,344 of OX422142.1, forward strand.
GAACCGAAATTATATTTATTAGTCTAAGTATACTACGCTTACATTAAACCTAGTTTTAGATACTTTCATTTAAGTGGGGGGAGTGATATGTATTCGGTATATTCATTCCACTTTCTCTTTTCCTCTCTCCCTCTCTTACTAAAACTAAAACAAATGTATAATGTAATCAAGATAAAGAATAAAGAGTCTTAAGCGGAATCTTGACTCGGTTATTACTAGCGTAAGATATATCACCAATATTGGCCTGGAAGGAAGACGAGGAAAGACCAAGCTGGCAGGAGATATGAGACCGGAGTCGAACTCTGATGGCATATCGCAGGTGTAACAGAAGTTAAGGAAACGAAGATTCACACTACAGAGCGACTTACTACCTCTAATTATCAGAAGGGTAATCGCTTTCGCAACCTTAATTTATGTTAAATAGAAGTGGTCGTAAAACAGTTTTGTCGGCTCAAGGTGTTCAGTGCACATTTTGTAACGGGGAAGGTCATAGAATAGATAGTTGTCAAGTATTTCAAGGCTTATCAGTTTCAGAAAGGTTTCATGAGACAAAAAGATTGATGCTCTGTATAAATTGTTTGGAAAAGGGGCATTCAGTTCGCTAATGTTCAAAGTCTAAATGCAATATATGTTCACTTCCACACCATTGACTCCTGCATAGGTTCACTGCAACCCCAGCCACGATCAATGCTGAGGGCCGTTTGTAGTCAACGAACCCCCAGCGATTGTCAACCTGTCGTGGACGAACAGATAATCAGGGCATTTCAGGTACTGCGCTAATAGAAGTATAGGACAGTGAGGGCTCTCTTTGATTCGGCTTCACAGCTGAATATCATCACAGACCGAATGGTTCAAAAGCTGAAGTTACATAAAGTAGAGGAAAATCTCTAAGTCCTTGGTATTGGCGAATTTCAATCAAGCTTCGAAGATTGATATGCATATAGGAGCAGAATGCTTTTTTGATTTGTTATCAATTGGACAAATATAAATGGAAGGATGGCCCACTTTGCAAAAAATGCTTGTGTGCTGATACCACCACTGGAATTTCGCTGAATGATATATTGTCGAAATGCTCAGTTGTTCAAGACACATTGTTTTCCATGATCTTACGTTTTCGTTATTTTCGGTTCGTTTTAACAGCAGATATCCCAAAAATATATCATCAGATACTTCTTAATAATTATGACCGAAAGTATCAATGTCCAATGTGTATCAATCAAGGGTGCATCAGTTACATACGCTAACCTACGTTACCAAACCTGCCCCATACCTAGCCACCCGATGTCTGAAGATATTGTCAGACCTGAGAATGGAAAAATATCCCATAGGATCAAAGTTTTAACGGGAAAATTTCTATATGGACGATCTAATAAGCGGTGGAGACACTCCAGAAGAAATTGCGTCAATTTACCAGAAAATAAGAAGGCTTCTGGAAAATGTTGGTTTTATGCTACGGAAATGGTGGATGAATGAGGAAAAATTGATGGCTCAGATTTCTACCTCGGAGAAGAAAATTCCACTACGTATCAACGATTCTGATGCCATTAGAACACTTGGTATTAAATTGGAACCTTCCGTTGATCAGCTGCAATATATGTTAGCGGATCTTAGTCTGGCAAGGAATATTACCAAACGGACGGTTTTGTCAGAGCTTTCAACTCTTTGACCCTTTAGGTCTTATATATGTATGTGCAGGACTCCACCTATGCGAATTTCCAGTAGCATTTCACTATCTCTGTTGATTTGTTTAACCATATATTTAACAAAAATACGTGTTTCACAAGTGCTTTGTTTACATTTTTCAAATCACGATTCTCTTCAAACTATCCCATCTAAACACTACACAAGCACTTATTTCGAAACTCGCTTTTTTTTCGACATTTTAACTTTATACTTATTAGACAACAATAAATACTCTAACAAATTTATTCATTTTGTTCCACACCGAAATTAAATTTTACATATGGATGAATGAATTTGTCAAAAATCAAAGTAGCCGTGTAGTTTAAAAAAATGCCAGCACGCTGAAAGCACTTTACCGAGTGTCAATACTTAATTTTTTCTTTTAAGCCTTCCAAAACACAAAGTAAATATTTCCACAAGAATAAAATTAAATTGTAAGCTTTTACCCGTCCCGATACCCGAATTGGGTCGTTTTCGACTCCTGACAAACGTAATTGGGGTGAATGCTTTTTTTTAACAATTTCTTAGTTGGGTGGCTTTATAAATGTCAAAAAATGTTATGTAAATTTATTGCAGCAAAACTTAAAAACATTGCTGTCGCAGCTTTCAAAATTGTGTCCAGAAATGTATTTAAAACATTTTAGCTGTTAATAAATACGCAAGACACGAAAATTGATTTTCAAAAAATAAAATGTTTTAAAAGCTTATTTTGAAAATTATATGTAACTATCTGAGCTAGTTTAGATAAACTGATTTTTTTTCCTGCCCTTAATATAATCCGCTTTCATCGCTAAACGTATGGAAACTAATTTCTGTAGAAGCCCAAATCTTGAATTCGCAATCTTTCTTAAAACAATACAAATTATGATCGTTTTTGTTTTTCTAAATATTAAAACTTCTACTTACATTTTTCTTATCCTCTCGGATTACATCTTCGCAGAAAATTAAAAACTGCTGAAAAATCGCAATACAAAGACAGTCGTTTGGCGTTTATGAAATACCTAGGCCGGTAAGTCAGATTCAGCTGTTTTGCTTAGATATTGCGATCCTTACTTGCTTAGTCAGATGGACGGAAGATTGAATGGTCTACACATTCTACATGACGGCGGGATGTTGGGCTCCTTCGGCGATATACTGTCTGAAAAGTTTTTCAATATTCTCAGCACCGACTGTGACTCACTACAAGGTTTCCTTCTTCATCTCTAAAGCTTCTTTTCGTTTCTTTTTGCACTGAAACGTTCTTTTCACCCGCTGGTAAAACTTTCGTACGAGTACAACCACTCAATACTTCGATCGCGCGCTTATCTTGCTCCTATTTTTTCTTCTGGAGAAGCCGATGTTCTTTCCATCTCTTCGCTCATAGAGCAAAGTTACAGCGCCACTTTGTACGCTTATTTTTGTTGACGGCACTCTTCATAAAACCTGGGATTTCCTGGTGGTGGTCATCAGGTGCGGCGTCTCTGACGGCAAGTTGGCAGCGCTGTCACTGGTCCACGGTACTGATGCTGGCGGCGTAGGAGTTGTTAAGAGATTTAGGGATACTCGTGGCGCAAAGTCAATAAGTCTAAGTCAAGACGTGGTCATGTGTAGGCTATGTTTATTTGAATATACCTATATTAATTTTGGATTTGCTTCAGAAAATAAACACGTTTAAAATAAGAAATTCTGAATTTATATTTAAGTGTCTATTATTGTAATGCCCAGCACTGTATACATTCAAATTTTTATAAATATTATACACATTTATCTATAGATCTATGTATATATTTATGTATATATATATATATATATACAGGGTGTCCCAAAAATCAACGTCAATTCAGAAACGGGTGATATGTTCAAGTGGTGTCGGTTATCACAAAATTATAAAAAAAAATCTAAGTCATGTACTTTTAAAATTATTGGCACTCAAAAAAAAAATTGAGAAATCTGACACCCTGTGACGATCTTTCAATTGCTGTGACCGCAAATCTTTACTTTTCTTCGACTTTTTTTTTGTCACGTAACCCTGACTAACTCTTCTGTAAATTACGGTCCAAAACTGAAACATAACTTTATCGGTTTTAACTAAAATATTGTTTGTTTGTCCATCCATGTATCTGAAAATCATTAACCATCCAAGTTGAACTAACTGTACTGACAAACAAATGTACTATTCCATTTTGGCAAGTGAATTTAGAAGATGGCGTATATAGTCTGGATTCCAAAATGGTATGACACTTACCAGACTAACGTTTAATTGAGGACAAAAAAAAAATACTTTGTTAGAGAAACCCGATTCATAGTTAATTCTTTTTAATAATTTAAAATGACTACCAAGTGTGAGCGAGATGGACAGTGACGTTTCTGTCGAACCTGGATTTCTTTTGGACCCGTGTGGATCGTTGATCCCGTGATTGTGTATTGTGAATGCCATCATGCCATCTCGATACACTGAAGAACTACTCAGGGTTACGTGACAAAAAAAAAATCGAAGAAAAGTAAAGATTTGCGGTTACAGCACTTGAAAGATCGTCACAGGGTGTCAGATTGCTCGATTTTTTTTTGAGTACCAATAATTTTAAAAGTACATGACTTAGATTTTTTTTTATAATTTTGTGATAACCGACACCACTTGATCTATCACCCGTTTCGGCTTGACATTGATTTGTGGGACACCCTGTATATCAAAATCTATATACAATATTGTACACACATATATATATATAATATAATATATATATCCATATATGTATATATGTCGAAATCTAAATACAATATATAAATATATATCTATATATATATATATATATATATATTGATTGGCATGTGGGTGGTACAGTTATTTGCACGACTAAATTCTCTTTTTTTCCTGTTTAACAGAAATGGCAATTTACTCATTCTGTCGCGATGAAGAAGAAATGTGAAAATACCAATTCTTCAGACGGATCAAAATACATATAAATTAGATAAAAATTAAAAAAGCAAAACCAAATCGATACTTTTAAAAATAATTTATTAGCACCTTTTAAGGCTTCTGTAACCAGAATGACCACCTTTGAGAAGCTCACGTATTTTTGCTCGACATTTTAACTTTTTGCTTCTCAGTCGGAAGTAAATTCTTTCATAAATTTATTTATTTTGTTCCACTTTACCGGGTGTCAATCCGACTAATGACCTTTTCTCACCGAGTTCGAACAGCAACTTTGCCAATGGAAGAACATTCGATCTCGAGCAGCCTAATTATATTGAATAAATAAAAAATTTGCTTAATACGAAGTGTGAAAAGTGTAATAAAATAATAGTTGAAACTTTTATAAAATAATGCAAAAATAGTTTTTTTTATTAATAATTCCTGAAACTGTCACGAAACAAGAATGCTGATGACAAATTTGATACAATAGAGAAGAATGTTGATGAAAAATTCGAACAAATGGACAGCAAATATGAGCAACGGGCAAAAAAGCTCGAAGCAGTGCGAAAACAAAAACTCCGAAGTAGCATCTGTTGAATGCTCCTGCGTAACACTTAGTGCCAAGGAACGAGATACTCCGCGGGAGAGACTTAGGGTGCCCTGCTGGAACTTCGATAAAGTAGGACATATTCAAGGCCATTGTAAAGAACCGATACGAAGAAAAGGCTGCTTTCACTGGGGTAACACGCACATAGATAGTAAAACCTCCAGAAACAGCTACTAAGAAGCCGGCCAAATTCCCCGAAGCAATTAATCGTGAAATCTGACTGCCCCAGGGAAATTATCCAAGTCTCGCGCTCAAAACAATGCAGTGAAAGGCAATTAGCAGAAATAGTCAGTGGTAACGAAGCGAAAGAACAGGCCGCAATCCAAATGATCAGGATAGTACCAATAGAGGGTTAGAGTGCAGACGAAATCCGTTCTTCCCAACAAGCAGATAATGAAATCGAACCAATATTGACCTGGAAAACCAAGTTGGCTGTAGATATCGGACCGGAGCCAAACTCTGAAGGCATACTGGGCACAGTGGGACTCGCAAGATGAACTTCTGAGGGGAAATTGGGAAAATGCAGGTGGAACAACATCTTGTATGCAGTTAATCAAGCAACGGTCCAGAGTCAGCCAGGTTATTTGGTAATAAACAAGACTTTGAAAAAGATAAGGGAACGTTTCTATTAGCTAAGCGCAAATCAAGATGTCGAGAATTGGTGGAAAAAGTACATATGGTGGGTGGCTACCAAGGGTCTAAAAGTAAAGCCGCAGGGAGGAACGCAACAATACCATGTCTGAGCACTATTCGAACGAATAGCCATCGACATCACTGGGCCGTTTCTCGAAACTTTTAATGGCAGCCGATACACCTTCGTGGTCATGGATTACTTAAGTAAGTAGCCGGAAGTGTTTGACATCCCAAATCAAGAGGTTAAGACCGGAACAGAAGAGATAGTCAACAACTGGGTGAACAGATTTGGCGTCATATTAGAGGTACTCATGCACTCCGATCAAGAGCGAAACTTAGAAGCAAAAGTCTTCCAGGAAGTGTGCCAATATCTGGGAATATGGAAGATAAGGACAACGCCGCTACACTTCCAGTCTGATGGAATGGTCGAGCGATTCAATCCGACCTTGAATGAGCATCTGTATAAGGCCGTTAGCATCTGCCAGCGGGATTGGGATCGTCACATAGCTCTCTTTTTAACAGCCTAGCGAAAGGTGGTCCACATTTCAACAGTTGCCAAGTGAAACGAAATTCGGATCTCTACCTACAGAAGCTAAGGAGGTAAACGACTACGTGGATGACTTGCGCAGCAGGATTCGTAAATTGCATGAAAACACTAGAGAAAATATGAAGCAACCGCATAAAGAATAGGTACGACATCAAAGCGAAATCTTCCAGCTTCAACAGAGGAGACCTGGTGTGGCTGTATAAAAAAGACAAATCACCAAAATTGCAACAGGTTTGAGAAGGTCCTTATAAGGTGATAAGTTGCATTAATGACGTGGTCTACCGGATCCAGCGCGGGGATCGAGGAGAAATGGTAGAATGCGTCATTTCAAAGGAACGGTAAATTATAAAGTTGTTGGGAAAAAAGCGATTGTTTATGAGAATTCACGATATTTTTCCCCACAAGCAACTTCAATAATTACTGACCTCAATAGTGGAATTGTATTCTGCTCAAAAAGCTACTTCCATTGTGTTGTTGATATACTCGTATCTTTTTATTCAGTGGTTTCATTTTTTTTCAAGAAAGCAACTTGTTGATTTTTAACTTCAGTAGTTTTAAGTATAAATAAATTTAAGAAATTTAATAAAGTAACCACTTCTTATACCTAGTATGGAGTGCACATATCCTTTAAAATAGCGATTATATTGACTTCACCTGGTGGCTAGTCCACAAAAAAATAAGATGGAATTGCGCTACATCTTCAGATCGCCAGTTAAATTATTACTGTCATTGAATTGCGATAACATCCCACCTCCCGAGAATTCTCTGCGAAATTCACTACCAATCTGTAATACTTCCAGTTTTGATGCAGGGCGACGAAATATTCCATCTGCTCTCTTTACTTCGGCTCTTCTTACTTACTGTCTTCCACTGCTTACGAGAACATATGGCGATCTTCTAAGTATCAGGCGTCTATGTAGAGTTTACGCAACCGATCAAGAACTGGTTAGGTGTTAGTGGTTCATCTTTCTCTGTAGTTAATGGTAATTCTGTTAGCGGTCGGGAATTGATGATGGTTTCGGCCTCGATCAATAAACTCGATGTGGATGGCTCTTATCGTGAGACACGTAAATAATCACCTTTTATTACTTTAAGGACTGCCCGAATACGTGGAATCCAGATTCGCTGGCGTACTTCGTTGATTACTAATGCATCATTCTGGTGGTGTAGTGTGTTGTGATAATGACTTGCAATTAGTCTGGAAAATGGGTGCTTCTGTGGAAGGATAATCGGTCGCCTTGCCGATCCTTATCCAGATAAGGCGATATTTGCAGCCGGTTTCCCAATACTGCAGCCTGAAGTTCGAGTCGGGGAACGGAAAAGGCGACGTCTACTTCTCCCTGTAATGCTATTCGAAAGTATCCCACAGCAGCAAATGCGCTTTCACTTGCATCAATGAAGATGTGTAACTGAACACTGTCGGCGGCTGGAATCTTGGTTAGGTAGCAACGGCTCATTCTGAAATTCCTGACTTGGCTTAACTCTGCCCACCATAGTTTGCATTGAGTGTACAATTGTTGCGGCAGGGCCTCGTCCCATCCGGTTTTAGCTTTCCAAGTATTCTGCAAAAGAATTTTTGAAAAGATTAGGAAGTCTGCAAGAAAACCGTACGGCTCAAAAATGGACACCACGATGCCCAACATTTCTCTCTTTGTCAATTGCGTAGCAGATGTTAAAACCTCTTTAGCTATCCGGTGAAATTTCAGACGAAAACGAAACGTGTTATTCTGTGTGCCCCACTACATTCCAAGTACTTTTTCACTGTCGTTGTCAGAATGGATGTCCACGGTGTGTCGAAGTTGCGGCAGCTTTTCATTAAGGTTTTCTTGCAGCAATCTATTATTACTTACAAAATTGCGTAATGTGAAACCTCCGTCGCTATGAATTCTTTTAGCTTCTGTGCTAGTACGTATCGCTGCCTCAACACTGCTAAAGCTGCACACGAAGTCTCCAATATATTGCCTTTCGAGGATTGCTGTGAATGCGTCAGGAAACTCATTATTAAACTCAATGGAATTAAGGTTTTTAGTATACTCCGCAGAGCAAGGCGAACATGCTGCCCCAAAAATCATTGACATCATTTTTAGGTTCCTAAAGGCTGTTCCTGTTTACCATCTCTTTACAAAAATCGTGGCGCTTTTTGATCAATTTCACGAATACGCACCTGAGAGAACATTTCTTGTATATTGGCGGCAACTCCAATAGCACCTTCACGGAATCGAAACAAAATAGACAACAATGGTTTGGCTTGCTCTAGCCCCTTCATCAGCATTGTGTTGAGTGATACATCCTGAACTTTTGCGGCTGCATCAAATACAATACGAAGTTTGTCTAGCTTAGATGGATGAATCACTCCGAAATGCGGCTAGTACCAAGTAGAACTACAGTTGGTTCTTAGTCCTTTTGCTGACATCTCACGAGCATAACCTTTTGTGACGTAGTTTGAAATTGTTGGCTTATATTTGGCGGCAAATTCAGGATCTCTGCTCATCTTGGCTACTATGTTTAGCAACATCTTAGTGGCCATTTTTAGACTATTTGGTAAAACTGGTTCATCTGCTCACCAGAGCAGACCGGTCTCGAACTGTTTCCCAGCTCTTCTAGTTGCCTCACTTAGAATTTTTCTTGCTCTTTTGTCTTTTAGGTTGTGAAGTAAAATTCGACCAGCTGGGTAAGTATCTTCAATGTATCAACTTCTTCGATATGATAAACGAATGGCCTTGAGGTGACGTGAGTGCTTAATGGACCAAATGCCAACCACCCAAGTTTTGTGCTTACGACAACAGGTTCGTCCGTCCTTGCTTCGACTACAGCGTAAGGAATGTCTAAATGACAGTTATCGAGACCAATAAGTAAAGTCGGCTGAGCGTCTACATAATTTTCTACCGGTATTTCTTCTAGATGCTTCAAATTTTCTTTGCTGAACGTTTGCTTATGTAAGCACAGACAGTTAATATTAATATTCCTCAAAACGTAATTTTGAGTTACTTTTTGCTTACCTCGACTTTCAAGGGTTACGATTCGTGACGGTTCCGTAATCACCTGTTCTCCATACCACTGTAAAGTTAGAGGTTGAGTCTATCCACCGAGTCCCAACCTTTCGGTTACTTCATCTTCCAGAATCGAGATCGAGGAACCTTCATCAAACATGGCAAAAACGGTGAGTATTCCCTTTGGTCCTGCTAATATAACTGGCAAAATATGGAACAGCAAGTCTTTCTGGGAAGGCGTACGACAATTTTCGAGACGTTCCGGAAGTTGTTCTGTAGTGCTGACATCAGCTATGGTGTTACACTCCTTTTCCTCGTGCAGAAGCTTGTGGTGGAATTTGCGACAACCATTTACTTCGCACTTTTTTCGACTTCGGCAGGTGGCGGCCCCACGATTCTGTTTGGGACATGAAAAACAAAGGTGTTGGCGAAACTCCACCGTTCGTTAGTAGATAAGTTTTTAAAGGAAGGGCGATCACTTACCTGGTGAGAGTTTAATTGCGCAACTAGAGAGGCGAAGACCTGCGCTTGGGATTTTCCTGCCCAATAGACGTTGAGGCAGTGGTATCACTTGGGTTAACCATTACAACTGTGTTGTTGAGATCTTCTCCGTCACTGGTATGGTCTTCCTCTGGCTCCAGTTCCTGTTGGGGTTTGCTTTTGGCTGAAGTGATTCGGGGTTCCTGGCGAGACGCTTACTTCTACGAACTTTTGGTGGCGTCATGAACCATACACGTTTGGCGTGATAATTTCCAACAATGCAGCAGCGGAAGAGAAAATTTTGAAACTTTGCTATGATGATAAAAAACCAAAAAAGAAAACCCAATTATTTCTTTAACGGCGAACTCTATTTAAATCACTTAACGGAGTGGGCTCGTTCAAAATTTGTAACCTTTCGATATTGCTGCTTGATCTCTACCATAGATAAACTAACCTAAGTATTAGTAGAATTTGACATCTCGGTTAGCTTGCCTATGATCCCTACTGAATTTGATGAGTTTTGCAGATAGACGATAGTTCTGATTGAACAACAACTGACCAATCAAAAACCAGCTTCTATATTTGCTGATTATTCCTGGTGGCTAGTACACAAACAAATAAGATGGGATTGCGCGATATCTTCAGATCGCTAGTTAAATTATCACTACCATTGAATTGCGATGACTTTAGTGGTGATAGGTGGCTTCACGCAGCATGTAAAATTGTATGTAGTTAAGACTACTAGTTCTATAAAGTGTGCGCCTCTTTGCAAAAATATTTCGACAAATTTAAAAGGCCACGGAGAATAGTGAGCTGTAGAGGAACGTGTTTTACATCTAATAAATTCACTGAATTTATGGAGAGAAACAATATCGAACATGTGCAGGTACCGCTCAGGTTAATGGCCAGGTGAAGAGAACAAATAGGGTTGCAAGAACGATGTTAGCGAAACTCACCGAACCAATTTACCATTCCGACAGTTCTAGCATCTTGGTTAATGTGGAATGTGTTACTAATAGATCCATCCATTCTCCGACTAGGAAATACCTTTGTGAATTATTGTTTGGTGTAAAACAGAGAGGCAGAATAGCTGATAAGTTAACTGAGTATCTAGAAGAAAAGATCGAGATTCATGATCGTGACTTATTAAGAAACTCGGCAGATGCTTTAGGATTATTAAAAAAAATCACAGGAATATAACCTTAACTATTTATAGGACAGCGCGCCAGCGAAGTCTTCTAAGGTGGGGAACATTGTTGTAATGAAAAATGTAGGTATAACCACGGGGTTTAACAAAAAGCTAATTCCCAGATATAAGGGCCTTACATTATTAAAGAGAAGTTGAATAATAAAGATATGTGTTGGGGGATTTCGAAAATGTCCAAGCTAGCCAATACCTTACAATGGAGTAGTTGAATCTAATCGTCAACGCATGTGGCTACATCAAGCGGCCTTATCCGACACCATGAACACAGACCATGAGAGCGACAATGATCCTCTAAGTTTCATCCAAATTGTAAGAAGTCGATCAGATTGTTGTCCGATTGTTATTCAAACTTTGACAACCAAACAAAACCGACGATACGTTACCTATGCTGCAATGCAACTGAAACCAGACTTAACTTAGGGTGTTCTCGGGAACATATGTATATTGTTTTAGAATATTGAAAGAAAAGTCGGTGCATAAAAAAAGATTTTAAATAACAAAATTGTATCGTTTTTTATGCTATAATATATATATATAAAAAATATATTAACATTTTTTGAGCTATTCAAGGATACGTGTAACAAGGAATATACATCGCCCTTGAAAATAAATATGTTGAAGCGTTCAAAATTTGGATTTTTTAAAATATAGGAAAAACCTTGAATTTTGACTTTTTTCCAATTTTGTAAGTACCGTTACACGGAATCTATGTCTTTTTTGCCTTATGATTCATACCACTCCAGTAAATAATGCTACCAATTTTGAGTTAAATAAAAAACATTCCCGCTATGTATGTCACAATAGGTGTGTTTCTTAATCTAATCGGTATTAGCGGTTTATTTTTGGAGCCCAAAAAAAGATTGGAAATAGGTATGCGGTGATACCGATGCCAGATTATCACCCGGTAAAGTGCTTTCAGCGACCCTTGGTTTTTTTACCATTACGGCTAGACTGATTTGTGACAGTTCGTTGGCGGGATAAAATAAACAAGTAAAAATGAATTTCGGTGCGGAACAAAACAAATAAATTTGTGAAAGACTTTACTTCTGAATAATAAGCAAACAAGAAAATCCATTTCTAAAGTGGATTCTCGGGTGCAACACATCGTTTTTTTTCCATATCGTTCCATTTCTGACATATTTTTTCATTTTGGTTTTGATCGTTGATGAGAAAGGAAGTGTGAAGAATAGGAAAAAAGGTATGTTTCAGGCCAACTACTCAAATTTAAAAATTAAAAATGCTCCGATTCAAGTGTTCCGCTTGTCAAAAAGTCTTTCAACCCCATGGCAATGTGAACACGACGTTCATGGTGACGACTTTCATCCCGTCGCCAATGTAAACAGGCACTAATGATACTCGGTAATGTGCTTTCAGCGCTCCTTGGTGGAATTTGTTTTCCTTCATTCCTAGATTGAATTTTGAGAGCTCGATGGCGGGAGAAAATTCATATGTAAAGTTCAATTTCGGTGTGGAACGTACTAAATAAATTTGTTAAAGAATTTACTTTGGTCTGACAAATATAAAGTTAAAATGTTGGGCAAAAATACGTGAGTTTCGGAATAAGTGCTTGTAAAGTGTTAAGATTGGTTAGTTTAAATGGAATCGTGTTTTAAAAAATGTAAACAGAAATGTGGAACGCGAAGAAATTGTTTTTCTTGCTATTTCTGTATTCAATATTAAGCCCATAGTGAATAATATAAAGTATTTATTTAATATATTGTTGAATAAGTCAATAAAGGCAGTGAAATGCAATTTAAAATTTTCATAGATGGAATCCTACTAATGTTGCAGCAATATTATTTCAAGGGGAATATTTCAGTTGGTGCAAATTGGCTTGGTTCTTAAGTTGTAATTGAAGCAGGATCAAGTACAAGAGAGTAATTGCAACCAGCTCTCAGTATTCTTTCACTTCCACCAAGCGAAATAGTCCTTTTAAAATATTCTGCTAGGAGTATATGCATATACGTATGTACATACACATGTGCAGTATCCCAACTATGCGAATTTTCAGCCGCATTTCACTATCTATTGATTTATTTAACCATATATTTAACAAAAAGACACTATATTACACAGTATTCACTAAATATTTAATGGAAAAATTACAACACAACAATTTCTTCGTGTTTCAAAAGTGATTTGTTTACATTTTTTAAAGCACGATTCTATTTAATCTATCCCATCTAAACACTTCACAAGCATTTATTTCGAAACTCGTATATTTTTTCTCGACATTTTAACTTTATACTTATCAGACAACAATAAATTCTTTAACAAATTTATTTATTTTGTTCCACACCGAAATTGAACTTTACTCACGATTTAGCTCCCGGCAGCGAGCTGTCAAAAATCAATCTAGCCGTGTGGGTAAAAGCAAAAGACACCAAGGGGCACTAAAAGCACTTTACCGAGTTCAATTATCCTGAAACATTTTCCCCTGGTCGTCATCTGGTGGTTTTTTCCTAGAACTAGGCGAAGGCCGTGTATCTCATGGACTATTTTCTTTGTCAGCCAAAGGTCTTAACTATGAAATCCAATGAATTGTTCGTCGTGATTTATTTGTTATCAGTGAGTTTCTGCTTCTACGTGCAATACGTTTAGTTGTGGTATAAGTTACTTGTGCTTAAAGTGAATTCTTTTCTTAAAATGTCAATTTTTGAGAATATTGCAAAAGGACCCGCAATCGAAGTTTTTGCGTTAAACAAAGCGTTTTTAGATGATACAGACCTTAACAAAACTAATTTAGGAGTTGGTGGTATGTACATACATATATTACGATTGGTTCAGTTTTTTTTTTTATATTTTTCCAGTAATAAAGACTTCAAGGTCATGTTAGAGGTCAACGAGGTTTTAATTGGAAGATGGTTTGGCAACTTTATTTAAATTATTGTTGTAATTGAATAAAAAGAATAAGGTTTCGATGTGTAGGTCTTAATTTTATAAGCTAAAAAGAACAATTATAATATGGAAAACATTACTCCAGTATACGAGTATGTCGTTATCAAGAGTTATGTAAATATTTTGCAAACAAATTTTCACTAAATTATAACTTTAACTTCTTTGGGTCAAGTGCTAAGGCGGTGATCGAGTTGTGATAACTTTTAGTAAACATCATTAAAATTCAAATTAATTTAAACAAAAAAACATAAATAATAAATTATAATTAGTAACTTTAATCCTTATTTCTTTTTAATTAAGTATAGGGTTTTCCAATAAGGACTTGACAATTTTTTTTAAATAAAACGCAAACCATTTGAAATATTACAAATACTTTATTATCGGCTTGAAGTACAATCAAAACATTTATGAATGGAATTCGACTTCGTTCATATGGCCACCGCGGACACCTTTGCAGCGGTCGATTCGTTGGACCAAATTTTCAACGACTTGGCCACACATTTCGGCCGAAACGGCCGCTTTTCGCGTTCAATGTTGGCTCTGAGCTCTTCCAACGTCGTCGACGTGTTGGCATAAACCAATGAGTTAACGTAGCCCCACAGAAAATAGTCAAGCGACGTTAAATCGCAAGAACGAGGCGGTCAATCGACTGGCCCATTTCTTGGGCTCATCATACTTACTCTTCAATAAATCGATTGTAGCAATTCGGGCCAAAAATAATCAGTGATCATGGCGCGATAACGCTGACCATTCACAGTAACGTGACGATCGTTATCGTCGACGTAAAAATATGGACGAAAATAATAGTCTTTGCAACTAGGCTCGTTAAATTGTAATATTACCATGTAATTTAAATTATGTGCTAATATAATACAATACAACAATAATAATAATAAATATGAAAAGATTTGAAAAGACTGTAAGCTGTAATGTAAAACAAACACCTAAAAATGTATAACTTAGCATAAATATATTTTTGCAATAAATCAAAATACAAGATATGAATGTAACTGGAGTTGGTATAATTGAAATTTGAGCAAATTGTAAATATAGTACCGTAGATATTGAACTAGTTATCTCAAATGTCACAGTTACATGATTGATCTAAATATTGAAAGATCTAAATATTGAGATAAAAAAATCAACAAATATTTAGAATGTTAAAACCAGGTGCAATCACTGCAATAAGTGGTCCAATAATTATAATTATAGCGGTATATTTAATTGTATTTTAAAAAAATGTTTTAATCGAAAAAATAGTATGTAATAATTTAGTAAAGCCAGAAATTCAAAACAGTAGAACCAGCTCAGGATCTCAAGATAAGGTTCTTTTGTAGTTTTTAAAACATATGTATTGAAATAAAATGTTTTAATTTATGGGGGGAAGTGTTATGAATGCTATCCAACCACCCACACTAATAAAAATTTGCAAAATCAACACTGGATTCTACTCCCAAAAGTTGATTTTCCATATAAAATCGCACCAAAGTGATGAGTAGTTTTTTCTTCGGTTTTCTTCTGTAGCTGACCTCTGCCTACGTGCTTTACAGTTGTCAAACAGAATTCAGTTTCATCGCAGCTGATAATACGACGCAAAACGGCTCACAGTGCACAGCACTGCACAGATTCCTTCTCGCCGTAGTTTTGGGACTTGTTTGTTACATGTGCTACTTGCTTGTTACTGTACTTTTGCTATGAGAGAATAAGTTTTAACTAATTTCATGGGGGATACTCCTTTGTGCTGTGCAATGTAACACACCGACTTTGTTCGGGTTGCTTTTAAGATATCGTCCTGTAGTACCGTTTCCTGTACATTGTATTTCAAATGCCGTACTAATAAAATATCTGAATACATAATAAAGTATTATAAAATCTATGTATTAGCTTCTATGTATAGTATTTAAATTAAAAAAAAAATATTATAAAATATTTCTATGATATATTTTAGCATATCGTAATGAAGAAGGGAAACCCTGGGTACTTCCTGTAGTAAGGAAAACCGAAATTAAGATTGCGAGTGATGAGTCCATTAATCATGAATACTTGCCTGTATGCGGTATGCAAATCTATTTGTATAATATGACTAAAATTAAAGAAATAACTTTCAGGTACGGATATGTTTACTGTTAATGCAACGAAACTACTCCTAGGGGAAGGTTCACAGGCAATAACCGAAAAAAGGGTATGGATACAAAAATGGTTATAAATAAAAGTGGTATTTTTCATTCATATATATATATGTATGTAGAATTTTTAAAGTCATCAAAATGAAACCCGTACGATTCTTATGACAAGTTAGAAAAAATATCTTTATTCGCAAATATAACTCCAATACTTCAGATCTTTGCCGTCGTCTCGTCACTCTATGTGTTTTTACAACTGCCCCTGGATACCCAGAGACTGCCTTTTAAATCCAGTCCCATATTGCTTAGTAGGCTATACCATGCCAATACTTTGGTTGTCGAGCTCAGCAGATATCCCAATCCTACTGCTCCCTCGATCAACAGCAGTATTGCTAATTATCTTGACATATCAGTGTTTATTCCTCATCTTCCATGTGCACGTCCATTTAAACGATTTGTAATTGGGTCATCGATCGTCGCCTATGCATGCACACTTCTTGTCATTGACCGCGTCTCTATTATGGTGCTTACTCGTCGCTTGTTGTGAGCGTGTAGTTTTGCTGTCGCTAATCATCATGTCGTTGGATCAATATCGCTGGAATGCGCTGTGTAAGCTTATTAGTTTATTATCGTTGGTCATCGTATCGATTCTAATTGGCATGCTAACCTGACAGTCTGAAATAGTATCTTTTATTGAGTTTATTTGTAAACATAATACTCATCTTAAGATTACTGGGCCTACATAGTGTTTTGTTTATGCAATACCTATCTTAAGATTACTGGGCCCCCACATGTATGTGACATGTAATGGGTGTTTTTTTTTTAGAGTAATACAAATTCAATATTAAATAAAACACTTGAAGCTAATATTAATGCCTATGATATTAGCTTTATTTAATAGATAATGGCTAGCTCGAATGAAGCGCAATCGTGAAGTCCAATTTTCGGCGACTTTATCGAGCAACTGGGCCGTATATCAGCAATAACACGGCGAATGTTGACTTCCAAATCGTCCAACATCTCTGATTAAATCAGAAATCATGTTTCTATAGCGCTGTCTATTGACGGTAACATTCTGGCCGTCATCGTCCTTAAAGAAATATGGGCCGATGATTCCACCAGTCCATAAAGCACACCAAGCAGTGAGTTTTAATGGTTGTAAGGGCGTCTCGACAAAGGCTTCTGGGTTTTCTCCACTCCTAATTCGGCAATTTTGCTTGTTTACATAACCACTTAACCAAAAATAGGCCTCATCGGAGGCGTTGAAAATGAGGATCAAGCTGAATCATATTTTCGGCCCATTCACCGAACCTACGACGCGTATAATGTATAATGTTTAAATCTCTCCGTAAAATCATCCAAAAAGTGGATGGGCATAGCTCCAATTGCTGTGCACGATTGCGAATCTACTCATTCGGAATCTCCTCAACACTGCGCTCCACAACGGCAATAACTTCTTCTGTTCGCACTGTTTGTCGTCTTTGGGGATGCGTATTATCCACTAGAGTGTACGTGGTGCGAAAACGATTCATCGTTCTGGCGTTAATGGACCGCAATAAACAAAGAACCGTTGTCATCTTCAACGCCGCTTATTACACAGTGTAGGTAGGTTACTTGTAAACCAGGGATAATTGAAAAAGGCATTCCTTGCCTTTTCCTGTACTCGTTAGTCCGAATAATTCGATAATCCGAATACCCCCTTGCAATAATTGCTTCGGGTTAGCGAGACATTACTGTAGTTTGAATGTTTATTTATTCCAAACGGAATTTGTAAATTAATTGTAAATAACAGAAATAAATAGAACTCAGCTAAAATCGTATCATAATTAATATCCTTATGAAAAAAATTCACAATAATATATTTAATTATAAAAAAGCGCGAAGTTCGGTTTTAAATGTATTGAGTTCACAAAAGTTCGTGTAATTAATTTGCATTATATTGCATTTCTAGTCATGCAAGCTTAGAATAAAAATCATCATAACTACAAACAGTGATAAGTTCAAAGCTTGAAAACGGAATTATTTATTCCTTTTCTTTATTGGCGAATTTCGGCATTTAATTATTCGATTTTGATTTTATAGAAAACAAACATTTCTCTTCACATATACAAAATCTCTACTAATACAATTTTTAATAATTATGAAAAAAGGGGTTCCAAAACAAAAAAAACTGAGTTTTGTTCTTGATATCCTTTGCGAGAAAACAATTGGTCAGTAGGCGCGGTCCGACCCTTTTGCATGACAATACCTCACAAGTAACGGTGCAAAAACTGTTGCAGTTGGGATTTTAAATTCTTCCGCATCCACCGTACGCTGATGATATTTCCGCAATCTGGATTCATTTTGCCGGCAGATGGTCTTTGAAGATTTCATTGCCTCAAAAATTCAGCACTTCTACGAAAAAGGAATATTTGACCTTGTATCACGTTGGAAGAATGTCATAGATGCAAACGGATACTATTTTGATTGAATAAAAATTTACGGAAAAATAATATTGGCTTATAAATTTTTACCATAAAATCATGTAGTACAACCATCTTCGGTAAATAATATATCTCTCATTAGCAAAATGATTAAAAACCTATCATTTAATATATAATTTAACACTTAAGGGGGTATGACTACACTTAAAGTTCCTAAGCACGTGTTAAGTTTTTAGGAAAATGGAAAAGAGAGAGAAAGAAAGATTTTTGGACTTAGTGGTTATTTCGCTCCCTGGGTGGCATACAACATTTAATGGGGATACTAAATTATTAGAGTAAATGGACTTGTTTTTGTATTCTGGTATTGAACCCCGAACCGTCCGACGGTCACCCACTAATATTCTTTACCCTTACAAATATAAATTGTTACTTAAAAATCTTAATATAATCTTAATCCAGACGATGATACGAGTATTTAATTCCTGTATTTATTTAAGGAATTGCTTGCTTATTTGTCGTTGTATGTCAATAGCTCGATATTCTATATTGGGCACCTACGAGTATTAATTTGGATATAGTGCATTTTTAGATTAGTATAGTTTTCCTTGTCTTCCCTTTCTTCCAAAATGGCAACAAACATCAATTGTAAATAATTTCAGCAAGTTTTTGACCGATACAGAAATTTTTCGCGGGTTAAAATCGGTCATTTTAATGTAATTTTTTATGTCAACGTTAAAGTTACAGTGTTGTGCGAACATATTTATGTAATTTTTTTCATAATGAACTTTCAAAAAAAAAAAAAAAAAAATGCAGATTTGTGTAATGATGGAAATACCATTAGGGGAAAAAATATTTCCACTTATATGTGAGAGCTAAATTTGTTGCTTTTGCTTTGCACAATACTGTATGTTTGGACTGAACGTACTTGCATTTGGAGATTTTAGATGAATTTCTAGATATTGTAACAGATGACTGACTAGTTTAAATATGCTCAGGAACTATTCTCTTGTTTACAGTCATATGGCGTGATATTTTTGCTGTTGGTTAAAATCGTTATTTTACATACTCGTACGTTATAAGGTATACTGTCACTATTTTCTATAGGTATTTAAAAGTTCCAAGCATCTCTTGTTTTTAAAAGTTTTACTGATACACACATTTTTACATAAAAATATTTAACTTAATCATTTACCTAATGAAAAAAATTAAATAAAGGATGAAATGTCAGCCATAACTTAAATTCCATAGAAGAAGTTTAAACCAAAAACATGATTAGACCCGGGTTGGGTATGGCACATTATCTATTTAGGCATCTATCTGAACCAGTATTAGTCGTTCAGTAACATGTATTCAAGTGCGTAGGTATTCAGTGAATTACAATTAACTCCACCTTTTTTGTTCTCCTTTTTTGTTTATTGTAATTAATATTAATTTGTATTCGATACCGCAGGCGTTATTGGTAACTTTAATATCGAATATAAAGTTATAACAGTAACCCGAGAACAACTAGTAGCTGTAACAGCTATTGAAATATTCGCCCATCACTAATATCAGAAGAATACTGTCTATTCTTTTGATAGAGCTACTAGCGGAAAAGTACTGATCTGTATAGAGAGAAAGAGGGGACAGCATGCGTATTTAAGACACAAAAACTGGAGTACTTGAGTAATATAATGACAAATTACAAGTATCAACGATGATATAAGTGAAGATGAAATGGACCAAGGCAGACATGGATGTGGAATCTGCCTGAAGGGCTTTAATAAAAAGAAATATTTCTGAAAATCAACTTCCTTAGAATCTATTAAACTCATATACATACAAAGAAATTTGGTAATTGATATACAAACGCAAAAATGTTCACCTTTATTTACCAATCCATACATATATAAATTTTTTTCTATCTTAATTTCACATTCATTGCAAGTGCATTCTTGCTTACATTAAGGTTACGTTAGAAGTCGCAACCTGTCTTCACGCATTTAATTAATGCATAGAAATTGGTATTAATTCGCTACATGCATTCCACAACATTTGAAACCTATTTTGCATTTACTGCAAAGTGCAAATACACGTGCGATACAATTGAAAACATACTGAATCGGAAATCGGTGCTCTCATGATTGAATTCTACGTTTACTTATTTAAACTTTTTAGATATAAGCAAAACCCATCAATTCTTTCAAATCAATCAATTCTTATAGATCGATATATCTGCCAAAATGTCTTGGATTTAGAAGTTTTTTCTGGTCTGTAACTGGGATATGGTTATGGATTCAGGAAATGTTAAACTTGTACCGTTAAATGATATTAGGGCAGTGTTTGGAATTTTGTATTTTCAAATGAAAATGTCCAGTTTTATGGTTTTACTTCCAATTCACGTTGATCTTCTTATTTTTTTTAGCTTACTATAGTGTATTGCAAGAAGTTCTTTAAGGGCGACCCTCCGCTTCAGGCATGTCAACAAATAGTTTATCATAATGTTTCAGAGAAGAGGGTATAGGACGCCCTTCGCGACATTCCTCTATGATGACCCACCCAATTCTGAGCTGGCAATCCACCTACAGTAGTTAGTGGGGAAGTTAATGAACTCAGAGATCTATCTACCGTCAGAATTGACGTTATATTTGCTATCGCAGATCGCAGTCGCCGTTGTTACAAGGAACTTCTATGTTTAATGATCTTATAGTCAGTTGATACTCCATAATACATATCAGCGTATGCAAGGCGGTTTACAGCGCTTTACTTTTGAGTTGAGCATGTTGAACAATAACAAAAGATGCGTGTGAATGCTTGTTCGGAAATGGATATCTATCATCTGTTCTAGACGTTTTTACCTTTAATTCTAAAATTAGTGGGTAAATTTATCAATTCAATGAGTAATGATAGTCCACAAAACTTTAGTGTGGAATTGACCATGAAGACAGTGCCTCCCCTGTTTTTAGAAAGAAACAAAAGGAAGCCTTCATGGTTAGAGTTTGTTCTAATTGCAGCGCTATTACTCTGAAGACGAACCAAAAAGTTCGAATTTACGTAGCTCGTACAAGGCAAGTGCGACTCCCAGCTAGAGCCTGCATAAAGTTTTTACAAAACAGCGTGCATATTTTAGAATATTAATGTTTCACCATCAGGTATCCGAATACCGCAAGTATTACTTACTGGCGGCTTCCAACCCGGACGGATTTTTGTCGTATCTAACATGCCACTTCAAATAGTTAGATCCTTAACTCATTGTTTCCAGTTTCATAAGCCGAGTTGACGAGGTTCCCAACAAACTGCACGCACCATCTAAGATAAGATCTTTATAGCGCGAATTTTATTAATATGGTTTCGAAGATCCAAGTTTACTCTAGACCATGTAAATAAATTCTTTGATCACCTTAAACTTACCATATAGCTATCAGTTGTTAGGTACATAGGTGTTGGTTTCCTTATTTTGGCATCGAGTTACATTTTTATGTCGTAGTTGTGGTGTCCAGGATTTCATTGAAACATTCCTTGGTAATATCGTCCCTCTTCTCCGTCAAAATAAATAGCGGGTGTTCCAGATAATGTGTCGAAGACTTTAAGCGGAAATTCCTTGATTTATTTTGAAAACAAAAGTTGTATAAGTCAGCGGCCTCGCCACACTGAAAGCATCGGTTCCCACTCAGTCGCGGGGTTCGTGGTTCGATTCCCAACCCAGGATATTTTTGTATTATTATTTTCTTCTTATAAATACAATAAACAAGTGAGAGTGGAAAAAAAATCACGAGATGAGGGACAGAGAGTGTTTCGTTCTCCCATTAGCTGGTGCAGCTAGTGGCAGCAGGAAAACATCCGATGAGGATGCTGCAACAAGTGACCTACCAATTATGGTAGCTGAAGGCAGTGTCAAGTGGAGGAGGAAGCTAAAGCCAACCCTCAATCTGGTGAAGCACCGCTCTCTATCAAAATCCACCGAAAAGTTGCCAGATGGATTAAGGGAGACGGCGCCTTCAACTTCAACAACAGCAGCAGTAAACGCAATGGGTTAGGAGTCGGATGATGACGAATACCCATATGTGTCTGATGGTGGCGAAGGTCATTACATGGGAGGCGACAACAGCTTCCCATCTCTGGTTGCCTCAAAGTCCGACAAGAGGATGAAGTCGAAGCTCTGAATAGTAGCACCAGGCAGCTACAGAAAAACGTGCTCGCCATTAAGGCGAAGCAAACAGCAAAAAGAGAAAAGGAGTGACAACAATGCTCTCAACAACAAGAGCAAAAACTTGTAAGCCAGCAACAATCACAACAACAAACGATATAAAAATACATAATACATAAAAAGAGTAAATCTGGCTCGGCAGCAGAAAGTGGAAGTTAAACGTCCATCTGTTCAAACACAATAACCAGCCGTTATTCTCCACGTTACATAGGTCCAAATGGTGGTAGGTAGGGGAAATACGGTACAATAAGCGAAGGTTGCTTCTCAGACCCCTATAGCGCCTATAGCACCGGAACCTGTACCTGACATGCTGGCTATCTTGCTCTCTATTCAGGGGCAGATGGCTCAATTTGTGCATGAAATACAGGAACAAGCTACACAAGTAGATCAAATATACGCGCTGCTACCGGGCCTAATGCACCTCCAATCGTAATGGGTACGTACATGGCGGAGCAAACCCTGAAGGTCCTTGCAGTGAATTCATTGATTAGCTGAACGAAGAGCCGCACTCTTTAAGTTGCTTAAAGACCAAACCATTGTTGTGCTTTTGGTTAGCGAATCTAAGCTTACCGGAAGACACAAAATGAGGCACAGAAGATATAAAATATTACAAAGAAACTTTATTCAAGGAGGAGGCGTTGCGATCTTTATAATAAAAGGACTGCATTTAAAAAGTGTATACAGTCGTGTAGTACGTAGGTTCCAGGTGCTGGAAGCATGCGTCGTGTATATCCTTTCCGTAGTGGAAAGCGGTTATACATGGTATCTGTTTATGCGTCTAAGGCTACTCAATTCACCTTTTTCATCTCAGAGCTCGAGACACTTTTTCGATTCCTAAGTCTGGAATTGGAGGAGAATTATTTTATTATCGGCGGAGATTTTAACGCCAAATATAGAGATTGGGAAATAATACACCAAATACTATAGGGAATCTACTATTCAATTAGTGGGTCAGCATAGTGTAATGTACCAACTCGGCCTTAAGGCGACGGATATTCCGTCATTTCCTAGATACGGGTCCTTTTTGGATCTCCTGCTGTTCGACACACGAATAGACCTGACGCACTAACCAACATACTACAAACTGTCTACTTACTTTTGCGTACCATTACGGTCTCAGTACCGAAATAACATTCCGAACGAAACTGCGGAATTGGATAGGTTTGTTCAAAGGCATTCCTACAACTATAGCAGGGTGCGTTGGACACACTTCTCCAGAACACTGACGAGAGCACTCTCCTCGAATTCGCTTACCCACCGTCCAATAGAAATCTGTCATACGATGAGATTGTCAGATACCTTAAACAAATGGACGGGCCATAAAATGATCAGCCTTCTTCCAAACACCAGTAAGGTTTTCGAGAAAGTGATCAATAGAGTCCTGACTAAATGGGTTGAGGACAAAAACATACATAGTTCCGGATAATCAATTCGGTTTCAAGGCGGGGCGTGATGTCATTCATCCCGCGTCTAAACTCGTTCCTGATATCCAAAGCAACAAAGGCAAGAACCAGTACACTGGTGCCTGTCTGATCGCCTTGAAAAAAACCTTCGGTTCCCTATGGTTAGAGAACTCTTCTTCAAGCTGAGCAGGTTAGGCATTAGTAAACTACTTCTGTATATTACTTTCAATATACTCACAGATAGACAGTTCATTGTGAAAAATAACATTTTACAGTCTGCAACAAGGTGCAGTAAATTCGACAATCCTATTCAACATTTACACAAGTGAATAGGATCATACTATGGTGTAGTATGCCATAGCGTAGGCTGACGACTTAATCGCGCACAGATCAGGTCCAAAAATCGAGGTTATTAATATACTTTTGCAACGTGATATCGATAAAATTAAACGATATTGCGAGGACTGGAAGTTGAAAATCAACTTTCAGAAATCGGAAACCATTCTGTTTACGATGCCTTGGTCTGGGGTCTCTAGGGACACCAGAAAGAATTGGCGAAAGTTTTCGATCTTGGGACAACACGGGCAACGACTTGCTTGTCGAAATGTTGTTAGTTTCCTTGGGATCTGGCTAGATCAATATCTGTATTTTAACAAACATATAGATCTTGCTCTGGCCAGAGCCAAAGGTGCTTTTGCCTATACAAAAAGACTGTTTTATAGAAGCCAAATTGATGCGAAGGTAAAGGTGATCTGCTACATGGCCCTTATCCGGCCTATACTTGTATTTGGATGTCACTTGTGGTTCAACGTGAGGGCAAGTTTATTGGAAAATATTCGGGTGTTTGAGTGGGCTTTTCTTAGGGTTTATCTTCGCTTATACAGAACACCAGAGTCTGAGTACATAAAAATCTATCCTAATGAGGTCTTGTGCAATAGGACGAACCTAATAAGAGTGGACAATTTCATCATTAAGTCGATTCGGAAACTTATTGCGAAAGCAATGATCTCTTCGAACAACCTGGTCTCCGGGGCTTACCACCCCAATTACATGTATCATGAGAGAGCCCGCTTTGACGGCTTTATTCTTCCGCAAGCGTTCCTCTACTTCGACATGAAAGATCTGATCCAGGACAGAAAGAACGATTTTTGGGCTCAGAGGTTATTTCGCTCCATGGGTGGCATCCAACATTTAATGGGGAGACTAAATTATTAGTGTAATTGGACTTGTTGTATTATAGACAACCATTTGCCTTACGTGAATTCAATTGCCTGAAAAAAAGAATGTATTTCGGGCGAGTTTGGGATTCGAACACCGAACCTTCCGATTTGGAAGCCAATACACTATCACTTGAGCCACGGTCACCCAAGTTTTTAGTGTTTGTGGTTTTTGAAAACGTTTTTTGATTTTATACTTAGTGGTTGCTAATTATGGATAGTCTCGCGGGGCCTTCTTGTCCAAAAAGACAGAGACTTCCATCTAAATATATGCTAGGTGATAGTGATATTAAAGACCAATTATTGTGGAGTGACAGTGAAGATGATTATATTCCTGCGGGTGATAATGAGTGCTCATCAGAGAAGGAATCTGAAAACGAACAGGAGCAGACTTTAGAAGAGATCCATTTTGCAAATTCGACCGTACGTCCACGAAGATTGTCAGAAAGACGAATATCGCCGCCCTCGCAGTTGGATTTATTGTCTCCTCAACAAAACTAAGGCCAGCCTGAAAACGTAGACCAACCATGCCAACTTTCCGCTCAAATGTCAACTTTAGATTGGACTACGACATGTGTATTGAAAGAGATACATTTCACAAAATGAAATAAGTTCTTTGGGAATACTGCTGGAGTACGTCCTATTGATTATTTTGATTTTTTTTTTCTGAAGATTTTTTAACAATGATATGTGGCAAGACAAGTGCCCGAGCAGAAAGTTTTTTTTTTGTCAGACCGCGTAAAATTATCATCAAGAACTACTGATTGGAAAGAGATAACTGTTTCTGTGCTGAGAATATTCTTGGGTTTGTTATTTTACATGGGCACTATATCTCTGTCTCGAATACAAGACTATTGGAAGACAAATAGACTATTTTCAATTCCAATATTTGCCGAACAAATTAGCAGAAATAGGTTTTTATTGATTATGCGGTGTCTTCATTTCACTTCCGAGGTAGACTGTGAAGACCCCTTGGAGAAAATACTATAATAAATGGACTATTTCAATAACAAAATGAATCAATTCTATTATCCTGCCAGCGAGTTATCACTTGATAAAAGCATGGCACTATGGCGAGGGAGACTAAGTTTCCGCCAATTTATAAAGAACAAGCGCCACAAATATGGAATAAAATTATACACGCTCACCGAACCTGTTGGCTTAGTCTTGAAGTATAGAGTGTATACAGGTGGAAAACACACGGAAGTGACAGGAAAGGGTCATGCCTAAAAAGTTCAAGAGAAATTGAACAATGGACATGAAGTCTATATGGATAAATTCTATAATAGTTTTTAACTTCCGAAAATGTTAAACGAACATAACACACACTGGACAGGAACTCTTAGAAAAGACTTGAAATCAAACCCTAAAGAAGTCATGAAAAAAAATTGAAGAAAGGGGAAAATATTTCCATGTTTTGCGAAGGAGTTCACATAGGCCAGTGGCGAGATAGACGTCCAGTGCATTACATAACTACTCATTACTAGGATAAAATGGTGCTTGCCGCTAATAAAAGATGTCATATTACTCAAAAACCAGAAGCAATAGTCAAGTACAATGAATATATGTCAGGAGTGGGCTGTCAAGACCAGCTTCTGGAATATTATCCTTGTGAGAGGAAAACTCTTCGCTGCTATTTGAAGATTGCCATCCATACCTTTCAACTTGTTTTGATGAATTCGTATAAAATTTACAACAAATATTCTTGTCAACCCAATATGACTCTTTACAACTACCGACCACGCACCGGTGCGTGTTATTTTTTTGCGAATTGAACCCCTTTATTGAATTTATATGATTATCTTTGCACATAACTAGTTCATTTAAGAAGTTTTTAAGCCAAAATTAACAAAAAAGGTATTCGGCTTCTGGGTTGGATGTTCGATATGCATTTGGCAGTGAACGTGTTAAGTACTAGGTGAGTCAGACCAGTCAGCTTCCACCTTCTCTTAAATAGAACAACCACGGTCTGTTGCGTCTGTTCCGCAACTTGTTCACGGTCCCGACGAATCAGAGGACGACCGGCTATTGGAGTCGTTTGAACTAGAAAGGGAAGTTATAAAGAATCAGCGGAATTCGCGAAATGGAAAAATCCCATCCTATCCATTTAAAATTGTAACTTTGACGTTCCTTTGCGTTGCGTTTCTGTCAAAATTTGCTCATGGCCATACACTTTGTATGAAAGCTACCGAAACACGCACTAAGGCTGTTCTTTTATTTTTTTTTGGTGCAAAAAGCATACGTTTTTATAATTTTGTTATTTACGAGTAGACGAATATTTTTTTTATAATTACTTTCGCCGGAGGAAGAAATTTCAAACGGTAAACACAATAGCCCCGCAGATATTAGTTTGAAAAAAAAAACCCAAATGGCATTCCATTTGCTTCATTCTATTACTCATTTTGTTTATAACTTAGGTTACACTCTGAGAGACAACCGACGCGCCATGCAATGATGACACATGACGGAATAGGTTTTCAGCCAGCCAATAACCCAATAAATTCAATGATGTAATAAAAACCATACAATATGGATGAAGCATAAACAACGATAAAAGTGACCCAGTTAAGTGGGGTAATAAAAACATTTAAAATAGATGAAATGTCTACAAAAGCAACGTATCCCCATGGCCAATTGGAAGGAAATACCGAGAATCGGTTTTTCACAAAAAAAAATGAGAATAGCCCATTAAGGCTGAAAACACGCGGGATCAGACAAAACGTTTTTTGCTTTATAGGCAAAGAAATGTTTTTTTTTATATGAACACACTCAAACCGAAACACAATATAACAAAACAAAACAGCAAAAGTCTCAAATGCAACAGCGGCAAAAAAAGCAAGTACAACAGCAGTAAAACAACAATAACAACCACGACACCAACAACAATAACAGCCACAACAACAACAACAATAACAACCACAACAGCAACAAAAGCACAAAAAACAACCAAAATAAGAGTGCCACCAATCAGCATTTACATAATGAAGTTAAGAGATATTATCGAACTCTAAGTCCGCCATGTTGAAGGCTTTGATGAAGCATACGACGACGAAGTTCTTCTCCTTCACCCCGAAGGATGATAAACTGCGAACGATGTTGCTGAAGAGCTCCATGCCTTGCTGAAAGAGAAGGAATGCGACGAGCTCAAATTCATAGGGATTAAGCCATTTGTTATGGCTAGAGCCAAAAGGGAGGGACGGAAACTACCGCTCTTTCTGGTTCAGCTCACTCCCTATAGCAATCTGGATGTTCTAAGGAGCATTAAATTCCTGGGCTATTAGTCTGTACAGTGAGAAAAAGTAAAGCGGAGCGACAGCATTCTTCAATGCCTTCGCTGCCAAAGGTTCGGACACGCCACGGCGAACTGCGAGATGCGGCCTCGATGCCTGAAGTGTGGAGAGGACCACAAATCAGAGGAATGCGCTCTAGGTAGGGATGGAGCGACGGAAAAGAGCCAGATCTTGTGCGCTTTATGCAAAAATCCGGGGCACGAACGACGAGCCGCACTATTTAAGTTGCTTAAAGACCAAGCCCCCGATGCGCTTTTGGTCAGTGAAACTAAGCTAACTAAAAAATCACAAAATGAGGTACAAAAGATACAAAATAGTTAGAAAAACTGATCCAACTTAATCCGATCTCCATCAGAAAAGGATTACGATTTAAACGAGTACAGTCATGTAGTGTGCACCTATAGTTTGGTGCTTGAGGCATGGATTGTGTACATCCCTCTCCGTAGTGGAAAATGGTTATACATGGTTTCTGTCTATGCACCTGAAACTATTTAAACAAGCTATTTATCTCAGAACTCTAGACACTTTTTCGATTCCTTAGGTTACAATTGGGGGAGAATTACTTCATAATCGGCGGAGATTGGGGAAATAATACACCAAACACTAGAGGAAACCTAGTGTTCGACACACGAATACAACTGACCAAACATACTATAAACTTCTTTTTTTTTAACGAGGATTCAAAAGCATCGAAAGCCTAAAGGTCAGTGTGGGACTTTAACCGTGCTAAAAACATGTCCTCATCGTCCGGACGAGAAGGCCGTCCTGGAACCACCGTTAGTTATTTCGTCAGAAGGATGTCCTGAGCAAGGACTCAAAGCGTTCGCCTAGTCGTCACTGTTAAGTTTGTGGGGAAGTTACACCTCGCTGGAAAAGGTCACTCTCCCGGCGGCGTTCTATAGCTCTCAGCTAAACCATCAATGCCACGATGAAGTCTTCAATAGCCTGCCATTTCCAGGGGCTGCTGAACTTACTGGGGACCAGGTTTATCGCTGAAGCTGGTTCCCCGATCGCTTCGTTAATGTAGCTCCCGATGTGCTCGAATCTCGGGCACGAGAAGAGAACATGCTCCGCAGCCTCTATTGTTCTCTCACAATTTGGTCAGTGAGGATCATCTTCAATGCCAAAGCGATGGAGATAGCCTCTAAAGCAGCAATGTGCACTGAAGGCTTGCGTGAGGTATCCATGCCTCCTCTGAAGCCATTCGTCGACATTGGGGATTAAGGCGTATGCCTTAATCTACCCATCCATCTACCCTTTTGGAACGACTCCATCTACTTTGCCATGCATGAATTGTATTACGCCGGGCATCCTACTTTGGCAGGTTGTCCCGTCGTATCTTCTGCAGCTCTTCCGCGATCAGGTCGATCGGCGGCATGCCGGCCAGAATGCATTCAGCGTCATCAGAGATGGTCCTATATGCGCTCACTACACGGAGCGTGCTCAGGCGGTGTGTGGAAGTTATTGCGGCCGCGTAAGAGCGCTTAGCCATTACCGATACCAGATGGGAGCCGCGGATTCCCAGGTATGGCAGGAAAAGCTTCGATGTGACCATAAAATCGCCACTCTGGAAGGAAAACACTCTCGCTTTTTCCTTGTGGTCAGGAGGACTGCTTCGGTCTTCTTTGCCGCCAGGTCCAATCCGTGTCTTTGCAGCCAACTGGTCACCACGCCGACCACCTCCGTGCTTCTAGTCGTAATTTCTTTAATAGTCTTGGCCACAACCACTACGGTCAGGTCATCCGCATACCCCACGATCGTGCACTCCTCGGGCAGTACAATTTCGAGCACGTTTTTGTACATCGCGTTCCAGAGGGGGGGGGGGGGGGGGGCAGCACCGACCCTTGGGGGACTGCGCATGTCACTCTGTAACGCTGTACACCGAAATCCGTTGTGTATTTCAGATTTCTATCCCTGAAGTATCGCACACGATTCTCTGGAGGTAGTTTGGCACCCCAAGGGCCTCCAGTGCGTGCATGTGCGATACGGGACCATCTGGCTGAGTTGAAAGCGTTCCTCACGTCCAACGTGACTACAGTACAGTATTTCTTGGAAGCGCCTTTCCATCTTTCTCCAGCCGTCGGGCTTCGTTGGCAGCATCCTGCGGTGGCCTTTCTTGATTAGTTGCCATATCACGTGCGCCAACATGTGCCACCGCTCAGGCGGACACTGGCGACCGGTCGTCTCCGAGGACCTGGTGAAGGGGTTATTGGTGACGACGCCCGCTTCTACCATCTCCTCCTCACTTCGCACGCGATCGATTTCGCTGCCGCTACTTCTGGGTTGGTTCTTTTTGTTTGTTTTATCCATTATTTATAGGGTTTTCCAATAAGGACTTGACACCTTTTTTTTTACATAAAACGCAAACCATTTGAGATATTTCAAAAACTTTATTATCGGCTTGAAGTACAATCAAAACATTTATGAATGGAACTCGACTTCGTTCATATGGCCACCGCGGGCATGTTTGCAGCGGTCGATTTATTAGACCCAATTTTCTACGACTCGGCCACACATTTCGGCCGAAACCGCCTCTATTTCGCGTTCAATGTTGGCTCTGAGCTCTTCCAAGGTCGTCGGCGTGTTGGCATAAACCAATGACTAACGTAGCCCCACAGAAAATAGTCAAGCGGCGTTAAATCGCACGAACGGGGCGGCCAATCGACTGTCCCATTTCTTGAGATAACACGCTCACCATACTTACTCTTTAATAAATCGATTGTAGCGTGTGCTGTGTAGTTTGTGGCACCATCCTGTTGAAACCATATGTCGTCCAAGTCCATATCTTCCAATTCCGGCCAAAAATAATCGGTGATCATGGCGCGATAACGCTGACCATTCACAGTAACGTGACGATCGTTATCGTCGACGAAAAAATATGGCCCAATAACGCCGCCGGCAAACCGCACCAAACAGTTATTTTTTGTGGATGAAGTGGTGATTCATGAAGCACATGTGGATTTTGATTATTGACGAACCCATTGAGCCAAAATGAGCTTCGTCACTGAAGATGATTTTGCGATGAAATTCATCATTTTGGCGCATCTTCCCCAGAACCTAATCGGAGAACGTACGTCGCTTAAAATGGTCCATCGGCTTCAATTCTTGAAATTGACTGATTTGGATCGTTTGCTACGGACGCCTGAACGGCAGCGATATTTTCGACACTTCGACCAACCCGTTGTCTCACTGACACGGCAACATCACACAACGAATATGTAGACTCAAATTTTTGCACTAAACTTGTTATTGCCTGTCTACTAGGACGAGAATTACGACCGAAAATTGGAGTTAACGCTCTTAAAGTTGCAGTCACCGACTCCGAATTTCGGTAGAAAATTTTTATAATTTGCAGACGTTGCACGTTCGTGTACTTTACCATGATGAAAATGTTGTTTACTGAATAAATTGACAGTGACAGTTTGATGATTAGTGAAAGAGTGCGTTCACAAATCAAATTCAAAGTTGTCAAGTCCCTAATGGAAAACCCTGTATTTGTGTTTTTGGGTCCCCTCTCGGGTTCGTTATCTTCTTACCGGATGTGCAGTTACATCAATGTGATTCCATGGCTGCGTTGTAAGGAGTTCCATGCAAGGGTTGACGTATCTCCTCATGAGAGGTATGTTCAGAGCCGAATCGGTATTAGTCAGGAATGTATTCAACTGAGCCTACACCGTTGTGCGTTATAAGAAAATACAAAACTGAGTTTGCGACTTATTTATTATGACGTTCGTCACATATTCTCAACAAAAAAACAACAACAAAGAAATGTTGTTTCTGAAAAACAACTTTTCACCTAAAGATATGTTTTTCTGTTTCGACTTGTCTTTTTATTTTGTCGCATGCGGTGTGTGGCGCACCATAAGCAAGTGCGCAATAGTTGACAATGACGCTGGTTTGAAACGCATTCGATCAAAAACATGTTTTTTGTTTCTCCTGCTTTGGTGCGTGTTGGTTTATAAGAATCAATGGATTGTTGTTTCATTGGTCAACAAAAAACGTTTTGTCTGATCCGGGTTAATTTCAGCCTAAGAAAAGAGTGACAGATGCGAAAAACTAACGCTGCATCTATTTGGGTGGAGCTAAGTACCCCAACTTTTAATCAAAGTCATAAATTATCCCGTTATTCCACACAGCGGTCAAATTGTTAAATATTTTTTAATTTTTATTTTGCATTTGCTCATTGATTACTTAAACACCGTGTATCCGTTTTAATTAAATTTTAATTCGTTGTAAAGTGCTAGACTTAACAACACTTTTAAGGCATCGCTCATTTCTATACTCGTACGTTACCCCAAACGATTAATTACAACCCAACGAAAATCATTCAAACCGATGATGGTTTTTTTTTCTCTTTGGGGTATGTACGAGTACGAGTACACAACAAAAGGTAGCACATTACATGAATAGTTTTTTGACTTTTTCCTTGCTTAGTGAGAAATTTAATTACAGCGCGATGCTCAATTTTCACCATCATCGTCTCAGTTGCCATTATGATTCTGTTTAACTAGAGATAAAACGCGAATTAATAATCACATTTATATGAAATTTTACATGAATGCACTAAAATAGTAGTATTACTTGATAAATAAGTCAATTTATATATACAACCACAGCTTCACCCCGATACCGAGAATATGTTGAACTCCCCTCGTATATTATTTTGCAAAAATACAACAATGAGTTTGAGCACTTCTCCCTTAGTTTAGTTTTGAATAATAGTTGAATGTTCATATTTCTTTGAACTAATAGGACTGTAAACACTCAAACGGATCCACCGTTATCCTGAAAAAAAATCAATAGGACCACATAATGATAGAACAGTAAAAATGAATTTGGATTCGGTTTACTTTTTAAGCCATCGTAAGATCGGATCCTTCTTTATTTTTTTGTAAGAAAATCATCTGTTCGTACTTTTAAGAACTAAATAAATGTTTTTTTTCTTTGAAAATGAGTAAAGGAAAACGGCATGAAAGTAACAACATTTAATTTAAGAATTTGTTTAGGATAAGAATTGCAAACAATTACAAATCATCCGAATAAGAAATAATTTTAATTGTTAAAAAATATTATTTTCATAGGCATTCGGAATACAAACACTTTCTGGGACTGGAGCTCTACGTTTAGGAGCTGACTTTTTGGCTAAACATCTTGGAAGGACTGTTTTTTATTATTCCGATCC
The DNA here is from genome assembly GCA_949129095.1 of Volucella bombylans. Lineage (NCBI taxonomy): Eukaryota > Metazoa > Arthropoda > Insecta > Diptera > Syrphidae > Volucella > Volucella bombylans. The sequence goes on from OX422142.1 coordinate 65,477,106, forward strand.
TACCTGGGGTAAGTGAAATTAAATATTGGTAACACTTATCCAAAGGATGTAACTACAAATATTTTTAGAAAACCATAGAAGTGTTTTTTTGACTGCTGGGTTTCAAACTCCGAAAACATACAGATATTGGGATCAAAAAGCGCGTGGAATTGATTTTCAAGGATTTATTGCTGATTTAGAAGACGCACCGGAAGGTGCAGTAATCATTTTACATACGTGTGCCCATAACCCAACTGGTTGCGATCCAACAAAAGAACAATGGAAAACAATTGCATCTGTTATGAAATCAAAGAAATTGTTTCCGTTTTTCGATTCTGCATATCAAGGTTTTGCTAGTGGTAATCCAGATAATGACGCTTGGCCCGTACGATTTTTTGTGGAAAATGGATTCGAATTATTTGCAGCCCAGTCATTTGCTAAAAACTTCGGTTTATATTGTGAGTAAAAATGACAAACAATTTTTTTTTCCAACGCTTTACCTTTATTTTACTAAAGGTCGATCTAATTTAACACATATTTGAAAAATGGTATTTAGTTCACATTTAGACTTAGAGGTCGATTTAAGTTTTCAATTTGCATACAAACGTCAACAGAAACAGAATAAAAATTCGCTGATTAAAAATCAACAAGTGTAAGATCGTCTAGTTACATCTTAACACATATCTGTCTTTTGTGTCATTTGACACAATTTTCGAATTCAAATGTTATTTTTCAATGAAATTTAAGGCGATTTTGTCCAAGTGAGTAGTTTTCGCTAATTTTGTTAAAGGTGAAGGTATACTGTGCATACATATGTTCGTGCGTCGTTCAAATCAGAAAATCCCTGAAATTCTCGATTATATACATAATCGAATCTGGTGTATTAATTAGTTTTTACGATTTTTGGGAATTCTACTCTTCAAAACCTTCAAAGAATATTAAAAACCTTCTGATGAAGAATCAAATTGAATAGCTTCCATTTTCCAATATTTATTTTATTTACTTTCAAAATAATTTAAAAATAACAAATATTATTTGTAACGAAATCAAATCTAATTAATTCGCGAAAATACAATTTCATCAACTTTGTTTTTAAAATGACACAGGGCAATTTGACTTTTTGTTTTTTTTCCACTCTGAAATTAATGCTAAATAAAATCCGGATTTTGAAAATGATGAGAAGAGTACAAATGGAAGGTTTGCGGGAGAGATTTTTGCTTCGGAAGATAAAAAGAGTGCTTATTTTCGTCCAATATAAAAATGCCAAAAGACCATCTAACGTTATAACACAGATGCTATAGGTTGCATAGATATTGCACGCCGAAGGAAAAATATAACCATTTTTCCATTCAATGTACGTATGGGTACGTCCCAGTTCGATCGAACTAGAGTGAATCATACTCACACATGATGTTACTCTTAATTGTTGCGTGTTCTGTTTGTTGGATAGAAGGTTTCCGTTTTTCGCAACGTAATTTTTTTAAATCAAATTTGACTGATAATAAACATTATATTTGAGAACTGTAGGAAAGTCAAAGTAGAATGCGCTCTCTTTAATGTTGTGTTTATTGAATAGTTGTTTTACGTTTTTTTTTTCAGATTAAATTTGAATTTTTTGTTTTTGGATGCTATGTTTTTTTTCTATCTTCCACGAACAATGCTTCCGTAATAAAACGAGGAGAACAAAGTATAGAAGGTCCTTGCGATGCTCATAGCAAGGACTTTTTTCATCAAACCATTTCGGATCTCTAGTATTTGTTATCCTTATGCATTCCAAGGCCATAGTCTCTCTTATATTTTTTTCTTGTGGACGTTCTCTGTAAATTCTATTAAATACTTTGCAGTGAACTTTACAAACGTTAAAAAATTCATTAGTTGGTGCCTTCAGACTTCCAAAGTCACTTCTTTGACAATAATTTTTTGCAAAGATGAAAAATTCCGAAGGACATGTTATTTTTTCATCAGTTTTTAAAAATAGTTTGGAACAATTTAAACATTTGTTCCTTAAAAGCATTTTAAAAGCATATCGCATTGCTGTTGTTTCTAATGTGATTTCAGTTTCGATTTCCATATCACAAATGACTTTTTCGTACAGAGTTTCATCGCATACGATTTTCTTACGATCCTTAAGCAATGAAGAAGTTTTTGGAATATTAGTTTGAGTTGGTGATAATTCTACGTTTAAAAATTCTACAACAACATTAACATAGTTCCTGAAAGGAGAAAAATTAATAAGATTTGACGAGAGAATTTTCGACATAAAAACATTAAATTAGTAAACAGACGGATTTTTGTTGTAACCACCTTTAATGCGAATAATGGAAAATACATTTTCTAATACGTCTTGATGAATTCTCTTTGTTAGTAAATAATCCACGTTCTCATATAGGCCATTGCTTATATCATGACAAAGTAATAAGACTCCGTTTATTGTTTGTTCCATTCCTTTTAAACAAAAGGTTAACTGATTTTTGTATATCTTTTAAGTAAGACAAAAATTGTTTCAACTCATTATAAGCTGCATTCTCTAGCCGAACTCCCCGCCTTAAAACATTCTTGTTATAATGTAAACCACTTTCCATGCAGTCAAATACATTGTTCACTTTTAGTACGAACTCTTTCGTTGCTAAAACTGTAGAGCTTTCTTTTAAGCAATTAAGTTCAAAAGCAGTTTGAATCGATGCCACAGTTGTCCGGCTAAATATTTGCGTTCCAAGGTGAACATGCATTTTTTCGAAGGCATTTAGTGCTATATGCCAACTTTTAAATTTTAAACATGACTTAGCTACGTTATCAACTTCCAAATTGTATATTTGTCTGATAACATCAAAATACACTTTACCATCTGGAGTTTGTAGATCTGATTTCAATAGAACATTACGAAGTGATTTTAACAAAATATTTTGTCATCGTAAAAAATTATAAATGGGTTTTCTTCAGAAACATCTAACATTTTATAAGCTTTTCTATTATTGGCCCCTTGATCGCAAACAATAGCACATACCTTTAGACCAAGTTCTTTTCAGATTTTCAAATTGTTTTTTTATAATTTCGCTTAGGTTATCCCCATTTACACCGTTTGCTGACATAAAATAGTTTAAAACACTTTTCCAACTATCAAACAAACCATTTAGCATGAAAACACATATTTCATTAGCAAACAATTTACTTCTTTCTACACCAAAGTCTTCGAAACCATCTATTAAAGTATTTTTTATATTATATGTGAGGTTTTTACAAATCCTAATTTCATCAAATATCAGGACAACACAACGTTCTCGCTGGTTTAATAAAGCGAACTCTGACTTAAGATACGAATGAGCATTGTTTTCATATCCTGGTTGTAATCGTTTTACAGGAGCCCATCTAAAGAAAGAGGAAATGTGAGGAAGTTTAAAGCCAAGTCTATCTGTCAAAAATTTATAGGCGCTTTGTGATTTATAATAAATATTTTGGAAAAGTTCTCTTTCGTGGCTGTTATATTTTGTAGTCTTTGATTCTTTCAGAAGCATTTTACAAAATGTTTTTGAATGGTCTGAAATATTAAGCCTTTTGATTTGAGACGTCGTAGATATTTTATTTTTATGGTAGTATGCGCTCTATTTTTTTTAGATTTCTTAATTTAAGTTTGTAACTTAACAATATTTTTTTAAAGTTGCATTTTTTTTTCTCCTCTTTTGCACATCTTTCCAATAACTGATCGCACCTTGTACACGAAATGCTGCAACTGTTCGACGTTCTTCTTCGTTTAATTAAAGGAGACTTCAGATCTTCTAAATTCAAGTTTGAATCCAAATCAGAATTTAAATTTAAGGAAGGAACAGCATCCGCCTTAAGATATTTTTTTCCTACAAACTCGGGACAAAAATGATCTCCACAAACAAAGTGCTTGCCTTCATTTTTAAAACCACATGCATTCATCCACAAATTATTTAAAATTTAATTTTTTTCCCTAGAAGGACATTTAAAAATTTTCAAGTCAGGGTAATTCCTTTTAGTTTTGCTACAAACAGAACAAGAAACCCCAGATAATCTCTTGTCACCCATTGCTATCGAAAAATAAACTGCAAAATATTGTGATAACCACTTAAATGTGAGCAGCGACATCTAGATTTACAGACCAGAAGATTTCGATACTTGAATAACAATAACCATTGATGACTGGAGAGTGGAATCGAATTTTCTAGCAAATTGGAAATTGTATGGGACGCTGGATGGCGAGGATTGTTTCACAATCTACGCATCTACAGTAGGAATTTATTAGTCGTACCTTTTATAAAAAAATCTCCTTTTTCTCACTCCTTTAATGTTACTGCACCTCGCTTATTCAACAGACTGCCAGAAAATCTAAGATGCGAGAGAGTCAAATCTACTTTCTTAAAAAATGTTAAGCTCTTGCTCTTTTCTTTAAACCATAACGAAATTAATATCTTTTTAAATATTTTTGTTTGAGCTCTTGTACATATATGCTTTTAACTTAGCTTCGTAGTGTTTGAGTTATCAATTCAACTTTTATGTATTTATTTATTTTTTTGACTTAAACCTATAGTATGTGCTCTTAGAATTGTTTTAAATTTTATAAGTGATCCCCATCAATAGATAATTACTTTTGTATTTAGTTCATTGATTGGCGTACCCAACTCTTGTCCATCGGACAATCGGATGTTCCTCACTATTTTATATGAAATCTTATAGTTATTACTGTGTTTTTGTCTTCTTTTCTTCCTTATAAATATATTTTTCTGAATTGTTAGTTTCAAATGAAATAAAGTTAAAAAAAAAAATACCTAGCTCAGTTTGAAGTAGAGTTCTTTAACCACAGGATATCGAAAGTTTTTTTCAAGGCGGTCAGATAGGCACTATTGTACTGGTTCTTGCCTTTGTTCCGAGTTTAGACGCGGGATGAATGACATCATGCCCCGCCTTGAAACCGAATTGATTATCCGGAACTATGTATGTTTTTGTCCTTAACCCGTTTAGTCGGGACTCTATTGATACTGATGTTTGGAAGAAGACTGATCGACCGAAGATTCGCCTCATTAGAAGTGTCTTTATCCCTTTTGGGACTGGGGATTTACCACCGCAGTTTCCCTATGCGTTGGATAATGTGCATTATTAAACATGGTAGTATAAATGTCCACCACTTCTAGTGGGAGATGTCGAAGCACAATGTTCGGTATTTCATTGGTTCCCACTGATTTATTACTTCTTAGTGATTCGAAGATTGCTTAGAGCTCTTCCCTCGAAATTAACGGGAGTAGTACTTTCTCATTCGCGATGAGATTTCATTTCGAATGTAGAAATTCTGCACAAGGACTCGATTTTCCAGCTCGGTTAGGGCTAATGATGTCATTAGCTTTGTACGCTTCCTGGAAAGTCTCTCCAATGCCTCTACTTTCTCCTGTTGTCATTATCGTCAATGGCCTCATTTGGACCTATGCCTGCTGCAAGTATTTGTTCGTTGTTCCTCGTTCGGGCGATTTTCAGACGCGTAAGGTCGTTTTGATCTTTCCTCCTAAATATTTTAATTATTTTCGGGAACATATTCACAGAATTTCTGTAATTTTCTTTTATCAATATTTGGAGGTTTTTGATCGACGACGTCAATGTCATGATCTCCGGGTTATGTCTATCAGTAAACTGTCCGTAGAAGGTTTTTAGCCTTGACAGTAGTCTACATTTATATCAGTTCAGTGCGTCAATGGTTGCATTGCGGAATAAGTCTTCGTTGTCAGTATGTTGATACCGAGGTATCGTTTTGTCCATTTTGCGTTCAATTGTCTCGTCCGTTAGTTTTATATACATGTCAATCTACTCGTTCGATAGATTTCTATTGGACGGTGGGTAAGCGAATTCGAGGAGAGTGCTCTCGTCAGTGTTCTGGAGAAGTGTCTCCAACGCACCCTACTAGCGTTGTATGAAGGCGTTTGAACAAACTTATCCAATTCCACAGTTTCGTTCGGAACAGTTATTTCGGTACTGAGACCGCAATGGTCACTGCTATACACAAAAGTACGTAGACAGTTTGTAGTATGTTGGTTAGTGCGTCAGGTCTATTCGTGTGTCAAACAGCAGGAGATTCAAAAAGGACCCGTGTCTAGGAAATAAAGGACTAAGGCCGAGTCGGTACAGTATTATTTCCCCAATCTCTATGTTTGGCGTTAAAATCTCCGCCGCTAATAAAATAATTCTCCTCCAATTCCAACCTTAGGAATCGAAAAAGTGTCTCGAGCTCTGAGATGAAAAAGGTGGATTAAGTAGCCTTAGGCGCAGAAACAGATACCATATATAACCGTTTTCCACTACGGCGACGGATATACACGACGCATGCTTTCAGCACCTGGAACCTACGTACTACACGACTACACGACTGTATATTCTTTTAAGACGCAGTTCTTTTCTTATAAAGATCCAGATTGCTGGTGGGACTTAGCTGGACCAGGGAAAACGGTAGCTTCCGCTTCTCCCTTTTGGCTCTAGCTGTGACAAATGTCTTGACCTCCACGAATTTGAGCCCTTCGCACTCCTTCTCTTTCAGCAGTGCAAGGAGCTCCTCCGGATCAGTCGGCGTCTCTAACCCCCTCAGCAGCCTTGCTTGCAGGTTCTCCCCCTTCGGGGTGTAGGAGAAGAACTCCATCGTCGTATCTTTCAGTAAGCTTTAAATTTTTTGGTAGCGCTCCCTGTATAGCAGTGGATCGCGTGCCTATCTAATGTTAATCTTTTTACAAAAAAATTGTTGGCTATAGCCAAATTACATAATTCTATTTGATGTTTTGAAGTGTTTTGTTGTTTCTGCTGCTGTTGCCGTTGTTGTGGTTGATCTTGTTGTTGTTGCTGGTATTTCTTATGTTTTCGTTTGTGTTGTTGTAGCACTTGTGTTTCTGTTTTTGTTTTCATTTTTAGCTGATGTTGTTGGGGCTGCCTATGGGCTGGGCTTGCTGCGTCAGCTGTTACTGCTGGTTTTGTTGTTGGCAATGCTCTTGCTGTTCCCTCTCTCTTCCTGCCATTTGTTTTTCTTTTATGGCTTATACTCCATTTCGTCTTCATCTTCCGATTCGGATGGCGCCAAAAAAGTGAAGTTTTTATCTCTCAGATAGAAGGTACTACCGCCATTTGAGACATATGGGTAATCGTCAGAATCTTGCCCAGGACGTTTAATAGCTGCTGCTGCTGATGACGTTAAGGGCACCCATTTCCTTATTCCACTAGGCAGGTTTTCAGTTTAATTTATTAGGGAGGGGCGCCTTACCTAGGTTAGGAATTTTCCTTAACCTCCTCCTTCTCTTCATCTTTAATTCGGCTGCTATTGCTAGCTTGAAGTACTTACCAATTCATCGCCTGATTCTTCTGCTGGTCGCGCAGCGGACCGCTCCCGAGAATCAATCGCGTGATGTTACGCACTTTTATTTATTTATTAATTTTTCTATTTTTAAATTAAAAAAAAAGATCTATTCGACTGGGCACTCTGTCACTGGGCTAATTGGAATCATATATGAAACTAGTTAAATACGTGTTTTATTTGTATCACTACTCAAACTAGTCTATGAAGAACTGTTTGGGAAGCCAATACACTACCAATTGAGCCACGGCCTTCTACTTTCTGCAGCTGTTCTTTCTGCTATTGGTATTGTAGCGTGGGCTGTTGTTGTTACAGCTGAGACTTACTAGTACGTTCCTGTTTTAGTTTCATCTGTTATTGCTGCTTGATTGCTATTGCTGCGTTTGATAAATACATATTGTCTATATATATATACATGTATATCTTACTAATCTTGCTCGTACTTGCCGAGTGTTTGGGTCTTATGCCTAGTTCAGGCACCTAATGGTGCCATTGTCGCTCTTTTTGGAGATTGGCAGAGGTTGTATGTGAGAAGGAGAGACGTTTTTGTAGGTTCGGAGTCGACATCTGCTTCCTCCTCCGCTTGGCATTGCCTTCGGAAGCCACGCTTCGCCGACACACGTTGGCATTCCCTTAAATTCAGTGTTGGAGTGACCAAATAGGCTTTATTTAAGATCACGTCAAAAAATCGACTTTTATTAAATCACTGAGGTTGCTCCAGAGATAATTGAAAACTGATATACATTCCACGAAGATATGTGAATGGATTCACAACGAAAAGTGAACACTTAAATGAATGGAGAAATCTCCAACAAGTTATTTTAATTTCTACTAGCGTACAAACGTATGAGTTAAACGATTTTGAAATTTATATGTTGGTTATTGTCTGAAGTCTGAATTATAAAAGTTTTATAAAGGTAAACAAAAAAAAAGTTATAAAAATACACAGTCTTTGGCTAACTTTTAAAGCGTGCACATCGTTTTGAACAGGTGATCTCTTCGTTGACGATTTTCTCTATAAATCCATTTTTTTCCTCAGATTGTGTTTCTCGTTTAGATTTCATTTACCGGTTGTGAAAAAAAAGTAATTAATTACTCTCATTAGTGAGTGCTAGTGCTTTCCTTGACATGGCCCCAAAGTCACGTCCCCAATCTAGGAACAAATTTTGGGACCTCTCTGATCCCCCGATCCTCCGGATCGCCCCAAAAAGAAGCCCAAAACATCTTCAATAATTTTCAATGACTAACCCGACCTTTCAATTAATCCCAAAAATAAAATCCGCGCTTCGTCCTCATATCATAACCACATGGAAAAACCTCTAACCTCTTATAGCATTTTTCTACTTAAACAAGCTATCGATTCAATCAGCAAAGAATATAAAAAGATCGCATTCATATAAGTGCAACTAATACCGGTTTTCCCACTATTACTCCCTTTTGTTTATTTTAGTTTAGTTTGTCTCTTTATAAATTGGTATGACACAAGTGCGCGTGTAAAAAAAATAAAATAGTTGTTTCACCAAGCATGGCCCAAGGGCCTAGCAGTAGTAGGAATCGGTTTAGGGGGCTCGAGTTGGATGCCCCCGCGAACCTACAACCAATGAGAAAATACAAACCTAGTTCTTTCGCCTTATCTGAGTTTCTAGTTTTACCCGCCAAAACAAACATAAAAAAACAAAAATTTCTCCTCATCGCTCCTGAAAATGCTGACAAGCCAATTACATCATTGAGCGAATATGATCAATTATCTTTACTTCGTGACGGTAATGTTCTAATTCTAGTTAAATTGCAAAAAAATTGCCGAGATCTTTTTAAATGTGAGCTCCGTTGCTTGTGTTTATCCAGTTTTAATCAAACTCCACAGCAACCAAAGGCACTGTCTACGTTCCATGCTTAATAAACCTTCCAGAATCCGAAATTATTGCTGAAATGAAGCCAAATAATTTCTATAATAACTAAAACCCTGTTGTCAAAATCACAATGCTTTGTTTAATCATCGGTCACAGATCTAAATGATGATATATAAAATTAATCAATTTGCAAATTCTTTACTATACATTAAAAGCCTTCCTTATCCATCACTAAAAACTTTACAAGACTCTTCAATATCACTTAATTCATCAACTCCAAGACTTTTGCAACGTAACTTGAATTACATAACACAAAAGATAATAAAAACAATAAGAGTACTACAATGGAATCTTAACGGCTTTTATAATAATTGCCACGAACTGCAATTATTGACTAAAGAACTCAATCCTTCTGTTATCTCATTCCAAGAAACTCACATTCACATTCACCCCCCTAAAAAATATACCTCATATTTCCATAATCTCAACTCTGAGACTTCTTCAAAACAAGGGGTGGTCGGCCTTCTCATACATTCAGCTCATACATTAATATTAATCCAAATATTATTGTAAAAGCTATCCAATTAAATTTAAAAACAAAACTTACTATAATATCTGCATACATACCAACCGAACAGAAATTTACTTATGAAGACCTCGAAACAATGAAAGCTGGAATTAACACCCCAATCCCCTTTACAGGAGAATTTATCTCATGAAGTCCTTCGTGGGGTTCAACTTCGCACAACCAACGAGGTAAAATTCTAGAGCGTTTTATAGCTAATTCGGGGCTAGCTTTCTTAACGATGGACGACCTACTCATTTTTCAACCCAAAAAATCTTTACCCAGGTAGATCTAACTCCCATATCTCCATCACTTTTGCCAAATTCTACATGGAACATCTTCGATAACCTCTACGGCAGTGACCACTTTCCCTGCATTACAGATATCTCACTTGGCTACATCAAACACATGAAAATACAACCTAAATTTATCCTAGACAGAGATAATTGGGAACTATTTCAATCTGAAACCATAAAACAACTAGCCCTAAGGAATCCCTCTTCTAACGTAAACAAGGAAACTGCCAGTATCTTAAAAGCTATTCGGTCAGCAGCCAATGTGTCGATACCACAAACTAACTCAAGAACCTTTAATCAAATTGTTCCATGGTGGAATCTTAAATTAAGTTCTCTTCGGAAACAAAAACAAAACGACTGGAAACAGTTTAAGAAATCTCTTAATGATGCCAATCTCGGTTTCTATCGCATATCCAACGCTATTTTTCGCAAAATTGCCAAAGAAGAAAAGAGGATTCCTTGGAAAAATTTACAGCCAATATAAATCCTAGTTCCACCTTCAAAACACTTTGATCACAAGTTAAAAGCCTCACCGGAAGCTACAGAGCACCAAATATCAATATAATAAAAACCGAAATACAATCCCTGGACTGCCCTACTAAAATAAGTGAAGCTTTTGCCGAAACTTGGTCACAAGCATTGGATGATTCTAATTTTCACGCGGAATTTATTGCCAAGAAATTAGCCTCAACAAACAGACAACAACAAACTTATACTATTCATTCCTCAGGAAATTTAATAGAAACCGCAATAAATGAATTAGAACTTACAACCTTACATAAATATCATATGGTATGCTTAAAAATCACCCAGCAACATTAGGTAAGCGTCTTTTAAATTTATTCAACCAAATTTTTGACCAAGGTGTTATCCTTCATTCGTGGAAAGTTGCATGTGTTACTCCAATACAAAAACCCAATAAAATATCAATTAGTATATCTAGTTATCGCTCCATATCGCTGCTCCCCTGCTTGGGTAAAACGCTTGAAAAAATAAATCGAAGACGTGAATTACTTAAAAATTCTTGACATAACGTTCGATGCTAAATTCACCTTTAAGTACCATTGCATCGCACTGAAAAAAAAATCTAGTAACTAGAGTAAACATCATCAAATATTTGTCTTCAAAAAGAAGCTTCTGCAATCCAAACTCGCTTATTAGTACAACCAGATCAATCATTCTTTATAAAATAGACTATGGTATTGCTATCTATTGCAAAACATCTGCTTCTTCCATTCAACTTGTATCATCACAATACCATTTGGCAATAAGGACCTGTCTGAGAGCATTTAGGACTACGAACTAAACACCTTACAGCTCCCCTTATTACCAAAATCAACTCATCAAAAAGAACTCCAATTCAACAAACTGTGAAAAATCTACTTTCAATGCTCTTCCGATCTTAAAAAGCCTGGATATTTCTATAACAATAAAAAGATCGATACCGATCTCTCACAGTACAATCGACACAAAAAAATTCGACAAATGCAGAAGTATATGTTGCTTACTACAGTAAAATAGCAGAAAATCTTAAAGAACAGAAATGGAAACTCCTTTTTACAGATGGCTCTAAATCTGCTGCTGGAATGTCTTTTGGCGTTGTTGATGAATATGGCAATATCGTCACCAAGGATCTGTTATCAAACTTATCGTCAAGTTTCACCGCTGAGGAAGCTGCAGTCCTAAAAGCCACACAGGCCGCTATGAATAGGAAAACAGCAATATTTACTGATTCTCTATCAACTGTTACTCTCTGTAAAAAATGTAAGCAATAAAACCGAGCTTATACAAAAAATTCTTGACAAAATTATCTGAAAAAAGAATATCATACTAGTTTGGATTCCTGGACATATCGGCATCAAAGGCAATGTAGCAGCTGACTTCGTAGCAAAAACTGTGCTACATGAACCATCTTTAAAAAAAAGACCTGAACAACCATCTTATTTACTCTATGCACGAAAGTAAAATAACAATATGGGATTGCTACGTTCATCATTATCATACTATAAATATAAACCACAGCGCTGAAAGAGCTCGATATCCCACCTTTAGAGTTAAAAATATTTACAAGGCTTCGACTCGGGCACACTTAACCCAAAGCTACTTAATCACCAACTATAGACTACCACTTTGCCATCTTTGTCAGAAAAACGCATCCCTATCCATCAGCTACCTCATCTCCGGATGCTAAATCGTCACCTCGAAATATACTAATTTATGTCCTAATAATAATCTAACAAATACATTAAAACTTCCTTCTGAAGCTAATATAAAACTAGTTTTTAAGCTTATAAAATCATTGAATTTAGCAAACAAAAAATTTGTTTGTTCTTTCTAACGAGCCGTAAGCTCTGGTAGCTAGTGCTCTTCGGTTTTTTTTATTAATAGTGTAATTTACTTCGCTTATTAATACTTTGTAATAATTATAATAATAATAATAATCAAAAGATATCACAATTAAAAGACGGCTTAATCCTTATATTGGTTAAAGGCCAACATATACAACAACAACAAAAGCTTTAACAATGTGTGCCCAGTGACAATTAAACTCCACCCTAACCTCAATCTCACAAAAGGCATTGCATTCGCCCCTTGTCTCATCAATGTCACAGAGGCAGGAATCGTTTCTAAAATGAAGTCTCTCAACATGATGTCTACAAATTCACGCGGATAGACCAGGGGACGAGAAGACCAACTGGTCTCATGCTATTCTCCTTTGATCTATTTGAACTACAAAGTAGTATTGAAATAGGTTGGTACAAGACAAAAGTGTCCGAGTATATCCCAAATCCCTTGAGATGTAGAGAATGTCAATTCCTCGGCCATACAATCAAACGGTACAAACGGTCAGCCACGTGTGTAAACTGTAACCTCCCTCCTCATGCTGAGATGAAATGTTCTCGCACCTTATGTGCCAATTGTCAAGGCCCCCACCCCGCTTACTCCAGTTCCTTCCCCAGGTATGTACAAAGCAAAGAAATTCTGGCCATAAAAACCAAATCAAAATGCTCTTTAGCCGAAGCAAGACATATTTACAAAGAAAAACACTCCCTCCGACCACTTCCCTCCAATATTCTTTACTCAGAAAAACGTAAGCTAACCTCCAACAAAGTAACCTCGTCCTTCGAGGCCACCGCACAATCTACCCATACTTCAAACTCAGAAAATAACACTACCTCACAGTTAATAAACAACTCCAACAAAAATTCTACAACCAACACAAATTTCTTATCAACCAATATAAATAACGAAATAACAAAATATTTCCAATCCAAGTAGCTTTCCGAGCGAAATAGTCCCACTAAATGAAAATGTGATCTCTTCAAAAAACAATGCCTTCAACTCTCTCACCCATTACCCCACTTACACCCACCCACCTCTTCCAAGCGCATCTCGCACCTGCAACATATAAACTCTTCTTCAGTATCAGTACTCGACAACCTCCTGTCTCCAAATCAATCCGCATTAACTATGATGTCACATATAAAGTTTATCCGACAGCTCAATTTGCGTTGAAGCAATCCGCAGTGGTTCAATACCCGTAGAAATGATGTTGTTTATATGAAATTATCCAAAATGAGCGAGAGAAAATTGAGAGAAGTTTAATAAAGAGCTGGTTGAACTGAAACTTCACACTAAAACTGATACATTGTTCTTATTTCTTTCTCTTTCCAAATAATTCGTTTGCAATCCCACATTTTAAATACACAACTTATTACCTGCCCGATAATGGAAAAATACATTCTTTTTATTTCTTTGTCTATCCAAATATTTCATTTGCAACCCCTTTTTTTAAATGCACAACTAATATCTGCCCGATGATGAAAGAATGATGAGAACGTGAGAGAGTAAAATGTTTCAATGCGATTTGAAAAGGTTTATACGATATTTCAAAGCGGTTACATACGTTACGTGTTGAATATTTCAATGCGGTTTGAAATGGTGTTTATTCGAGCGTATTGATTGCTTCAACGCAAATTGAGCTGTCGGATAAACTGGGTAACAATCTCTCTTAAATAAAAACGATTACTTCATTAAATCCTCTGACATAGAGGATGACAACATACAAATACAATACATTTAACGCAAATACTGACTCTGCCACGCAGGGGTCAAGTAATTCAGGCTCATTTAAACGCTTGGATGGCTTGGCCCCTGCTCGGCAGAGTCAGTACTACTGTCATCAAAACTACCAACCTATTTTCTTCACAATACCCTGTAAAGCGCGCCCTTGACAAAGTAAACCATCCTAATAATACACTCAAAATTATTCCATGGAATTTACATAAATGGATATTTTAATAACCTTCCAAATACTTATATGAGAGTCCAACCCTGCAATAATTGCATTGCAAGAGACACACATATCATCCAAAATCCAGCAAACCCCCGTAGAATACGTACCATATTCCCACAACTGTGAGCCGAACTCCTATGCCAAAAATGGGACAGGACTATTAATACGCGCGCCTAAGGGGTTATTATACCCTTTTACTGTTGCCAGGGCGCGGGCGGAAAGTTAGAAGGAAGAGAAAGGAAAATTGTTTTTGTAGTGGTTTGAAACTCAGGTGTGTTTGGTTTCGATATTCGCTCTCCAGAGGTGGGAGTCCGAATAGGACGTATAGTTTTTGCTTCATTCAGAGTGATTCGATGTATAATTCACAGTATTTTTTTGCTTGAAACTCTACAACAGCCAAATCTACGTGTCAGTGTTATGCCTTCACACACAGAATTTCTCTGTCTAAGTTCCAGTTACAAATGAAAAACTGACTTGCCATGGGCAGGACTCGAACCTGGATCCTCCGAGTGAGAAGCGATTGCTAGTACCACTACACCACGGCCACCCCCAAATAGCTTAAAAGTATCCACAATATTTTTTTAACATCATGGCAGAGCTTGAAGCCTGGTGCGAAGTATAATGTTCAAACAAATTTATAAAATACTAAGAGCGTTGTATTATCGCGGATTTTCAAAACGCTCTTTCACTTTTTTGGGACCAATTGGGACCATTGGCCATTTTTCAAATGAACATCTAAACGCACGACAGTTGAACGCTGGTCATGTATTGAGAAGGTCAGAATCCTCAAAACTTCTTCTGATGTACATATGCAAATGTTGCGACCAGATTGGTATTGGGTAACTTCGTCTCGATGCGTGTTCTGAAAAGAAAATGTAACTTGGTCGCTTCCTTTATTCACGTATTTACGAATGTATTTAATCGACTGGACGTTTATGCCGGACTCGACGATGGTATAACGGGTATCCGTCTCGCCAGTGATAGCTTTGCTGACAAACCTCTTCGGAAACCTTTTTGAACACCGGCCGTTCGATTTAATAAGCCACAGAAGGACCATGGATCATGTGACTCTTGACGATGTGAGTGCACTCCGGTGTCAGACAACTCAGCGCTAATGACTTGGTCAATGTCGTTTGGCCTAATTTTTTCTTCCAACCATAAAAGGATGGTGGATGAATGACAAATTTTAAATTATTTCGTTCGTCATCAGATACAGTCCTGCTGTGAAGCTGCTTATGGGATCAGACCAAGCTCGGAATGTGTCGTCTCCTACTGTTGCCTACGCTTGCTCAGCGGAATCAGCTGTATTTGCAAAAATGTTGGCATATCTGGATGAGAGCCGATAAGATGGTAGACTTTTCCCTGTATTTTGAAGGTCGGCATGAAAGATCCTTCAACTATTTGATTTGCTCCAAATGATGTTATTTTGTAAGTAATCTTTGAATATGGGATGGTCTGCACTAGTGTCTTTATTCCCGGTGCCCCTTGCATTGGATGTAAATTAACTTTTCCAGAACACAACATAGCCCTTTCGCTCCTCTTTCCATGTCCCTGCTTCACAGTAGGTGCACACGTCTGTGATACAGCTAATATTTCCATAATCAGCATACGAGTATATAATTAGCACATTGTAACTAAAGTGAAACCTTACGCTGCCCTGTTTTGACTCCTATTGCAAATAATATTTTTCAAATTTATGCGTTATGGTACCCTACTATCGCTGAACTCTTAACTATGAGTATGTACTTTAACTATTTCAAAGTAAAT
Source organism: Volucella bombylans (assembly GCA_949129095.1). Lineage (NCBI taxonomy): Eukaryota > Metazoa > Arthropoda > Insecta > Diptera > Syrphidae > Volucella > Volucella bombylans. The sequence goes on from OX422142.1 coordinate 65,493,199, forward strand.
GTTGCCCTAAAATTAATGTGTCAAAACTTACTGAAGTCAAACGTGTTTTTTTTTAACTTAAAATTTTGACTTGTCATAATTTGTTTTTGAAAAATATACCTTATTAACCCCCACTTTTTGCAACTTCGAGATGTGTACCTGGTGTTAGCAAATAAAAAAAAAGTCATTTCATTTCATCTCAAGCCAGCAGCTTTCAAGATACGACCTAACTTGTTCAAACTACAAAACTCAAAGCTGGAGTATTGTTTTACAACAACCCTATAAAATTAACTAATTAGCAACTGAATTGGACTTTTTTTCCATAAAATAAGTTTATTATTGCGCAGTATAAGCTAATAAAAAAATTTTAAAAATATTTTTATTCTATGACCCCTAAAAGGGGAAAATGAGACCACTTCGGGTGGTCAAACGAAAAAATTACAGTTCCTTTTTCAGGAAAAAAAAATTTAAATAATATTAAAAGAATGCACTGTTATGTAGTTTGTAGTTTCTAACCGAGATATTGACGTTTAATTCATAGTATCTTCGATTATGAACTTTTCAACACAAGAATACGCTGGCATGGCCTATGTCTATGGTTTCTGCAAAGGTAACGGTCGACGAACGAGATTGGAATATCTAAGACGATACACTAAGAGGACTGCCTCAAACGGCAGGACATTTAGTATAACATTTTCCAGGTTTAAGAACGACGAATTACGCTAGAAATTATCCAAATACCAGTCTCAATTGCCTAAGACAAGCAGTAATTTTATTTTCAGCAGGACTTAGATTAAAAACAGGAATGTAGAATTCTACATTCAGAAGCCATGTATGCATTCTATCATATACCGGTATAATAGCTACAAGCGTTTGGAATCCTGCATTTACATTCTGGAAAAACGCTTTGCGGAATACAACTTTATTGGCCGGATTCTATGGACGGATGGAATCTCTAATTTCCACAATTTACATAACTGGGCAACGCCCATTCCATGAACCACAGAGCTTTTCAACATACTACATCAGTTCCATGTCAATGTGTGGGCAGGCATATTGGGTAACAAGCTGATCGAACCCTATCGGCTTCCTTAAAAGCTGAATTCAAACATCTTTTTTTTTATAATTTACGCGCGCCTAAGGGGTTATGATACCCTTTTACTGTTGCCTGGGCGTGGGCGGAAGTTAGAAGGAGGAGAAAGGAAAACATTGTTGTGATGAAGTGATTTGAAACTTCGGTAGATTTGCTTTCGATATAAGCTCTCCCACCCCCGGAGGACGGGGGTGTTTTTCTTCACTCTGAATCATTCGAAGGTTATCAATTTTCACGCTTGTTTTGTGTCAAATCTACATGTCAGTGTTATGCCTTCACACGCAGATTTTTCCAATTACACAAATGAAAAATTTGTCATGAGTAGGATTCGAACCTTGACCCTCCGAGTGTGAAGCGATTGCTAGTAGACTGCTGCACCACGGCCACCCCCTGCAATTAGGCGATATACTCGTAATACTGCAACAAAGAACTGCCATTGTTTACCAGCAGGATGTCGCCCCCGCACGTTTTGGCCTTGCATTTAGGGAGTGGTCAAATCGCGTGTATGAAAATTCGTGAAAAGGCGGGATAGGCTCTGCGGCATCCAAAGCCTCCGGATTTGACCCCAATGGACATTGTTTACTCACCACAAATAATAACATTGGATGACTTGAACTAAAGGATTGGCGAGGTAGCTGCGAAAGGCCCAGAAGAATTTGAAACAATGGACATTGTTAGAGCCTTTCAAAGACGAGTTCTTGCGTGCTTATAAAGCAATGGTTTTCACTTTAAACAATTGATATGATAAAATGTTTGATGAAAAAAATAAAAATAAAAATGTGCAATCAATATTTGTACTTTTATTGAATATTTTTCCAGTTTCAATAAGTTGGGTCATATCTTGAAAACTACTGGGCTGAGATGAAATTACCTGATTTTGGTTTTGTTTGTAAATTCAAGGCACACGTTTCAAAGCTGCAGACAGTGGGGGTTAATAAGATATTTTTCCGAAAAAAATTATAACAAATCAAATCACCAACCGTCCCGTGCATACGATTTTTTTCTCAAAATATGTCAAAGAATCTCTCCTTAAGGTCCCAGACACATTATTCGTAACACGCATGCATTAATATCAGAATAACAATTTGGTAAATAAACCTGGACGTACATATGTGACTCGTATCTTCTAATCAAAACAGAACGGGAACTTTTGCATTTTCTTGATTGTGCACTCATTTCAGAGGAATAGAAAACAGAAAATAAAAATAAAAATTGGATAGTAATTCGTAAAACCAAAATAAATATTTTTTTTCCTTTGGTTTATGGGTCTCTTACTTATGATCACTTACGGTTATGATTACTATGATTAAATTTTGGTTTCCCTATAGCGTGGTAAAGCTTCTGAACCAACTTAAGGATCCGTCAAACAGAGCGCGTTTTAACGCCGCGTTTCACCGCGAAATTTAATTTAAAATCATAGAAATTGACATATAAAACGTGTTTTCAACATCGTGGTGTTGATCCGCGGCGAAACGCGGTAATGTATTGAAATATTGTACAAGTCCTTCGTTGGATTGATATTGGTCGTTTTTGTAAAACAATGGAAACATTAATTGAATTTGTGAATAAAGACCCATATACGACCAGAGTGATAAAAACTACAAGAACATTGTTTTAAAGGCCAAAATATGGGAAACTATTGGAAAAAATTAGAATGAAATGACATTTTGGCAGGTAATGCAAGGCTACTGAAAAAAAATTGTACAGTTTGTTTGATGTCTTCTAACGCGGTGGTTATAACACGACGTAAAACAATTTCACCGCAGCTTTAAAAAATCTTACCGCGGCGTTAAGAACGCGTTCTGTTTGACTGAGCCTTAAAATTACATGAAAAAGGATGGATACGAGTCTCTTAAGTACGAGGGGCGTTCAATATATTCTCGGTGTCGATATGAAGGAAAATGCCAATTCAATTTAAATTGTTTTTATTTTTCAATATAATCTCCCCTAACATCAATGCATTTGTTACATCTTGAGATAAAACCTTTTTTAAACCCTCAAAAAAATAAATTTCCTCTTTCTCTGCAAAATACCCATTTATTGCCGACTTGAGTTCTTCATCATCCGAAAATCTTTTTCCACGAAGATATTTCTTCAAATCCGGAAACAGGAAATAATCACTAGGGGCAAGGTCTGGACTATAGGGTGGGTGTTGGATTTCTTCGAAACCACAATCTCGCGCAGCAGCCTTGGAAACTCGCGCCGTGTGAACAGGAGCGTTGTCATGAAGAAGCAACACACCCGCTACGAGTTTACCCCGTCTTTTCTTTTTAATTTCCTCCCGCAAATTATGCAAAATGGAAGCGTAGGATGTGGCGTTGATGGTTTCACCTTTTTTTTGTACTCAATGAGCATGATTCCCTTTGAATCCCAAAAACTGTGGCCATGAGCTTCCCGGCAGACGGAGTGACTTTGAACTTCTTCGGGGGGTCTGTTCCTTTTTTATGCCACTGCATGGACTCTTGTTTGCTTTCAGGGTCATAGTGGTGGACCCATGTTTCGTCCCCAGTAACAATTCGATCCATAACACCGTCCGCGTTCTCACTACACATCTCCAAAAGCTCTCTACAGCATGCGATTCTCACTTTTTTCTAAGGCGCTGTGAGCATTCGTGGCACCCACCTTGCACTGACCTTTGAAAGGTTAAGATGGTCATGAAGAATGGTGTGAATGGTACCAATTGAAAGCTTGGTGATCTCTGCCATCATTTTCACCTTTATTCGGGCATCCTCAAGAACAAGTTTTTCGACTTCTTTGATGCTTTCTCCCGTACAAGCAGTAGCCGGGGCGCCGGAGCGGGGGTCGTCTTCAATGCTCTCTCTGCCTCTCTTGAACTCACTTGACCACTTTTGCACAGTTGATAATGAAGGTGCGGAACCCTAGTAAACAGCCACCATCTCTTCATGAATAGTTTTTTGACTTTTTCCTTGCTTAGTGAGAAATTTAATTACAGCGCGATGCTCAATTTTCACCATCATCGTCTCAGTTGCCATTATGATTCTGTTTAACTAGAGATAAAACGCGAATTAATAATCACATTTATATGAAATTTTACATGAATGCACTAAAATAATAGTATTACTTGACAAATAAGTCAATTTATATATACAACCACAGCTTCACCCCGATACCGAGAATATGTTGAACGCCCCTCGTATATATTTAATAGATGGCGACTTAAGCGAATTTTATTATGAACTAATTCTTTATATTTAAAGCAAAATGTTGCTCATTATTAAATCTGAGAAATACTAAAAGTAAGAATAACTGAAATTGTGTTATAACTTCGAATAATGTATTCCGAAGCCCGGCTTTGGCTTGTAAACGATCAAACCCAAACGCTTCCGAAACTGTTTTTGTATTTCCTTTTTCATTTCAGCAACATTTTGTTTTTGCTCCTCTTGCCTAGCTTGCCATTGTCTTATTTTTAATTTGTATGAAAAGTGGAGTAGATATTCGAAAAAACGGATCCCCACCCATGCCAACACAGATAAACCAATCTAAAAATTATTCGTTTTTACTGACCTTTTTATCATTTTATCAATAGAATTAAAATCATTTGATGTGGCATAGCAAATAAAGCACTTCTGTGTAGAGGAATGTGAATAATAAATTGTGCTCAACGTTGAAAGTATTTTCACCAACTTTAACGAGGCTAGGCTGGAGCTCTTTTATTAGATTGTCCACTCTTTGTTTTTCTGCCACAGATGCGGGTGCAGATTCCTTGAGAAACTCAAGTTTAAGAGACCTACAATACCTAGTTGAACTTGGGCGAGGATTCTGCCAGATTTTTTTTTTCCCCCAGATATCAAACGAAGTGGAACAACGCATGTAATAAAAACGGATGAGTGATCGGCGTCAAGTCTATGAAACGCTTGCTTATGCGAACTGTGGCCTGAACTTCCATCAAAGCCCCACTTGGGGTATGAGCTCATAGTTTTGAGTTCTTCAGGCATAAGAGTTTCGATTACACCTTTTTAAACAGTTATCAAACGAGCAACTGTAAGGTTTAGCAAGCTTTGTAAATTAGTATATACGGACATTTCTGATATACTCATATTTTCAGGCTCCGGATAGCACCTTGTTTTGTACTCTTGAACTACTTTGTATGAAGGAAATACTTTGGGAGCCTTAGATCGTATAATTTCATACTGAAAGCGTGACAGATTTGCTTCAATTATCAATGCTAAACCTTCATTGTTTATTCATTGAAGAAAGTTCAATTGAGTCCCTCGAAGTTTTTCTGCATTTTTCAGCATGATTTGGGATTGTTATCGCGTCATGCATTAACTTTGCAGCATCTAACTGTCCAGAAGCTCTCAGCCCATTTCAGCTGCAAAAGTCAACTCAGCGGTAGACGTGGACTTCCTCAAATGTTCGTTTTTTTGACGTTTTGATCTTTCTGAAGATTTTTCAAATGAATAATGAAAAAGTATAGGTGTTTTCAGCCACGCATTGTTTGCTTTTAAAAAATTTGCTTTTATCCGACAAGCTTTTCCCAACGTGATTTAAATTTCGATTTGAACTCCGTTACTTTTTCATTAATATAATTTTTCAAAGCATCGCTGCATCGGACTCGGATCCGTTTTTGAATTTCTTCCCTTAAAAACGCAATTTGGCTGTCTAATCCCTTCAGATTTGAATTTATCATAATAGTATACAGCTCTTCCTTTGTAATCGACAAAGTTTTGGAAGTTGTTCGGTTTAAGAAGTAATTAAAATTAAATAAATAGAAAAAATCGATATTTTTCGAGAATGACTGTATAAAAAGTAGCAAATAGTAGTAAAAAAGACTTTACAGATTCTAAAACTAGACAAATTACTTGTCACAAATAGGTATAATACTTATCGTCATGTTACGGCCAACACATCTAAAACGCTTAGATATTTGACAAAATGAAAAATTAACACTTTTTGTTTTATCTTTAACTACATATTAAGAGGACAAAAAGAAACAATTTTTCATAAAAACAAGGAAATCAACACACCTGAGCATCAAAAAGAAGCTGCACACAATTAACTGTTGTCACTCAAAACAAAAAAACCCGTCTGACTTCGATGAAAAAAATTATCTAATTCTAAATTCCCAACGATTTTGCAAAGACCACGTGCTCCCAATTAACTGTCGCATTCTAATTTTTTATTCTCTATCCTATTTACATAGTAGATTAAGTCAAAGCTTAACTTTAAAATTTTATTAAATGCTAGCATTAGTGGTTTTTTTCCCCGTGTGCGTCGCCTGGTAAGGGAACCACATATTAAAATATTGGTAAATAATTTATTTGGAGATTTCGTTAATAAGGGTTACGCTCGGGAAATTGCGGACATAAAGGAAATGTTCCATCACGTCCGAATTAAAAGTGAAGACCAGACGAGATGTAATGTGAAAACAAACGAAATCGAGACTTACATTCTTCAAGTCATGACTTTTAGCGCAACGTGTCGTCACCTTTTTGCGCACAATATATAAAAAATCGTAACGCGGAAGAATTTAATCTTCAATTTTCTGACGCTGCTAATGCTATAATTAGAGATCATTATGTTTACCATTTTATTACTAGTTATGATAGTGAAGCAGAAGAAGCGAGGATCTCCAAGGATGTTATCTATGTGCATGGATTTGAAATTAGAAATTTTCGGTCAAATTCTTCTTGTTTATTGGACAAATTGAATTGTCATATAGCTGATAAGTTCTCCGATGTATCTTTGTCGAATGCTGAAAAGGTTTTGGATCTTTGGTGGACACCAAAAATGATGAGTGGTTTTTTATATTCAGTAGCAATCGAATGAATCCCGAAGTAATGAGCGGTAAGGAGAAACCAACAAAAAGAGAAGTTCTTAAAATTTTAGTGAGAATTTATGATCCTTTAGGTCTTATCGCTAATATTTTGCTTAACATAAAAATCTTACTGCAGTCGATCTGGAGATCTGGTATTAATTGGGACGAGAAAATAAACGACGAAAACTTCGGTATCTGGAATAAATGGCTACGTCTGTTACCCGAGATAGACAATATTAGAATTCCGAAATTATTGAAAAAACTCATGCAGAATTATGAAAGTGGGTCCCATCTAAACTAAATATTGCCGACGAAGCCGCAAAACCCAGAACCAGTCTCGAATTTTCATCATAAAGTCCCTGGTATAGACGCCCAGACTTCTTGTGGACAAAAGAGTAGTTTTGGCCAAAGTGTGTTCTTGCTCCTGTAACTCTAGAAAATTAAGTAGCTTAACATCTTCATCATACTACTAAAGACGCTCATCAAGGATGGATAACTAATGTTCATAAATTTACAAACTGGAGGGAACTTCTTAATTCAACGGCAAGAGTTTATTAGTTTATTGAATGGTATTTTACTCGAAATCCAGATCTTGCACTTCAACAATTCATCGACGAAGCAGAACGTTGTCTGGGTGTGCACAGAGAGAAATATTCGGTGAAGAGATCCGACTTCTCGATGCAGCGAAATTTGAGGATGGAGTTCTCCTCAAAGACAAGTTGGTTGTATAAATTAACACCGCACTTAGACGAGCATAATTTGTTAAGAATTTTCGGAAGAATAGATGCAGTGGTCGGGATTGACTTTGAAGCCAAAAGACCGGTCGTTCTTCCCAAGGTTCACCCTCCCATTGGAGGGCATGCCGCTGCGGACTTAATCGGTAGTGGAGTTGCGGCCACCACGAATCTCTCGAAACCAATATTTGACGGTGTAATCTGACGGAGCATTAGCCCCATAATATTTATCCAACTTTTCTTTTGTTTCCTTCGCGGTTTTGCCTCTCAAAAAATAATGTTTTATGAGAGAACGAAAATCGTTTTTGTCCATACTCAAAATGATGACAAACACGTCAACAACAATCAGCTGTCAAAATAAAACTAAAGACAGTATCGCACTGAAATTTGGCATGTCTGCCTAAATATGAACGGACTTCAAGGCACCATAACATTTTTTGCAGGCGGTCAAGGAGGTTACTTTTCACCTCACCTAGTAACATTTCTAATTCTCGATCACTATCATCGCAAATTTAAACATTAATATAATGAAACAGTTGTGAACGAGGTCCGCCAACTATTTTACATCCCTACGTTGTGAGTAATGGTTAAAAAAGTACGACGTAAATATCAGGAATGTCGTAACAAGAGGGCTGAACCAGCAATTCCTGCGACGGCGAGTTGCCACCCGCAAGGGTCAAAACATTTACTAAACCTTTCTCTTACGTTTGAATTGACTATTGTGCTTGTAACAGTATAGCGACGAGTAGAAAAACGGTGGGGTATAATTTTTACTTGCCTTACTATAAGAGCGTTTTATGTGGAAGTCGCCCAGTCTCTTTCCACAAGTTCCTGCATCCAAGCTTTAAAACGTTTTGCTTCCAGGAGAGATACTCCAACCCAAATTTACACCGACAACGGCACCAACTTTCGCGGAGCAAGTCGAACTGCGAGCAGCTGTTGAGCAAATAGGTGGTAACAAACTGGTTGAAGGTATAGGTGAGGGAAGGGTCAAATTGGCATTCATTCCTCCAGCAGCTCCGCATATGGATGGATGTTGGGAGCGGCTGGTTGGATCGGTAAAGCCAACGCTTTCACAAATTAAATTTAGCAGGAATCCAAATGATGAGTTGCTACAGACAATGATGGTTAAAGTCGAAGGTATAATCAACTCTCGTCCATTGACTTATTTTCCAGTGTCCTGTGAGGACGACAAAGCTCTTCAAATGGATCAAAGCCTTTAGGAGAGTTAAAAGATGAGGGTGTTGCTTTAAAACAAAATTGGATGATGGCTGAACAATTTAGTAATTCTTTCTGGCGAAGATGGATTCGGGAGTATCTCCCGATATTTGATATTTGATATTTATTGAATATGTATAATTTCACTTAAGGTTGCAATCTTATATTTTGTGATTGGATTCAAAATTGCAAATAAGATACATTCAAGAGTAAATAATTACATAAAAGTTACATTTAAGAAGTTAAGTTGAACAATGTTATATGTTTCCGGCCAGGAATTTAAAAAGATCAGCTTTAAAGGTGTGTGCGTTTGTGATTTTCCTAAGTTGAATTGGTAGTGAGTTCCACTGGCGGGGGACATGGACGAAAAATGTACGCTCGGACTGCAGACTGCCATGGAGCAGAATAAGTAATCTATATGTAATTTGATCATTGAATCTCATGCCTGTTATTTGCTTGGAGAGGGGGGATATATGGTCGAAACGTCGTTTATTAAACATATATCGAGCTAGGTTGTTATACGTTATGTTTAATTTACGTTTTGTGTTGTAATCGACATTGCAAAACACTTCACAGCAGTATGTTAGGATTGGCAAGAGTAAAGCTTTTACAAGTAGCATTTTAGTAGCAGTTGGAATAGATCTTTGCGAACACCAAAGTAATCGAAGCCCATTATAGACTTTTCCAACCGATGTTGCAATATGATCACTCCAGGTAAGGCTTTCATTAAAAACAAATCTCAAGTTTTTAGCAGTACGGACGTATTCAATAACTGATGCTCCTAGTCTTATCGGAGGAAAGCTGGATGAATTTAAACGCTGCTTGTATATACATAAAGTTTTTGACTTCTCTGGATTTAAGGGCAGGTTGTGCTTTAGTGCCCACTGCTGGATAATATCTAAATCCAAATTAATTTTCCCTACTGCATTTGAGATGTTATTTACCGGCAGTTCAGTTATAGTTGAACATCATCAGCAAACATGTGAACTGAGCAATGGTTGACCATTTCAGAGAGTTCGTTAACATACATTGAGAAAACAGTGGGCTAAGGACAGAACCTTGAGGAACTCCAGCTGTTATCTGAAGGAGTGAAGATAATCGGTTGCCCACTGCCACACATTGCTGACGGCCGGTTAAATAGGAGTACAATAATTTTACTGCAAATGGGGAGACTCTGAAGTTATTCAACATTTTATTACACAGTGCAAGGTGGTTAACGGTGTCAAACGCTTTTGAAAAATCAAGCAGTGTTAGGAAAATACAGCAGCCTTTGTCCATAGCTTTACGGATATCATCAACAACAAGCAGTAATGCAGTTTTGCAACTTCTTTTTGCACGAAAACCGGACTCCCGACCTTAACTAAACGAACAAGTGGTTCCAGCACGCAAGGCCGATTACAATAAACGACATAGTGGTTATTGTCGATGAAAATACATCTAAAAACGAATGGCCTAAAGGTCGTGTGCTAGAACTAAACATGAGTCGGGACGGTAAAATAAGGAGTGTCTCGTACAGACGAAATCTGTAGTATACTGGGTGAGTTTTTTAACTTGCGACATCCAAATTAATCGAAAAATACGCGATATCGCGAAAAATGTTCAGACAAAAGTCACAAGGTTCTGAAGTGGACATAAGATGGTGACCATGAGTTTGACCTTGAACCCCATTTTCAAGATCAGACGAAGGTCACTTTTGATTTTTTAATGGGAACCCCTATTCGCAGTCTGCGTGAATAATTACAATTCTTTTACATGAAATACTTCTTTCAAAATTGCGTTATTTTCCCGTCAGAGGGCGCCATAAAACTTAAGACATCAAAATTACTCGAAAAGTACGAAATATCGCGAAAAATGTTTCAGACAATAGTCACAAGGTTCTGAAGGGGACATAAGATGGTGACCACGAGTTTGACCTTGAGTCCCATATTCAAGGTCAAACGAAGGTCACTTTTGATTTTTCAAATGATAATTCCTGATTTTCATTGCTCAGTCGTATTCCTCTGACGGGAAAAGAACGCATTTTTGAAAAAAGTGTTTCATGTAAAAGAATTGTAATTTTTCACGCAGATTACGAATCTGTCAACAAAATAGGGGTTCCCATTAAAAAATCAAAGGTGACCTTTGTTTGACCTTGCAAATGGGGGCTCAAGGTCAAACTCGTGGTCACCATCTTATGTCTCCTTCAGAACTTTGTGACTTTTGTCTGAAACATTTTTCGCGATATCACGTATTTTTCGAGTAATTTGGATGTCTCAAGTTAAAAAACTCACCCAGTATATTGGACACGTTTCAAAATTGGCTGTACTCAATGTTGCTGATTTTACGGTTTCAGGTAAGACGGACCAACCTTCCACCTTACCGGGGGGAATGTTGAGAATCACGGCAGCACCGATAACACCGAAGTTAGGAGTATCAACGAACAACGAATGACCTTAAGCGAATTTAATTGTGAACTAATGGTTTTATTTAAAACATCTCTTTTTTTTTCCTTTTAAAAAAAGCAGAAAGCGTGGTCTGAAACCACAAAAATTAACCGCGAATTATTTAAATTGTATTTAATTAAATTGTTAAATCTGAGAAATACTAAACTTAAGAATAACTGAAATTGTATTATAACTTGCGAATATATTTGTTAGAATTAAATTTGTCCTTAAAGGACATTTTAGCCCTACAATAAAGAGCTCAAAAATCGGAAATTGCACCTTTTCATTTGGATCTAACAGTAAAGTTCTATTCAAATCCAATCGGTAGTTTTCGTGTGATGCACGTGTAGTCACAAGTTTCGTTACCATTTTACTATATGCATAGATATTACATGTATAAGAATTTTTTGATAAAACCATTCAAAGTACTAAATATATCCGTGAAAAACTATGTTAAACTTATGCGTGGATTAAATTTGTGCCAGAACTAAATCCTTTTTTAATGATGATTTCAGGTGAACGCGTCGGTAATTTAACAATAGTTCAGAAAAGTGCAGCCACGTCCGAAGCTATCCATTCACAATTTACACTTCTTGTGAGAATGACTTACTCTAACCCCCCAGCATATGGCAGTAGAATAGTTGCAAGTATACTCAGTGATCCAAAACTACGACATGAATGGTAAGTTTAATTGTATAAATAAATATCCTTATTATTATTTTATGAATGATTATAAGTTTAAGTCTTTGTCTTGTGTCTACGGCCAATTGGTTATTGCAACAATGTTTCATTGCTTGTCGTTAAAAAGGAATTATTAGGAGCAAACTCATATCTATACTATTTAAGATAAAGCACAATACTTAAAATCTATTAAGACTTACCGGACTAGGAATGTATGACGTAACATATAACGTATAACGTAACACATCTATAGAAAATGGATGTAGCTTACGAGTAAGTTAAGTCAAAAATCATATACACGAACCACATTGATGTAGTGCGATTGATACGATAGTGGACTATTATTGAAGTTAAGGGGTTAGATACCCTTTTACTGTTGCCTGGGCGCGGGCGGAGAGGTAGAAGGAGGAGAAAGGAAAATTGTTTTTTGTAAGGTGTATTTTCTTCCAGGGGTGGAAGTCCGAATAGGACGGAGAGTTTTTTCTTCACTCAGAGTGGTTCGAAGGTTATAATTCGCACTAGTTTTTTGTGCTTGAAACTCTACAACAGCCAAATCTACGTGTCAGTGTTATGCCTTCACACGCAGAATTTTTCTGTCTGAGTTCCAATTACACAAATGAAAATGCATGAATCACACACGGGTGGAGTAACTCTGGGGAGAATAGAAGAAAAATGTACAACCGCAAAGCAAAATCCAAAAATTTTGCGGTTAAGTAATAAAATGTAGAAAACCACTTAAATTTACAAACGAAAGCGTACAAGTTACGACGCGGAAGAAAACAGAGATCAAAGATTACATCACTGGGCGGTGAAATCAATTCAGACAATGGTGTGACGTTTGATGTATTGTACAATATTCAGAACAAATGCAAGAGTAGTGCAAACAACTTTGATGGAACGATGAAAATGATAGAGCGGTTAGGAATAAAAGACAAGAATTCCAAACTAAAATATATACCACACATTCAGTGTGGAGTGGAGTCAATGAAACCTATAAAGTGGCTGGAATAACATACATAGCATTGCAAAATATATAGTAAAAATATGAATAAAGAAAGCTGCAAACAAAACACGCGCGTTAGCTATCGATTAAAACAAACCCCGGAGAGGTAAAACATAGAAGTACTGTGATAACCACTTAACTGTGAGCAGCGACATCTAGCAGAAAATGTCGAAACTCGAAGACTAGAAGATTTCGATACTGGATTAGCAAAGTCTCGACTGGAGAGTGGAATCGAATTTTCTAGCAAACTGGAAATTGTATGGGACGCTGGATGGCGAGGATTGTTCTCGAAGTATGTCATTCGAGTATAAATACCAGCATCCCAAAGGTATGCAAATCAGTTCTTAAGTGAAATTTGAAGTGTTAATTAGGAGAAGTAATTAAGTGGTTTAAGTAAAAGATAAGAAAAGTATAAGTGGTTGAGAAATTGGATTGTACTGAGAGAAAGAATTAAATAGTGAATTGTAACTGTACTGAATAAAGGGATTTGTATTGAAAAGAATAAGTTCTATCATTTGTACCCACACAAACATTTTACATTGGTGTCAGAAGTGGGATAGGACTTATTGTGTGTAAGAAAAAAAAAAAAAGTGTTTTCTGACTATTTGAAAAAGCTAGAATGGGTCGAAAACTATTACAGTTGACCCTCGTCCAACTCAAATCCGAGTTGAACAAGAGAAGCCTCAGCGCCAGTGGAGGAAAAAGTGACCTGGTGCTCCGACTTCAGGAGGCTTTGAACAACGAGGGACATGATCCTGATGCATATTCCTTTGATGTTGACGAGGATGAACAGCCAAGTACCGGCAATGACATGGCTGCAATGATGCAACTCCTCTTATTAAAAATGGACGAACAAAACAAAAAAATGGACGAACAGAAGAACAGTCTCGACCAACAAAAGAAAAATCTGGAAGAACAGAAGAACAGTCTGGAACAAAAAATGGACGAACAGAAGAGCAGCATTGAACAAAAATTCGATGACCAAAAGAATAGTCTAGAACAAAAACTGGAAGAACAAAATAACGTTCTACACCAAAAGTTCGAAGAAATAGATAACAAATTTGAAAGAATAGAGAAGAATGTTGGCGAAAAATTCGAACAAATGGACAGCAAAGTTGAACAACTGGCAAAAGAGCTCGACACAGTGCGAAAACAGAAACTGCGAGAATGTTCTTTAAGCGGTCCAAGGAGAAAAGAGTTGAAGCCTCCCTCATTCGATGGCCAGACCTCATGGTCTACTTATAAGAAGCAGTTTGAAATGGCTGCCTGTGCAAACGAATGGGACAATAAGGAGAAGTACTTTGCCCTAGCGATGGCCTTACGTCGTCCTGCGGCAGAATTGTTACAAACAATCGATATCGAAAAGAATAGAGACTATATGGTTTTAGTGCAGGCTATCGAGAAACGGTTTGGGGATAGCCACATGCGGGAAGTTTACAAGGTTCAATTGCAAGGCCGTATGCAGCAGCGAGGAGAAACACTGCAACAGCTCCAAGCAGACGTGAGTAGACTGGCACATTTGTCATATCCCACCGCAGGTCAAGAAATAATCGACGAAATGGCAAAGGACGCATTCATTGGGGGAATTGCAGATTTGAAGCTACAATCAGCAGTAAGGATGGCCGGGAAAAGAACCCTTGCTGAAGCACTTGCCTTCGCTCTGGCGATGGAAGCATCCAATCAGGCTTCCAAAGGAATGCATTTCGTAAGGGAAATAGTATCTGGTGAATGCTGCTGCTCAAGACCAACTACCATGCAACGAAATATCCCACGGGAGAGACGAAGGATGCGCTGCTGGAACTGCGATAAAGTAGGACATTTGCAAGGGCATTGTAAAGAACCGGTACGACGAGAAGGCTGCCTGCACTGGGGCTACAGGCAAATAGAAAGAAAAACCGGCAGAAACGGCTACCAAGAAACCGGTCAAATTTCCAGAAGCCATCAGTTAGGAAATGCTTACTTCGCGGGGCAGAAGTCTGTAGCAGGAGTCGACAACTCCAGGGTAATTATCCCAGTCTCACAGGTAAAACAGTGCAACCAAAGCCTCCCAGCAGAAGTAGTCAGTGGTAAAGAAGCAAAACAACAGGCAACTATCCAAACGATCAGGACTGAGCCAATAGAGGGTTGGAGTATAGACGAAATCCGTTCCTCCCAACAGGCAGACAATGACATCGAACCAATATTGGCCTGGAAGGAACACCAGGAAAGACCAAGTTGGCAGCAGATATCAGATCGGAGCCAAATTCTGAAGGCATACTGGGCACAGTGGGACTCGCTTTTTGTGCAAGATGGATTGCTGAAGAGAAAATGGGAAAGTGCAGATGGGAAAACATCTCGTATGCAGCTAATAGTGCCACGTTCCAGAGTCAGCCAAGTACTCCATGAAATACATGACGGAATCTCAGGAGGCCATTTGGGAATAAACAAGACGTTGGAAAAGGTAAGGGAACGTTTCTATTGGCTAAGCGCTAAACAAGATGTCGAGAATTGGTGCAAAAAGTGCATAAGGTGTGCGGCTACCAAGGGTCCAAAAACAAAGCCACGTGGACAAATGCAACAATACAATGTCGGAGCACCTTTCGAACGAATATCCATCGACATCGCTGGGCCGTTTCCCGAAACCTTTAATGGAAACCGATATACTCTCGTAGTCATGGATTACTTCAGTAAGTGGCCGGAAGTGTTTGCCATCCCAAATCAAGAGGCTAAGACCGTAGCCGAACAGATAGTCAACAACTGGGTGAGCAGATTTGGGGTCCCAATGGAGCTGCATTCTGATCAAGGGCGAAACTTTGAATCAAAAGTCTTCCAGGAAATATGCCAATATTTGGGAATAAGAAAGACAAGGACAACGCCACTGCACCCTCAATCTGATGGAATGGTCGAGCAATTCAATCGGACCTTGAATGAGCATCTATCTAAGGTTGTCAGCAACTGCCAGCGGGATTGGGATCGACACATACCCCTCTTCTTAATGGCCTACCGAAACGCGGTCCATAGCTCAACAGGGCACACACCATCCGAGATCTTATTTGGTCAAACAATTCGGTTGCCAAGTGAAGCAAAATTCGGATCCCCACCGACGGAGCCCAAAGAGGTGAACGAGTACGTGAATGACTTACGCAGCAGGATTCGTAAATTGCATGAAGACACCAGAGAAAAGATGAAGCTAGCAAGCAGCCGCATGAAGACTAGGTACGATATCAAGGCGAAATCTTCCGGTTTCAACGAAGGAGATCTGGTTTGGCTGTATAATCCTCAGCGTAAGAAAGGCAAATCACCAAAATTGCAACAGGACTGGGAAGGTCCATACAAGGTGATAACCCGCATTAATGACGTTGTCAACCGGATCCAGCGTGGGGATCGAGGAAAATTGAAAGTGGTCCATTTGGATAGAATGTGTCATTTCAACGGGATGCTGAATGACGAAGTTGTTCGGGACGAACAACTGTAGGGAGGGAGCAATGTGATAACCACTTAACTGTGAGCAGCGACATCTAGCAGAAAATGTCGAAACTCGAAGACTAGAAGATTTCGATACTGGATTAGCAAAGTCTCGACTGGAGAGTGGAATCGAATTTTCTAGCAAACTGGAAATTGTATGGGACGCTGGATGGCGAGGATTGTTCTCGAAGTATGTCATTCGAGTATAAATACCAGCATCCCAAAGGTATGCAAATCAGTTCTTAAGTGAAATTTGAAGTGTTAATTAGGAGAAGTAATTAAGTGGTTTAAGTAAAAGATAAGAAAAGTATAAGTGGTTGAGAAATTGGATTGTACTGAGAGAAAGAATTAAATAGTGAATTGTAACTGTACTGAATAAAGGGATTTGTATTGAAAAGAATAAGTTCTATCATTTGTACCCACACAAACATTTTACAGTACAAACAAATGTTCTACAATTTTTCAGATTGCTACTCAGTAAAGCATTTAAAACATGTACGAATCCATTTTTACATATTGTGTTCTCCGGTAAGCAAGACAAATAAAGCCGTAAAAAGGATTAACCCGTGACCTACGAACTTGCTGGATCACTTAATTCTTAAGTATCGATGAAAATCGGTAAATTTGTTTTCTGGACATAATCTTTATCGATTTAAACAAAGCTTTCGATAGATTTCTGATGGAAGGCAAGGGGTGTATATAGTAACTTTGCAATAGTTTTTTTTTTGTTTCTTTTTTTTTCATTATTTCAGGTTATAAATTTAATACAATATATTACAATTATTATATTTGGTATAGTTAGGGACATTCTATTGACCAAGGCCAAGTGGCGAATGTACCATTATTGTTCAACAAAAAATAGGTTATTTAAACAACATTGATGGGGAAAATGTATGAAAAAAAAAAACCAATAGAAAGCTAAGTGCAACAATTTAAGAATTATGTGTAAAAAGAAAAAATTGTAAAATTATTAACTAAATAAGAAATTGATCTACTGTACAATGATCGTAAGCAAAAAGCTTAATTGAATAGAGTTCAGCCAGAATTTTTTTTTTATGTAAAGAGGGAGGTAAATTGAGTATTTTCTCGCATTTCGCAAGGGGTCTAACGTCGCATAGTTCGGTGATATATTGTAGTATTAGTCTGTTTACATTTTTACCTGACTGCGCGATGCAAAAGGAAGGGTAATGTGTTTATCAGCCTATATATGTATGTTTGTTCCTTTGTGGCATTCTAGAGACCAAACGCGTGGGCCGATTTTGATGGTTATTACATCTTTCGACTACCAGCCGCCATATTGTGAAAAAAATTCTATGTAGCGACTACCAGCCGTCATATTGTACACAAAAAAAAATGAGAGTCGACAAAATATGTCATGTGAATTATGGGGTATCGTTAAATGTGTATTTGAAAATCATCTTTAAATTTCTCAAGAGTTAATTGACGTACACGTTTAAGGGTGAATTTCTGGCTTCATTATCGGCAACAACTTTTCTCAGATGACTCATCAATGTTCAATGATTCTTTGTCATAAATAGCGAACCATGTATGTCACATTTGCAACAATTTTCAATTTATTTGTTATAATCGATGCGCAACAAACTTATTGAAAAATAAAATACCACCGACAGCTATATACCATACCACCAGAACTGGAATATTTGAGTGAAACGGAAATACGTTTGGTTTCAAGAATAAAACCATTTCTGAAAGTGGTCCGTTTAGGTAGCAGATTTATCACGTGTTAATATGGCCCTCCGGCCGAATAGGATGCGGAATCGTTTCAGGGATCTGACGAAGAAACTGCCCCCGAATCCCAACCAAATAAAAAACAAAAAACCAACTTTACACTACTATACAATTACCGGGACCTACCTACAAAAACAAAGTATAAAAATCCCTCATTTGTTCTTACCTCCCCAAAAAATATTGAATTCGCCAGAGAGGTCTCTCAGCCCGTTTTTGATAAAAAAAACGATAGATTGTATCAGTAAGGAATATGAAAACATATCCCCACTACGCGACGGTAACCTCCTGATTTTGGTCAAGTCGCAAAAAATTGCTGACATTTTCTTAAAAGTTAACAATATTGCTAGTGTGTATCCGGTTACAGTGAAACTTCATAATCGTCTAAACGCATCTAACGGTATTGCTTACGCCCCATGTTTAAGCAACGTCTCTGAAATGGAGATAGTTACTGAGATGAAACCTCAGCGTCACGGAAGTGTACAAGTTCACGAAAAATGACAATGGTAAGCAAAAGGCAACGGCTTTGATGTTATTCACATTCGACCTTTTCCAAACACCCAAATCGATCGAAATTGGCTTTTATACCACCAAAATCACGGAATATATTCCAAGCCCTATGCGCTGCCGTAATTGTCAACTTCTTGATCACATCACCAAACGCTGTAACGGTAGCACAAATTGCGAAACATGCAACCTATCACTTCACACCCCAGTAGAATGCATTCGCGTCATGTGCGCCAACTGTTCTCTTCCTCACCCATCATCATCGAGAATATACCCCAAACAAGAAAAGGAGATAATTACTATAAAAACCACAAAAAAATGTACTATGGCTGAAGCCAAACGCATTTGTAAACAACCAAATCCGTCCCGAGCACCATTTCGGAAATATTCGCTGATAAACTCAAGTCTAGTAAAACACACGTTAAACACACTCTTATTGCTTCACGCAATAAAAGCTCGTTGTACCAAAACTATTCAGATATGGCTTTTATCCTTTTGCAATGGAATATCAAAGGTTTCGTAAATAAGTATGACGCACTTAACGTCTTGATTAAAGAACACCAGCCATCTGTCATATCTTTTCAAGAGACACACTGCCCTTTCCAGTCCGATCCAATCACACCAAAACAATACATCGGGCATTTTAAAAATTTCCCCACAACTTAACCTCGAAACAAGGCTTCGGGTTTTTAATCAAAAGGAATATTCCCCACAATGAAATCACAATTAATTCAAGCATATTAGCCCTAGCCTTCGAGGTCGACCTACTCTTCAAATTCACAATTATTTCTCTTTATATTTTACCTAATCAGCGATTTTCCCGATCAGACTTAGGCAACATAATTAACCAAATCCAAAGCCCTAGGGGTGGCGCCATCTTAGAAGACTTCCTCACTAATTCCAACTTCATGGTGTTAAACGATGGATCATCTACACACTTCACAACCCGTAATACCTTCACACATATAGATATATCTTTCTGCTCACCCGTCCTCTTCACGAAAATTTCCTGGCAAATACTCGAAGACCTAAACAACAGCGACCACTTTCCGATCATTTTAACCATTCAATTAGGCCCATCAAAACCTACCTCATACTCTAATCCTAAATTTAAACTAGATTCTGCTAATTGGCGTAAATTCCAATTTAGCATACTGAGCTACCTATCTAATACACCACCATCTGCCAACGTTAGTAAAGAAGCGACTTTACTACAAAAGTCTATCCTATTTGCTGCCAACCTTTCAGTTCCTCAATCTGCTCCCATCTGCCCAAAACCAATCGTACCATGGTGGAATCTCACTTTAAACACTTTAAAAAATATCCTAACGAAACAACCTAATCACATTCAAAAAATGTAATGCTCTTTTCCGAAGGCAAATGAAAATCAGCAAAGCCAAATGTTTACACGATTTCACCTCAAATATATGTACAAATTCCCCGCCAGGAAAAATTTGGCACGACATTCGTTGTCTCACCGGGAACTATACCCCCCACCACTAAAATGCATGCAAACGCCAAATGGCCACATAGCTTTGCCGGAGGAAGTTAACAACTTCCTTGCATCAACCTGGTCCAACATGTCTAATGTTCACCTGTTCTCGAATCAATTCAATACTCTGAAAAATATTAGTCTAAACACTTATCCTTCCGAAGCTTTCATAAAAACTTCAGCGAAATACATAGAAGGGGTAATTATACATACAGAACTTGAAAACTGCCTAAATGCGCTTAAAGGTAAAACACCAAGTAGAGATAAAATATCCTATCCAGTGCTGAAAAATCTTCCTGTCCCAATAAAATCTAGACTCTTACAGCTATACAACACCATTCTAAACACAGGGATTATTCCTCAGATTTGAAATGTAGTAGTTGTTCTTCCACTATCGACCTATCTCGCTTATTCAATATATGTCGAAGGTGTTGGAAAAAATAGTGGCTAAACGTCTATCCTGGTTCCTCGAATATAACAAACTCCTAAGCCCCAATCAAACAGAGGATGCGCAGATGCCTTACTGCACATTGACTCGTATATTGTGATTGGCAAAGGTATCATATCAACGATTGACTCCAAAAGAAATAAACGCCTAGCATCTACTATGAACCTCACAATCATCCTTGCTAGACATTATGATCTACCAGAACCAAAGTTGGACACTACTTTCCATCATCCCCGCCGTGGTTCACTAAACCAGCATCTTTTATTACTATACTATACAAATTCAACAAAAAGAATACAGAAAACGAGATCTTCCGATCAATATTTTGTGAAGCCACTGCAGAACTAAAATCAAATGGTTGGAATCTGATTTTTACCCACTTCATTCGCTGTAACCAGTGAAAATAGCTCCATACTAAGATTCGGCATTTTACAAGAAACCGCCTCAATTTTTACAGCTGAAGCCGCAGCCATTTTGGAAGCAACAAAACTCATATGCCATATGCACGGTTAATACACAATGTATGCTGCTTTGTAATAAACCAAAACTGAGCGGAAAACAATCTGAGGTAACCGCGCGTGATGCGCCATCAGCAAATATTAGATTCAAGCCCTAAATTTAAGATAGCAATTGATATTAAAAATGATGCACAGTATATCTAATTAGTGTTGCTGTTGCTAAACCTTTCTATAATAGTTCTATTATAAATAAGTACGCCAGTCAAGTGGGGTCCCCATATCATCGTGTTCATATCTCAAGAATCGAAAGCATCCAGAGCCGTTTTCTTCGAGGTATGCCCTGGGACGATCCTTTTATTCTGCCCCCTATTAACTAAAAAACCCTTGAGGAACTCAGAGATGCAGAGATACAGCCAGCTTTCCATTCATTAATCAACTCCTTCACGATGAATGTGCGTCCCTTCACAACTCTATTTTCCTCAACACTAATCCTCGTAATTACGTACTCCTCCTCCCTTCTATCTACCAACCTACCACACCTCCTATGGCGCGAACAAACCAATCTCCCGTATGCTACGAAAAACCAATTCAAACCCTATCATCTTTGACTTCCACCGCACCACTGCCTACCTCAAATCCGTTCTCCTTCATCACTCCATCACTTTTAGTTTAGGTTTAAGTTTAATTTTTAGTTATAGTTTGTGTGTGTGGTATTTGCAAGTGAAAGATAAGACAATTATCTGTGAACAATTTGATGTTTATTCATTGAATGACAACACTTCACTGTTTGTTTAAACTACCTTACTTAGCTAGAAGTGTGTGAGAGAGACGTAAACTTCATACTCGTACAACATCTCCCATTCAGAAGCTTAAATCAATTTATAATATAAATATAATATGTCTACATATATAAATCTGTAAAATTTTTCAAACTTATAAAAATCAAATGCAAGAATTCATAATCAAATTTCTTTTTATCTTTTTCCTATTTATTATCATACGATTTAACAAAATTAAATATAACAAACTTAAATACTGTTATGTAATACAATGAAAAAACTTCATAAACTTTCAAAAATTTATTAAATCTCATATGTTGGATTTAAGAATACTTTATTTTAAAGCCAAATCAGCAGCAAATCAAGTTCAGTAATTTTATGTGATCTTTCCGATATGCTAATTGTTTACGCGGAGTAATCTTTCTGCCTGACCTTTGTGTGCTTGTCATTTCTTGGTGGGGTTCTATCAACATCATCCAAGACCCGATTGCTCTGAGGCGGAATCGATATTTTTTTAGAGTAAGAGTCCATTATGAATTGCCTATTTTGTCCTTTATTTAAGGGTTTTAGTGATCTAGCTGTTTATAGTACTCTTAGCATGCCTTTGACTTCTTGGTTTTGTTCAGTATTTCTCTTTTCACTTTTTGACAGTCTATTGGTTTCAAAACATCATTTTTGGACATGGCCGGTATTTTTGTTCTAAACTTCCTTGACATAAGAAGCTCTGAAGGGGACGGAATGTTTCCTTATGAAACAGTTCTATAGTGTAATAATGACATGTATGGGTCTGATCCAGATTCTTTACTTTTAATTAAGAGTTTTTTAATGGTCTGTATTGAGCGTTCGGCCAAACCATTAGAACGAGGATGATGCGGACTAGAGGTTGTGTGATCAATCTGCCAATCTTGGCAAACATTTTTAAAAACTTCGGAGTTATACGAAGGTCCGTTATCTGATATCATTATTGGGGGAATTCCAAGACGGACGAAAATAGCTTTTAGTTTATTGACGACAATCTGAACGCTATAACTAGAGCTTAAATGCTCTATTTCAATGTACTTTGACCAATAGTCAACCACTAGTAAATACATTTGTTTGTTAAATTTAAACAAATCTGTACCTACTCTGTACCACGGAATTGCAGGAATTTCATGCGGCTGTAAAGGTTCTTTGGACTGTGATGAACGATGACACATACAAGTTTCACAATCGGTGACTATAATCTGAATATCATTGTTTATATTGGGCCAAAAAACTATATCCTTTGCAAGACTTTGACATCTTTAAATTCTTAGGTGCCCTTCATGAATGAGGTTCAAAATATCATGCCTCATGGAAGAAGGAATAACTATACGGTTTGATTTCAACGGAATGTCGTCGACAACATGCAACTCAATTCTGACCTTATATTATGGTATGCAATCTGATATAACAGATTTTTTTTTGATTTGGCCAACCGCTCCATATATATTGTTTTACTTTTGAAAGAATTTCGTCATTATTACTCGCTTCCTTGATTTTCAGTAATCTTTCTGGTGAAACCGACAACATTGCTATTAGTAAATTGCAATGAAGTGTCAAATCTTTATCAAACTCAACTAATGTGTTTTCTGGCAATGTTGCTCTGGAAAGCGTGTCGGCCGTAAACATATAATTACCAGGTTTGTACGTCACCTTTAAATCATAAGACTGCAAGCGAAGCATATACCTTTGAAGTCGAGCGGGAACTTTATACAATGCCGCCATAAATAATGGGATAAGCGGTTTATGGTCAGTCTCGACAAAGATGCGTTTTCCGTAAACATATTGGTGGAATTTCAAACACCCCAAGAGAATGGCAAATAATTCTTTCTCAATTTGAGCATAGTTTTGTTGACTCGATGTCAAAGTCGCAGAAGCAAAAGCGATAGTACTCATGCGATATAACAGCGCCTACTGCACTTTTGGACACATCGACTGAAAGAGTTATAGTTTTATTCGGGTCATAAAAGGTTAAAATTTGAGCACTTGATATGAGAAACTTTAACTTAGTAAACTCTTTTTCATGAATATCATTCCAATGCCACGCTACCTCTTTCTTTAAGAGTTGACGAAGATTACTGTTTTGAACTGACAAATCTTTCACGAAAATACCTAAATAGTTTGCCATGCCTAGAAATCTTTGTACTTCACTGACAGAC
Source organism: Volucella bombylans (assembly GCA_949129095.1). Classification (NCBI taxonomy): domain Eukaryota; kingdom Metazoa; phylum Arthropoda; class Insecta; order Diptera; family Syrphidae; genus Volucella; species Volucella bombylans. The sequence continues at coordinate 65,517,163 of OX422142.1, forward strand.
GTAGGACGGGGCATTTCACAGATTGATTTAACTTTTGACTCATGTGGACGAACTCCATTTTGATTAATAACGTAGCCAATAAACTTAACTTCATTTAGACAAATTTTAGATTTTTCCTCATTAAATTTAAGACCAATCTCACGAGCTCTTTCTAATACTATTTCTTTCTGAAATCATATTGTGTTCTGTCAATGTATTTAGCATGCAAAAAAAAATCATCAATATAAATTTCTACACCCTTTATGTCACTAAAATGCTTAACCATCTCAGCATGAAAGATTTCGGGGGCTGCGTCTAGTCCAAAAGGAAGACGTAAGAAACGATATCTTTCGAATGGTGTGATAAATGTACATAGATTCGTCGTCTAATGGAATAACCCAGAAACCCGAGTTGGCATCTACTAAGGTATTTAGAACCACTTAATTTAGATTTGATCTCGTCAACTGCTGGGAAAGAATAACGCTCTGCGAATGGCTTTATTTAAGTTTCTCGAGTCAAGACAAATTCTTAATTTCCCGTTAGCTTTTTTGACCAAAACTATTGACTAGACCCACTCAGTGGGCTCCTCAACTTTTAGTATCACTTTCAAATGTTCCATTCGGTCTAATTCTTCTTTTAATAAATTGTTTTTTGTCTTTTAAACGGAATTTTCCAGGGACTATCTATAGTAGGAGACACTTCAGAAAGCCTTAAATGACACTTATTTTTTAATAGACGGAGACCGTGAAATACGTCACTATAATGTACTAAAATTGATTTGCAACTTTTGACACTATTTATACTTTTAGTAGATTTTTCATTTAATAAATTGTTATCTATAGAATTAGCTAACATTTTAGAATCACTTTTATTAATGCATGCAAGTTAATTTCATCTACCTTTTTAAATAGCCAAGTTTAATGCAAGATGATAATCCAATAACTGTATGACAATGTAAGTTCAGAATATAGAATTTAATCCAATGTTGTTGATCCTTGTAGTAACACTCCAATGTAGTGCAGCCGATAACAGGTAGACGTTCCCCACTGAACGTCATAATCCGAGTTGACAATGATGTTAACTGTGTGGCCCTCCACAAAACAATACGTTTGAATCATTGTCGTCGTCGTAAGCATCGACATTGCGTACATACACACATTTAGAATTACTTGCTTTGTTATAACGACACACCTTAGAAAAATGATTCTGTTTTTTGCATGTGTTGCATCTTACTCCCAATGCAGATCATTTGTAACGGTGGACTTCTCCGCAACGTGAACAAATTTTGTTTTTTGAATTAGAAAAACGACTGTCTGGCTTTTTGTTGTATTGGGGAAGTGGTTTTGATTTTTGTCTTATGTGTGTGACTATTGTAAGCATGATGATTCGTGGTCTGATAATCAGCATGTATATTGGCTGGATAGCGATTCATGACATTAATTGCATTGCTTGAATCGCCTTGTTGCAACTGTTTTGTGTGATCTTTTGTTATTTCTATTATCTTTGCTATTTCAAGGGCCCTTTCAAGTTTTATTGCGCCTTTTTTCAAAAGCCGTTCCTTTATGATTGACCAATTATTATTTAATCCACACACCGTATCAAGGTCTAAATTGAAAGAATTAAAAATTTCCAGGGACTCTGGACCCATGTGGTGTAAAAGAAGAGCCACTTTTCTTTGGTCGGGCTGAGAATCTTAGCTCGAAGCACGAACGTGTATTTGGAATTGTGCATACTAGTTTTTCCACGCTAATGGAATATTCGTTGACTTTAAATGCAACTGCAAAATAGTCGGTGTGAATGTTGACGTCATTATTGCTGTGAAATCTTTGACATCTTTATTTAACACGCTGCCCGATGATTTGCCTGCACTCGAATTTTTTTTTTTTAACTTTAGTTAATTAATGAGCACATCTGACACCATGTGGTATTTGTAAGTGAAAGATGAGACAATTATCTGTGAACAATTTTATGTTTATTCATTGAATGACAACACTTGACTGTTTGCTTAAACTACCTTACTTAACTAGAAGAGTGTGAGAGAGACGTAAACTGCATACAACAGTATGAAGCCGAATAAATGGGGGCCTTCGCCCCCACCAAAATGAAATTGAAAATTATTAGCATCAATGCTATCTCCTGTGTCCTTGCTGTGTCAGCCAGCACCTGTTCGATTCGATGGAGTTCTTTCTGCACACCGGTTATAAACTCACAAATTCCCGCCCAGTTTGCCCCTGATCGTAACATATATTCGACGAGGGACTGAGGACTCGATTTTCTCCTTCTTTCTGCGAAATGACTGCAATAAAATATTGCATACTCCGCATCTTCGTCGTCATTTGGACAATTTGGGCACAAGAAAGAGTTATCGTGTTAGAGTTATCTAGAGCGGTACAGTTATTTATGGTACCGCCCATGACCGAACAGGAACTGAGTAAGGTGATAGTTGCAGTTCGTATGTGCCGGTTTACCCACACTTCTATAGACGGAATTAACTTATAGGTCCATCGGTCTTTTGTGGTGTTGTGCCATCTATTCTGCCACCTAGTTATTAGGTTCATCCTTTCCTCCTCTTTAATCCTTTTTATTTCGTGCGTTTCTACGTTTGACGCAATTTTATTTTATATCCTAAACATCTCATCCGCGAATATGTTGATGGGTACCATTCCAACTATATTATATGCTGCTTCATCCGATATCGTTCGAAAGCCACATATTGTCCTTAATGCGCGTAGTCTGTATGCCGACGGTAGTTTTTTCTTAGCATCGTATCTCCGACTAGTGTCGTGGCTCAAACCGGGCAGAGTAAAGCAGACCCGAGCTGATCACTCTTAACCCTCCGATGAGCGAATAGGTCCCTTGGGACCTTTTTGATTTCTGAAGCGATTTTACGACCATTTCCTGCAAAGCATGATACCTTTGACCCAACATGTATTCCAGAAGCCTATTGTTTAAAAAAATTCAAAGTGATCGATGCATAATTTTATTCTTTTATTGGCATTTACCTTTTGTATGTACTTTATTGGGGTTAACCAATTTTTGCATGATTGTTTTTTACCACTCGTAATTATAGGAAATTCCAGAATCTGTGTCAGCGGTTAATTTGTTAAGTATCTCCAGAATCTGTATCTGCAATTTATTTATCAAGTATCTTTTAGAGAGTCCAGTTGTGTTTTGTGCAGAAAAATAAAACATAGTGAAAATATTACTTCGCTTTTTAAAAACTGAATTACTATACATAGCGTTTGAAGTAAGTTTGCTTTTTACTTGTTTTTGTACTATTTGTTAGAAATTACGTTAGATTTATTCATATTTAGATAATGGAGAGTGAAGATATCGAATTCGAAAGTTTAGCGCGTACATTTGACGAGGCAGATGAGCAAAATGTTTTCAATCCATTTGCAAATGATGAAGAAGCAGATCCGACATACCAACAAATTTCTATTGAAGATGATGAATCGGAAAATGAGGCTGATGATGCTGTACTTGATAGTAATGACTCCTGCACAGCAAAAGATGGCACCATTTGGATGCAAACTCAGTCACCAAGCTCACGAATTCTTGCTCATAATGTAGTGAATTATAACTAAAGAAAACCGGGCCCATTGATAGCAGCACATGATCCGCTACAAATATTATCACAGAGCCGATTGCATTGCTTATTTTACGAGAAACAAACCGAAAAGGACAAGCGACCAAGGCATGGAATGATGCTCACCCTCAGAAGCAAAAACAGTGGCAACTTTTCAATATGATGCATTTTTGGAATAATTTTGCATGCTGGCCAATCAAATAATGAGCCAGTCAAGGAGTTATGGGGTGCTTCCCATGCACCTATTTATAAAGCTGCTATGCCCTTGGACCGGTTTTTGTTTATGAAGAAATGTATCCGCTTTGACAACGTCAACACTCGCACAGAACGCCAAAAAAGCAGCAACACAGCGGCAATTGATGATGTCTGGACAACAATGATGCAAGCGAACCTAGAAGCGGTTTACATACCACACGATTCTTTGACAGTCGATGAACAACTGTTTCCGTACAGAGGTTGTATGAGGTTTACACAGTATATACCTTCAAAACCGGCTAAATATGGCATAAAAGTATGATGGTTGTGTGACTCCAAATCACACTTTCCATTGAAAGAAATGATTTACTCTGATAAGCAGCAGGATCAGCAGCGTGAGGTGAATCAAGGGCAGAAAGTTGTGCTGGAACTAACGAAGAAATATATGCATACGGGCAATTTATGCAGATAATTTTTTTACTACGATGGATTTGGCGAATACACTTTTAACGCAGAGAACCGCATATGTAGGCACAGTACGTGCGAATAAACGATTTATTCCAAAGGAATTTTGTAAAAATAGGACCCGGCCGGTACGTACCACGTTATTTGGTTCCACGAAGGTGATATTGCACTCTGTTTATATGTGCCGAAGAAAAATAAGGCGGTTATTTTATTGTCAACTATGCACTATACGTGTGCTATAGACAATAGCAATGCAAAGCTGAAACCGTTGGCTATTTTGGATTACAATGACAATAAGTCGGGTGTAGATACAATGGACCATATGCTAGGCACATATACGTGTAAGAGGTCCACCAGGCGATGGCCACTAGCTATGTTTTTCAACATGATAGACGTAGCTGCATTGGCTGCATTTATAATTTATGATGAGTTGGTTCCAACCAAACAAACTGAAAAACGGCGTTCGTTCCTGCACGTACTAATTAAACAATTAGCCACGCCCAACATTAAAATTCGTGCTAATAACCATCACGAGTATAAATACCCCAAAATACGAAATACGATGGAAGCTTTTGGTGTAATTATGACTCAAATGCCAGTACACTGAGATGTACCTGCCTTCGCACCAAAATCAAATAGACCATCCTGCTACCTCTGCCGTAGGCTAAACAAACGTCAACGAAAGACTAGGGCTCTATGACATAACTGCAGAAAACCCGTATGCCTGGAAATATATAGATGTAATGAATGTAGTGGTAATAATACTTAAAAAATGTAAAATTTAATATATTTTGAAAAATAAATAACAAAGATTAAAAGTTAAGATTAAAATTTATTTTTATTAATACATTATAGCCTACCAATAAAATTTGCTTTTTAAAAGGTCGAGAAATTTCAATTTTTGCAGGTATTATAGTCGAAAACGGTTGTAGGTCCCCAGGGACCTATTCACCACATAAACCGAAAAAAATTATTCACTCATCGGAGGGTTAAAAGTAACACCCTAGGTCCAACAATATTTGGTAGAATTCGTGATAATGCCGCTTGTACAATAGTAAAGATGCCTTCTGGCTTCATAGAATACATGTGGTGCAAACTGCAGTCTATTATCTAACATTAGTGCTCTTTTAAACCGAATTGTTTAGCTTCCAACCCGGAAGGTTGCATATTCCACGGTCTTACGACTGGTTATTAAAACCGCCTCAGTTTTGTGGTCAGCAACTTCAAGTCCAGCCGAACATAGCCAATCTTTTATTTGCGCAATAGGAGGATTTGTAGCAGATTCTATTTCGTGAATGTGTTTGGCGACCGTAACAATATCAATGTCATCTGCGAAACCTATTGTGTGAACTCCTCGTGGCAGCGCCAGTCGCAGTACTCCGTCGTACACAATAATTATTATAGCACTGATCCTTGTGGTACTCCTGCAGAGACACTGTAATATTTGATATCATCTTCTGTTTGATATTGAAGCTGCCTATTGTTAATATAACTTTTTACTATCTTAAGTAAATAGCGTGGTGTATCCATTCTAGAAAGTGCTCTTGTTATGAATAACCAGCTTACAGAGTTAAAGGTATTTTTAACATCAAGTGTTACCATAGCGCAATATTCCTTTGTTCCCCATTGCCATCTTTCGACTTCTATCGCTTTAGTCGCTTTTATGGCATCTATGGTAGACCACGATTTTCTAAAACCGAATTGGCTATTTGATAAAGCTCCTTATTTCTCAGCTCCTGACAATAGTCTTTCGGAAATGATAAGTTCCAGAATCTTGCAAAGGATATCTAGAAGACATATTGGCCGATATGAAGACGGTCCACCTAGTGGTTTATTTCCCTTTGGCTGTTTTTCCATGGGTCAGGAAAAATTCCTTCCTTTAGACATGTCTGGTCTTTTCTGGACAGTTGCTTTTACGGCCTTATTAGGAATTCCGTCGGGTCCAGGCGCCTTATTATCGTCTATTTTTCTGCATGCCTTGATCAGTTCGTCCGTTGAAATTTGTGGGATTTCTGCTTCCTTGTTCGCTTCCGCGATATAATGCGTAAGAGGTGGTCTTGTGGGAAAAGGTGCTGTACAATAGATGCTAGCAGGTTGGGGCATGGTATTTTTGGAGCCCTATAGCCCTTTACTTTGGAAGCATGTCGCTATGCTTTCTTTGATCGCAGTTCTGTTTCAAGCTGTTTCACCAAATTCTATGCAGTTCTGTTTTCGATCAGATTGCAGCTATTAATTATTTCTTTAAACGTACCCTTAGACCGTTTAGGATCTGTAGGTTTGAGTTGTTTCGTTTATTTTCTCTCCTCTATGTTTATTAATATGGTGGTCATTGTGCGTGTATTCCCCGCTGACTTTCCATATTGCTTTTGGCAGGAGGGAGTTGCTAAGGAAAGTAATATGGATAATAGAGCGATACCCACCCCCAACGACGAGAGTGCTTCCAGTAAAGAATAGCTTCTGGGGTTTGTAAACCTGCTGCCCCACTCGGTTGCAGATGCATTGAAATTCCCTCCTATAACAATTGGATATCGTCCACGTGCGTCTTCAGCTAGGCTATCTAGCATTTCCTCAAACTCACCGATTGTCCAACTTGGTCGGGCATATCAGCCATAAAAGTGGTTGCCCTTGATTTTTCCGCGGACAAAACCATTTCCATGTGTGTAGTTTTCTTGGAATGCCTGTTTGCTGCCAGCTTTACTTGTGCTTCGGATCCGCTCCTTCTGCATAATTTAGAGCAGTCTTCTTTATTCTTACATTGATTTACTATGTGACCAGACATTTGAAACCCTTTTTTAGCAATACCTTTTCACGGATTCGGCAGATAACCCAGCCGATTGTTATTCGTCCGGCATCTAACAGCTTTTTTGCATCTTATGTTGTGAGACTCTGCTGATGGGTGCAAACAAACGCCTTTCGCAAAGTTAGTACGTCTTCTGGCGATACTCCTTCCAGTCCAAATTGCGACTTAATTGCTGCCCTTATATCCTTCTTCATCGACATCTTTTAGTTCGACAGTAACACGGTAGGTCAGAGCCTTTACAATTTGCTTTCTGCCCTAATGCTTGGCTTATAGCGCCTCTAGACTCAGCTGCTTTTATGCCCCTCTCCTTGAGCTGAAACAAGAGAGCACTTTCCTGCGTCCTTCTGTGACATCCGCTTTTACTTTGCGCAGTATCTCTGCGTATGAGAGATCTCCTTTGGTCTCAATTGTAATAGCATCAGGTTTGGCCTTGAGTTTCCTTACGCTATGCTGCTTTTTTTGGACTTTGCTTTTAAAGACTTGCGACCAGCTTTCTTCTGCTGGTGTATCTTTTTAGAAGTAGGATTGCCTTTAGTAACTTTTACATCATTGTTCTTTTCCATTGGCAGGTCTTTTCGAGTTCGCTTGGTCTCAAGATCCGCCAAATCTTTTTGGGTTCGCTGGGCCTCACGGTTTTCGCCCGTATGTTCCTTTTTTCTTTTTGGAACCTCCTTTTGTTTCAGCCAGGGAGAGGTTTGTGAAGAGTTGTTCTTTCTGATTTCTTCCTTGGCTTTCTCGTTCCGCAATTGGATCGCCATTAGTTCATAGAAGACTTATGCTCTCAATACTGTCGCTCATGGGTTGGTGAATTGAACGGCTTTTTCTATCCTCAAGCATTTCGACGAGCTCCCTGATCTGCTCGCCTAGCTTATGGAACGCTGATTTTTGGGGTTCCTCCTCACATATATGGGTTCTTGTTGCTGCTGTCTCAACATGTCCATCAGGAGTTCCAAAAGGAGATTTCGGTATTCTGGAGGATCTCTGGAAAGGGTTCTCCTGATTCTCCGTTATTTCGCAATTTTTGCGCCTCTGCTGATTTTTAGATTAGAGTTTATTTTGTTTGAGTTCACATCTTTAGGGTCCCCACTCAAAACTGTTAATAATGTTCAGATGTGTAGTCACCACTGAATACATGCAAGTGTTGACACAAGCCCTTATGAGGTCATGTGTTCAGAGTCAGATCGGTGTTAAACAGGTATATTACATCTGCACCTACACCACCAACATAACGGTAATGAACATTGAGCGTTCTTTGAGGCCTGCCAGGGTTTTATCAGGACGGGGGCGCTTGCAGCATTAGCCTGTAAGTCGTTTCAACTAGATTTCATTCTGACTTACTATTACTACAGAATACTGAAAACGTCAGCCCACAGCTATCAATCAAAAATTTAGTCAATATTTCCGGTATACCTTTGATAAGACCTTACCGGGCTCGGTCAAACGCCTAAACTCATAGGCATCATGGGGAGTTTGTTAGGCCCACCCACTTCCATATGTTTATATGACTCTGCTTTCATGGTGTACATCTGGATCTCGCCATTTTTCTTACTGTATCCCGCCTGTAAGAGGGGGTGGGGAGCACTTATACAAAAGACTGTGCTTACTCATCTTGTCACAATGTGTTCATTGGGTTCTTGAAAGCTTCTCTACGCTCCCCATTAAGTCCCCTCATACAACAAGCAGGGAAACACACTATTCTACAACCTGGTGCTGCGTGTGTATGTGGGTATGTATAGTTGTGCCCATATGTATCAATCTTTTAGCCCACGATAACTCATGAACGAATAGTGCTATCGATTTTAATTTCTGTGAGATGGTGCGTCTTCATGCCGAATAGCGGCCATTAGATTTTGAACAAAATCCGCCGATGACTTTTTAAGTAATTAAAAAAAAAATACACAAAATACAATTTATTTTTTTCTGAAAAATAGAGCACGCTTTCGAATTTATTGTAGTACTAATCGAAATCTATTAAGATTTAGGAAACATTTAGGAAAAATTTGAAAAAAAAATCGGGTTACACTTATTATCATTGTCGACAGAAGCGCATATTCAACGCACTGTCACGATTGTGTCAGACTGTAATATTCTCTACTCACGCCACACAGTAAAGTAAATATATTTCGGACTGTGGCCTTTTGTCCAGTTCGCCGGTGTTGTGTGCCCTTTCTTGTTGACTGCATATACTTGGTTTTGCCCTCATTAATCGTTAAACGAGTTTTGGCAGCTTTCGCTTCAATACTAGGGCCGCACCGGTGACAGCCCACTGAGTTTTCCCAAATATGTTGATATCATTGGCGTACCCTAGTAGTTGCATAGACTTTTGAAAGATTGTGCCTCTAGTGTTCGCTTGCTAGTCATTCGTCATTCGGGATGCCAAGAGTAGACATGACTAGTATATATAATAGCTCGTCGCTATAAATTTTTCGCCAACTACATCGATCGGCATTGAAGATTATAATCAAAAGTCATGTATAAAAAGTCAAACTTTGTGCACAGAGCTAATTATTTGCAAGGAATGTATTCATACTTTCCCAAAAAATAAACACAATAAAAAAAATAACAATAAGTTTTTTAAATCTTCAGATAATTGACTTGGGGTTGTATTTACTGGAAAACGTTTTATATGTATAACATATTAATTATTAAATTCTTTTTAGAATATTTTAAAATGTGATCAAATTTTCAGTTTTAAATTATATTATGAAATAATATAAAAAATATGTAAAACTGACGTATGCGTAGGAATGGGAAGCTATTATGTTTTCGATGACTTTAAAACTGTGACTGTTAAAGAGTTAATCTAAAAAACAAAGTGATCTAATATTCGAACCAATCTAACATCAAGTATGAGTAATATACGTTTTTTTCCTTTTGTTCGGCTCGCAACGGTATTTGACGATCGTCAGTATAGATTCCGCGGCAAAAAAAAATACCTTATCTATATCTATATACAAGATCATGGCTGGCAAAAGTTGATACAGGTGGGCCTCATTTAACACGTACTTCTTATAGCACAGCCTCTTTTTAACACGGTTCACTTTTTGCGACATATTTTCGTTTAACACAGTTCAAAGCTTTCTGAAACTATTTTTTTTCTCGATAAGTTGTTTCATTTATGCACATGCGCATACACGTAGAACATACAAGTTTTGTTAATATGTACCTATGTATGTACACGTTATGCTTTATACATTGTTATGCATACTTGCTGTGTTTCTAAGAATATGTACATACTGAAATAGGGGCTTCGCCATATTAACTGTGCCAACGCGATGATAGATGATTGAGGATAAATTGCTCAGTTACAGTCCTCTGTTGGCTAGGACGTTAGGTACAGTATTTAGGTGATTGTGATTTGCAATCGTGTTAAAGGTTTGTTTTTAGAAATTTGGTTCATTTTTAAGCCTTTGTCTACAAATTGAATATGTTAGCAAAGAAAGATAAACAACCGCTTAAGAGGAATGTTATTTCTTTCGAAGCATAGATACAAATTTTGGATCGTTTATCCAATGGTGAAAATGTCTCTGCAATTGCAAAAGGCTTAAAATTAAATGAAGCTTCAGTACGCACCATTAAGAAAAATGAATTGGCAATAAGGAAAGCAGTAGCTGATGGTTTCTCAACATCCCTAAAACATTCCAGTCAACTGCGCCCGCGTCAATAATAGAAGAAATGGAAAAAGCACTAAACATTTGGATTGAAGAAAACTGTCAAAAACGAATTCCTTTGAGCAAACATATCATCAAAGAAAAAGCACTGATAATTTATGAGCATTTAAAGAAAAGTGGGGAACCTTCTGTAAGCGCACGCTTTACGGCAAGTAGTGGCAGGTTTGAACTCTTCAAAAAAAGATTTACTATTCACAATCTAAAAATACAAGGAGAGTCGGCATCGACTGATGTTGAAGCTGCTAAAACGTACCCACAAGAATTTCAAAAATTTATCGAAGAACAAGGATACGTAACAAATCAGGTCTTTAATGCAGACGAAACTGGACTTTGGTAGAAAAAAATGCCGGACAGAACTTTTTATTTCAAAGGAAGAAAATACTGCACCTGGATATAAGGTATCCAAAGACTTTTTGGTCGAAACAATGCTGGTTTATAAATCACTAAACCCTTGTGCGCTCAAGGGCATAGACAAGAGTACATTACCGGTTTTCTGGAGAGCAAACTCGAAGACTTGAGTTACTGGAGAGATATTCAAAGACTCATCCTAACATCAAAGTTGTGTTCTTACCACCTAACACCACTTCACTGCTGCAGCCGATGGATCAAGGTATAATTTATACCTTCAAGACCTGCCATATCAGGACTTCTTTGCGGTGGGTTTTAAATTCTTGTTGGAGTTAGAAGAATTGACATGATTACACAAAACTCTAACCAATAGAATGCCAGTAGCAGCGATACAGAAAGTGAACCTGACGAGACAACAGTGAGGGACTTAACACATGGAATAGGCCTCGCATTAAGCTTGGAGGGGTGTTTTTTTTTAAATCCAGATCCTTCAACTAAAAGGCGACTGAAATTTAAAAGAAAGTTAGAAAATTATGCATGTCACCTTATAAGGAAACCTACAAAAAGCTTTGTATCAATCAAGCGAAAATAACAGATTTTTTCAACAAAAAGAACAACATTGATGAAACTCACACACGGCCGCGTATGGAGTTAAACAGTGATTAATTTTAATGTTGTTAACCTTATAAGACTTTTTTTGGTTTGTTTTTTGTAAACTTTTGCGTGATTTACATACTGCACAAAGACCAGGCATGTTTTTGTTTATTTTCTTATGTATAAAATAAAAGTTTTAAATAAAAATAATCTAAAAAGTAAAAAAAAAAAATTGTTTTTGTTTTTGAGATTAAAGAACGTAACTCCCCTTTTGCACTGGTTCCCTGTTTCGCTTAGCACGATTTTGTTTAACACGGTATTTTTCAGGAACGTTACCCCCGTGTTACATGAGGTCTACCTGTATATGACTCGCGAGCGTTAAACAAACCCTTACACGTTCTCCTCGACGGAAATGCTTTTTGGTAGATGCAAACATTAGCGTAAAAATACCTTCATAAAATATCGTCGCTTTCTTTTGTTTGGATAAAGCTCTTGCAATACGCACTAGAGGCTAGAAAAACACATCGTGCCTTAATATGTATATAATTTTCTAGCTGCATGCTATTTATGATATAACATATATTCATATGTTTACAACATAATTTACAATGTAGATTTTTGTATAGAAACTTAAAAATTTAACATTTGCTCTTAGGATGGAATGCATTCAAATAATGTCAAAAAGAATTATCACGATGAGGAAAAAGCTCCGCGATCATCTTATTGAACTGAAGACACCTGGGACTTGGGATCATATAACCCAACAAATTGGAATGTTTTCTTATACAGGATTAAATGGTATACATGCAATTTTATAACATTCCCTACTACCATTATTATTATTATTATTATTATTTTGCAGAAAAACAAGTTAAAATTCTTGTAGATGAATTTCACATATACTTGCTCAAGTCGGGAAGGATTAACATGTGCGGCCTAAATGATAAAAATATTGAATACGTTGCAAAAGCAATTCACACAGCTGTAACAAGGATTGATAGTCACATCTAAAGCTTTAAAAAAAAATAAAAACATTTATTTTTTCTTTATATAATTTCTTGGATAAGTGTTTACGAAATGGTGCTAATTCTTACATTTTATTTTTTTTATTATCAGTATTCAAGCTAGCTTTTACTTTAAAAAAAGAAAAATCATAATTTTTAAAATGTTTGAAATGCCAAACTACTAAATGTTTATAAAAATATAGTTCCTTTCCATTTTCCTTACTGTTTTGATCTATATGTGAATGCATAACTGTAGTATATCCGAAATATTTTACATATATAAAAATGCGTCTAGCCCTCGTGAACATTTTGAATCGAATTTTATTTAAAAAATATATTCAAACACATGGTATTTATATAAAATGTATGTGCATCTATACATTCATATATAAATGTATGCATTTATATATGTGTACATATATAAGTACATTACAATCAATACATATAGGTATAAATCGATATATATTTATATATCTATATAATAATATTTATATGTATATATATATAATATATATATCTATATATATAATATATATTTCTATAAATATATATCTTTATAAATATATATCTCTATAAATGTATATATAAATGTATATATATATATATGTATATATATCATATATATATATATATATATATATATATATATATATATATATATATATATATATATGTATATAACTATATACAGTCGAACTTCGATAACTCGAACCATCATTTGCCACAAAAAAAAATTCGAGTCAGCAAGACTTCGAGTTATTAAGTATAACACAAAATTGATATAAATACATATTTAAATTTATTTATATAACACAAAAACCTACAGGAACATAATTATTATTTATAGTAGTCTGTTATATATGACTAAAGAGTGAATTTTTTATTTTGGTATTCAAAAAAATCTTCAGAATCGGTTGTTTTTTCATTAGTCTTTAAATATAAACGCAACATGCTTAACGAATTTGCAACCAACTCGTTTGAAGGTGGTTGAATCAAATCGTTTAATCAATCCTTTCTTCATTATATCACTGTCGCTGTCATCGTTATTCTCGAGCTATGCAGATTCGGATTCACATCTGAATATCTCGACAATATCTTCATCTGTGGGAAACTCAGAAGTATCAATATCGTCATCCGCCTGCAGAAAATCATTATACGTAACACCTTGTATATTTCTGGTATTTTTCCAAGCATCAAATTCCATCTGCAGCTGAATATCTGCGTTTGAGCTTTCAGTTATGAAAATGAAAGGAATTTCATCCTTTTCCTTCCGCACTGATAATATTCACCAAAACCGGCTTTTTTAAAGCAATTAGATATTCACCCTTATTCTGTAAGGCGTTCATCGCAAAAAAAAACGACAGTGTGAACTTGGTATTACGTAAGGCTTTCAGCGCCAATTAAAACGACAATATGTCGATTCTTGTGGAACGCGTTCACAAATGACAGTCCCATAGAATCCGTGGCATACGTTGGCAGAATAATGAACGAAACGAAACAAAAAAATTTAAATGTCATTTAATCTCAATATTTTCTTTCAAGCTATGACAATTTCCCTTCATTCTCTCAATGTCTATACCAATGAAAGTTCTTACTCTCAATTTATGAATGCGTGAACCTCAATATGTGAAAGTATGGTCCTCAATGTGTGAATGTGTGAACTGCCAACGGATTGAAAAGTAGAAAGTAAATCTACTTTATCCTTTGTTTATGGGCCTGCTTCCATAACAACGTGTATATTCTATCGCGCCGTCAGTCGACGCATTTCACACAACGGATTCTATGGGCCTTGGCCTTTAGTCATTTCTACGAAAACAACGTCTGTGAAAACGCCAAAATCTGTCGTCAAGGAATTTGTTGACGACATGCAAACACATACCCCCAAAATGTAAGATTCTTTAATTTTCTTTAGTTTTTATAATTCGAAATTCTTTGTTTAGGTTAAAAATAACAAGTCAGATGCAAATGCGACGCCTGGTTGAGCTAATGGAGGAAAATGGGATACGGGATACGCCGCAGGTGGTTCATTTTATTCTGCGTTCCGGAAAGCTGCAGTCATCGCCTCATCGACCCCACTGAAGACTGCAAATTTGTCTTCATTTCCAACAGCACCAACCACAAATCCATCATCGTATCCAGCTACCAATGGTTTAAAACTTTCAGACTTGGAAATCCGTAAGAAGCAGATTGACATTGAAGAACGTAAATTGGAGCTTCTGAATACAAATAACAACACATAATTTGAATTTAATTTTAAGTTTTTTTTTATAGTTTTATGAATCGCTTAAGTTTTTTTTTTATAGTTTTATGAATCGTTTAAGTTTTTTTTATAGTTTTATGTTACCGTTGCCTAAAAAATACAAGACTGAAATAAATATTTTATTAAAAAATGTTGTTTAAAATATCATTGCGTATCTGTACGGTTGCTTGGTCATCGTTGGTATTTGATTGGTTTTCTGAATTTGGGGTGCTTTCATTCGCAAGTTGAACTATATTTTCAGGTGGATCCAAGTTGTAATGTACGCAAATATTGTGCAAAATGAAAAATAACTTGCAACACTATATATTTTTTTCTTATGTTTAAAACAAATTTTCAGAAACAAAATTATTTAATTTGTAAACAATTTTGATGTGTCAAATGTCAGCTGTTTTAGTGGATCGTATTGTGGAATGTAAGAGCGAGAGAAACGCTGGCGTTTTAGTTACGGAATACCACTGAAAAAACGATACGACTCTGTAAACGACAATTGGTGTTTTAGTAAAACGCCTATCGGAATAAGGGTGATTGTCTCAGACTTAACGTCGATATTCCACGCATTGGTTAGTTCATCAACACAGTCTGTTATAAGACGTGTTTTATTCAAAAGTGCATACCCACTTTTCCACACGAAACAAAAATAAAATCAGAAGTGAGGATAGATTTACGAAAGATTTGAATTATAGATGTCGCAACATACAACTAGAGGGCATTCATTCGTTTCCTGATGGTTGGCAGCATGCCGTTTCTCCCTATTTTGGGATGTGTTCGTGGATCAACTTATGTATTAGAATAGCAAGGCAATAATGAACGTTCTTTTGGGCTTTTTACATTTGGACAAAATAGTTATTTTTCTTCTACTCAAAAAGGAACTGGGACCTTTTTTGAAATTAGTGTGTGCTTATTTACTTTCAGAACTGCTTTCAAAATCCCACCAAAGCTTCCAGAGAAAATGTGTTTGTGAAAAAGCAACTAAATGCTTTTGCTTTTGATTTCTATTGGATTAACTGGGTTGGGTTAATTTAATTTAATTAATTTCCTTATGGCTTAAAATTTAATCTTTAAAACTAAAATCTTTATATAAACCAACACTGCTTAAGTAGCCTAAGTAGCTTAAGTTACCCTTCTGGCTCCGATTTTTGGTTTTCCTCCACGGTGTAACGTGGGGGTTATATTCATTTGAGAGTAGTTTGCTAAAAATAATCATTTCAATAGTTTGTGAATTTATTGGTCTTTATGAATTTGCCTACTTATTAATTGCACTACAGTTGAGCGGTTTAATCTGAAATCGCTCTCACTGTATTCGTCGATAATCTCCATGAAATTTTTGATTTTAGCGTGTTTTTCATTTTCGAGAGAATCGTCAAAACTTATACCGCTTGAACAAAATGTTTCAAACGTTTCATCATCATCACTTGATGAGTCTAATAACTCTAATAAGATCTGTAATAATTGAAAGCATTAGTTCTACAAAAAGCTAAAAAATAAATAGTTATTTTTACTTCTTCTGTTTCGTTGTCAATTTTATTTTGTCAATTTGTTGTTTTACGGTGGCTGTTTGCGATTATTTTGACAACAATTTTGACATTTAATTTCAAACTGAAATCGAGTCTGCCAACTGTGAAATTATACACTGGCGATTAATAGGATGAGGCCATACGTTTTGCAATCGATTTTCACTCTATACCTGTTGGAAATTTTGTGCCCGGAAACTTTTACTACGTGTGAACAGGTACATCTCAACATTAAGTCATAAAATTAAAGGGTAAATAAAGAACGACCGTTGGAATTTCCCAAGATCAATCAATGAAGTACTTGGGAAGCGTAAAAAAGATGCGCCACTTGGATGAGGCCACATGCAAAATCTTGGAAAGAAAGGAAAAAGAATAAAATGTTTACATTTTATGGTTTAAAACATTTATTTATTACGTTTTTCTGCATTAACAATGAGTATGCCCGCCATTTTTCGATATGACCTCTATAAGACGGTTTGGAATAGAGTCATACAGTTTTTGTTTTAAATAATCAAGGTAAATTTGGGCCCAGACATCACGAATAGCTTCGATTAAAGTGTCCTTGTCTTCAAATTGTCTGCCGCCTTTACACAATTTACGAGATAACCATGCTCAAACATTTTCGATTATGTTTAAGTCCGGTGAATAGGGCGGTCATGGCAAAAGTTCTACGTCTTCTGATTGAATCCAATTTCTAACAACCCTGGAAATCTGGATGGGGGCATTGTCTTTTTAGAATATCCAACGCAAAGGTCCGAAAATGTTTTTCACTTTTGGAAATAACCGTTCCAGCAAACATTGGTAGTTGTGTCCGCTCGTTGTTGTAGACAAAAACTCCAAATCGATTGTGCCATAGTAGGTAATAGCTACCCACACCACTACACCTGATGTACGACTGTGATGTCTTGCCAAAATAAGCTCCTCCTTTCTTAGATCATGGAAAGAAAAATTGTAACTATCGGGGCCATCAAGGTAGCTTAACCTTTTTTCTTCTGAAAAGACAACGCGTTTCCATTCACTGCTCCAACCGACATGTTCTCCTGCAAAATTCATTCGATGCTCCTTGTGTACTTGCCTCAGAACAGGTTTCTTTTTAAGTTTTCTTCTCTTTTCTTCTTCTGATATAGTACCACTTTTTCGTATTATCCTTCGGATCGTTGCTATGCTGACTCATACTCCGCTGTTGGCCCTTATTTTAGTCGCTGGTAGAGTAGAATTTGAGGCACGTCGTAGAATTAACCGCTTTTCTCGCAATGTTGTTGCTTCTGCCGTGCGTCCTTTTTGATTTTTCCCATAGTGTTGTGGATCCGCAAGATAACTGTTTACAAAAGTCTTACTTCTATTAAGCCTCCTTTCAATTTCTCGGCCTAATTCGTTGAAAGCATCTATTTTTCCTCCTTCTGTCGCTGTCTTTCGTCTTTCGGGAACTCATTGTTTTTTTAAACTAAATAAAAACTGTTCTTTTCAACGCTTTTTTTAAATATTCTTAACAAAACTTTGAAAATGATCGCTGATGTGAACACCTGCAACGAAATATTCGCAATGGCCTCATCCTAGTGGCGCATCGTTTTATACGCTTTTCGAGTAGTTCATTGTTTGGTCTAGGGAAATTCTAACGGTCGTTTCTTATTTACCCTTTAATTTTATGACTTCCTGTTGAGAAAATATGTACCTGTTCACAGGTAGTAAAAGGTTGCCAGTACAAAATTTCCAATAGGTATAAAGAGTGAAAATCGATTGCAAAATGTTTGGCCTCATCCTAGTGATCGCCAGTGTATGTAAAAGTGAGTTGGAGCATGTTTTTGAAAAAGTGGATACGCACTTTTGAATAAAACACCCATTTTTTTCAAAATCCTACGGCGATAATGACATTTTACGTTTTGTATGATGCCATCATCAACTGGCTGCCATTTTGATATCATATTCGGAGGAAAAAAACCAAGTTTAATAAATTTAAATTTTTGTTGAATGTCTTTAGGATAGACCGGGCAGTTGTCAATGAAAAGAATAATTTTTCTTTATTTAATTTTACCACCCATTCTTCAAAAAGTGCTCCTTTCATCCACGCCTTTGTATTTGCCTCATAGTTGAGAGGTAACCATTTAATACCTCGAAAGCATCGAGGTTGATTGCTTTTATCTATCTAAGAGCAGTTTTAGTTTTTCTGACCCATCCATGTTTCCGGCAATGATCAATGTAACTCTTTGTTTACTGTGCTTCCCCCCATGGCACTTCTGGTTTTTAAAAGTTGAAGTGGGAGACATTTAAAAAATTGGCCCATCTCATCTGCATTAAATACGTCCCTTGCATGATAACCCTCCAATAAATGGGGTCAAAAATCACGTTTCCATTTAGTATAACCCTCGTCCTTACACATCATTACTCTCTCCACAAGGCCTTTTTATGACATATGCCGTTCCTTTAAACAAAAAAAAAAATTTTTAATCTGAATTTACACATTTCTCTTACATAAAGGTCTGTACATATCTACGTTTCTAATTATCCACCCAAGCCGCGCTTGCTTTAAAATTTGGAAGTCCAAGATTTTGACTAAAATCCAACGCTCTGCCAATTTAGACCATTCTTTCTTTCTAGACCAATTGTTTCTTTATATTTTAAAATGGTAGATACTAGCCGCGTTTTATTGGCAGGTCAGTAGCCAGCTCATCATTCAATCCCAATAAAACAATTTAACTCACTCCAAGCATCAATTTGTTTTATATTTCAAGGTTGATACCACTGGTATAAGAATTGTCAAAATCGGTTGTCAAAACAAAATCAGTTTTTCTTTTGAAAGTGTAAAAAAAGAAATTCAATTTACAAATAAACAAATCAAAATAAACAAAAACAAAGAAATTTAATTTACAAATAAACAAATAAAATGGATAACGAAACACTACAGGCAGAAGTTGTTATTTATGGCTTGTTTTCCTATAAAATATCAGATTTTCTTTCACAGCTCGTGTTAGAATTTCTAGATTCATCGTCTATCAGTGGAGAAAGCTCTTTAAGCTTGGAAATGAACAGCTCCGTTGACTCTTCAATAGAAGAGGAGACGCATGTAAGTGTTTCTAACTTTACAGAAACCATTGAGGCCTACAGCGATGACGATTTCAAAAAAACATTTTAGGTTAAAGCGATCAACTCAGGAACAATTAATAAGTAAGAAAATTATTCGTTCCATTTGTTGTTTTTATAACACCTTTTCAATTTTGTTTCAGTAAAATATTCTCTTTCCGATGTCTTCCCGTCAACTTCGAACCATCCATGGGGGCAAGCAAAAAATTGAAGCCAAGAAGGAAATTTACATGTATGTTTGGTACATAAGCAACACTGTTACATTTAGGCAACTTGGAAACTTGTTTGGAGTAGCGACATCTTCAGCATGGTCTGTAGTTGGACGGGTGAGCAGCTGGCTTGTTTCAATAGGTCAAGAATACATCAAGTGGCCTCAAGGAGAAATCATTGAACAAAACTCTGCAAAGTTCGAAGCTAAAAAGGGAATACCAGGTATAATTGGTGCCATTGATTGCACACACATCACAATAGCTGCTCTAAAAGAACACAAAGAGTGCTATTATAATCGGAAACAAAACTTTACCATCGTCTTGCAAGCAGTAGTTGATACCGACAAGAAATTTATCGACATATGTTGTGCTGAACCTGGGTCGTTACACGACAGCAGAGTTTTAAGGAGATCTGATTTGTATCACAAAGCGCAAACCAATTACAATCGGCTATTTCCATTAAATACTTTTCTTTTAGGTGATTCTGCTTACGCTGCTTCAAGCTGGATTGTCCCACCTTTTAAGGATTACGGTAGATTAAGTGATCAGCAAAGTGCCTTTAACTTTATTCATTCCTCCACAAGAATGGTGGTTGAAAATGCATTCGGTTTGCTAAAAGGAAGATTTAGGAGAATTAACAAATTTACTGAACAAAGTAACCTCAATTCAGTAAAAACAATTGTTGCAAGTGCTTGTATTCTACACAATTTGCGCATTTTGAATGCCGATAATATCACTATGGATGAAGAACCAACCCCCGAAGAAAACATGAGCAGCACTGACCTTGAAAATAATTCTCCTGGCGATCGTCGCCAAAGACTAATGGAATACCTGTGCCAACAACATATACTTTAATCCATATTTATTTTGAAAAAAAAATTTAACAAAATGAACAAAAAAAACTTAACAAATAAAATTAAATAACAAATCATAGGTAAATAATAATGAAAAAAAAAGAAAAATGAATAAAAAAAAATTTAAGTTTTTCCAACAGATCCTTAATCATCTTTTGTCTTATCTCAAATCTCTGTCTTTTGTCTTCTCTGCTTCCCTCTATTGCCCTCACTTGCCTCTCCTTAAGTACCAATCGAGAGTCATAGTATTCACTTCTCGTTTTTTTTTTTTTTTTTTTCAGCAGATCCCATTTTCGATGCTGGAGCTTCATCTTCGACATCTGCCTCAGTGTGAAATGAAAATGCAGTCGAGTTTGAGAGCATACTTTCGGGTGGTCCGAGACTGGACGAATCGGAATCCTGTAAACAAAAACAACTTTAAGATTTGTGTCTAAAAGATAATACACGCTTTTTTACACTCACCAAAAATCTTAGACCGATATTCATACTCTCGCTTGGAGAGTGAATCGGCTTGCTCCCAAAGACTTCCTCCATTTCTGCAAAGAAAGGAGGAATGCACGGTACAGAACCTGTCCACTTGTCATTGTCTTTCGCGCATTTGTATGCCCTCAACAGCGTCTGAATTTTTATTTTACACTGATGTGTAGTAATGTTGATGTCCTGAAATAGATGTGTATTGTTGTAATTCACTTTTTTAATATTTAAGAAGAAAATACTTACATAGCCGGCCGAAATCAGGTCCTCGACCACATTTTTAAATGCAACCCGCCTCTTTCTGGGAACTGCAAATTCGCGTTCGCTCTAGGAGTAGAAGTGGAGCAATGCCTTGGTCTCCTCGTGAGTCCACCGTTTTGTTCTATTGCTAAAAAATATAGGTTTTGTTTAATATATTCAACAAATAATTTAATTGTTTACCTTTTTTCCATTGTTATTTTTTTTAACACCCGAACAAAAACAAACGTCAAATGTCATATCCACCAACCTTCATAAAACAAAATTATTTCTTATGGCATACTTTGCGCCATCTTCAATTCAAAGTTTTTAAAACTTTATCGGCAGCAATAAATGCTGGCTTATTTATCGCCAGCATTCGAATTGTTGTTGTTTGCACTGTTAAATTTTACTGAGCTGGTTACTGACCTGCCAATAAAATGCACCTACTGTACTTGCCGGAACATCATACTTCACAGCCACATCTTTCTTATTCGACCCACCTTCCACCTCTTTTATAAGATTAAATTTTTCATCAAGAGATAATGTTGTTAACGTAAGTTTTACCGACATATCAACGTTAAAAAATAATCAACTTTTCACTTAATAACAGCTAACAATACACACTGCACTGTTCATACGTACATATCTTCACTCTGAGTATTATTTTGTCTTCCTCTTTGTGTTTTTTTGAGGCGCCTACAATTTTTTTCAAAAATAAAGACTAAGCTTTGAGTTCCTATCGACCAATATATACTCGTACCAACCTAGTAATGTGTGTCATAGGAATATGCAAACACAGTGCCCCAGAAAGCGATGCATTATAAAAGGAACTTGTAAAAAACACGCAGAATTTGGGAATTCTCATTCAGAATTCGACTTATCGAAGGTGATACTAAATAATTAGAGTCCGACCGAAGGTGAATTTTTTGACCGAAGCCGAAGCCGAATCTAATGGAGATTATATTTCAAAATGCTAAAGAGTCTAAAATCTAGTGATCAGTTTGATACAGAAACGAAACAAACATGAAATGACTTGCTCGAAATCTCCTCCAAACCACGGTGCGTATGATAGTCTAATTTTTGCAGAAAAATGGTTCGGCTTCGGCAAAATCTTCGGCCTTTTCTTGCCGAAGCCGAATGTGGCCGAAGCAGAAGCCGAATATTCGGTCGGACTCTACAAATAATCTACAAATAATGTCTTGATAGACATTCGAGTTATAGAATAAAATAAAATAATAAAAAATAAAAATTACATGTAAATTTCAGTCTTGGCGCTATTGCCAACCAATTTCATTCGAGCTATTAAATATTCGAGTTATCGAAGTTCGACTGTATATATATAAATATACAAATCTATATATATATATTGACACCCGGTAAAGTGCTTTCAGCGCCCCTTGGTGGTATTTTTTTTTTACCTCCACGACTGGACAGATTTTGGCCGGGGGCAAAATCATATGTAAAGTTTAATTTCGGTGTGGAACAAAATAAATAAATTAGTTAAAGAATTTATTTTTGTCTGATAAGCATAAAGTTGAAATGTCGAGAAAAATACGCGAGTTTCGAAATAAGTGCTTGTGAAGTGTTTAGATGGGTTAATTTAAATAGAATCGTGCTTAAAAAAATGTAAACAAAGCACTTGTGAAACACGAAGAAGTTCTTGTGTTGTTACTTTTCTGTTAAATATTTAGTGAATACTGTGTAGTGTCTTTTTGTTAAATATATGGTTAAACAAATCAATAAAATAGTGAAATACTCCTCAAAATTCGCATAGTTGGAATACTACTATGTGTATGTATATGCATATACTCATAGCAGAATATTTTAAAAGGACTATTTCGTTTGGTGAAAGTGAAAGAATACTGAAAGCTGGTTGCAATTACTCTCTTGCACTTGATCCTGCTTCAATTATAACTTAAGAACCAAGCCAATTCGCACCAACTTTTCAGTTTCACCAACTGAAATATTCCCCTTGAAATAATATTGCTGTAACATTAATAGGATTCCATCTATGAAAATTTTAAGTTGCATTTCACTGTCTTTATTGACTCGTTTAACAATATATTAAATAAACACTTTATATTATTCACTAAGAACTTAATATTGAATAAAGAAATAACAAGAAAAACAATTTCTTCGCGTTTAACAAATGCTTTGTTTACATTTTTTAAAACACGATTCTTTATATATCTTTTCTCGATATTTTAACCCAACACGTATTTGAAAACAAAAATTTCCTTAACAAAATTAATATATTATTCCGTACCGAATTTTCACATTTCATACGAATTTGTTCCCGCCAACGATCTGTTAGAAATTTATATAGGCGATATAGTACAAAAAATATCCGCCAGAATTTTCGTTCCGAGTCTCAACGAAATAGAACACTGGCTATGTGAACAAAATATAAACAAAATCGTCTGCACTGAAATCAATCATATGCTTAAGATTTGTCAGCCTAATGACGAAACAACGAATAGTGTGCGCAAAGAGGAACAACAAAAACAAACTGAACACACATGCTTCTGGTACCGATGGCCAGTTTGAATCAGATGGCAGCAGCAGCAGAAAACGAGTTAATACAGGAATATATATTAATAATTCTTTCGCGAAATTCACCCAGGCTCTATACTTGAAGACTAAAGAAGCGATGAAGCAGAAAGGCGGCAAATATGTCTGATTAGAAAGGAAGAGGGGGGAAAGGTATCTCAATAAAATCTTTCAATGACCTTGCATTTATTTAGCGCAGTAGACTCTACTTTGTATTTAAATTTTTATGAATCTGCAAGATGATTTGATCGATGACTCTTCTTCTCCTACATTATTTATGTAATGCATACCTTGGTAATATTTTTTTAAATCGTTCCTTTTGCAAAGATAAATTGTTTATTGTTCACCAAAACGTCAGAAGTTTAAGAGAAAATTTCTCAGGCCGCTATTTCGCGTTCAATGTTGGCTCTGAGCTCTTCCAACGTCGTCGGCGTGTTGGCATAAACCAATGACTTAACGTAGCCCCACATACTTACTCTTTAATAAATCGATTGTAGCGTGTGCTGTGTGGCTTGTGCCACCATCCTGTTGAAACCACATGTCATCCAAGTCCATATCTTCCAATTGCGGCCAAAAATAATCGGTGATAACGCTGACCATTCATAGTAACGTGACGATCGTTATCATCGACGAAAAAATATGGCCCAATAACGCCACCGGCATGCAAACCAGTATTTTTTGTGGATGAAGTGGTGATTCATGAAGCACATATGGATTTTTACCAGACCAATAACGCATATTAACGAACCGATTGAGCCAAAAATGAGCCTCTTTACTGCGATGAAATTCATCATCTTGGCGCAACTTCTCCAGAACCCAATCGGAGAACGTACGTCGCTTCAAATGGTCCATCGGCTTCAATTCTTGGGTCATCTTGACCTTGTATGGGTGTAAACCAAGATCCCTACGCAAAATACGCCATAATGTGATCTGAGCGATGCCCAATTCTTGAACTACAATATGGAATTGCCTGTTGGGGAGGTGTATATCGTAATAAAATACAATCTTTGTTGACTCTGCAAAAATATGTTCTTAGAAAAATTTGTCGTAAACCTAGTAGATATTCCAGCTTTACTTTCCACAATCTAAATATTCTTCCTGTTCGTCATTTGTACTGTTTTAAAGTATTGAAAATGTTCTTTATGAGGTCTGGTAACCGTAATTTTCGTTTGATTTCCAATTATAATCTTCGTGGAAACATTTCCTATCTTCTACCTATTCCAAATTTCCGTACTAATTCCTTCCGTAACTTCTTTTCTGTCTTAACTTTTCGGCTATTCAATAAACTCCCTCGTTCAATAAGGGCTGTTTCAATACCCAACGTGTTTTTAACTAAAGTACAAAATTGGCTATTTGGATATAATTACTCTGAAATTGAATACCTAACTTCAGATGTTTTGGTATAAAATTTTGTTTTTATTTTCCTTTCCTCCTTTTGTTCTCTATAAAACTTAGTCTATTTTACTTGAATGAATTATATCTATATTTATTTTGAGGGTCACCCCACCCAAAATTAGTTCATTAGGATTTTAAGCCCATTGACGTGGCATTCTACACAATTTTTTTACTTTAAAATACTGAATGTCATGAATTTTTCTAATGTTTATATATTTTAAATTATTTTGTACAATGAATTATAAAAAAATAAATCTAATCTAATCTAAAAATTGTTGGCACTCAAAAAAAAATCGAGAAATCTGACACCCTGAGATGATCTTTCAAATGCCGTGACCCCAAATTTTTACTTTTCTTCGACTTTTTTTTTGTCACGTAACCCTGTAAATTATGGTCCAAAATTGAAACCTAATTATATCGGTTTTAACTAAAATATTGATTTTTTGTCCATCCATGGATCTGAAAATCATTAATCATTCAAGTTGAACTGACTGTACTAACAAAAAAATGTACTACGCCATTTTGGAAAGTGACTTTAAAAGACAGAGTATTTAGTCTGGATTCCAAAATGGTATGACACTTGCTAGACTAACGCTTAATTGAGGACAAAAAAAAAAACTTTGATAAAGAAACCCGATTCATAGTTAATTCTTTTTAGTATGGTAAAATGAGTACCAAGTGTGCGCGAGATAGAGTGTGACGCCGTGATTGAGATGGATAAACACGCCATTTCGACTAGTGTGAGTGAAACAGATTTATCATTTTATTTCATTTTTTTCCCAGCACAGAGAACCCAGAACACTACGTTCTCTTGGTGTATACTCTCAGGATCGCTGTATAGAACTGTTGTTTTTAGCGCGACTCAACGCCATCTACCGATCTTGTATCTTACAACAAATATTCAAACTGTTGCCTCCAGCGGCAATGCAAGTTCTACATTTTCTTACACATGATCTGGTAATAAGACGGACATATCTTCTGGAGTTGATGTCTTCAACGGCTTCTGCAATTTTTTGGCGCAGCTCGTTTAAATTTTCTATCGGCTTGGAATAATTTTCTTTTACTGCTCCCCAGTAAAAAAAAATCGAGTGGATTTAAATCAGATGAACGGACTGACCACGAAATTGTACCAGACGCCCTATCCACCTGTTGGAGTATTCCCGATCGAGGTACTCTCATACTGTGCGAGCATAATGCTCTGGGTAGCCATCTTATTGATATCACATGCATGCATAAATATTAAGTAGCACGTCTTCCAATAAATTTGTTAAGTGGTTCTCCAAAAAATCTAAATAAACCTCAGCATTCAAATTCTGCGGCAGCTCAAATGGGCCAATAATTCTACCATTCAAAATTACCGTCCACATGTTTACTTTAAAACGGTACTGTGATCTATCTTCCAACAGCAAATGTGGATTTTCCACGTGCCACTCGTGCAAATTGTGGAGGTTCATGTAACCGTCCCTTTTAAAAGTTAATTCGTCAAACCATAGAATTTTTTCGAAGAATCCCAGATCTTCTCTGAACCTCTGCACCACCGTTTAACAAAATTGAACTCGTTAATTGGATAATATCGGGGTAGCAGACTTTGGACTCGCTGTACACGGTACGGATGGAGCTCGTTTTTCCTTAGAATTCGGCGTGCTGTACTTTTGGGTACTCCTATGCTTTCTTCAATTACACGTACTGAAGTACTAGGGTCTTGTGGGACTGCTTGTAAGACTTCGTCGTAGGGCATGACGGGTCTTCCCTCACTAACCATTAGATTTGGAAAGCGACCCTCTGTGAATGACCGGTGCACATTTACAAACACTCGATGATCCGGATGACGCTCAGCATTTGGGTATCTCTCATGATAAAGTCTGGCTGCAGCACTAGTATTACACCTGCATTCTCCATAAATGAGACGCATGTTAGCATCTTTTAAAGTTACTTGCCAAAATGACATAGTACATTTTTTGTCAGTGCAGTCAGTTCGACTTGGATGATTGATGATTTTCAGACCCACGGATGGACAATGTTTTAGTTAAAACCGTTATAACATAGTTATGTTTCAATTTTGGACCATAATTTGCAGAAGAGTTACTCAGGTTACGCGACAATTCTCAATTTTTTTTTTGAGTGCAGATAATTTTAAAAGTACACGCCTTAGATTGTTTTTTTATAATTTTGTGATAATCGAAACCACCTGACCTATCATCCGTTTCCGGCTTGATTTTTGGAAGACCCTGTATATATAGATTTATTTATATATATGCCATCTCCATGAGAGATGATCGGCATTCAAGGGCGGTTTTAGGATATAATGAGACCGAGTCAAGGGACTTGATAGCGGTCTGTCTATCCGAAAAGATGAGGATATCCTTTGTAGATATCATGTTTTTCTTCAGCCAGGACAGAGCTTCTGTAATTGCCAAAATGTCCACCTCGAACACGCTACAGTGATTTGGAAGGCGGAAAGAGGGGCTCAGACTTAGTTTGTCTGAGAAAACACCGCCACCAACTCCGCTATCGGTTTTAGATCTATCTGTGTAGAGATGGATTCACTCGTCCTCCATGAAAGCATCTTTCTCCCAGAATGATCTAGAGAGGAAGCTTACATGAAAGCTTTTGTTAAACCAAAGTTCAGGTATGGTGTAATCGATGTTCTCTGTGAGGATTCCTAATGTATTAAGAAAGTTTGCCAAATCAATTATTTGTACACTGTTTAGTGTCTTTAGGCGAATAGCTGCAGTAGCAGCTACTTGCCTGCTGAAAATATCCAGGGGTGTCAAATGAAACAGAATGTCAAATGCCTCAGAGGGGGTAAACCGCAAGGCTCCGCTTATACGAGTACATAGACATGCTGTTCTTTGGACTCTGCTTAGTTTAATGCAGTTGACTGCTTTTTCTGAGGCCATCCACCAGACGACCACCCCGTAAGTAAGTATCGGTCTTATGACCGAGATGTATAGCCAGTGGGTTATGCGAGGTTGGAGGTCCCATTTATACATAATGAGACCCAGATATTTTGCTGTATCGGGAAACACTACACTAGTATCGTTTATTGAAGGTCTATGATTGGAATTTTGTATTTCCTGGACAAGATCAGTTTTATGGGGGTTTATTACCAATCCAAAGCGATCTGCCCAGTGGGTTAATCTATTGAGATTTATTTGAGGGAGTTATTTAATGGTATTGAGATGCTTACCTGAGACGGCTGTAGCAACGTCATCCGCAAAGGCAATCACCCTGCTACCACCCGCCTCCAGGTATATCATCAGTTCATTAACTACTAAGTTCCAGAGAAGGGGAGAGAGGACACCGCCTTGCGGCGTACCTCTGCTGACGGATATTTTAGCAGAAGTCTCACCCAGTTTGGAGTTGATTATCCTGCTTCTTAGCATGCGACTTATCAACTCCCCAAGTGAGCCATCTACCTGTAGAGTTGACAGCGCAGTCGTGATTGTGGATATGTTGACGTTGTTAAAGGCGCCCGTCCAGGAAAACAACCATTGTGTACTTTTTATATTGTAGGGATCGTTCGATGTGGATAGTCAAAGAGTGCAAAGCCGTTTCCAACGACTTTCCTTTACAGCAGGAATGTTCAGCCGTTGACAGAAGTCTTGGATAAATTTCAGCTCGTATATGGATATCAATCAGTCGTTCTAGAATTTTCACAAGGAAAGATGATAGACTTATAGATCTGCGGTCCTTTGGGACAACATGAGAGCATTTTCCGGCTTTGGGAATGAATACTACATAGATCTCTCTCCATGACAGTGGAATGTGGATAAGTTCTACACAGCTCCTCATAATATTTTCTAGCACAGGCAGAATTATATCTGAGGACCTCTGTAGCTCGGCATGTATTATACCGTACGGACCAGCAGACTTGTAGTAGGCCTGTTCGGGCTGCTACTGGCCGCGAGTTGGGAGCTCCCTGGAAAGTGGGTGTCCAGTAACAGATTAAGTGATTCATCATTTTAGGTTGTCAAGGAGCCGTCGGTTTTTTTCAAGCAGCTAGGCATCATAGGATTTGTAGAGAGCATATTTCTTAGCCGCGATGCCTCAGAGGTTTTTGTGATTTTGTCACAGAATGACCTCCAGGATTGGCGCTAGGCCTTCTTCAGTTCATTTTTGTATAATTTGAGGGATTCTTTGTATGAGTCCCAGTCAGTCACTTTTCTTGTGCTTTTTGCTAGGTTGAAAAGTTTTCTACTTCTTTGTATGAGTCCCAGTCAGTCACTTTTCCTGTGCTTATTGCTAGGTTGAAAAGTTTTCTACTGGGACTGCTTCCCAGTGCTGATGTCAACCAATGTGGCTTTTTCTTGCCTCTAGGTTGAATAAGAGGGCAGGAAGCGGCCATACCCGGATTGAGAGCCAGAGTGAATTCCTTGACTTTCATGTCAAGCTCATTGGTGTCACGCGGGGGACTTGATAGTTTTGAGGATAGCGTTTCTGACAGTATTCCTCTGTATTTTGGCCAATCAGTTTTCTGGTAGTTCCGAAAAGCTGGTTGGCTGGGGAGCATCACTCAGGCTGAATTGAATGTATCTGTGGTCTGAAAAGTAGTGTTCAGACGATACCATCCAGTCCGTTAACCTTTGAGTGATGCTGTCGGAGACAAGAGTGATATCTAGCACCTCCTGTCGGTTTCTAGTTATAAAAGTGGGCTCATTGCCAATGTTTCAAATAAAGAGGTTAGTACTTAAAATATAGTCAAAACATAACTCACCTCTATCATTGGTATCGGTACTGCCCCATACCTTGTGATGTGCGTTAGCGTCGCATCCGATGAGGAGGCCAGTTTTTGCCTTCCAGCTTCCAGTACCACCAGGTAATCACCAGGGAGAGGGTCGTGACCAACGTAAGCCGATGCCAGCCAGTAGGAGCCTTTGGAAGTCTCTAGTCTGGCGACGGTTAAGTCGGGGTCGATGAGGTTGGGAAGTAAAAATACATTAAGGCTACGTTTCACTAATATACAAGTTCTGATCTTACCTTTGTCTCTTGTATAGAGCGGAGCGTATATGGGTATCCTAAGTCTACGAATCACGCCTTCTATAATCCATTGTTCCTGGATTAGGATAATGTCTTCTGCGTTTTTTGAAAGACGCAGAATGAGTGCGGCCAAAACCTTTTTGAGTGAATGAGATTAATCTGGAGAAACCGTATCATTTCTACACTCTTCCAGAGTAACCTCCACCACGCTGCTGTTGAGGTCCTCCGATTCTGAAGATGTGCTCATTTACATCCTTTGATCATATAGGACCTCTTTTTTGTTCGTCATCGTTTTCCATTTCCGACAGGGTGCTAGAAGAGGAGACTTTCCATTTCTGGAAAGGATATCGACACTCCAAGATCCATGGTTGTGTTTTCTGGTGTCTCCGTTAAAGGAGTAGGAAGTTGCTTATCAGCATCCAGCTCATCCTTTTTGTAGACCCTTAAGTGTATAGACTCCAATCCGAACCGAATCATGCCTTTCGTCTGCGCCAGAGGGTTAAGGGATTCCTTATTGCTCACGATCAACGCACATCTATAAGAGCCCCTCAGTTCCTCCAGTTTCGCGATTTTCCAGTCATGAATCGGAAGAATCGTGTTACTGAGCCTGATGATTTCCAGAATACTTTCTGGAGAAGAGGGTTCGGCTGGGATCCAGGTACGAGCTCGAGGTCTGCTAGGGATGTCCTTCTTAGACACGATCTCGAGTTTTGCATCTGGCCAAATCTCTCCTAAACCACCTATGGCCTTACTGAAGAGATCAAGAGATCTCTGGTTAGCACACGCGATGAGCTTGACATGGCCTTGGCGCCAGCCAGAGTCGCATGTGACGGGAGGTGGTCCGAGGTTTTCCCGCATGATAGCCAAGAAGTCGCCCGAGAGCTTCAGTTTGGCCAGGTGCCAGTATAGATATTCATTGTGGCAGAAATATTTACAATTAACAAAATACAATCTTCGTTTTACAGAGATTTGGTTTGCATTACCTTACATCTAGAATATTTATATAATTTCTAAATAATATATCACATAAATACTACCAGTTTAAAGGAAAGCCACTAAAAACCTGCTTGACATATAAAATGCCTTATTTCGTTGGAAGGAAACGAGAAGTGGTGTTAACACTTGATTTCAATGTCCTATGTACTAGTGAAAAAGAAAATAAATATAATTATTTATACTTAAATAGATAAATAAATAAATGAAATATAAGAAATAAATTTGATATAAGAAATAAATAAATAAGTGTAAGAGTATAAATGTAACAATATCCTTAAAAAAAGAATGTATATCCCTTTTGTAATTTGTGCGCCCTCTGCCGGTGAAAAACGTAATATTTCAATGACAAGGGTTTCTTTTTTATTTTTATTTTTTTTGAGGGTGTGTCAGATTTGTTAAAAGAAAAGTTCAATAAAGAAGAGAGCGTTAAATCTATCAGGTGTGGGGCAATCCCAAAGTAAAATGTCAAAAAAATATTCAAAAATGGATTTAATGTCCACATTGCAAACAATGGGAATAGAATTTCCTGCATCGGCTAGCGTGGCGCAGTTGCGCACGCTGCTAAACGAGGCAAGAGCAGAGGATGAGGTGCAGGAATATTTAGTGGATGACGACACGCCAACTATGACGTCGCCAAACATAGCGCAGTTTGCCGTAGATGTACCGCCTATTGCTGCTCCCGCTGCTCCTGTTGTTGCTGCTACTGCTACTGCTGCTCCCGATACAATTGCTGATCCTGCTGAAATTACTGGTTTTGCTTCTACTGCCGCTCCCGCTGCCATTGCTACTGCCGCCACCACTACTGCTGCTCTTGCTATTACAGCTGCTGTTGCGCCTACCACTACTGCCGCTCCTGCTACCACTGCTGCCCCTGCTGCCACTGCTGCTCCTGCTGCCACTGCTGCTTCCGCTGTCACTGTTGCTCCTGCTGCCATTCCAATCCCGGCTGCCGACCAGGAACTTGCCGCTCTGGAACACCAGATATGTATCTTAAAAAAGAAACAAGAACTTTTCTTACTCCAACGCCAATTCGAACAGATGTCACCCGAGCCAGCAACCCGAGTTCGAGTAGAAGATATTGTCCGGGTAGTCCCCAAATTCAGCGGAGCCCGCATGTCGGTTTATGACGTCAATCACTTTATCAATGATCTGGAACAAATCTGTCGGTCATACCGATGCGACGCCGGATTTAAATACATTTGCTTAAGAAGCTTATTAGTAGATGCTGCAGCGGATTTCGCAAGCCAAGTCGATGTTCATGATTACAATGGTTTACGTTTAGTTTTAATCAAAGAGTTTGACCACTGCTAAGTTATAGTGAAATTATAAATAGACTACGTCAGCGCAAGTGGAACCGGAATTCGGAGGATATGCATCGTTACGTACTCGTTATGAGTGGTCTGGCCAAACATAGTCAGTTGCGGGAATACGAGATCATCGGAATGATTGTGGATGGTATGCACTTATCACCAGACGACGCAATTCTGCTGCTGAGTGGGACATCAACCATCGACCAGCTCAAAGTGGCAGTGGGGATACATCAGGAACGCATCATGGGGCACATCAATCGCCCTCGTGCTCAAGTTGTTCCTGCAAGCCGTGGAACCCTAGTGGCTCCGACAAGTGCAGGCGAACTAACTCGCTGTTTTAACTGCAGCAGATTGGGACATTATCAAAGTAAGTGTCCGTTTGAAACGAGAACACCGGGATCCTGCTTTAGATGCTGAAAGATGGGACACGATCACAAACGCTGTCCAAACCCTCCGAAGTTGCTGGTACGACGAAACTTAGTTTCTGCTGTGGGAGAGTTTGCTGGAGAAGAGTCCGAGATTTTGGACAATGAAGATGTCATTGATGCTGTTAATTATGTAAGTGTTGCATTTAGTTTCAGTTCTATCAGGCACTGCAGATATACGAATTTCTTTTATCTGTTTGATACCGGTAGTCCGGTTAGTTTCATCCGGTGTTCTGCCGTTAGTAACTTCACCCAACATTGTAAACAAAAAACGACATTCAGAGGTTTGGGAAACCGAGCGTTATCATCTTGTGGCCGTATCGATTGTATTATTAAATTTAGAGACATATGTATCCGTCAGGAATTAATTATACTTCCAAATAATGAAATGAATTCACCCCTTATTTTAGGAAAAGATTTTTTACGTAGAGCTAATATTGTGTTATGTATAAATAAAGAGAAAAAAAATGTTAAACTGAAAAACGATACGAGAAATATTGTTAATTTAAATGGAAATTCGTATTTTTGTTTTGCCGATGGAGGTGAAGGCTTCTCAACTGCTTTCAGTCCTTCAGATAATATTTGTAAAGAAAAGTCTCCTTTGAACAAGGAAGAACTTACCGGGTCATCTAACGTTATCAATTTCTCGGAAAAGAAACTCGAGGGTGAGTTAGTTTTAGATATAAATAAGTCGTTAACGAAAGATAATGTAGAAGCTATAAAAAGTACTATTCGCGAACAATATTTATACCCGTTTGAAATAGAAGCAAAACCGCATAATTCGGAGATGCACATCAGACTTACGAATCATACACCGTTTCATACATCCCCCAGGAGGCTTTCGTATTTTGAGAAAGCAGAAGTACAGAAGATTTTAGATAGCTTATTAGAGCAAAAGGTTATTAGGCCAAGCCAGTCTCCATACGCATCTGCCATCGTCTTAGTGAAGAAGAAAACGGGGGA
This sequence comes from Volucella bombylans, assembly GCA_949129095.1. Classification (NCBI taxonomy): domain Eukaryota; kingdom Metazoa; phylum Arthropoda; class Insecta; order Diptera; family Syrphidae; genus Volucella; species Volucella bombylans. The sequence continues at coordinate 65,551,053 of OX422142.1, forward strand.
GCTACGGATGTGCGTTGATTATAGAAATTTGAATAAAGTTACGGCACGTGATAATTATCCGTTACCAGTAATCGAAGACTGTTTGGTTTATCTTGGGGGAAAAAAAATACTTCTCCACTCTAGATCTGAAGAATGGATTCTTTCATGTTGCAATGGCACCAGATTCTATTCAGTACACTTCTTTTGTTGTCCCTCATGGACAATATGAATATACTCGAATGCCGTTTGGGCTCAAAAATGCTCCCGCTGTATATATAGTATTGTTAAAGAAAGTTTTACGTCGTATGACAGAAAAGGGTTTAACATTGCGTATGTCTAAATGTAAATTCGCTTATGAACGAATAGAGTATCTTGGCTATACTGTCACGTCAGATGGTATCCGCCCAAATAATGATCACATCGAAGCTATAAAGAAGTTACAGTTACCTATGAATTTAAAAGAGTTACGTACAATGCTAGGCATGTTTAGTTATTTTCGAATGTTTATCGAAGGGCATAGCAAATTAGCCAAACCATTGACCGAATTAACGCGCGAAGGAATAGTGTTTTCCATGACCGCTGTTTGTGAGGATGCATTTATTAGGTTGAAAAATAAGTTAATGAATAGTCCGGTTCTTGCCATATATGATCCATCGAAGGAGACCGAGTTACATTGTGATGCCAGCTCTTTAGGTTTCGGAGCCGCACTTATGCAGCGGCAAAGTGATGGGAAGTTTCATCCTGTATCATATTTTTCTAGAACGGCAAATTCGGCAGAACAACGTTACCATAGTTTCGAATTAGAATCTTTAGCTATAGTGTATGCGCTCAGGTGTTATAGAGTGTATTTAGAGGGTATAAAGTTCAAAATCATTACTGATTGTTACTCGCTCAAACTGACTCTGGAGCGCGAACGGATGAATGCTCGAATTGCTAGGTGGGCATTAGAACTGCAGTCATACGATTATACGTTGCAGCACCGCCATGGTGTTTCAATGGGCCACGTCGATGCGCTGAGCCGTTTGCACCCTAAGTTAGGGGTATTTATCGATTCTAAAAATGACTCTCTCAACGCGAAGAATTGCGTTAATGCTGTTGAATCACGATTTTGGGACGAGGACATGCCTCATCACATTTTGTGCCGTACTATTCAAACAATTGATGATAGGGATGTCTGTTTCCGGATTCAACTTACTCAGAGTCGGGATAGCCGTATTAGGAAGGTTAGGGATCAGTTAGTTAAGGGGCCGTTTAGGGGTTTTGAAATGATGGATAGCCTCGTGTATAGGGTCAATGAGGATGGCAGATATCTGCTGTACGTAACTAGAGAGATGGAGGTGAATGTAATAAGGTTGATTCATGAGAAATTGGGTCATTTGGGAGTAGATAAAACCTACCAAAGTTTGCGCAGGCACTACTGGTTTCCTAACATGAAAGACGGAGTGCGCGACTTTATTCGAAACTGTATCCGTTGCATTATGTATTCGGCCCGGTTCGAGCTACCGAACGAAACCTGTACAGTATTGAGAAAAGGCCCGAGCCTTTTGATACGTTGCACCTAGATCATTTCGGGCCCCTGCCGTCTATTAACTCAAAGAGGAAGCACATACTGTTGGTAACAGACGCTTTTACGAAGTTTAACAAGATGTATACTGTAAACTCAACCAGTTCAAAAGAAGTACTTGTATGTCTTGAAAAATATTTCTCATATTATAGCCGCCCTCGGCGTATCATTACCAACCAAGGTACATGTTTTACATCTTTAGAATTTGCTGCTTTTCTGAAAAACCACAACGTTGTACATGTGAAGGTCGCCTTTGGGTCTCCGCAAGCAAACGGTCAGGCGGAACGTGTAAATAGGACGCTGAAAGCGATGTTGGGGAAATTGTGCGAACCGATTAGTCACGCGGATTGGGTGCAAATGCTTCCTCACGTTGAGTTCGGTCTAAATAACTCGAAACACAGTTCGACGAAGCATTTTCCTAGCGAATTATTGTTTGGTGTGGTACAACGTGGTAAGATCATTGATGAGCTTTCTGAATATTTAAATGAGAAGTTGAGCTCGTCTGGGGTCCCTGACTTGGTGGCAATGCGGCAAATGCCCTGGAAGAGATTCAGAAGTCACAGGCTTATAAGAATATGTAGAAGGGGAGTATGTCGTGATTCGTAACGTAGATGTAACGCCGGGAACGAATAAAAAATTAATTCCGAGGTACAGCGGTCCCTATGTAATCCATAAAATCTTAGGGAATGATCGGTATGTGATTCGCGACGTTGAAAACTGCCAGATAACGCAGCGCCCATATGATAATGTAGTTGAAGCCGCTCGCATGCGGAGATGGGTAGAAGACAAAGTTGATGAGGGGACTGAAAGCAGCCGTGAGAGCAACACAGCGACGTAGATTTAGTTTCTTAAGAAAATAAGTATCGAGGTCGATTTGTTTGTGTAGGTTGGCCGAGGTTGTAAGAGTATAAATGTAACAATATCCTTAAAAAAACAATGTATATCCCTTTTGTAATCTGTGCGCCCTCTGCCGGTGAAAAACGTAATATTTCAATGACAAGGGTTTCTTTTTTATTTTTATTTTTTTTGAGAACATCCGGTTCGGGTGTGTCAGAATTGTTAAAAGAAAAGTTCAATAAAGAAGAGAGTGTTAAATAAGTAAATAAATAGATACATAAGTAAATAAATAAGTAAATTAATAAATAAATAACAATTGAAGCAAAAATATACGAGTAGAAGAATAAAATTAGAACTGCACATTATGTAACTAGGATTGAAATCAAGTCGTTGCCTGAAGTCAGACAAGATAAATTGTATTGACTATGAAGTTTCTGAATTCTAGTTGAAACCATTTCGATGCCAACTATGTCATGTAATTCTTCTGTCGCGAAAAACCAGGGAAAATTTAGGATCGTTTTTAATAATTTATTTTGTGTTGTTTGGAGTCTACGAAGATGACTTTTTGCGCACATACCCAAGACAGGAGACCCATAGAACATGATCGCTTGGAAAATAGCCTTGAAAATCAATAGCTCATTATCATTGTTCAGATTAGAATTCCTGCAGATTAATGGATAGAGAATCTTCATCGTAACATTAATCTTGTTTATAACTTCTTGTATGTGTAGCTGGAAAGTTAAATGTTTATGTAAATAAATTCCAAGATACTTTCCACTAGATTTCCACTCAATTAGAACTCCGTTGAGTTGAAGGCGGTTGCTTGGAAGTAAGCAAGCTTTTCTTTTTCGTGTAAAAAGATAGCTTGAGCTTTAGAAGCATTAATATTAATGTTCCAATTATGATAATAAGTTAGAACAGTATTTAAAGCAGATTGAAGATTAGTTTCAATATTGGAACCAATTGCATCCGAAGAATAGATACAAATATCATCAGCAAATAAACCAATATTGCAGTTAATCAAAGTGGGGAAATCAGAGGTATATAGATATAGAAGTTGCGCTAGAATAGATTAAATAAGATTGGCCCAAGGGCTAACCCTTGTGGGACTCCTGCATTAATCAGTTTATTGTTTGCGAGGGTTTGATTTAAGGACACGATAAATCTTCGAAAAGATATAAATGATTTAATAATTTTTATAAGGTATAACGGAAAATTGAAACTCAGAAGCTTGTGTACCAGACCATCATGCCAAACGGTATCGAACGATTTTTCTACGTCCAAAGTTATCATGCCAGTACTTAAACCTCTAGCAAGATTACTCTTGATATGTTTTGTTATACGATTCACTTGATGTGTAGTGCTGTCAAAGCCCTAAATCTAAAAAATCCTTTTTTTGATAATCTTCTCCAGGCACTTACTAAGGCTGCTCAGCAGACTTATTGGCCTGTAACTAGAGGGCAGGTTTGCACTTTTGCCAGGTTTCCAAATTGGAATTATCTTGGCAGTTTTCCAGTTTTTCGGGAAGAATCCCAGCTTAAGACAGCCATTGAAAATATTTACCAAATATTTAAGAGATATAGTAAATATTGACATTTCTTATCAGTGGCTTTGTGCTAATGAAGTTGACTGATTGCTCAACGGAGAATGTTATGTAGGTGACTTTATTATGTCAAGAATGAAGTGCGGAAGGATAAATAATTGATGTCTAGAAACCATTTTTTTGGAACTGACTGATCAATGCTTTCAATAATGGCAGTAGTGAAAGTGTTTATATTTTGATCAACAAGAGATTGACTGGTTTTTTTGTCTAATGTGTTTTCCAGTTTTGCCCGCATTAGCATTCTGAACAACTTCCAGTTAGCATTTTTGAGATCAAAAATTTGGTTTGTGCAAGAAACTGGAAAAAGAATTACACTACATTGTACTGGTAGATGGTCGGGACTAATTTCATTAAGAGTTTTAGGCTTGGTAAAAAGATCAGGTATGTTTGTTAAAAATAAATCTAAAGTTGAAAGTTTCCTGTTCCCTACTCGATGGGATGTAAGTAGAATTTGGTGGGTAGGGTATTTCAAATGGATGTCTTTAGTTTAAATTTGCCATCATGTTACCCCACGCATTAGCCCTAAGACAACCCCAGTGCTTATATCTGCAGTTAAAATTAGCACCGATTAGAAATAAATCATTAGTATTAATAAGCCTTATTAAATCATTGTGAAGATCCGCACGTTTTTACGGTGATATTGACCCGCTCGGAAAATAAGCACTAAAATTTTCAATGCGAGCCCATTAACAAAGGGAACTAATTATTTCAACTAATTTCGTACTTGAGATAGAAAGTAATTTATGTCGTATCGAACGTTTTATTACCACGGCAATACCGCCACCACTTCTATATTTCTTGTCCAAATGATAGCATTTGTATACAGAATTAGATAAACGGTCGGTTGAATTCAACCAAGTTTCTGATACTAATGCTAAGTCAATGTTGTAAGTCATAAGGAAGGAATGCAATTCAATTTGTTTACCTCGAATGCTTCTAGCATTCCAACATATTGTACTTAAGCTACCTAGATTCATTTCTTAGATGTATTTAAGTACTTAATTGCAAGTTGAGTGAGGGTGTTAAATTAAATAGAGCGCCTTAGATGGAACTTGCCGATACGACTGAGCTCCAGATTCCTCCTTGGGGGGAGGAGTTTTTGTAGCAGCGACAAAAACTGCCATAGGCTGCCATAAACTTGCTGCTGCTAGGGGTGGAGGAAGTGATAGGACCGTGGCTAGCCGCAGGCTTAACATTCCCTGAAGCCACAGTTTTAACTACTCTCGACAGTGCAGGAGTCGTGCCGGTAGTCGGTGCAGTCACCGTTCTACCGCCCGGTATTAAAGCAGTACCGGCCTTGGGTTTTGTTTTGTTTGAGGTATTGTTCATAATATGGTCCCACGAGTAGCGGAGAAAGGGTGGCCCATCTGTAAAGATATCCGCCGGATACAGATAAGGCTAGCTAATACGGAGATCGCGAGGTATCCGGATCTCCGTTCGCGTCTGAGCTATTTTTGGAGATACTGCGCCCTCAGCCAAGTTGATCTTCGGCGCGGGTCGTATGACACCTTGATCCAGCCCAGGGGAAAAAGGGAGAGGTTTGTGGGGGCGGGGAGCATCCTTTGGTGATAAAAATTGTTATTGGAATGTAGAGCACATACATATTCAAGAATTAACTGGTTCATGCAGAACAATGCATTCTATATGTTCTCTATTTGTTTATTGCTAATTAACGGTAGATGTATTGAACTGATGCGAGCAAATAAATAAGGAAATTAGCTTTTACTTAGTTTCTACTTAGCGTCTGTGTAGGTAATTTGATTTTTCGGTAAATTTTGATGGTTAAATAATATTTAATTTGCTATGTGTGGTGTTTGGTTGATATTTGACATTAGAAAAATGGGACGAGGCAAACACATCACACCAGATCAACGCCGGGAAATTTAGCGTTTGGGGGAGGAAGGACTGCAGCTGGCCGTAATATCTGAGCAGTTAGATATTTCACGCTTGTCATCAAGCTTTGGAGTTCGTCAAACGCCATGGTCACTGTTAGGTAGCAGAGCGTAGATCCGATCTACCTAACAGGTTATGGGCCCAGGTCGCGCGTTTTAAAATGACATCAATTTACCAAATAGAGAAGTTAGACGGCTCAAACTATGACTCGTGAAAATTGTTAATGAAAAGTGTTTTAATTCACACAGATCTGTTGAATTATGCATCGGGCGCGAGTATAAAACCGGAAAGTCATGCAACCGCAGTCTCTTTATGGAGCAGTAGAGACGAAAAAGCACTTGCAACCATTTTATTGTGTGTTAAATTATATAAGAAAATTTTAAAACTTCAGCAGAAGCTTGGAATAGTCTGGAAAAGGTTCATCTACCAAAGGGACCTGCTAGAAAGGTGACGCTTTTCAAGCAATTGCTCCAGCTGAAAATGAAAGAAGGTTCAAACATACAGCAGCATATAAGAAATTTTTTTAATTTAGCTGAAAAAATCAAAGAACTAGAACAGAGCTTCTAGCAATTATTCTACTTTCCAGCCTCCCTAGCAGTTATGAAAATTTCATAATTGCTATAGAAGCGCGCGATAACCTCCCATCGATTGAAAATTTGAAGTTAAAACTCCTTGAGGAAAGGCACCGTCGGTGTGACAGTGAGTCGCATGATTTTACCGGTGAACAGGCTTTGTTTTTACGTAACCGCAATAAAGTAACGGGTCAAATCGGCGAGCATTCTTCCATGGGATATGTTTCATATGTCAACGGCGTGGCCATATTGCGGCGAATTGCTCATTCAAGCATAAATAAAAAACAATTCTAGTAGTACAGCGTCGTTTGCATTGCTGAATTCAATTTGTATTGGGGGGATGAACGGCAGCGGGTGGATAGTGGACAGTGGATCAACTAGTCATCTCTGCTGTGACAGAGAAAAATTTGTCAATTATCGTGAACAAGTCGAACGCATTGAACTTGCCGCGGAAAGATATATAGAATCGGTTGGAATAGACGAAGTGATATTAAATACAAATAAATACAGTAAGATAACTTTGAAAGACATTTTATTCATGCCAGAACTAAAAATGAATTTTATTTCGATAAGTAAAGCAGCGAAAGTAGGAAATAAAGTTGTTTTTGATAATCGGAGTGCAATAATTTTTGACACGGCAGAAAAAATTCTTCTATGTTCAGTTAAAGCAAATGAGGTTTATTTATTTTATGAAGAAAAAAAAAAACAAGTAAATGCATACCTAAATATTGAAACATCGCCTTGTGGCATCAGAGATATGGGCATTTAAACGCTCAACACATGCACACTTTATCCTCAAAAGTTTTGGTTAGTGGAATGAGTGCAACAAAAATCAGTAATATGGATATAAAATGTGACATTTGTTTAAGAAAATTATTATTATCTTCGTTGCCTTATACGAGTTCTGAAACGCCTACCACTAGTGTTGTAGATTACTTCTCGCGCATGTTGTTTATTTATTTGCTTAATCAGGAAAGTGATGTATGCTATTAGAGAAGTTTAAAACATTTAAGAATACGGTAGAAAGACAGACAGGAAACAAAATTAAAATACTAAGAAGTGACAGTGGAAAAGAATTCGTAAATAGTGCTTTAAAAGAATAAATGAAAATGGTATTCAACAACAGCTGACTTGCCTATACACACCACAGCAAAACGGGGTGGCGGAGCGAACCAAGCGGCGTGTGGTTGAAATGGCACGATGCATGTTTCTAGGATAAAATCTACCAGAGACTTTTTGGGGAGAAGCGGTTAATGCTGCGTTGCACATTAGAAATCGATCTCCGACTAAGATCCTAGTTGGAAAGACACCATATGAAGTATGGTGTGGGATTAAACCGAAAGTATCGTACTTTCGAATTTTTGGAAATAAAGTATTTGTACTCAATAAAAAACCAGGTAACTCCAAACTTAGTTCAAAAGGGATAGAATATGTAATGGTGGGATATTCGGACCAGTCAAAGGCGTACCGACTACTGATCATAAATCTAGCAAAATACTCATACGAGGGGCGTTCAATATATTCTCGGTATCGATATGAAGGAAAATTCGAATTCAATTTAAATTGTTTTTATTTTTCAATATAATCTCTTAATGCATTTGTTACATCTTGAGATAAGCTTTTTTAAACCCTCAAAAAAATAAATTTCCTCTTTCTATGCAAAATACCCATTTATTGCCGACTTGAGTTCTTAATCATCCGAAAATCTTTTTCCACGAAGACATTTTTTCAAATCCGGAAACAGGAAATAATCACTAGGGGCAAGGTCTGGACTATAGGGTGGGTGTTGGATTTCTTCGAAACCACAATCTCGCGCAGCAGCCTTGGAAACTCGCACCGTGTGAACAGGAGCGTTGTCATGAAGAAGCAACACACCCGCTGCGAGTTTACCCCGTCTTTTCTTTTTAATTTCCTCCGGCAAATTATGCAAAGTGGAAGCGTAGGATGTGGAGTTGAAGGTTTCACCTTTTTTTTTGTACTCAATGAGCAAGATACCCTTTGAGTCCCAAAAAACTGTGGTCATGAGCTTCCCGGCAGACGGAGTGACTTTGAACTTCTTCGGGGGGTCTGTTCCTTTTTTATGCCACTGCATGGACTCTTGTTTGCTTTCAGGGTCATAGTGGTGGACCCATGTTTCGTCCCCAGTTACAATTCGATCCATAACACCGTCCGCGTTCTCACTACACATCTCTAAAAGCTCTCTACAGCATGCGATTCTCACTTTTTTCTGAGGCGCTGTGAGCATTCGTGGCACCCACCTTGCACTGACCTTTGAAAAGTTAAGATGGTCATGAAGAATGGTGTGAATGGTACCAATTGAAAGCTTGGTGATCTCTGCCATCATTTTCACCTTTATTCGGGCATCCTCAAGAACATGTTTTTCGACTTCTTTGATGCTTTCTCCCGTACAAGCAGTAGCCGGGGCGCCGGAGCGGGGGTCGCCTTCAATGCTCTCTCTCTGCCTCTCTTGAACTCACTTGACCACATTTGCACAGTTGATAATGAAGGTGCGGAACGCTGGTAAACAGCCACCACCTCTTCATGAATAGTTTTTTGACTTTTTCCTTGCTTAGTGAGAAATTTAATTACAGCGCGATGCTCAATTTTCACCATCATCGTCTCAGTTGCCATTATGATTCTGTTTAACTAGAGATAAAACGCGAATTAATAATCACATTTATATGAAATTTTACATGAATGCACTAAAATAATAGTATTACTTGATAAATAAGTCAATTTATATATACAACCACAGCTTCACCCCGATACCGAGAATATGTTGAACGTCCCTCCTATGTTCTAAAATTTGAAGCCTAAAATTGAAAACGATGAGTATCAAAAAGAACTTTTCCCAGATGCTGTGGATCCGAATGATGATAAAATGTTCATCGATGTTAAAGCTGCTGATAATCTTGAGACTGCTGTAGTTTCTGAAGCCGAGAACCTACCCAAGTACAATATTGTTGATGTTAACGAGCTTGCTGTTATTGTTGGTTCAAATATTGGTGCCGAAAGCATAAACAATGCTGTTGTTGCTTTAAAGGAATTTAAAAATTAGAAGACGAGGAAAGGAGAGATCGAAAATCTTGGAAACAATACACAGGTTAGTGCTTTAAGAAGTGGTAGAAACAGGTTTCGTAGTATTTCTAGAGAGTCAGTAGAACAATTTACTAAAGGAAGATCAAATTCGCTTAATTTTATGGTGAATTCCGGATCGTCAGATCAAGAAAACCCAAATACGGTAGAAAAAGCTCTTCAATCTCCCAATGCGCGAAAGTGGGTGGAGGTCATGTGTTCAGAATACAATTCGCTTTTGAAAAATAAAACATGGGAGCTTGTGAATTTACCTCCTGATCGGAAAGCAATAAAATCAAGGTGGGTGTTAAGTATAAAGTATGGGAAAATTGAACGATACAAGGCCAAATTGGTGGCAAAAGGGTATAGCCAGAAGTATGGGCTCGACTTTCATGAAACATTATCCCCAGTTGTAAGGTTTTCCACCATTCGTTTGTTGATTGCACTCGCAATTAAGTATGAGCTGCTTTTACATCAACTCGACGTAACTGCCGCTTACTTAAATGGTAAATTAGACGAAGATGTTTATACTGGGTGAGTTTTTTAACTTGAGACATCCAAATTACTCGAAAAATACGCGATATCGCGAAAAATGTTTCAAACAAAAGTCACAAGGTTCTGGAGGGGGCATAAGATGGTGACCACGAGTTTGACCTTGAATCCCATTTTCAAGGTCAAAATTTATACCTAAGACTTAAATCGCTTGAACAACAAATCAAATTTTTTTTTATCAATGTGTACATTGTACTAAGTACTACATGCGTTTATCATTGAGGAAATTATAGGAGGTGAATTCAACTGAACAAAAATCACTTTAGAATGATGCTCGATTACTTAGTTGCTTAACTTATTTTTTTTTTAACTTATCAATACGTCTGCACTGCAAGCTTATTTACAGAGAGTACATCTCTCCATGTTTTGTAGAGTTTGGCTTGGGTTCTAGCAAGGCAAACTAGTTTATCAATAGAGAGTGATTTTCTGTTTGAATGAATAAACATTGATTTGGGCTGCATTTGCGGGAAATTCAGGTGTTGTCATAAGGCCCGGAATGTCAAGCGAGATGATTTTTGTTTAATAAAAATATATGTCGGAAGAACTTTGTTTTATTTAAGTTTTTCTCCTTACTCGTTTATCTGGCAAGGAAATGATATGAACCTACTTATAACACCTCTCTAACAAAATATTTACAAATTTTCTTTTTTTGCCTTTTTTTTCCAAATAAATAATGTTTGTGGAACAGAATTTGATGTAATCTTATACAATGCAAAAGAATGCAAGATTGCAAAGAATGCATGAATTCCCAAAAGATTGCATTCACTGGACTGCCATCATATGAATAAAAATCTATTTATAGTCAAACGAATAATGATTGCATAATTTTTTTTTAAGTCTCAAAGTGAAGTCAGTCAATGCAATTTTTAAGCTGTATTCACCAAAGATTGTATTCGCAAAAGATTGCATTCTGTTACAAGCCTGAAATTTGGGAAGGCAAACTTTTCAAAACCGTAACAACGGCTTGGGATGCAACTCCGGTTGAAACTTGCCTAATGTTAATTGATTCCATGCCAAACAGAATTGCTGCTGTATTAAAAAACAAAGGTGGTTACTAATAAACATAAGCAAATAAATTATTTTTAAAAGTATCGATTTGATTTTGCTTTTTTAATTTTTAACTAATTTATATGTATTTTGATCCGTCTGGAGAATTGGTATTTTCACATTTCTTCTTCATCGCGACAGAATGAATAAATTGCCATTTCTGTTAAACAGGAAAAAAAGTGAATTTAGTCGTGCAAATAACTGTACCACCCACATGCCAATCAATATATATATATATATATATATACATATGTACATATATATTTATATATTGTATTTATTTATATACATATATGGATATATATTATATTATATATATATGTATGTGTGTACAATATTGTATATAGATTATATATATATTATGTATACAGGGTGTACCAAAAATCAACATCAAGCCGGAAACGTGTGATAGGTCAAGTTGTGTCGGTTATGACAAAATTATAAAAAAAATCTAAGTCATGTATTTTTAAAATTATTGGCACTCAAAAAAAATTGAGAAATCTGACACCCTGTGACGTAACCCTGAGTAACTCTTCTGTAAATTACGGTAAAAAATTGAAACATAACTATATCGGTTTTAACTAAAATATTGCTTGTTTGTCCATCCATGTATCTGAAAATCATTAATCATCCAAGTTCAACTGTCTGTACTGACAAAAAAATGTACTCTTTAATTTTGGCAATTGAATTAAAAAGATGGCGTATATAGTCTGGATTCCAAAATGGTATGACACTTGCTAGACTAACGCTTAATTAAGGACAAAAAAAAAAAATACTTTGATAAAGACACCCGATTTATAGTTAATTCTTTTTAATAAATTAAAATGAGTACCAAGTGTGAGCGAGATAGACAGTGACGTTTCTGTCGAACTTGAATTTCTTCTGGACTAGTGTTGATCGTTAATCCCGTGATTGTGTATTGCGAATGCCATCATGCCATCTGGGTACACTGCTCAGGAATATGCTAACATGCATCTCATTTATGGGGAATGCAGGTGTAATACTAGTGCTGCACCCAAACTTTATCATGAGAGATACCCAAATGCTCAGCGTCATCCGGATCATCGAGTATTTGTAAATGTGCGCCGGCCATTCACAGAGGGTCGCTTTCCAAATCTAATGGTTAGTGAGGGAAGACCCGTCATACCCTACGACGACGAAGTCTTACAAGCAGTCGCACAAGACCCTAGTACTTCAGTATGTTCAATTGAAGAAAGCATAGGAGTACCCAACAGAACAGCACGCCGAATTCTAAGGAAAAACCACCTCCATCCGTACTATGTACAACGAGTCCAAAATCTGCTACCCCGAGATTATCCAGAACGAGTTCAATTTTGTTAAACGGTGGTGCAGAGGTTCAGAGAAGATCTGCGATTCTTCGAAAAAATTCTATAGTCTGATGAATCAACTTTTAAAAGGGACGGTTACATGAACCTCCACAATTTGCACGAGTGGCACGTGGAAAATCCACATTTGATGCGGGAAGATAGATCACAGTACCGTTTTAAAGTAAACATGTGGACGGTAATTTTGAATGGTAGAATTATTGGCCCATTTGAGCTGCCGCAGAATTTGAATGCGGAGGTTTATTTAGATATTTTGGAGAACCACTTACCAAATTTATTGGAAGACGTTTGACGAACTTGATGACAAGCGTTAATTGAAATATTTAACTGCTCAGATATTGCGGCCAGCTTCAATCCTTCCTCCCTCAAACGATAAATTTACCGGTGTTGATATGGTGTGATGTGTTTGACTCGTCCCATTTTTCTAATGCCAAATATCAACCAAACACCGCACATAGCAAATTAAAAATTATTTAACCATCAAAATTTACCGAAAAATCAAGTTAGCTGCACTGACGCTAAGTAGAAACTAAGTAAAAGCTAATTTCTTTATTTATTTGCTCGCATCAGTTCAATACATCTACCGTTAATTAGCAATAAACAAATAGAGAACATATAGAATGCATTGTTCTGTACGAACCAGTTAATTCTTGAATATGTATGTGCTCTACATTCCAATAAAAATTTTTATCACCAAAGGATGCTCCCCGCCCCCACCAACCTCTCCCTTTTTCCACTGGGCTGGAGCAAGGTGTCATACGACCCGCGCCGAAGATCAACCTGGCTGAGGGCCCAGTATCTCCAAAATAGCTCAGTCGCGAACGGAGAATCCGGATACCTCGCGATCTCCGTATTAGCTAGCCTTATCTGTATCCGGCGGATATCTGTACAGATGGACCACCCTTTCTCCGCTACTCGTGGGACAATATTATGAACAATACCTCAAACAAACCAAAACCCGAGGCCGGTATTCCTTTAATACCGGGCGGTAAAACGGTGACTGCACCGACTACCGGCACGACTCCTGCACTGTCGAGAGTAGGTAAAATTGTGGCAGGCCATGGTGCACCATCCTCTAAGGGCAAGCGCAACGATCCTAAAAAGAAAGCTTCAGGGTGTGTTAAGCCTGCGGCAAGCCACGGTCCTATCACTTCCTCCACCCCTAGCAGCAGCAAGTTTGTGGCAGGCCACGGACTTGTCGCTGCTACAAAAACTCCTCCCCTTATGGAGGAATCTAGAGCTCAGCCGCATTGTCAAGCTCTATCTAAGGCGCTCTACGTCAGATGCATCATCAAAACCTAATGGCTAATGCGGCCAAAACTGGAAAACACATTAGACCAAAATTTTTATTTCAAATTTTTATTAAAGAGAAGTGTACAAAAAAAAAATAAAAATAATAAAAAAAGCAAAAAAAGTCCCGTAATGGATTGTGGAGAGCGGTCCGCTATTCCAATAGCGGGACCTGCTGAATTACTATCAGGCGAGGCCTCAAGCGGGTCAAGCCAAACACCCACGGCTAAGAGAAGGAGGAAGCTTAGGCCATCCTCCAACATAGTTCAACGTCCCGCCCAACCAACTTCCTCTGTAAAACTGCTTGGTGGAGTGAGGGAAGGGAACAGTTTCGCTACATTGGCACAGAGCGAAACGGAAGATGAAGAGGAGGAAATGATGGCCATAAGTAGCAGCATCAAAATGCTGCAACAAAGGGTACTGGCCATGAAAGAAAGGCAAATGGTCAGAAGGAAGAGAGAAGAGGAAGAATTATCCCAGCAACAACAGCAGACGCTACTTGCTCCAAAGCAGAGCCAACAACAACACCAACAAAAGCGGAAAAAACACCAGCAACAACAACAAGAGCAGCCACAACAACGGCATCAACAAAAACAACAGCAACCACAAAAACAGCAGCAGCAGCAGCAACAACAACAACAACAAAAACAACAACAACAGCAGCAGCAGCAGCGGAAGAAGAAGGAGAAGGTGCCTCCTATAAACACCTATAAACTAGAGGTAAATGAAACCAAGGACCTGTGTAAGTTGGTCATTGGTAATAATTTTAAAATTATGAGATTGGGGAACGATCGCCATGCCATGTAATACAGTGGAGGGCTACGCGAAAGTGAAAGAGCTCCTAAGGGAAACGACGACGGAGTACTACTCATTTACACCAAAATGTGAAAAGCGGCAATCAATGCTGCTAAAGGGGTTGGAACCATCTTCTGATCCTGAGGGGATCTAGGCACTGCTCAAAGAGAAGGAGTGCGAAGGACTCAAGTTTGTGGGGGTAAAGCCGTTTACCACAGCTAGAGCCAGGCGGGAGAAACGGAGTCTGCCGTTCTTCCTGGTGCAGCTCAGTCCCGAAAGCCGTCTGGATAGTCTAAGGAGTATCAATGTCCTAGACTACCAGGTGGTTCACTGGGAAAAACTAAAAAGGATCGAAGGCGTTATACAATGCGTTCGCTGCCAGAGGTTCGGGCACGCCGCGTCGAACTGCCAAATGCAGCCTCGATGCGTGAAGTGCGCAAAGAACCACAGTTCCGAGGAGTGTGCTCTGGGTAGGGACGGAGCATCCGATAGGACGCAGCTCTCGTGCGTGTTATGTGGGAACGTGGGACACACCGCAAACTATCGGGGTTGTCCTAAGTTCACCGGCATTAAAAAAGCAAAATTGGCTCGGCAGCAGAAGGTGGAAGTCAAACGTTCACCTGTACGGTTTCAAACACCAGCCGTCACGCCCCAAATTTCCTACGCCCAAATGGCGTCAGGTAGGGGGGCTACGGTACAGCAAGCGACTGTTGCTTCTCCGGCGCCGATGCCGAGAACAACGGAAGCTGCACCTAACATGCTAGCCATCTTGCTCGCAATCCAAGGGCAGATGGCTCAGCTGCAAAAGCAGGTGCAAGAACAGGCCAAGCGGGTGGACCAGATCTACTCGCTGCTGCCGGGCCTAACGCAACACATGTCGTAATGGGTACGCACATGGTGGAGCAAACTTTGAAGGTCCTTGCGGTGAATGTTAATTCACTGATTAGGATCGAACGAAGAGCCGCGATGTTTAAATTGCTACAAGACCAAACTCCTGATGTGCTTTTCGCTAGCGAAACCAAGCTAACCGATGGGCACAAACTGGAGTACAATAATTATATTGTTAGAAGAAGAAATCGGCCCAGATCCAAACGTGGAGGCGGTGTCGCGATCTTCATTAAAGAAGGTATACAATTTCACAGAGTGTACACAGCGTGTTGCGCAGGTTTCGGGTGTTGGAGGCAGTCGTCGTTTACATCCCGCTCCGCAGTGGAAAGCGGCTGTACTTGGGCTCTGTTTATGCACCTGAGGCTTCACAATCCACCCTATTCATTACAGAGCTCGACACGCTTTTTCGACTTCTGAGGCTGGAATCGGTGGAGAATTATTTTATAATCGGCGGTGATTTCAACGCTAGACACAGAGATTGGGGAAATAATTTGCCAAATACTAGGGGGAACCTACTACTCGATTGGTGGGGTCAGAACGATGTCATGTACAGACTCGGTCTTAAAGCGACGGATAACCCGTCGTTTCCCAGAGGCGGGTCTTATTTGGATCTACTGCTGTACAACGAACGTATACGACTGACAGGTACGAATTTACAAACGCTAAACTGTCTGCGCACATTCGTGTATGACAGCGACCATTGCGGTTTTAGCACCGAAATTACGGTTCCCAACGAAATTGCGGAATTGGAGGAGTTTGTCCAAAGATATACTTACAACTACAGTAAGACTCGATGGACACGCTTCTCCGCAACCTTGACTAGAGCGCTCTCCTCGAACACGCTCCACCCACCGTCCAATAGGAATTTGTCAAACGAGGAGATCGACCATTACCTAAAACAAATGGATGAGACAGTTAAACAAACTATGGACACTACAATACCGCGGTATCGACGTACGACTAACGAAGACCTGTTCCGCAATCCTACTATTGACGCACTGCACCGACAGAAAAGTAGACTTCTGACAAGACTCAAAAACTTGTACAGACAGTTAACTGACCGACAAAACCCGGAGATTAGGACACTGAAGTCGTCGATTAAAAATATTCAAACGCTAATAAAGGAGAATTACAGAATTTCTGTAAGTTTGTATTGGAACAACAAGGTTCGGGCTGTAAACACCAGCAACCCGAATATGTTTCCGCAAATAAATAAACTATTTCGGAGAAAAAATCAAACCGACCTTCAGTGTCTTAAAATAGCCCGGACAACAGACAACGAACGGTTACTGACAATAGCAGGTAGTGATCCAAATGAGGCCGCTGATGATGACGACTTCTTTGTGATCGAGGATCCACAGGAGAAGGTTGAGACCATAGGGGCGACTTTCCAGGAAGTATACAAGGCCACTGATACCATTGGCCCTAATTACGACCTGGACAATCGCGTCTTGGTGCACGACTTCTGCATTCGAAATGAAATAGGGAACTGGCGATTCGAGGGCTCTGGTTTCACCCGGTTCAGCGACGAAAATATGGCCAATAATGTCATTGCCAGAGAGGGTGACCTACCCCCGTTCATTTCGAAGGAAGAACTCCATGAGATCTTCGACACAATCAGGACTAAGAAATCAGTGGGGACCGATGGTATTCCGAACATCGTGCTTCGACATCTTCCTCTAGAAGCGGTGGACATCTACACCACCCTGTTTAATAATGCGATGAATAATGCACATTATCCAGCGCTTTGGAAAACGGCGGTGGTTCATCCAATCCCCAAAAAGGGAAAGGATATATCCAATCCGGCGAATCTCCGGTCGATAAGTCTCCTTCCGAATATCAGTAAGGTTTTTGAAAAAGTAATCAATAGAGCTCTGTCTAGGTGGGTTGAGGACAAACATATAGTTCCGGATAATCAATTCGGTTTTAAGGCGGGACATGATATCTCACATGCCGCGTCTAAACTGGTGTCCGATATCCAATGGAACAAAGGCAAGAAACATTGCACTGGTGCCTGCCTTGTTGACTTGGAGAAGGCCTTCGACACCGTATGGTTAGAGGGTCTTTTCTATAAGCTGACTCGGTTGGGGATCAGTAAACCACTCTTGTACATTCTTTATAATATGCTAACCAACAGACAGTTCATCGTGAAAAATGGCGATGTGACTTCTGTTGGAATATTTCAAATTAAAAATGGTCTTCAGCAAGGCGCGGTCAATTCGCCGATTCTATTTAACATTTATACAAGCGACTTGATAGGTTCACTTCCCCATACTATTGCGTACGCAGACGATTTGGTAGCGTACAGAAAAGGTCCAAAAATCGAGGTCATTAACACTCTCTTGCAGCGTGACTTCGATAAGATAAGACGATTTTGCGATGACTGGAAGTTGAAAATCAACTTTCAGAAGTCGGAAACCATTCTCTTTAGGACGCCGTTGTCTGGAGCCTCTGGGGATACCAGAAAAAATTGGCGTAAGTTCTCGATTATTGGACAACACGGTCAACCTCTTGCCTGTCGAAATGTAGTCAGATACCTTGGAATCTGGCTAGATCAGTTTCTGTATTTTGGCAAAAATGTAGATGCTGCTCTGGCCAGAGCTAAAGGCGCTTTTGCCCTTACAAAGAGACTGTTTTATAGCAGCCAACTCGATGCGAGGGTAAAGGTAATCTGCTACATGGCCCTTATTAGGCCCATGCTGGTATTTGGTATTGTGCTGGTGTCCCGTGTGGTTCAATGTACGAGCAAGCTTAATGGAAAAGATTCGGGTGTTTGAGAGGGCTTGCCTTCGCTTGTACAGAACACCAGAGTCGGAGTACAAACAATTTTATCCCAATGAGGTCCTTTACAATAGGGCGAACCTAATACGAGTGGACAACTTCGTAATTAAGCTGACTCGAAGGCACATTGCAAGAGCAATGACCTCGACGAATAACCTGATATCTGGGGCTTACTACCCCAATTACCTTTACCACGAGAATGTGCGCTCTGACGGCTTCGTTCCACCGGAAGCATTCCTCTACCTTGATCAGACAGGGTTGATCCAGGATAGATCAGCGGTCCCGTTAATCTTCCATGTCGCTCGGAAAGCTGGGGAAAGGCGACTCAACTACAACAGAGACGTCGCACACGGCAGTGTGGATCGCCTCAGGTTCAGTAGGGCGGTATGGAATCGCGGTAAGAGGGATGTCGTTCGGCAGCACCAGCATTTCTGGTGGTTGAATATTTGGGAAGATGTTTCGTCGTCGTTTCCGTCAATTACGGACCAGCCTCACTAATGAGGCAGAGCTGACCAATCCGTTTTCTCTGTGAAAAGCGATGGCCAGCTTGCATAGGTTTAGGTTAGCATTTAAGAAATATATACATGTACTAGTATATACAAAGGTATATACTAATATATGTATATAATTGTGTATAATGTCTATGGATGTGTATGTGTATTTTGTGTATGTAGGTTAAGTAGGCTAAGGTTTATTTTTAAGTTAGATATTAAGTTTTTATAAAAAATAAAAAATTGCATCCATAGGCTAAGTTTTTTGTTATCAATTTTTTCTTAGCCCTAAGTTCACAAAATAAAAATTTATAAATAAAATGTAAATGAAGTCGAAAGACATAGTTATACGAATTTAGATTAGCTTAGAGTGCCTGTGTGGGGCCAGTAAGTTAGCATAAGATTGTTAAGTAATTGTAAGCTAGCATTTAAGCATTTTTTTTGTTAGAATGTAAGAGTTAGTGTTAAGATAATAAAATGCATTAAAACTGAAACTGAAACTGATTAATGCTTCTAAGGCTCAAGCTATCTTTTTTACACGAAAAAGAAAAGCTTGCTTACTTCCAAGCAACCGCCTTCAACTCAACGGATTTCTAATTGAGTGGAAATCTAGTGGAAAGTATCTTGGAATTTATTTACATAAACATTTAACTTTCCAGCTACACATACAAGAAGTTATAAACAAGATTAATGTTACGATGAAGATTCTCTATCCAATTATCTGCAGGAATTCTAAGCTGAACAATGATAATGAGCTATTGATTTTCAAGGTCTCCTGTCTTGGGTATGTGCGCAGAAAGTCATCTTCGTATACTCCAAACAACACAAAATAAATTATTAAAAACGATCCTAAATTTTCCCTGGTTTTTCTCGACAGAAGAATTACATGGCATAGTTGGCATCGAAATGGTTTCAACTAGATAGATAGATATTTATTTTATTTTCATAGTTCAACATTTACATTCATTTTCTATTGATTTAGCACAGCTTACACAGAGATATGATTATTAAAATCTTACTACTGAAAGATACATTTGGTTTTTAAATGCTTTATCTATTAACAAATATGTTTGGAGGAAAAACTATAGGAAAAAACCTCCATGTAATGGACCAAAATATATGAAACTTTTAAGTTTCAGAAACTATATTATCACAGGAAAAATAAATAAATAAATAATAAATAATAAATAATAAATAATAAATAATAAATAATAAATAATAAATAATAAATAATAAATAATAAATAATAAATAATAAATAATAAATAATAAATAATAAATAATAAATAATAAATAATAAATAATAAATAATAAATAATAAATAATAAATAATAAATAATAAATAATAAATAATAAATAATAAATAATAAATAATAAATAATAAATAATAAATAATAAATAATAAATAATAAATAATAAATAATAAATAATAAATAATAAATAATAAATAATAAATAATAAATAATAAATAATAAATAATAAATAATAAATAATAAATAATAAATAATAAATAATAAATAATAAATAATAAATAATAAATAATAAATAATAAATAATAAATAATAAATAATAGATAATATAATATAAATAAATAAATAATGAATTCGATGACTAAACAAATACATATGCAAAATAATAATTTAATAAATGAATACAAATATGAAAAATGAGTAAATAAGTAAAACAAAATTAATTAATGTGTCAGATAAGTAGATAAATAATAAATAACAAGTTAGAGTGGTGTAAGCTCAGTAACTAGTGTATTTTCGACGAGTAAACATTTCGTGAAAAACTTCTCATTGAGAATTTCGATTCTTCTGGCAACTTTAATAACGCCAGCTTTTTCGTGTAGTATCATTGTTGAAAAGTCCCAGGGTAAATTCAACATCAATTTCAAAATTTTGTTCTGTGCTATTTGAAGTTTTTTTATATGTGTTTTGGCACAGTTACCCCATACAGGAGATCCATAAGTAATCAACGCTTGAAAGATTACCTTAAACATTATTATTTTGTTTTTATGATTCAACATCGATTTCCGATTAATCAATGGATACAGCATTTTCGTGGCGATGTTTAACTTATTTAAAGTATTTTTGATATGTATACCAAAAGTTAATTTCTGATCCAAGTAAACCCCGAGGTACTTGATAGAACCAGCCCATGGTATATCGAGGTTATTAATTTTTAGGGTATTATGAGGAAAATGGCAAGGTGATCTTTTTCTTGTAAAAAAGATTGATTGACATTTATCCGCATTGATTTTTACTTTCCAATGTTTAAAATATTCATATATTATATTAATGCCATTTTGCAAATAATTTGCAATGACTGATCCATTTGTATGCGACGCATACAAAGCTAAGTCATCAGCATACAAAGCTACTTGGCAGTTGGGAATGACAGGAAAGTCAGATATAAATATATTAAATAGAGTTGGTGCCAGAACCGATCCTTGGGGAACACCAGCTGGCACAACTTTAGGGGAAGAGACTGAACCGGCTAACGGAACTGAAAAAGTTCGATCGCTCAAAAAAATTTTTATGATTTTTGTAAGGTACATAGGACAACCAAAGTTTATAAGTTTGTAGATTAAACCGTCATGCCAAACAGAGTCAAAAGCTTTTTCTAAATCCAGCAATACAAGACCAGTCGATTTTTTTCCTTCAAAGCTTTGTTTTACTTCCCTGCAAATTCTTAATACCTGATGAGAAGTACCATGACGTTCACGGAAACCAAACTGCATTTCAGGTACAATGTCACTATTTTTCAGAAAAACATCCAATTTTAGTTTTATAAGTTTTTCTAATAATTTGCTGCATCCGTTGAGCAAGCTAATGGGTCTATAGCTGTTAGCGTTGCGTGGATCTTTTCCGGGCTTGAGCAAGGGAAATACTTTAGCTTTTTTCCAGTTTATTGGAAAATAACTTAATTTAAAACAAGCATTATAAATGGATCGGAGAAATTTTATTGCACAAAGGGGGAGATTTTTAATGGTTAAGTTATTTATGCCATCGAAGCCAGGAGATTTCTTGAGCTTCAAATTGGAAATGAGAAACTCAATATCATCTACGCTAATAAGCTCTTCGGAAGGGAATGTTGGATTTACTCCGTTAAATAATGAGATCTCACTATTAACCACAGATTGCTTTCGAGAAGTAGTATTTCGACTTACTAAGTGATTTTTTAGGAAGACATCGGCAAGAAGCTCAGATTTTCCCGCACCATCAATAATCAATAAACCATTTTCTACCAAACTGGAAATTGGGTTATGTTTTTTCCTGATTATTTTATTGATATTCCAGAAGGGTTTGCAGTTGACATCGAGTGAACTAAGCTTTCTATTCCAACTGCTGTTTCTAAAATCTGTAATCTTCGAACCAATTAATCGTGTAAGTACCTTCATTTCTCTGAAATCATCAATCAATCGATATTTCTGCCATTTCCTTCTATAAAAGTTTCTACTTTTTATTAAACTTAGTATAGATCGTGGAAGAATGACTGATCTTTGGCACAGGGACTTCATTGGAACTGAAACTAGAATGTTATCTTTGATTTTGGCCTCCAAGAAATTGATTGAGTCGTCGATATTTCTGCGACTGATTGACGATTCTAAGTTAATAGGGCAATTTTTAAGAGCATTAGAGAGGTGATATCGAAAAATATCCCAATTTGCTTTATTAAAGTCTAGGTATTGCACATTAAGAGTTTTGGGACTAGAGAGAATATCACAGATGACTGGGAGATGGTCAGAACTTAAAGCGTTAATGACGGCAGGTGGACTTAGGATGCTAGGAATGTTAGAGAGAAAGAAGTCAAGAGTAGAAGAAGTAAATCTTTCTGCAGAGGGTATATAAGTAGGACTAGGTGGGTACACAATTGCAAAGTTATGTGACGTCAGCAAATTTTCTAAGACGTTACCCCACGAGTTAGCCCTTTGACAGCCCCAATTGCGATGTCTACAGTTTAAATCACCGCCAATAATGAAGTGGTCATTGCTGATCAAACGTCTCAAGTCATTTTTTAAACATCTGGCTTTGTGAGCGTTAGATGAACCTCCGGGAAAGTAAACAGCGAAAACCTTTAATTTAAAGTTATTTTCAAGTGTTATTTCAATGCCTATATTCTCAATGACTGTTGTATTTACCCTGGGTAGTATGGTGTGATCAATACCTATTTTTACTAATATGGCAACTCCGCCACCGGTATTGTTAGTACGATCAAGTCTATAACACTCATAATTGTACTCACGACAAGAAAACTCTACTTTACTACTGAGAATAGTTTCACTTAACAAACATATATCAACATTAAGATTACAGACAAAGTTGAAAAATTCAGTGCATTTTTTGCGAATACCTCTTGCATTCCAACACAAAAGCTTAATCTTATTTAGTGTATTACTTGACATTGGAAAATAAATATTTACATGCAAGCTGTGCGATTACATTAAATTGCTCAAATTTCGATTTGCAGTCTCCAAGTTTAGAGATCATTTCCATTGTCAGAGATGAAAGTTCCTCTTGGGAGAACAGAGAGTTTTCCGCAGATGAAGAGCTTTGTGGGATGAACATATGGCTGGATTGCACTTCACGTTGTGGAACTTGTGGATTCTGTGATGGTGCTTGCTGATGACGTGTCTTCGGCAGCGATGGAAAGTCATTCATGCTGATGAGGTTGAAATTTTTGGCTGGTGAATTTGGCTGCAAGTGAGTGCGAGTAGAAACACGAGAAACTGTGGATTTTGCTGAAAGTTTTCCTCGGATTTGTAAATATTTCGTTCGACTTTCGCATGCAGTATCAGTTGATTTATGATTGCCGCCACAGTTTGCACATTTGGAGATGGCTGTGGAAGTGCAAGTATTGGTTTTGTGGTTTCCCGAGCAATTGCTACAACAAGTTTTCACATTGCAATGTTTTTCTCCGTGGCCAAACATTTGGCAATTGTGGCACTGCGTTAATTTGGTTTTTGGGCGGCGCTGAAACTCCCATCTGACTAGTGTGCGAAAAATCGATTTAACATTTTTTTTAAGATCTTGTAGACGAATAGATCCATTTTCAAAATACACGACATATAAATAGTCCACAAATTTTTGATTGTCTTTCTTAATCATTTTGACATCTCGACATTTCAAACCCAGAGAAATTAGTTCATTTTTAAGGGAGATTACGGGAATCTCATCTAAACCAAAGAGAACCACTTTGAATGATTTTTCATCTTTAAGGTCATGCGAGAAGAATTGACACTTTTTCGATTTCGGTCCACTGCACGCGGTATTGAATGAGTTGATCGATTCACAAAATAATTTAATTCCAAGCGAGATTTTTCGTATGGAGTAATCGTTTATTTTCAATTCCTTCAGTAGTTGGTGCACATATTCACTTGTTTTGTGTAATATTTTTATAGGCGGAATTGAAACTTTTTTTGAGGGCAACTGATTGACACTCGAAGACATATTGTCTTCATTGTCCGTGTCGGGGTGGGAATCAAGTATGCTAAAAAAATTTTCACTTCGCGACATTGTAGGAGGATTGGTTCTCCTATATTTATTCGTCGAGGACGATGAGTCCTCGAATAAGTTAAAGCCGCGCTTAGCTATATTGATATATAGTCCGATTGGGTTAAATTGAGGGAGAACGGGAGAACGAAAGCAGATTAACACTAGGGAAAACACAATGTTGACCGCTCGGAGGTTAATCAAAGACTGAGTTTCAACTAGAATTCAGAAAATTCATAGTGAATACAATTTATCTTGTCTGTCTTCAGGCAACGACTTGATTTCAATCCTAGTTACATAATGTGCAATTCTAACTTTATTCTTCTACTCGTATATTTTTGCTTCCATTGTTATTTATTTATTAATTTACTTATATATTTACTTATCTATCTATTTATTTATCTATTTATTTATTTATTTATCTATTTATTGTATTTACTTATTTATTTATTTCTTATGTCAAATTTATTTCTTATATTTCATTTATTTATTTATCTATTTAAGTATAAATAATTATATTTATTTTCTTTTTGCACTAGTACATAGGACTTTGAAATCAAGTGTTAACACCGCTTCTCGTTTCCTTCCAACGAAATAAGGCATTTTATATGTCAAGCAGATTTTTAGTGGCTTTCCTTCAAACTGGTAGTATTTATGTGATATATTATTTAGAAATTATATAAATATTCTAAATGTAAGGTAATGCAAACCAAATTTCTGTAAAACGAAGATTGTATTTTGTTAATTGTAAATATTTCTGCCACAAAGAATATCTATACTGAAGCTCTCGAGCGACTTCTTGGCTATCATGCGGGAAAACCTCGGACCACCTCCCGTCACATGCGACTCTGGCTGGCGCCAAGGCCATGTCAAGCTCATCGCGTGTGCCAACCAGAGATCTCTTGATCTCTTCACTAAGGCCATAGGTGATTTAGGAGAGATTTGGCCAGGTGCAAAACTCGAGATCGTGTCTAAGAAGGACATCCCTAGCAGACCTCGAACTCGTACCTGGATCGCAGCCGAACCCTCTTCTCCAGAAAGTATTCTGGAAATCATCAGGCTCAGTAACACGATTCTTCCGACTCATGACTGGAAAATCGCGAAACTGGAGGAACTGAGGGGCTCTTATAGATGTGCGTTGATCGTGAGCAATAAGGAATCCCTTAATCCTCTGGCGCAGACGAAAGGCATGATTCGGTTCGGATTGGAGTCTATACACTTAAGGGTCTACAAAAAGGATGAGCTGGATGCTGATAAGCAACCTCCTACTCCTTTAACGGAGACATCAGAAAACACAACCATGGATCTTGGAGTGTCGATATCCTTTCCAGAAATGGAAAGTCTCCTTTTCTAGCACCCTGTCGGAAATGGAAAACGATGACGAACAAAAAAGAGGTCCTATATGATCAAAGGATGTAAATGAGCACATCTTCAGAATCGGAGGACCTCAACAGCAGCGTGGTGGAGGTTACTCTGGAAGAGTGTAGAAATGATACGGTTTCTCCAGATTAATCTCATTCACTCAAAAAGGCTTTGGCCGCACTCATTCTGCGTCTTTCAAAAAACGCAGAAGACATTATCCTAATCCAGGAACCATGGATTATAGAAGGCGTGATTCGTAGACTTAGGATACCCGTATACGCTCCACTCTATACAAGAGACAAAGGTAAGATCAGAACTTATATATTCGTGAAACGTAGCCTTAATGTATTTTTACTTCCCAACCTTATCGACCCCGACTTAACCGTCGCCAGACTAGAGACTTCCAAAGGCTCCTACTGGCTGGCATCGGCTTACGTTGGTCACGACCATGTGGACCCTCTCCCTGGTGATTACCTAGAAAGGGTGGTACTGGAAGCTGGAAGGCAAAAAACTGGCTTCCTCATCGGATGCGACGCTAACGCACATCACAAGGTATGGGGCAGTACCGATACCAATGATAGAGGTGAGTTATGTTTTGACTATATTTTAAGTACTAACCTCTTTATTTGCAACATTGGCAATGAGCCCACTTTTATAACTAGAAACCGACAGGAGGCGCTAGATATCACTCTTGTCTCCGACAGCTTCACTCAAAGGTTAACGGACTGGATGGTATCGTCTGAACACTACTTTTCAGACCACAGATACATTCAATTCAGCCTGAGTGATGCTCCCCAGCCAACCAGCTTTTCGGAACTACCAGAAAACTGATTGGCCAAAATACAGAGGAATACTGTCAGAAACGCTATCCTCAAAACAATCGAGTCCCCCGCGTGACACCAATGAGCTTGACATGAAAGTCAAGGAATTCACTCTGGCTCTCAATCCGGGTATGGCCGCTTCCTGCCCTCTTATTCAACCTAGAGGCAAGAAAAAGCCACATTGGTTGACATCAGCACTGGGAAGCAGTCCCAGTAGAAAACTTTTCAACCTAGCAATAAGCACAGGAAAAGTGACTGACTGGGACTCATACAAAGAAGTAGAAAACTTTTCAACCTAGCAAAAAGCACAAGAAAAGTGACTGACTGGGACTCATACAAAGAATCACTCAAATTATACAAAAATGAACTGAAGAAGGCCTAGCGCCAATCCTGGAGGTCATTCTGTGACAAAATCACAAAAACCTCTGAGGCATCGCGGCTAAGAAATATGCTCTCTACAAATCCTATGATGCCTAGCTGCTTGAAAAAAACCGACGGCTCCTTGACAACCTAAAATGATGAATCACTTAATCTGTTACTGGACACCCACTTTCCAGGGAGCTCCCAACTCGCGGCCAGTAGCAGCCCGAACAGGCCTACTACAAGTCTGCTGGTCCGTACGGTATAATACATGCCCAGCTACAGAGGTCCTCAGATATAATTCTGCCTGTGCTAGAAAATATTATGAGGAGCTGTGTAGAACTTATCCACATTCCACTGTCATGGAGAGAGATCTATGTAGTATTCATTCCCAAAGCCGGAAAATGCTCTCATGTTGTCCCAAAGGACCGCAGATCTATAAGTCTATCATCTTTCTTTGTGAAAATTCTAGAACGACTGATTGATATCCATATTCGAGCTGAAATTTATCCAAGACTTCTGTCAACGGCTGAACATTCCTGCTGTAAAGGAAAGTCGTTGGAAACGGCTTTGCACTCTTTGACTATCCACATCGAACGATCCCTACAATATAAAAAGTACACAATGGTTGTTTTCCTGGACGGGCGCCTTTAACAACGTCAACATATCCACAATCACGACTGCGCTGTCAACTCTACAGGTAGATGGCTCACTTGGGGAGTTGATAAGTCTCATGCTAAGAAGCAGGATAATCAACTCCAAACTGGGTGAGACTTCTGCTAAAATATCCGTCAGCAGAGGTACGCCGCAAGGCGGTGTCCTCTCTCCCCTTCTCTGGAACTTAGTAGTTAATGAACTGATGACGTTTAAATCTTAATTTAATTAAAAAGTATTTTTCTTGTAAGCCTCACTATATCTTTTTCCATTTTTCATTTCCTTTCTTTACATACATACTGTAAATTCCTATGGCTCCTATCCATATTATCCGTTCCCACACTCTATTCTGCTAAATAAACAATTTTACCAGTCTAAGTTCTGTTCCCACCGAATATTCTGCTGACGTATGGGTTTTTGTTCGCACCTGCAATATCAAATACAGCATTAGGTAGCAATGCCCAGACGTAACAGAATACACCTATAGAATTACATTTTGTTTGTTAAGTAGTATTTAAGGAACTAAAATTTTTAATAAAAGCTCACTCGCAATCCAACCGTGTTGTCTAACTTTAGATCAAAAGAGATCTAACATTTTTGGTGACCCCGACGTTATCTTGCTTCTCCCCACCAGCGGTAAGGGGCAAATCACTTGCAAGCTACAATTATTGGCACACGCGTTACCAGGGCGTCACTCTGACTACCACGCAAGAAAATAACAAGTGTTTTCTCTGCGAGCAGCCGAACCATCCCATTTACAAATGTCCAACCTTTTTGCAGCTTTCAGTCACGGAGAGGCTTAAAAAGGTTAAAGCATTAAAAAGATGTTTAAACTGCTTACGATTTGGGCATACGGTTTCAAATTGTAAGGCAGGGCATTGCATAGCAGAGTTCAACCCGAAGCCCGAGACTCAGACTCTACAGATCAATAACAAAACGAGTCTGCCAGCAATCAACGGAGACAATGCTGGTACTAACTATGCGCTTTTAGGAACAGCTATGGTCAACGTGCTTAATAAAACTAATAGTCCAATTAAGGCGAGGGCACTGCTAGACTCAGGCTCTCAGATGAGCTTCATAACCAGTAAATTATCCAACAAATTGAAACTAAGACCAAAGGAAGAACTACTGGAGATTTCTGGTGTAGGAGACAACCATCTTAAAATCGACAAGAAGGTCAATCTATGCCTTCAATCCCGAATTACTGGGTTTAGTACGGATCTGGAAGTATACATTCTGGATACTATAACGTCACGTCAACCCAGTCAATTTATTAATACGAGCAGATGGAATTTACCAAAGAATATCCAGCTCGCAGACAACGCATTCAAACAACCGCAGGAGATTGACCTACTAATTGGAGCAGAGTTATTCCCCGAGCTTATTTCGATTGGACAGATCAAAATTCAGCAGAACTTTTCAGCACTTCAAAACACTCTACTTGGATGGGTCGTAATGGGAAAGGCTACACTTCAAAAACCGACTTCAAACCTCTTCTGCGGTATTGCTTCGGAAACAAGTACGTTAGAGAAGATAGTAGAAAGGTTCTGGAAAATAGAGGAAGTACAATCGACAAAATCATCTGAGGAAATACAAGTGACCCCGCAAGAACGACAAGCACAACAAGCACAACAAATAGCGCAGAAAACGGTCGTTATATCGTAAAACTACCTTTCGCCAACAATCCAGCTTGGGAGAATCAAAGGAAATTGCTACTAAACGATTTCTTAGCTTAGAAAGGAAATTATACAGAAATCCAGAATTACAGCAGCAATATATTCAGTTCATGAAAGAATATATTCATCTCAACCATATGACAGAAATAAACAGCCGAGCAGAATCAATCAGCGGACCGCACTGCTTTCTGCCACACCACTGCGTCTTGCGACCGGAGAGCAGTTTAACCAAACTACGGGTGGTTTTCGATGGATCTGCAAGAACATCTGCGAATATATCGCTAAACGATGTATTACACGCTGGCCCGTCATTGCAAAACGATTTGTTTTCAATTCTGTTACGCTTCAGAATTCCGGCTTTCGTATTTACAGCCGATATTTCCAAGATGTATCGCCAAAAACTTGTTGACAATGACAGCAAGAAGTTCCAGCTCATCTTTTGGAGGGAGTCCCGCAGTCAACCTATTAGGGTATATCATTTAAACACAGTAACTTATGGTACAAAATCGGCACCATACTTAGCAATCAAGTGTCTTCAAGATTTGGCTCTAACTGCAACGAGTCAATATTCATTAGGAGCTTCCATTATCAGACGCGATATATACATGGATGACGTTTTAACGGGAAGCGATGATTTACAAGAAGCATGCCAAATGAAGACCGAATTAATTAATTTGCTCAAACAGGGGCAATTCCCATTGCGAAAATGGTGCGCAAACACACCAGCACTACTAAAAGGATTAGCTAAAGAAGACTGTGAAGTTGAGACGATACTATCCGATCAATCCGAAGCGTCAGTTAAAACTCTTATACTAACCTGGCTTCCAACATCGGATCAATTCATAATCAAAACTAAATGGAGAGGTGCTATAAAGGTCACTAAACGGACAATTCTTGCGGATATCGCTCATATCTTCGACCCCTTAGGATTTGTGAGTCCGGTAATCATTCTGGCAAAAATCTTTTTACAAGAATTTTGGCGATCTAAACTGGATGGGGATGCTGCAGTTCCAATGGAAATACACACCAAATGGCTGCACTTCAGAACAGAACTTCAAAACCTAAACAGCCTAAAAATACCTAGGCATGTAGTAGTGCCATCCGCAACTGATATCCAGCTTCATTGTTTTTCGGATGCCTCACAACGGGCGTATGGAGCGGCTATATACATAAGGTCATCAAACAACACGGGAGAAATTAAAGTGCAACTGCTCTGTTCAAAATGTAGAGTTGCACCAATAAAACAACTGACGATCCCACGATTAGAACTTTGTGCTGCAAAAGTTAATGGTACAACTAGCTAACGTGGTCAAAACGAGTCTACCACTCGAAATCCACAAAACAACGTTCTGGACTGACTCTCAAATCGTCTTAGCTTGGATAAACACCCAATCATCGTTACAAGCCTTTGTCGCCAACCGTATCTCGTTCATAAACGAAGAAACCAAAAAGGGGCAATGGAAGTACATCAATATAGAAATAAATCTAGCTGATTTTTTGTCTCGGGGAGTATTTCCCGACCAATTTCTCAAGACCCTTTCTTGGTTCGAGGGACTTACATTCCTTTACCGATCTCAATCAACATGGCCAGTGCAATCATCACTAACGAAAAGCGAACATCTTCCAGAAGTAAAAGCGATAAAAACAGTCTTAGTAGCCACCAGCAAAAAGACCCACTTCCTTGAAAAGATTAATCATCGAAGCTCGTTCGCCACTCTAAGGCGAATAACAGCATACATCGTACGTTTCATCAGCAATCTGAAAAGAGCGAAGGCCTATCGGATAAAGGGGACGGTTATCTCCGCACCAGAGTTAAAGACAGCCAATATAATCATAGCCAAATACATTCAGGAAACCACATTCTCAGACGATATTAAAGCACTCAAAAAAATTTGACAAGTACCTGAGAAAAGCCGATTAAGTCCATTGTCTCCATTTATCGACAATAGAGGTGTTGTACGTGTAGGTGGTCGATTGAAGGCTTCTAAATTGCCATACGATGCAAAACACCAGATCATCTTGCCCAGCTCACATTTATTTACGAAATTATTGATGACACATCTGCACTATATAAACCTCCACGCAGCGCCACAAGCATTGTTAGCTTTCGCAAGGCAAGACTATTGGATAGTGAGAGGAAAACAACTCGCTCAAACAATCGTACACAACTGCATACGTTGTTTTAAGGCAAAGCCAAGGAATATTGAACAATTTATGGGAAATCTACCGCCAGAACGAGTACAACCTTCAAGACCATTCACCAACGTAGGAGTCGACTTCCTGGGTCCAGGAAGATCAGGGGAAAACAGCCAACAAAGGCTTATGTATCGGTATTCATATGCTTTGCAACGAAAGGTGTGTATCTGGAGTTAGTATCAGATCTGACAACCCAATCGTTTATTGGTGCCCTAAAAAGGTTCGTGGCTCGCCGTGGCTTACCCGCCAAAATTTTCTCGGACAACGCTACAAACTTCATGGGAGCTCTGAACGAACTCAATGAACTGCATGCGAAAATATATGACGAAGAAGGTCACAATACTATATCCGCTCACTGTACAGAAAAGGGTATTGAATGGAAACCCATACCACCACAATCACCTCATTTTGGAGGCCTATGGGAAGCTGCAGTAAAGTCCGCAAAATATCATATGAAACGCATATTTTCGGGAACCACATTAACTCAAGAAGAACTTTCCACTGCATTAGCTCAAATTGAGGCTGTACTTAATCCGATACCACTAACACCAATATCATCAAACCCCAACGATTTAGAAGCTATTACACCGGGACATTTTTTAACCGGCGCACCATTAACAGCAATAAATGATCCCTATTCGAAACCGAAAAACCTGTCAACTGCATCAAGATGGAATTTAGTAACATCCATACATCGAGAATTCTGGCGCAGATGGAGCAAGGAATACTTACAAGAAATCCAAAACCGTTACAAATGGAAACACCCTCAAGAAGATGTTAAACCAGGATCTCTAGTGTTGATTAAAGATGATAACTCACCTCCACTCAGATGGCGAATGGGAAGGGTATTGCAAACAATACCAGGACAGGACAAGCTGACTAGAGTTGTTGACATCAAGACATCCAATGGAGTAATTAGGCGATCTATCTTCAAGATATGTCCACTACCATCCGAAACACAGCAGACTTGAACACTTGAGCAACCCTTAAAATTACCAAGTCGGCCAGCAAAGAGGAAGTCCTTCAACTCACCACAACCGAAGCGAAAAATAAAAATTAATCCTGTCTCCTCTCTTATGATCGGTTTAATAATCATTGGCACAGCATTTGGACAGCAGCAACTCAAAGTTTGGGAGAAGTTGAAAAATTCACAAATAATCCGGGGATGTACTTTGAAGATTTGGGTAAAGTTAATTTAATAACGGACGAATGGAATCTCTTTGTATACTTCAACATGTCAACCTACTGGAATGAGTATCAAGGATTAAAGGAAGGCATTCAGGGGCTAAGAAAAAAGTGTGAAATGCTGAGACAGAACCCAAACAACTTCTGTCAAGCAGTAGTCAAGCAACTAGAACACCAACTCCTGGAAACCGAAAGGCTGAATGAAATTTTAAAGCATAGAAATGGAATCGCAATACGAAGAAAGAGATCTCCGTTTGATATCATTGGGACAATTACAAACAAACTTTTTGGTATTCTCGACCAAGACTACGTACAATACATCGAAAACATAATTGAAGAAGTCAACAGAAACGAAAAATATCTACTTCAATAAAACAAAAACCAAACATCGATAGTAGAATCAACCGTTAACGTTCTTAACAAATCAATGTCCTCAATTAAGGAACAATTCGTTTTGGTAAATAATCAGTTAACAAAGGTCTATCAGTCCGTCAACGAGCTTAACTACGCAACAATCGAAGCAGAAACGTTTAACTACATTGCAATATATATATCTCAAATAATGGGCAGTTTCCAGCGGACTCAACTAGCTATCCTTGAGACCATTGCTGATACCCATCAAGGAAGAATCAGCTCCCTTCTTCTATCACCAAGACAACTACTGAAAGAAATCGACAACATACATAAGCACATACCACCCACTTTAACTCTGCTGGGATAAGACGAGCATAATCTACCTAAACTTTATGAGTTACTTAGAGTTAAAACGCGAGTAACCATATCCGCGATTCTATTTCTCGTCAAACTACCACTATTAAGTAGTCAAAGGTTCCAGATCTTCAAGCTTATTCCACTACCGGTTCAACATAGTGATTCCTTCATATTCATTCAGCCATCGACAGCATTTCTGGCCATAAGCCCGTATCGAGACCAATATTTTCCATTATCTCACCATGAGTATAAGGAATGCTTACAAACCGACGATGATAAATACCTGTGTAAGCAACGCCATCCTATCTTCAACACTCACTCGACGGAACATCAGTGTGAGATTTATCTACTTAACCACGAGAAGCAGTTATCAGCACGATGCCTGCTTAAAACATCAAAACCATGGAAAATGTGGATCCAATTACATAACCCAAACTACTGGATTTTCGCTTTTAAAGAAGAAGAAACGCTTTCTATAGTCTGTGGCGCTAATATTTCGAATAACTTAATGGAGTTGGATTACTAAAATTAGCTTCGAATTGCCTCATTAAACAACCGACGATGACGATTAATGCCCATAATTTTTACTTAACGAATGCTACTTCATCTTTTGTGCCAGCCTTAAATTTAACCCAGCTATTGAGGAACTCTATGCCAGAAATATCTCATGAAACATCTGAGACCAATGACTTCCTTATCCGTGTCGACGAAGACCTGGTAGCAATCCAAAAGGAAATTGCAGACTTAAAACCTAAACAAATACTATCGAAACCTATCACTCATCATGATGTGCACCAATTAGCTACCTGTCACTGTTTGGCGTACTTATCCTGATCATCATCTTCGTCATCCACCAAAAAAGAGCAAGGAAACAACGGTGTCCAATTCAAGAAAATGTATTTGAGCTTCAGGATCTCAAGGCCGGGAGGATGT
This sequence comes from Volucella bombylans, assembly GCA_949129095.1. NCBI lineage: Eukaryota > Metazoa > Arthropoda > Insecta > Diptera > Syrphidae > Volucella > Volucella bombylans. The sequence goes on from OX422142.1 coordinate 65,585,158, forward strand.
TTAAATCTTAATTTAATTAAAAAGTATTTTTCTTGTAAGCCTCACTATATTTTTTTTCCATTTTTTATTTCCTTTTTTTTACATACATACTCTAAATTCCTATGACTCCTATCCATATTATCCGTTCCCAAACTCTATTCTGCTAAATAAACAATTTTACCAGTCTAAGTTCTGTTCCCACCGAATATTCTGCT